>OZ014525.1:141027757-141739749 GCA_963966055.1 Lathyrus aphaca
TTGACAAACCATAACTTTTGATCCAAAATGAATTAGGTCATGTTCTTGTACTTTTTGAAAAGGGAAAGATCTATTCTACAACTTTCATGACCAAAGTTTTTCCATTTGAAGCTTTTTTGAATCAAAAAGTAAAGGTTGAAAAAGTTGCCTAAAATGGCAATTTCATTAAAAGTCAAACTTGCCCAAAAAGTCAACTTTGCAAAAACTTGAAATTCTTGAATTTTGTAAGCTTCTAACATCTTCCATGATCAAATAAAGATCATATACAATCAAAATGATGAAGAACACCCTTTGGTTGGGTCATTGAGGGCCTCAGATGCCCTAATTTTGCACTGACTTGCTTGAAAAGTCAACTCTTGATCAGATGACTTCCCCATGGAATTTCTTCATGAAAATTGATATGCATACTCTCTATACCATATAGAGACCAATAGAAACAAGAATGACCAAAAAATTTGGAGTTATGGCCTCTGAAACCAAAACCCTAATCTTAGGTCATCTGTGCAGTCAAACCTGGCTCTGCATCCATGCCATTTTCAATTCTTGTGATTCTTTGGTATTCTTGACTTTGAGAGGATATAATATGATACTTGAACACACATAGACCCCTTTTAAGTGATTGATGTCCTTTGTAGTGGCTCAAGAAGCTCTTGGATTGCTCAGATCACAAACCCTAGATGCAGATGACTTAGAACCTATGCAGTGAATAAAAAATGTGATATGAGATGGTATGATTGAGTTTATGCATATGAAATGATCACAAGCCATGGTGTGAAATGGGTGAGGGCAAATTTGGGGTGTTTACAGCTGCCCCTATTCAAACATGAGTTAGCTGTGCAGGATGTAAGCAACGGCTTATCAGGCCAACAAGATAACTTGTGGTTGAATACCAAAGACAGTCAAAAATTTGCACTCACGGAATGAAGATGAAAAGGGATATAGATTGTAAAAGAAAATAAAGTATATTGTAAAGTGTGGGCGACGGAGGACGACCGTCGAGCAGAGGACGACTGCTAGGTAAAGGGCAATGACGGGGACGGCCGACATGCTGGGAAAAGTGCGGAAAATAAAGCAATGACGGGGACGGCCGGCATGCTGGGGGATAAAAAAAGAATTATGATGGGGACGGACATCAAGATAAAGCTGTAAAATCTCTGGGGATTAATGAAACATGACGGGGACGGCCATCAAGTTCACAAAGTAAAGTAACCAACGATGGGGACAGCCATCGGGCTAAACTGATGAAGGACGATCATCAGGAAAAGGAAAAGAGACCACGACAGGGACGGCCATCGGGTTAAAGAATAAATGAAATAAACAGATGATGAGGTACGGTCATCAAAGGTGAAGGACGATCACCTAGCAGGGGACGGCTGCTCTGTTGGGGGTAAGATGAGGGACGATCATCTAAGGTGGAGGACGACCACCTGGCAGGGTACGACTGCCGAAAATATCGCGACATAGGACGACTGCCGGATAAAAGGTCAACGATGGGGACGGCCATCGGGTGAGCATGATGGAGGACGACCATCAAGAGGTGGAGGACGACCACCTAGCAGGGGACGGCTGCTCTCAAGGTTTGTCTTGACATAGGACGAATGTCAGATAACCAAAATCAACAATGGGGACGGCCATCGGATAAAATGATGAAGGACGATCATCAAAAGGTGGAGGACGACCACCTAGCAGGGGACGGCTGCTAAATATCACGACATAGGACGAATGTCGGATAGAAAATCAACGATGGGGACGGCCATCGGATGAGCATGATGAAGGACGATCATCAAGAGGTGGAGGACGACCACCTAGCAGGGTACGGCTGCTCTCAAAGTTTATCATGACATAGGACGAATGTCAGATAAAATAAAATCGCTTTGTTGGCGATCTACTGGGGAATAGTAAACACGGACGAGTGTTTACATCCAAGAAACAAAAGGTATAAGTGTTTAGATGTTTGTGTATGGATTAAAGATGCGGACGAGCATCCCTAAGACTACGATACGGACGAGTATCGGGTAGAGACAAATACTGACGCATGTTCTGAGATGATGGTACAGACGAGTACCATCTGGTTAACAGAGAACAAGGACTAGTGTTGAATCTGCGGGGATATATAAATGGTGTATATTAGATACGAACGAGTATCTGTATAAGTATGAGTATGAGTGATGTATAGACGGGTATTTAACTGTTGGGGAGGGTGACACGGACGGATGTCAAGGAAAATATAAGTATATGTGAGTGCAAAGAGGATGTCTTTGGCTTTCTGCTGGGGACATGACACGGACGGGTGCCACAAGGAGTATATACTGGTGTTTGGGAATGTAAGGCAACTGTGTTTGCTGGGGAATCTGGGAGGTATTCTGTATATTGCGGATGGATTGTCATTATCCACAAGTGTTTGATTCAGAACATGGCTCATGATTATGCAATATGTGGGATTTTTTCCGTGATGCTCCGTATTAGACGGAATGCTACGCTTTGTGGGTGAGTATGATGCACATGCCATTATTATGCAAAGATACCAAACTGGGACTCGGATCCCGCTGCTGTGAAGATTTCAGGTTGATCTGCTTGAAATGGACATCCCAGCTGGGGATGAGATCACTGGTAGATCTGATGAGATGATATCTGCTTGAGGATAAGTCACTGATAGACCCATCCTGATAATGAAGGAACCAGCTGGGGGTTTGTAGAAGCTTTCGTCACTCTGTTGTGATCCCTTCGTGCGTTGCTCTTCTGGATAGAGGCTGAAACTCCGTGGGGAGATGGTTCCCTGACTTTTGTACTTAGCTGAGGGGGAAACAAGGTTGGCACCTCGGCTGGGGAGAAATAGCAAGTGGAAACTCAGCTGGGGAGAAGACACTTTGGGTGCTAAGGCTGAGTGTTGATTTGTCAGCTTGCTGGAGTGAAACTTTCATGCCCCAAGTTGCGTTCTGGATACCTGCAATCCTGCAAAGATAGGGAAACGCACAAGTGATCCGGAGATATCCTTTACTGGATTCCGTCATAGGAATTTAGACACTTCTGAGAGTAAGTATATTTCCTGCAAGCATGTGACTTTTATTATATTTTTTTGAAGATAAGCATCTGTATTTATGCAATCAGTTTTTCTTAAGACATCAGACATTTTTGCAAATAAAAATGTACAAGACGAAGCATGACTGAAAATCTGATCTTATTAATTCAAATGCCCTGAATTGGCGAGATACAGTCAAAGAAACATATCCCCTGAAATGAGGAGATTGTTACAAATTGAGAAACAAAAAGCTGGCAATGTTGACGACGCTTCGAGGAGCTTCCCTTTTGCTATGACTCGTATGACATTTGACGTTCTTCTCGTCTTGCTTTCTGAAGAAGGTTGATTCTGAAAGAAGCTTGATCCTTTTGAAGCTTACCAAGTTGTAAATGATACAGACGAATTCAGAATGCAGTTGTTCGCTTATTCCCTTATTTTACCCGGATTGCCCTTTCGGGTTTTCAATCCATCGGGATACCCATTTTTGCCTGAGTTGTCCAATGCGGCTTTTCAACTCAGCGGGTGTACATTTTTGTTTACTTTACCTTATTTTTGCCCGAGTCTTTTATTCTGTTTTTGACTCGCCGGGATGCCCTATTTTTGCCTGGACTTACATTCTGTTTTTATGTCCAACGGGTCATTTTATGCGAAGTATTTTTTAACTGCATCTGAATTCACAGGGGACGGGAAGTCTTCACCATCCATGGTGCTGAGCATCAGTGCTCCACCAGAGAAAACTTTCTTTACCACGAATGGTCCTTCATAGTTCGGAGTCCACTTGCCCCTGTGGTCTGTGTGAGGAGGGAGGATTCTTTTCAGCACAAGATCCCCTACTTGGTACTCTCGGTGCCTGACTTTCTGATCGAAGGCTTTCTTCATTCTTTTCTGATATAACTGCCCATGACAGATTGCAGCCAATCTTCTCTCTTCAATCAGACTCAGCTGCTTGTATCGAGATCGGACCCACTTTGCTTCGTTCAGCTTAACATCCATCAATACCCGTAGGGAGGGTAATTCAACTTCAACAGGTAGGACTGCTTCCATACCATACACAAGCTGATACGGTGTTGCCCCAGTGGATGTTCTGATTGACGTGCGGTACCCATGTAAGGCAAATGGTAGCATCTCATGCCAATCCTTGTAGGTGATTACCATCTTCTGCACAATTTTTTTGATATTCTTATTAACTGCCTCAACCGCGCCGTTCATCTTTGGCCGGTAAGGAGAAGAATTGTGGTGTTGAATTTTGAAGTGCCGACATAGCTCTGCCATCATTTTGTTGTTCAGGTTGGAACCATTATCAGTAATGATTCGCTCGGGAACTCCGTATCGACAGATGATATCTCTCTTCAGAAATCTGGCTACCACTTGTCTTGTAACATTGGCATAGGAAGCTGCTTCGACCCACTTGGTGAAATAGTCAATGGCAACCAGGATGAATATGTGGCCATTCGAAGCAGTCGGTTCGATCTTGTCGATCATGTCAATGCCCCACATAGCAAAGGGTCAAGGTGAATACATCACATTCAAAGGATTGGGAGGCACATGCACCTTATCCGCATAAATCTGGCATTTATGGCACTTTCTGGCGTAGGCACAACAGTCAGCATCCATTGTGATCCAGTAATAACCTGATCTTAGCAACTTTTTAGCCATGGCATGCCCTCCAGCATGGGTACCAAAGGATCCTTCGTGCACTTCATGCATTAACAAATCCGCTTCTGTCTTATCAACGCATCTGAGGAGTACCATATCAAAGTTTCTCTTGTAAAGGGAACCATCAGTGTTCAGAAGGAAACTTCCAGCAAGCCTTCGTAAAGTCTTCTTATCATTGGAAGATGCCCCAGGTGGGTATGTTTGATCCTCCAAGAAACACTTAATGTCATGGAACCAAGGCTTATCATCCTTGACAATATCTGCTGCGAACACATATGCTGGTCTGTCAAGTCTGGACACCGAAATTTGAGGTACGAAGTTGGCAGCTTGAACTTTGATCATTGATGAAATGGTAGCCAGAGCATCTGCAAACTGATTTTCGTCTCGAGGGATATACTCAAGCTTGACCGTTGTAAAGAAAGTCAATAACCTCCTTGTATAATCCCTGTAAGGTATCAGATGATCCTGGTGGGTGTACCATTTGCCGTTAGTCTGATTGATTCCCAAAGCTGAATCTCCGAATACGGTCAATGTCTTGATCCTGAGGTCAATGGCTTCCTCAAGAACCATAATGCAAGCTTCGTATTCAGCTTCGTTGTTAGTGTAGTTGAAAGTGAGTTTTGCCGAGAAAGGCATGTGAACTCCTTTGGGCGTAATGAGTACTGCACCAACACCACGACCATTCATATTAACAGCCCCATCAAACATCATAGTCCATTCTTCTTCCGGGTCGGGCCCTTCAGTGTGAATAGGCTCTTCATGATCTTTTGCTTTTATGAACATGATGTCTTCATCAGGGAAGTCAAATCTCATAGGCTGGTAATCATCAATGGGTTGCTCAGCAAGATATTCAGACAATACACTGCCCTTGATGGCCTTCTGAGATGTGTACTGGATGTCATATTCCGTGAGGATCATTTTCCATCTTGCAACCCGTCCGGTAAGAGCTGGCTTCTCAAATATGTACTTAACTGGGTCCATCTTTGAGATCAACAAAGTAGTGTGGGTCAGCATATACTGTCTCAGTCGGCGAGAAGCCCACGCTAAAGCACATCAAGTTTTCTTGAGCAGTGAATAACGTTGTTCACAGTCGGTAAACTTTTTGCTTAGGTAGTATATTGCATACTCTTTTCGACTAGACTCGTCATGCTGGCCTAGCACACACCCCATTGACTCTTCTAATACTGTCAAGTACATTATTAGAGGTCTTCCTTCAACTGGAGGCATAAGGATTGGAGGCTCCTGTAAGTATTCCTTGATCTTGTCAAAAGCCTTCTGGCAGTCTTCGTTCCACCTGACCGTTTGTTCTTTTCTCAACAATTTGAACAAGGGCTCACAGGTTGCTGTAAGGTGAGATATGAACCTTGAGATGTAGTTCAATCTACCTAGAAACCCTCGGACTTCTTTTTCAGACTTCGGTGCAGGCATTTCTTGAATGGCTTTGACTTTATCAGGGTCAACTTCAATCCCTTTCTCGCTCACAATAAAACCCAGCAGCTTACCCGATCGCACCCCGAATGTGCACTTGTTGGGGTTCAACTTCAGTTGGTACTTCCTCAGACGCTTGAATAGCTTCAGCAGATTTACCAGGTGGTCTTCTTCAGTAAGGGACTTGGCAATCATATCATCCACGTAACATTCGATTTCTTTATGGATCATATCGTGGAATAATGTCACCATAGCCCGTTGATATGTTGCACCAGCATTCTTCAGTCTGAATGGCATCACCTTGTAACAGAACGTGCCCCAGGGTGTGATGAAGGTTGTCTTCTCCATGTCTTCAGGTGACATTTTGATCTGATTGTATCCTGAAAATCCGTCCATGAAGGAGAATACCGAGAACTGAGCCGTATTATCAACCAATACATCAATGTGAGGTAATGGGAAATCATCTTTCGGGCTGGCTCTGTTCAGATCCCGGTAGTCAACACACATCCTTACTTTGCCGTCTTTCTTAGGCACAGGCACAATATTAGCAACCCACGGTGGATAGCTAGTTACAGCAAGGAACCAGGCGTCCCATTGCTTTTGTACCTCTTCTTTGATTTTCATTGCCATATCTGGGTGAGTACGGCGCAGCTTCTGTTTAACCGGCGGGCATTCCTCTCTTAAAGGCAGCTTGTGCACAACAATGTCGATGTCCAAACCCGGCATATCTTGATAAGACCAAGCAAACACATCCACATACTCTTGAAGCAGGTCAATAAGTTGTCTCTTCACTGAGTCTTGTAAGCAGGCCCCGATTTTAACTTCTTTCACGTCTTCATCTGTACCAAGATTGATTGTCTCTACCTCCTCCTGGTGAGGAGTGATAACCCTTTTCCTCTTGTCTCAACAATCTGGCTAGCTCTTCAGGAAGCTCATACTCTTCTTCAACCCCTTCATCAGCTTGATTCATTGGATTGTCAAAGTCATACGAAGTCATAGCCGTGTTGTTGTCGGTGCAGTCCGGAAGGCACTCTCTGCAAGGGTTCAGTTTGTTCATTTTAGTGATTGATTTTAATCTTGTTTAGAAAAGTGAAATAAAGTTAACATTTTGAAAACACTGCCATTTATTTTTTGTACAAAAAGAAAAATGAAAAAAAACAGTGAGCGGAAAAGAAAAAGACTCATTTGCAAAAGATGTCTGATATTTCATTGATTAATCTTGTTGCACAAAAATTACAGATGGCCCGATTACAAAATGAGTCTTGTCATCTTGGGCAAGATGCAAGACTTGATGCATGCTATAAAAATACAGGAAATAATAATTACTCTGCAGGAGTGTCGCTCCCAAAGATTTGCATCCCGGTACAAGCGCGAACGGTCGGCGAAAGGAACAATGAGAACACACAGCAGTGAACTCACTGGAGATGAATAGAGTCGCCAGCTAGGCATTTTTATCCCGGAGGAAAGGCAATGCTGCATAGACCTAGAAATAGATGGATAAGACGGTTGCGAACCAGAGAGACTGAGAAAGGGGGTTGGTTACAACCTGGGAAGGTATTAGCACCCAGATTGTCCGTCGTACTCGACGGGATCCACGCTTAAAAGATTTGTGTTTTAAAGGGGTAGTGTCAGTGCAATTTGTGTGCAAAAGAGCTGGAAAAGGATGTACAGGTGTCAGTGTAAAGAGGTGTAAAGTGTGATGTATACAGTGTCAGTGTAAGGATAAGAGTGAAATGCTCATGACTATGAGGCTTAAAAGAGTGAAGCTGGAAAGAGGGGGAATATACAGAGACTTTTGTTCGATAACTGTTAAGTTATGCCTACGTATCCTCTCGTGCAATGAGGAAGTCAGAACACCGTAGTTCGACCCAAAGAGACTGAAAGATGAATTGACTTGTGAACTGCTTATTTGTCTATGCTCAAGTGTATGACCTGTCTGGCTCAGGTGCAAACTGTCTTGCATTAGACGGAAGAAGCAAGTTCTCGTTTGTGAGTGAATGAGATGAGAAAAGAATCCCGAAGGAGGCGATTATTGTTTGTTTTTGGAGTTTTCAGTCTTTTGTTGCTTTTTTGAAGTTTGTCATAAGTTAATGAGCTTAAGCCTAAACCAATGGGTTAGTAAACTCATCACATCTTCCCTCTGATTAGGGGTAATGAGAATACCTTAAGTGTGAAGTCAGATTCTCACACTTAATCACCTTTGGTGTAGGATTAAGATCATTAACCTACTTGTGATTATTTAGATGTTTTTGTTGTTTTTGTTTAGTGTTAAGTAATGAGGTTAAGCCATAATCAGGGATTAAACAGACTCATTACACCATCCTAATAGAAGGATAATAGATGAGAATGTTTAAGATGAGGAATGCTCCTCAACTTAATCCATGATTAGGGATTAAGCTCATGACAAAACAAGCCTTTGGTTAAGTGGATTTTATTTAATGATATGATGATGAAGTGTTTTTTATGGTTTGTAAGACAACTTGAGGGGGACTTGTCCATTAACACTAGGGTTAGTCCTTCTTAACCAGTTGAGGAAGAATTAGAACCCTAATGCAAGGCCCAAGTTACAAGTATGAGGTCTTGATACTTATTAAGTGAATTGATTAAGAGATTTAAACACATTAAGGTTTTAACACTTAGGATTAAAGTTATACACTCCATCCTAAGAGAAGGATGCAGGCATAAGCTTAATCACAAAGCCTTAAAGCCTTTAGGGTTTAGTCCCTGATTATGAGGTGAGAAGAGAAGACTCAAAAGAGACACAAAGGTAAAACTAAGAGGGGATACTAATCAAAACCCTAATCATTGTCATGCTTGGTTGTTCCTAAGGTTTGTGAGGTTTACAAGAGAAGTCTTCAATGGAACCACCAGGAAGCAGATGAAAGGATCAAGAGAAGCAAAGCAACTTGCTTCATTCAAGAATTCAAGTCACTTGAAGAAAGAAAGTGGGAGGAAGAAGAATGAGCAAGCTCAAACTCAAACACATATAAAAAATGCAGCATGGATGCAAGAGAGTGATGAAGAGAAAGTTATGAGAAGTGAAGGCAAATTCACTTCTCAAAGTCACTTACCACCTGAAAGGTTAGAAAAGGAATGCAATGCAATGCAAAATGGGATGAGATGACATGATGAGAAACAAAACCAGAAGCACATACATGATGCTAATGATGCTATGAGATGCTACAAACATGAGGCAGCACATGGAAATGATCATACAAGTTCATGAATGCAAATGAAGCAAGTTAGGAACCATGAACATACATGAAAAGTTATGAAGTGCACATGACATACAACATGGCAAACACATGATGCAATGATCAAACATGCTTTCAATATGTCTTATGATGTCAAATGAATCTAATGGATGCTTGAAATGTCATGGCAAGTCATGTTATGCAAGAGAATGCAAGATGGATGCATATGGAAGCCCAAATTAGGGTTTATGAACAATACATCAAACAAAAACCAAAATCAGAAGCAAACCCTAAGATAAAAAATGGAAAATGCCACTCAAAGGACCCCTAATCCTATACTAACCCAATGCCCAAAGGAGAGGTCTCAACTCCTAACCAATTTCAAGTTATGATTTTCACAAGTTTTTTTGGGTTTTAGGGTTCCTAAACAAAAGAAATGCCAAACAAATTGAAAATGAAAGATCAAATCATGTCCATTTAATCTCACAAACTATATGCTAAACACAATGCAATGCAAAAAGAATCAATGTCCAACTCTTCATGAATAGGCAGAAATGATTTTTTGAACTTTGGATCAAAATAATGCACAAAAATGATTTTAATTCAATGAGAAATTCTTAAAATGCATCAAGATCAAAAAATAAATTTGGTTTGAAGGTTGGACAATGCTTCTAAATGTCTTAGAACATTTCATGAATTTTTTGGTGATTTTTAAATACCTAAAAGTATTTTTAATTAATTAATTTTCATTAATCAATTAAAAATAAACTTTTAAATATTTTAAAATACTTTTTAAATGCTAAAAATAAAATTAAAAATATTTTTGTGTCATAAAAATTAATGAAACTCTTGATAAAAAGTTTCATAATTTTTAAACAATTTTTACTATTTTAAATAAATTATGCAAAACAAATGAAATAAATATGAAAATAAATGAATTTAAACTGAAATAAGTAAAAGTCAACAGATCCAACGTGTGAGATTCAAACTGGCCAGGGCGGGAGTTGACTGCGCGCGGAAACGAACGGACCACATTCAAACTGGCTAATTAATGATTAAAACCCTAATCTCACCGTTAAACAACCTCAGGTGACCGGAACAGTGTTCCGGTCATCTTCCCCGTTCACCCCAAAAATCAATCTCTCTCTCAGGGCCATTTTAGGAGCTCTAACTCTCCAGAAACCATCTACCAACTATCCTAAACACGAATCCAGCATCAAATCATGTTAAAACTCAAACACAAACAAGAATCGAAGCAAAGAAATTTCTAGGTCAAACTTTCAGAACACCATAACATACTCATTTCTCGTTCATTTTCAAAAGTAAATAGATCCCAATGATCAGTGCAACATACAAAACAATATTTTAACAAGAAAATGGAGTTCTGGAAAAAAAGTTCATGGAGTCACCTGAGGTTGAGCTTTTGATTCAGGAGCTTTCTGGATGGTTCTTTGGCTCAAACAGGTCCCAATGATCCCCCTTTGAAGCTTTGGACACTTGGTTGGAGTTTAAACAGCCTCTTGAGTGAGTTTGCAGAAGCTCAGGCCAAGGGAATGTGAAAATCGTATTTTGGCTTCAAGGTGTTTCAGGCCAGGATGAAGGGTGGTTTCTGGTCAGTGAAGTGAGCAGAGATGATTTGTGAAGTTTGTCTTTTTGTTTGAGGTTTGTGGAGAGAGATTCGAAGGTTTTTGCTCAAGGGAGTGAGTTTGTGAATGCTGTGCTATGGCTTGCTTCAGGCTTGCTTCTTGTGTCTAATGGCCAGCATTTGATCCACATAAACAAAGCTTATTGGTCAGTTGATGTGACTTGGCCTGCTGTAATAGGTAAGTCACCTTTTGCAAAAAGTCCACTTTTGTGTAAGAGAGGTATGGGTTGTGTTCTAGGCTGGTACAATGGCTATGGGATGCGCAGCATGGTGTGTGTGGAGTGCTAGGAAGGTTCAATGGCCAATGCAGCAAGTGGATGGAAGTGATCATGAGCTTTTGCAACTTGGTTCCTCTTTGGTTCACATGTGACTATCTTGTTACACAAGCCATGAAACATGAGAAGTTTTGGTTCAAATATGATTTTTAGAAGTTGTGTGATCATGTTGAGTGAATTAGAAGCCCATATGATGACTGAATTGGCCTTGAAAGGAGAATTTGCAACTTTGCCTTTTGGTGCATATCTTGAATTTTAGTGATTTTTGCCAACTTTGACACACCATAACTTTTGATCTAAAAAGAATTAGATCATGTTCTTGTACTTTTTGAAAAGGGAAAGATCTAATCTACAACTTTCATGACCAAAGTTTTTTCATTTGAAGCATTTTTGGATCAAAAAGCAAGGCTTGAAAAATGGCATAAATTGACAAATTCCTTAAAAGTCAACTATGCCCTAAAAAGTCAACTTTGCAAAAACTTCAAATTCTTGATTTTTGTGAACTTCAACCTTCTTCCATGATCAAATAAGGATCATATACACTCAAAATGATGAAGATCACCCCTTGGTTGGGTCATTGGGGGCCTCAGATGCCCTGATTTTGCACTGACTTGTCTGAAAAGTCAACCCTTGATCAGATGACTTCCCCATGGAATTTCATCATGAAAATTGCTATGCATACTCCCTATACCATATAGAGACCAATGGAAACAAGAATGACCAAAAAATTTGGAGTTATGGCCTCTGAAACCAAAACCCTAATTCTAGGTCAACTGTGCAGTCAAGCCTGGCTCTGCATCCACACCAATCCCAGTTCTTGTGATCCTTTTGCATTTTTGACTTTGAGAGGATGTAATATGATAAAAGAATACACATGGACCCCTTTGAAGTGATTGATGGCCTTTGGAGTGGCTCAAGAAGCTCTTGGATTGCTCAGATCACAAACCCTAGATGCAGATGACTTTGAATCTATGCAGTGAATCAAAAATGAGATATGAGATGATATGATTGTGTTTATGCATATGAAAAGATCTTAAGCCATGGTGTGAGTGGGTGAGGGCAAATTTGGGGTGTTTACAGCTGCCCCTATTCAAACATGAGTTAGCTGTGCAGGATGTAAGCGACGGCTTAGAAGGCAAACAAGATAACTTGTGGTTGAATACCAAAGACAGTCCAAAATTTGCACTCACAGAATGCAGAAGAAAAGGGATATAGATTGTAAAAGAAAATAAAGTATATTGTAAAGTGTGGGCAACGGAGGACGACCGTCGAGCAGAGGACGACTTCTGGGTAAAGAGCAATGACGGGGACGGCCGACATGCTGGGAAAAGTGTGTGAAGTAAAGCAATGACGGGGATGGCCGACATGCTGGGGATAAAAGGCAAAGCCAAGACGGGGACGGCCGACTAGCTGGGAAAAGTAAGAAATTATGATGGGGACGGCCATCACGATAAAGCTGTAAAATTCTCTGGGGATCAATGAAACATGACGGGGACGGCCATCAAGTTCATAAAGCAAGGTAACCGACGATGGGGACGGCCATCGGGCTAAAAGAAAAGGAAAAGGGACCACGACCGGGACGGCCATCGGGTTAAAGAATAAATGAAATAAACAGATGATGGGGTACGGCCATCAAAGGTGAAGGACGATCACCTAGCAGGGGACGGCTTCTCTGTTGGGGAATAAAGGAATTATGATGGGGACGACCATCAAAGGTGGAGGACGACCACCTGGCAGGGTACGGCTGCCGAAAATATCAACGATGGGGACAGCCATCGGATGAGCATGATGGAGGACGACCATCAAGAGGTGGAGGACGACCACCTAGCAGGGAACGGCTGCTCTCGGGGTTTATCATGACATAGGACGAATGTCAGATAACCAAAATCAACAATGGGGACGGCCATTGGATAAAATGATGAAGGACGATCATCAACGGGTGGAGGACGACCACCTAGCAGGGGACGGCTGCTAAAATCAACGATGGGGACGGCCATCGGATGAGCATGATGGAGGACGACCATCAAGAGGTGGAGGACGACCACCTAGCAGAGTACGGCTGCTCTCAGGGTTTATCATGACACAGGACGAGTGTCAGATAAGCAGGAAAATTTGCTTTGTTGGCGATCTACTGGGGAGTAGTAAACACGGACGAGTGTTTATATCCAAGAAACAAAAGGTATAAGTGTTTGGTATTGTGTATAGATTAAAGATGCGGACGAGCATCCCTAAGACTACGATACGGACGAGTATCGGGTAGAAACAAATACTGACGCGTGTTCAAAGATGATGATACGGACGAGTATCAACTGGTTAACAGAGAACACGGACGAGTGTTGAATCTGAGGGGACTTTTCTGGGGAATAGTAGGCACAGACGAGTGTCTACATTCAAGAGGACATAAGTGTTTGACACGGTGTATGGATTAAAGATGCGGACGAGTATCCTTAAGGCTATGATACGGACGAGTATCATGTAGAAACAAACGCTTGACGCATGTTCTGAGATGATGATACGGACAAGTACCAACTGGTTAACAAAGAACATGGACCAATGTCGAATATGTGGGGATATGAATGGTATATACAAGATACGGACGAGTATCTGTATGAGTGTAACATGAGTATTGAGCATGAACATCGTATAGATGAGTGTTTATCTGCTGGGAGAGTGACACGGACGAGTGTCAAGAGAGAAAAGTAATAATAATATCAAACCAGTATATGGGTTGTAAAAGTGTAGGCGACTGCGTTGGGGATATGACACGGACGGGTGTCAAGAAAGTGTATAAACAAGTAAGTGAGTGCAAAGATGATGTCTTTG
Organism: Lathyrus aphaca; assembly: GCA_963966055.1. Classification (NCBI taxonomy): domain Eukaryota; kingdom Viridiplantae; phylum Streptophyta; class Magnoliopsida; order Fabales; family Fabaceae; genus Lathyrus; species Lathyrus aphaca. Next base: position 141,041,798 of record OZ014525.1, read on the forward strand.
GCTTTCTGCTGGTGATTTGACACGGACGGGTGTCGGGAAGTATCTGTAATACGGGTGATCTTGTTGTAAAGAGTGTTCAGGTGACTTTACTGGGGAAAGATGGCACGGGCGGGTGTTAAAATGAGTATATACTGGTGTTTGTGGATTGTGAGGCAACTGCTTTTGCTGGGGACTCTGGTGGGGATGTTGATGAACTGTCATTATTCACAAGTGTTGGTTTAAAGCATGGCTTATGATTATGCTATGTGTTGGATTTTTGCTGTAATGCTCCGTGTTAAAACGGAATGCTACGCTTCGTGGGTGAATATGATGCGAATGTTATGATTGTGCAAAGATACCAAACCGGGATTCAAATCCCGTTGCTGCGAAGATCTCTGGCCAATCTGCTTGAAAAGGACATCCCAGCTGGGGGTGAGATCATTGGTAGATCTGATGTTATGATATCTGCTTGGGGATATGGGCCATTGATAGACCTATCCTCATAAATGAGAAACCCAGCTGGGGTTTGTAGAAGCTTTCTTCACTCTATTGTGATCTTCTATGCGCTGCTCTTCTGGGTAGAGGCTGGAACTCTGTGGGGAGATAGCTCTCTGACTTTTGTGCTCGGCTGAGGGAGAGATGGCAACTCGGCTGGGGAGGGAGAGAGATCATTGAGAGACCTCCCTAGGGATTCTGTTGAAGAGGATCCTTGACTCAGTCGGGGATATAGGTGCCTTCTGTGATGCCTGGAAACTCTGATGGGGATAAGCAACAAGTGGCAACTCAGCTGGGGGAAGTCATGGGAGGCAACTCAGCTGGGGAGAGAGCACTCCGGGTGCTAAAATTGGGTGTGGATTTGCCAGCTTACTGGGATGAAGCTTACATGCCTCAAGTTGCGCTCCGGATTCCTGCAATCCTGAAAAGACAGAGAAACGTACAAGATAATCCCGAGGTATCCTTTACTGGATTCCGTCATAGGAGTTTAGATACTTCTGAGAGTAAGCATATTTCCTGCAAGCATGTTTTTGTTTGAAGATAAGCATCTGTATTCTTATGCAATCAGTTTTTTTTCTTTTTCTTTTAAGACATCAGACATTTTTTGCAAATAAAATGTACAAAACGAGACATGACTGAAAATCTGATTTTATTAATTCATATGCCCTGAATTGGCGAGATACAGTCAAAGGAACATATCCCCTGAAATGAGGAGATTTCTACAAATTGAGAAACAAAATGTTGACAGTGTTGATGACGCTTTAAGGAGCTTCCCCTTCACTATGACCCGTATGACTTTTGACGTTCTTCTCATCTTGCTTTTTTGAAGAATGTTGATTCTGATTGAAGCTTGATCTCTTTGAAGCTTACCAAGTTGTAGATGATACAGACGAATTCAGAATGCAGTTGTTCGCTTATTCCCTTATTTTGCATGGATCGCCCTTCCGGGTTTTCAATCCATCGGGATACCCATTTTTGCCTGAGCTGTCCAATGCGGCTTTTCAACTCAGCGGGTGTACATTTTTGTTTATTTTCCCTTATTTTTGCCCGAGTCTTTTATTCTGTTTTTGACTCGCCGGGATGCCCTATTTTTGCCTGGACTTACATTCTGTTTTTATGTCCAGCGGGTCATTTTTATGCGAAGTATTTTTTAACTGCATCTGAATTCACAGGGGATGGGAAATCTTCACCATCCATGGTGCTGAGCATCAGTGCTCCACCAGAGAAAACTTTCTTTACCACAAATGGTCCTTCGTAGTTTGGGGTCCACTTGCCCCTGTGGTCTGTATGCGGAGGGAGGATTCTTTTCAGCACAAGATCTCCTACTTGGTACTCTCGATGCTTGACTTTCTGATCGAAGGCTCTCTTCATCCTTTTCTGATATAGCTGCCCATGGCAGATTGCAGCCAATCTCTTCTCTTCAATCAGACTCAGTTGCTCGTATCGGGCCCTAACCCATTCTGCTTCGTTCAGCTTAACATCCATCAGTACTCGCAAGGAGGGTAATTCAACTTCAACAGGTAGGATTGCCTCCATACCATACACCAGTTGATACAGTGTTGCCCCAGTGGATGTTCTGATTGACGTGCGGTACCCATGCAAGGCAAATGGTAGCATTTCATGCCAGTCTTTGTAGGTGACTACCATCTTCTGCACAATCTTCTTGATATTCTTGTTAGCCGCCTCAACAGCGCCATTCATCTTTGGCCTGTAAGGAGAAGAATTGTGGTGTTGGATCTTGAAGTCCCGGCACAGCTCTGCCATCATTTTGTTGTTTAAGTTGGAACCATTATCAGTAATGATTCGCTCAGGAACTCCGTATCGACAGATGATATCTCTCTTCAAAAATCGGGCTACCACCTGCCTTGTGACATTTGCATATGAGGCTGCTTCAACCCACTTGGTAAAATAATCAATGGCGACCAAGATGAATCTGTGACCGTTCGAGGCAGTTGGCTCAATCTTGCCGATCATATCAATGCCCCACATAGAGAAGGGCCATGGTGAAGACATTATGTTCAAAGGATTTGGAGGCACATGCACCTTGTCTGCATAAATCTGGCATTTATGGCACCTTCTGGCATAAGCACAACAGTCTGCATCCATTGTGATCCAGTAATAACCTGATCTTAATAATTTCTTAGCCATGGCATGCCCTCCTGCATGGGTACCAAAGGATCCTTCGTGTACTTCATGCATCAACAAGTCTGCTTCCGTCTTGTCAACACATCTGAGGAGTACCATGTCAAAGTTCCTTTTGTACAGGGAACCATCAGTGTTCAGAAAGAAACTACCGGCGAGCCTTCTTAAAGTCTTCTTATCATTGGAAGATGCCCCAGGTGGGTATGTTTGATCCTCCAAGAAGCACTTGATATCATGGAACCAAGGCTTATCATCTTTGACAACATCTGCTGCAAACACATATGCCGGTCTATCAAGTCTGGACACTGAAATTTGAGGTACGAATTTGGCGGCTTGAACTTTGATCATAGATGAAATGGTAGCCAGAGCATCTGCAAACTGATTCTCGTCCCGAGGGATATACTCAAGCTTGACCGTTGTGAAGAAAGTCAATAACCTTCTTGTATAATCCCTGTAAGGTATCAGATGATCCTGGTGGGTGTACCATTTGCCGTTGGTTTGATTGACAACCAAAGCTGAATCTCCGAACACAGTCAATGTCTTGATCCTGAGGTCAATGGCTTCCTCAAGACCCATAATGCAAGCTTCGTATTCAGCTTCGTTGTTAGTGCAGTTGAAAGTGAGTTTTGCCGAGAAAGGCATGTGAACTCCTTTGGGTGTAATGAGTACTGCACCAACACCACGACCATTCATGTTAACAGCCCCATCAAACATCATAGTCCATTCTTCTTCCGGGTCAGGCCCTTCAGTGTGAACAGGCTCTTCATGATCTTTTGATTTTATGAACATGATGTCTTCATCAGGGAAGTCAAACCTCATAGGCTGGTAATCATCAATGGGTTGCTCAGCAAGATATTCAGACAATACACTGCCCTTGATGGCTTTCTGAGAGGTGTACTGGATGTCGTATTCCATAAGGATCATTTGCCATCTTGCAACCCGTCCGGTAAGAGCTGGCTTCTCAAATATGTACTTAACTGGGTCCATTTTTGAGATCAACAAAGTAGTGTGGGTCAACATATACTGTCTTAGTCGGCGAGCAGCCCACGCTAAAGCACAGCAAGTTTTCTCGAGCAGTGAATAACGTTGTTCACAGTCGGTAAACTTTTTTCTTAGGTAGTATATTGCATACTCTTTTCGACCAGACTCGTCATGCTGGCCCAACACACACCCCATTGACTCTTCTAATACTGTCAAGTACATGATCAGAGGTCTTCCTTCAACTGGAGGCATAAGGATTGGAGGTTCTTGTAAGTATTCTTTGATCTTGTCAAAAGCCCTTTGGCAGTCTTCGTTCCACCTGACCGTCTGTTCTTTTCTTAACAACTTGAACAAGGGCTCACAGGTTGCCGTAAGGTGGGATATGAACCGTGAGATGTAGTTCAATCGACCTAAGAACCCTCGAACTTCTTTTTCTATCTTCGGTGCAGGCATTTCTTGAATAGCTTTGACTTTATCAGGGTCAACTTCAATCCCTTTCTCGCTTACGATAAATCCCAGCAACTTACCCGATCGCACCCCGAATGTGCACTTGTTAGGGTTCAGCTTCAGTTGGTACTTCCTCAGACGTTTGAATAGCTTCAGCAGATTTACCAGGTGGTCTTCTTCTATAAGGGACTTGGCAATCATGTCATCCACATAACATTCTATTTCTTTATGAATCATATCGTGGAATAATGTCACCATTGCCCGTTGATATGTCGCACCGGCATTCTTGAGCCCAAATGGCATTACCTTGTAACAGAACGTGCCCCAGGGTGTGATGAAGGTTGTCTTTTCCATGTCTTCAGGTGACATTTTGATCTGATTGTATCCTGAAAATCCGTCCATGAAGGAGAATACCGAGAACTGAGCCGTATTATCCACCAATACGTCAATGTGAGGTAATGGGAAGTCATCTTTTGGGCTGGCTCTGTTCAGATCCCGGTAGTCAACACACATTCTTACCTTGCCGTCCTTTTTAGGCACAGGTACTATATTAGCAACCCACGGTGGATAGCTAGTCACAGCAAGGAACCCGGCGTCCCATTGCTTTTGTACCTCCTCCTTGATCTTCATTGCCATGTCTGGGCGAGTACGGCGCAGTTTCTGTTTAACCGGCGGGCATTCTTCTCTCAAAGGCAGCTTGTGCACGACAACGTCGGTGTCCAACCCTGGCATATCTTGATAAGACCAAGCAAACACATCCACATACTCTTGAAGCAGGTTAATCAGTTGTCTCTTCACTGAGTCTTGTAGGCAGGCCCCGATTTTAACTTCTTTCACGTCTTCATCTGTACCAAGATTGATCACTTCAACCTCCTCCTGGTGAGGAGTAATAACCTTCTCCTCTTGTCTCAACAACCTGGCTAGCTCTTCAGGAAGCTCATATTCTTCATCAACCCCTTCATCAGCTTGATTGATTGGATTGTCAAAGTCATACGAAGTCATAGCCGTGCTGTTGTCGGTGCTGTCTGGAAGGCACTCTCTGCAAGGGTTCAGTTTGTTCATTTTAGTGATTTGATTTTAATCTTGTTTTTTAGAAAAGTGAAATAAAGTTGCCATTTTGAAAACACTGCCATTTATTTTTTGTACAAAAAGAAAAATGGAAAAACAGTGAGCGGAAAAGACTCGTTTACAAAAAGATGTCTGATATTTCATTGATTAATCTTGTTTGCACAAAAAGTACAGATGGCCTGATTACAAAATGAGTCTTGTCATCTTGGGCAAGATGCAAGACTTTGATGCATGCTATAAAAATACAGGAAATAATAATTACTCTGCATGAGTAACTCTTATAATTTCCTGGGAAGACCAGTTTGAGATACTGCTCCCCGGGATCTTTGGACGAATCCAGCTTTCCAGGTTGCGTTCTTCTTCCAGCTCGTCTTCCAGACAGTTGACAGCATCAGGGGTGAGAATCCCCCCACTCACAAAGTTGGGCTCTTTCGCAGCCTCTGCTTGATCTTGTTGAGTTGGTTTGTAACCCAACCCAAATCTATCCTCTTTCTTCTCCACCGATAACAGTTTGCCCCAGCCTTGGGCGTTTCCTCCCTCAACAACCTCCCGGGCTTGTTGGTATGATGATATTGAAGTACCAGGCACAGCAGATGTTTCATTGACATTCAAAGCTTCAAAACCCTGGCTCATTGTTTCATGGATCTCCCCATCCATCTCAATATACTTATAGGTAGCCAGGTGGCTGACAAAAATATCCTCCTCTCCACAGATTGTAACGATTTGACCCTCCCACTCATATTTTAACTTCTGGTGAAGGGTAGAGGTCACGGCGCCAGCGGCGTGAATCCATGGCCTACCCAATAGACAGCTGTAGGCAGGCTGTATATCCATCACGTAGAAGGTCGTTTTGAAGGTCTGCGGGCCAATCGTTATGGGCAACTCGATCTCTCCCAGAACCGATCTCTTTGAGCCATCAAAAGCTCTTACCACCAGGTTGCTGGGTCTTAACGCCAATCTGTCATATTCTAGCTTCACCAGGGCCTTTTTAGGTAAGACATTGAGGGATGACCCCGTGTCTACCACCACATGGGAAAGGACTGCTCCTTTACACTCCATGGTTATGTGCAAGGCTTTGTTATGGTTGCGGCCTTCCGTAGTCAAGTCAGTATTGGTGAACCCTAGTCCATGACTAGCATTAACATTTCCAACTACAGCTTCCAGCTGATTGACAGTGATCTCTTCAGGCACGTAAGCTGCGTGCAAGACTTTGAGTAGTGCATTCCGATGGGCCTCGGAGCACATAAGCAATGATAGGATTGAGATCTTGGAAGGCGTTTGATGAAGCTGATCCACTATTTTATAATCACTCTTCTTGATGATTCGCATGAACTCATCAACCTCTTGATCGAAGGGTGTTTTTAAAGCTTCTTTAACAATCTGCTCTTCCTGCACCAAGCTTTTTCCTTTTGCCTTAGCAGCAGCTTCTGCTTCGGCAGTGGGTCTCTGAGTTTGTGGAGCGACAAGACGTCCGCTTCGAGTGAAGCCTCCGCTTCCTCCCACATTGTCAATTTGTGGTGCAGGGGTTGATGATTCAAAAGTGATTCTTTGTCCTTCGCAGTACAGGTCAGAGCCGTAATGCCAGGGGATAGCATTACTGCTTTCATAAGGTACAGGTCCAGGCACCGTGATAGTGACTGGACTGATTGCAGCTGCGGAAGGAGTTGTGATAGTATGTGGATCGTAATAAATTGTGACTGGTGCTCTGATGGGAGCAGCACCTTCTGAGTTGTAGACAGAGTTGTTCTCGGGATCATAGAATATTGTGACAGTTGAGACATCTTCATGATTTGTTGCTGGTGTTGTAGGAGACATTGGTGGAAGGATGGATGTTGTTGTTGTAGGAGTTTCAAAGTGGAGTGGTGCTGGAGTTGTAGAAGGAACGTTCATTGATATCTGGTCAGTTGAGATAACAGATGAAGTACTTGTTGATGAAGCCGAAGAATTGTCGGGAACAATGGTTGCTGCAGTTGTAGGAGGTTCTGGAATTGTTGCTGATGAGATTGCTGGATTTGTAGGAAATGATGTGGTGATTTGAAGTTGGCCACTCTGAATGAGACCGTCTATGCCATTCCTCAGGTTATCGCACCCATTGACTGAGATATTGCAGTAAGCACGCCCCAACTCACACCCCGGGAACATTTGACATTCGAGGAGCTGAGCCTTAATTTCCACCAACGGTGTCCGGATCTGACCCACACTGGTTATTAAATAAGACGGCTTGTCTTCTTCAATAGCGTTAATCCTGGGACCACCGTGGTTTGGCATGGGGTTCTTATTGACATTAGGTGGTGGTGCGAAATTCAGAGCTTTTGAGTCTACCAGGTCTTGTACCTTCATGTGCAAAGCTCTGCACTTTTCTGTACTGTGGCCAGGTGCATTTGAATGGAAGGCACATCTGGCGTTGGAATCATAATTCCTGGGTAGACTGTTGGGATCTGGAGGTGCCAACGTCCTTAGCTCAACTAGGTTGAGTTTCAGGAGTTGTGGCAGCAATGTAGCATATGGCATAGGGATCGGATCGATTACCCTGTTGGCTTGAGAAGGCCTCTGTTGGAATGGCCTTTGCTGGTTATTGTTGTTGGTGTTGCTGTTGTTGTAATTTCTCGGAGGATATTGAGCTTGTTGGTGGTACTGAGGTTGTTGCTGATAGTTTTGTTGCGGAGGTTGATAAACTGGTTGAGGATGAGCTGGAGCGGGAATGGTGACTGCTGCCACTGATCTGTGAACATATTGGGGCCTGCCCCTGTTGGTGTGGATGGCATTGGTCTCGCCAGTTCTTCTTGGGCCCGTAAAAGGCTTTCTTGTACTACTGGACGAGCTTGCACCGTTGTCTGAGATCTTGCCCATTTTTAACAGGCTCTCAATTCTCTCACCAGCTATGACAACATCTGCAAAGCTAGTGGAAGAGAAAGCAGCCAGCCTGTCAATATATGTTCCCTGGAGGGTGTTCATAAACATGTCTGCCATTTCCCTCTCAGACATAGGTGGCTGAACAGCAGCAGCCAATTGCCTCCATCTCTGGGCATATTCTCGGAAACTTTCCCTTGACGACTGTGACATTCCCATTAGGAGGGTCCTGTTGGGTGCCATATCTAAGTTGTACTGATACTGTCTGATAAAGGCCTCTGCCAGGTCGTTCCAGCATCTGATAGTTGCCCTTGTCAGGTGAGAGTACCATTCTCTTGATGCTCCAGTCAAGGTATCCTCGAAATAGAACATCCAGAGCTTCTCATCCATAGTATAGGCCTTCAGCCTTCCCAGAAATGATTGTAAATGAGTCCGGGGGCATGAAGTCCCGTTGTATTTTTCAAAACAAGGAGGCTTGAACTTATGGGGAATCCTGACCCCGTCTACCAAGCCCATGTCCATGACGTCGAAACCCAGAGAGTTTTGAGACTCTAAGGACCTCAATTTCTCAGCTATCTCATCCAGCCTTCTATCATAAGCTTCTTCCCCAGCACCCATTACCGTGAACTGATCCTCCTGGGGGTCTTCTTGAAGTACCCTGGCTGCAGTGGCAGTCCCTTGAACATTTGCAGGAATATTGACCTCTGGATGAAGATGGGGGCCAAATACAGGGGGGTTAACATGAGGTTGGACCCTTTCATTGTTGCTGGTGCCGGCAGTCCCTATATGTGGATCTTCTTGATTTTGCCTTTCCACCATGGCCCTCAATCTTTCTTGGCTCTGAGCCATGTTGTTCATTACTTCCATAAACTGCGTCATTTGATTCCTCATTTCTAGCCTTTCATTGGCCATTTGGTTCCTTACCTCGGTAAGGTCCTGCTGCATCTGATCCATCTGTATGCCCGGGAGGTTGTTACGGGTTGGATAACGGTGCGGACGATTGAGGGGAAATACCCGGCGCCGAGCAATAGTTCCTGAACATCACAACAGAGTTAGCAGCAATAAAACAAAAACCTACAAAACGAACAAAAGGGGTTAGCATGCAATGCAGTTATGCTTATTTGTTCTCAAGGTATCCGGTTTGGCATTCAGTTTTGACCCTTCCAGACCCTTGAAGATGCTGTTGATGCTGCTTTTGAAGTGAAACTTGGATGGAACAAACTAATACATATATTACAAAAGCAAAATGGTACATAGTTTGTTTTACAAATACAAGCCCTCGGAGGGGTCAAAATACATGAAAAATACACGGAATGAAAGCAACAACAAGCAAATAGTCAAACACCAAGACCAAACTCATCCTCACGAACTTCCTTGAGAAGTGCTTCGGTCACAGGATCAGCTGGACGCTCCGTGAGATTCCTGATGAGGAGATTCCGGGTCGTAACAGCTGCTGTTAGTTTCTTGTGCTGACTTTGGTCCTTTGACCTCTTCACTCCAGCTTTGATCTTCAGCTCTGATATCTCTTTCTGGGCTGCTGCCAGGGCTTCTTGCTGCTCTTTTGCACTAGCTTCCAGTTGCTCCATCTTGTCTTGAACTCTCTTATCTTCCAGAGTACGAGCTTCGGTGATCCTGACCCACCTAGCCTGACTCTCCTTTAGATACAAGTCTGTCCTTGCTCTCTGGAACTGGGCTTCCTTGCAAGCATTCTTCAGAATTTGCTCTCCAGCTTTAGACTTTTTGATGTAATCCCCGGACTTCTCAATCTTAACCAGATGCTCCACTCTCAGCTTCTCTAGCCTCTCAATCTCTATCCTGCCATCACTCCTTTCCCGGAGGGTCTTCTGCAAAGCCTGGGTTAACTTCTCATTTCTTTCCTTCAAGCTCTCAAACTCCTCCAAACTGATAGTGGCAGGGGGTGGTGCTGAAGATGATTCAGGCATATCTTCTATGGTAAAGGGCATCCCAGAGAATTGAGCCCTGGCACGGGACCATTCATAATATTGTGCTGATGCCACATTGCTGCACTTCCCCAAAATGGTTATTCCCTTGGTTTGAACATTATCCCAGGCCCAAGCAGCCTGCCTAACAACAGCCAGATTAGGCTTGTTCTCACAATAAAGAGTCTCAACCAAGTCTTGTGCCTTAGGAGTGTAGACCAGCGCGTAGCCCAGTTGCCTTTTGAACAGCAGAGGGTTGTAATTAATACTACCCTTAACTCCTATTAGGGGCACATTGGGAAAATGCCCACAGCTGGTGATGATATCCCTACCTTTGGTGCTTTGGGTGCACCATCTGATATCGGCTGAAGTTAGAGCAGTGAGTCTCTTAGCCCAGTTTCTCTGCTGATGAGGATTCAAAAATGCATCTGTCTTGGGCAAATGCTTGAGAAGCCAAGTATGGAACAAAGGAGCACAACACCTCACTAATCTTCCCCTCTGCTTTTCATTCCTCTGATGCACTGAGTAGTAGAGGTCCCCCAATAAAGTGGGCACTGGGATCTTCAAGATGAAAAGATGGATTGCATTCTTGCTAATGAATCGAGGCTCATCTGCAAACAACACAATTCCATATATACTCAAGGCCAATAAAGCACAGACAGCTTTCCACTCTCCTAAAGAGGCTTTCAGGGTAGTTTAAGAGATCAAGAAATCCAGATGAAAGCCAGGGATTCCAGCTTTAGAAGTCATATGCTGCTCAATCAGAACAGGTTCCAGATGCAAAGCCTTTGCTACTTCTCCATTACCAGGAAAGACCACCTCAGGGTTGAAAGGGATTCCACCCCTGATAGGCATACCAACCAATGATGAGTATTCTTCTAATAGAGGGCCCAGCTGAAAGTCCTGAAAAGTGAAACATCTCAGTGGGGGATCATAGAACTGAATGCAAGTGTGGACCAGGCTTCTCTGTGAAGGGTCCATATCCATAACCATATCAAGTATATCTCCGAAGTGTTCCCTGAACAATGGTATGTGATCTGGAGTGATCAGGGTCTGAATCCTCCTGATGTCAGATAGCTCTGGCTGGAAGAAGTGGTAGGTGATATTGCTCTTTTTAGGAGCCATGATGTTGAGTCCGAACAGAGACAAGTGCTGATGATAACACTGAAGAATGGGCCACTGATTGGCTGGTGCAGGTGACTGGAGTAGATAGCTGATAACTGAAGCAGATGCTGATGAAGATAGGTCAATTACTGAAGATAGGGTCAAAACCAAAACAAAAGAAGATGGATACCCTGAAACACAAATAAGCAAATGTCAATATGATGCAATGAGTATGTATGCAAATGATATGCAAGGGTCTGTGACTGAGCTGGATCTGATCAATTGCTCTGATATAGGTCCAAGTATGTTCAAGAAATCCAGATGGAGGTCTATAAATCCAGTAACCAGGGTAGGGGGACTCAAATAAAGAGCCACATGTCCAGGGTTTAGAATCACAAGAACTGTTCCAACATGGAGTATTCTTAATCAAACAAAGCAACAGGGTATTCTGAGGTCAAGGTACCTGCAAACCTGTAAACAGCCCAACCCCCTCACAGGTAGTGTTCTAGAACAAGGATCCTCAGACTTGGATCAGTTATGAGAAGTGTAAACACTTCCAACCCGGAGGTACAGTGTTTACAATAACCATAAAAGTTCCTCCTCTAATTCACCTCAGCTTCTGAAGGTCAATACTAAAAGGTCATCCAGACTTAGCAGGCTTCCCAGATAGCCCTAGCATTGCAGGAAATCTGCAACACAGAGTTCTCAAGAAGAAACCCATATCTGAACCGTGTTTCATATTCCCGCACCAGACCGAGATGGAATGGGAAAGAATATGATTCACTCTAGCCTAGGTGTCACTCAGTTCCCAGGTATAGGACCTTAACTCTCAATAGAACACCCACCCACCAAAGCAAAACCAGATCCAGCCAGACAGCATGACAATATGATATATGTAAAGCAGTAAAGGAAGCAGATAAACAACTGTACATAAAGCAAAAATAAAACATATATAAACACAAATAAACACATAAAACCCCAGTAAACACAAATCAATCAAGCGCTAGGAGGAACCCACAAAAAGAACCAGAAGCCCTGGTTGCAGTATAAGGGTCCCCAGCAGAGTCGCCAAGCTGTCGCTCCCAAAGATTTGCATCCCGGTACAAGCGCGAACGGTCGGCGAAAGGAACAATGAGAACACACAGCAGTGAACTCACTGGAGATGAATAGAGTCGCCAGCTAGGCATTTTTATCCCGGAGGAAAGGCAATGCTGCATAGACCTAGAAAGAGATGGATAAGACGGTTGCGAACCAGAGAGACTGAGAAAGGGGGTTGGTTACAACCTGGGAAGGTATTAGCACCCAGATTGTCCGTCGTACTCGACGGGATCCACGCTTAAAAGATTTGAGTTTTAAAGGGGTAGTGTCAGTGCAATTTGTGTGCAAAAGAGCTGGAAAAGGATGTACAGGTGTCAGTGTAAAGAGGTGTAAAGTGTGATGTATACAGTGTCAGTGTAAGGATAAGAGTGAAATGCTCATGACTATGAGGCTTAAAAGAGTGAAGCTGGAAAGAGGGGGAATATACAGAGACTTTTGTTCGATAACTGTTAAGTTATGCCTACGTATCCTCTCGTGCAATGAGGAAGTCAGAACACCGTAGTTCGACCCAAAGAGACTGAAAGATGAATTGACTTGTGAACTGCTTATTTGTCTATGCTCAAGTGTATGACCTGTCTGGCTCAGGTGCAAACTGTCTTGCATTAGACGGAAGAAGCAAGTTCTCGTTTGTGAGTGAATGAGATGAGAAAAGAATCCCGAAGGAGGCGATTATTGTTTGTTTTTGGAGTTTTCAGTCTTTTGTTGCTTTTTTGAAGTTTGTCATAAGTTAATGAGCTTAAGCCTAAACCAATGGGTTAGTAAACTCATCACATCTTCCCTCTGATTAGGGGTAATGAGAATACCTTAAGTGTGAAGTCAGATTCTCACACTTAATCACCTTTGGTGTAGGATTAAGATCATTAACCTACTTGTGATTATTTAGATGTTTTTGTTGTTTTTGTTTAGTGTTAAGTAATGAGGTTAAGCCATAATCAGGGATTAAACAGACTCATTACACCATCCTAATAGAAGGATAATAGATGAGAATGTTTAAGCTGAGGAATGCTCCTCAACTTAATCCATGATTAGGGATTAAGCTCATGACAAAACAAGCCTTTGGTTAAGTGGATTTTATTTAATGATATGATGATGAAGTGTTTTTTATGGTTTGTAAGACAACTTGAGGGGGACTTGTCCATTAACACTAGGGTTAGTCCTTCTTAACCAGTTGAGGAAGAATTAGAACCCTAATGCAAGGCCCAAGTTACAAGTATGAGGTCTTGATACTTATTAAGTGAATTGATTAAGAGATTTAAACACATTAAGGGTTTAACACTTAGGATTAAAGTTATACACTCCATCCTAAGAGAAGGATGCAGGCATAAGCTTAATCACAAAGCCTTAAAGCCTTTAGGGTTTAGTCCCTGATTATGAGGTGAGAAGAGAAGACTCAAAAGAGACACAAAGGTAAAACTAAGAGGGGAGACTAATCAAAACCCTAATCATTGTCATGCTTGGTTGTTCCTAAGGTTTGTGAGGTTTACAAGAGAAGTCTTCAATGGAACCACCAGGAAGCAGATGAAAGGATCAAGAGAAGCAAAGCAACTTGCTTCATTCAAGAAGTCAAGTCACTTGAAGAAAGAAAGTGGGAGGAAGAAGAATGAGCAAGCTCAAACTCAAACACATATAAAAAATGCAGCATGGATGCAAGAGAGTGATGAAGAGAAAGTTATGAGAAGTGAAGGCAAATTCACTTCTCAAAGTCACTTACCACCTGAAAGGTTAGAAAAGGAATGCAATGCAATGCAAAATGGGATGAGATGACATGATGAGAAACAAAACCAGAAGCACATACATGATGCTAATGATGCTATGAGATGCTACAAACATGAGGCAGCACATGGAAATGATCATACAAGTTCATGAATGCAAATGAAGCAAGTTAGGAACCATGAACATACATGAAAAGTTATGAAGTGCACATGACATACAACATGGCAAACACATGATGCAATGATCAAACATGCTTTCAATATGTCTTATGATGTCAAATGAATCTAATGGATGCTTGAAATGTCATGGCAAGTCATGTTATGCAAGAGAATGCAAGATGGATGCATATGGAAGCCCAAATTAGGGTTTATGAACAATACATCAAACAAAAACCAAAATCAGAAGCAAACCCTAAGATAAAAAATGGAAAATGCCACTCAAAGGACCCCTAATCCTATACTAACCCAATGCCCAAAGGAGAGGTCTCAACTCCTAACCAATTTCAAGTTATGATTTTCACAAGTTTTTTAGGGTTTTAGGGTTCCTAAACAAAAGAAATGCCAAACAAATTGAAAATGAAAGATCAAATCATGGCCATTTAATCTCACAAACTACATGCTAAACACAATGCAATGCAAAAAGAATCAATGTCCAACTCTTCATGAATAGGCAGAAATGATTTTTTGAACTTTGGATCAAAATAATGCACAAAAATGATTTTAATTCAATGAGAAATTCTTAAAATGCATCAAGATCAAAAAATAAATTTGGTTTGAAGGTTGGACAATGCTTCTAAATGTCTTAGAACATTTCATGAATTTTTTGGTGATTTTTAAATACCTAAAAGTATTTTAATTAATTAATTTTCATTAATCAATTAAAAATAAACTTTTAAATATTTTAAAATACTTTTTAAATGCTAAAAATAAAATTAAAAATATTTTTGTGTCATAAAAATTAATGAAACTCTTGATAAAAAGTTTCATAATTTTTAAACAATTTTTACTATTTTAAATAAATTATGCAAAACAAATGAAATAAATATGAAAATAAATGAATTTAAACTGAAATAAGTAAAAGTCAACAGATCCAACGTGTGAGATTCAAACTGGCCAGGGCGGGAGTTGACTGCGCGCGGAAACGAACGGACCACATTCAAACTGGCTAATTAATGATTAAAACCCTAATCTCACCGTTAAACAACCTCAGGTGACCGGAACAGTGTTCCGGTCATCTTCCCCGTTCACCCCAAAAATCAATCTCTCTCTCCAGGCCATTTTAGGAGCTCTAACTCTCCAGAAACCATCTACCAACTATCCTAAACACGAATCCAGCATCAAATCATGTTAAAACTCAAACACAAACAAGAATCGAAGCAAAGAAATTTCTAGGTCAAACTTTCAGAACACCATAACATACTCATTTCTCGTTCATTTTCAAAAGTAAATAGATCCCAATGATCAGTGCAACATACAAAACAAGATTTTAACAAGAAAATGGAGTTCTGGAAAAAAAGTTCATGGAGTCACCTGAGGTTGAGCTTTTGATTCAGGAGCTTTCTGGATGGTTCTTTGGCTCAAACAGGTCCCAATGATCCCCCTTTGAAGCTTTGGACACTTGGTTGGAGTTTAAACAGCCTCTTGAGTGAGTTTGCAGAAGCTCAGGCCAAGGGAATGTGAAAATCGTATTTTGGCTTCAAGGTGTTTCAGGCCAGGATGAAGGGTGGTTTCTGGTCAGTGAAGTGAGCAGAGATGATTTGTGAAGTTTGTCTTTTTGTTTGAGGTTTGTGGAGAGAGATTCGAAGGTTTTTGCTCAAGGGAGTGAGTTTGTGAATGCTGTGCTATGGCTTGCTTCAGGCTTGCTTCTTGTGTCTAATGGCCAGCATTTGATCCACATAAACAAAGCTTATTGGTCAGTTGATGTGACTTGGCCTGCTGTGATAGGTAAGTCACCTTTTGCAAAAAGTCCACTTTTGTGTAAGAGAGGTATGGGTTGTGTTCTAGGCTGGTACAATGGCTATGGGCTGCGCAGCATGGTGTGTGTGGAGTGCTAGGAAGGTTCAATGGCCAATGCAGCAAGTGGATGGAAGTGATCATGAGCTTTTGCAACTTGGTTCCTCTTTGGTTCACATGTGACTATCTTGTTACACAAGCCATGAAACATGAGAAGTTTTGGTTCAAATATGATTTTTAGAAGTTGTGTGATCATGTTGAGTGAATTAGAAGCCCATATGATGATTGAATTGGCCTTGAAAGGAGAATTTGCAACTTTGCCTTTTGGTGCATATCTTGAATTTTAGTGATTTTTGCCAACTTTGACACACCATAACTTTTGATCCAAAAAGAATTAGATCATGTTCTTGTACTTTTTGAAAAGGGAAAGATATAATCTACAACTTTCATGACCAAAGTTTTTTCATTTGAAGCATTTTTGGATCAAAAAGCAAGGCTTGAAAAATGGCATAAATTGACAAATTCCTTAAAAGTCAACTATGCCCTAAAAAGTCAACTTTGCAAAAACTTCAAATTCTTGATTTTTGTGAACTTCAACCTTCTTCCATGATCAAATAAGGATCATATACACTCAAAATGATGAAGATCACCCCTTGGTTGGGTCATTGGGGGCCTCAGATGCCCTGATTTTGCACTGACTTGTCTGAAAAGTCAACCCTTGATCAGATGACTTCCCCATGGAATTTCTTCATGAAAATTGATATGCATACTCCCTATACCATATAGAGACCAATGGAAACAAGAATGACCAAAAAATTTGGAGTTATGGCCTCTGAAACCAAAACCCTAATTCTAGGTCAACTGTGCAGTCAAGCCTGGCTCTGCATCCACACCAATCCCAGTTCTTGTGATCCTTTTGCATTTTTGACTTTGAGAGGATGTAATATGATACAAGAATACACATGGACCCCTTTGAAGTGATTGATGGCCTTTGGAGTGGCTCAAGAAGCTCTTGGATTGCTCAGATCACAAACCCTAGATGCAGATGACTTTGAATCTATGCAGTGAATCAAAAAAGAGATATGAGATGATATGATTGTGTTTATGCATATGAAAAGATCATAAGCCATGGTGTGAGTGGGTGAGGGCAAATTTGGGGTGTTTACAAGGAGTAACTCTTATAATTTCCTGGGAAGACCAGTTTGAGATACTGCTCCCCGGGACCTTTGGACGGATCCAACTCTCCAGGTTGCGGTCGCTTTCATCCTCGTCTTCCAAATTGTTGACAGCATCGGGGGTGAGCATCCCCCCACTAATAAAGTTGGGCTCCTTAGCAGCCTCTGCTTGATCTTGTTGAGTTGGTTTGTAACCCAACCCAAATCTATCCTCTTTCTTCTCTACGGGTAACAGCCTGCCCCAGCCTTGAGCGGTTCCTTCTTCAACAACCTTTCGGGCTTGTTGATAAGATGTCATCGAGGTTCCAGGTACAGCGGATGTTTCATTTATGTTCAAGGCCTCAAACCCTTGACTCATTGTTTCATGGATCTCCCCATCCATCTCAATGTATTTGTATGTAGCCAGATGGCTAACAAAAATATCTTCCTTTCCACAAATAGTAACGAATTGGCCTTCCCACTCGAATTTTAACTTCTGGTGAAGGGTAGACGTAACTGCGCCGGCGACATGAATCCATGGTCTACCCAACAAACAGCTGTAGGCAGGCTGAATGTCCATCACGTAGAAGGTCGTTTTGAAAGTTTGTGGGCCAATCGTTATAGGCAACTCAATTTCTCCCAAAACTGATCTCTTAGAACCATCAAAGGCTCTCACTACCAGGTTGCTGGGACGTAATGCCAATCCTTCATATTCCAGCTTCACAAGGGCTTTTTTAGGTAAGACATTGAGGGATGATCCTGTGTCTACCAGCACATGGGAGAGAACTGCACCCTTACACTCCATGGTAATATGCAAAGCCTTGTTATGTTTGCGGCCTTCCATAGTCGAATCAGTGTTGGTGAACCCCAGTCCATTACTAGCATTTACATTTCCAACCACAGTTTCCAACTGATTGACGGTGATCTCTTCTGGCACATAAGCTGCGTGCAAGACTTTTAGTAGTGTGTTCCGATGAGCCTCGGAGCACATAAGCAATGATAGAATAGAGATCTTGGAAGGCGTCTGGTGAAGCTGGTCTACTATCTTGTAATCACTTTTCTTGATGATTATCATGAATTCATCAACTTCTTGATCAAAGGGTGTTTTCAAAGCTTCTTTAACAATTTGCTCCTCTTGCACCATGCTCTTCCCTTTTGCCTTGGTAGCAGCTTCTGCTTCAGCAGTGGGTCTTTGAATTTGTGGGGCAAAGAGACGTCCGCTTCGAGTGAAGCCTCCGCCTCCCCCCACATTGTCTATTTGTGGTGAAGAAGTTGTTGATTCAAGAGTGATTTTTCTTCCTTCGCAGTATAGATCAGAGCCGTAATGCCAAGGGTTGGCATTACTGCTCTCATAAGGTACTGGTCCAGGCACTGTAATAGTGACTGGACTGATGGCGGTTGCAGAAGGGACCGTGATAGTTTGTGGATCATAGTATATTGTGACTGGTGCTCTGATAGGAGTGGCATTTTGTGAGTTGTAGGCGGAATCATTTTCAGGATCATAATAAATTGTAATCGTTGAGACATTTGCTGTTGAAGTTGTAGGAGACATTGTTGGATGGATGGGTGTTGTTGTTGTAAGAGATTCTGAATGAAGGGGTGCTGAAGTTGTAGAAGGGATGTTTGCTGATATTTGGTCCGTTGAAGTAATAGATGAAGCATTTGTTGATGAGATCGAAGAGTTGCTTGGAACAATGGTTGTTGTATTTGTAGAAGACTCGGGGATTGCTGTTAAGGGGATTGCCAGATTGGTAGGTATTGATGTTGTGATTTGAAGCAGGCCACTCTGGATGAGACCATCTATGCCATCTCTCACGTTATCACAACCATTCACTGAAATGTTGCAATAAGCACACCCTAGCTCACATCCCAGGAACATTTGACATTCAAGGAGTTGAGCTTTGATCTCTACCAAGGGTGTCCGAATCTGGCCCACACTGGTTATCAAGTAAGACGGCTTGTCTTCTTCAATAGCATTAATTCTGGGGCCACCATGGTTTGGCATAGGGTTCTTGTTAACATTTGGTGGTGGTGCAAAATTCAGAGCCTTAGAATCTACCAAGTCCTGTACCTTCATGTGCAAGGCTCTGCACTTCTCTGTACTGTGGCCAGGTGCATTTGAATGAAAAGCACATCTGGCGTTGGCGTCATAATTTCTGGGCAGACTGGCAGGATCTGGAGGTGCCAACGTCCTTAGCTCGACCAGGTTGAGCTTTAGGAGTTGTGGCAGTAATGTGGCATAGGGCATAGGGATCGGATCAATCACCCTATTGGCCTGAGAAGGTCTCTGTTGGAACGGTCTTTGCTGATTGTTGTTGCTGGTGTTGTTGTAGTTTCTCTGAGGAGGATACTGAGTCTGTTGCTGATAATTTTGTTGCTGGGGTTGATAAACTGGTTGTGGATGAATTGGAGCGGAAATGGTGACTGCTGCCACAGACCTATGAACATATTGGGGTCTGCCCCTGTTGGTATGGATAGCATTGGTCTCACCAGTTCTTCTTGGGCCCACAAAAGGCTTCCTTGTGTTGCTGGATGAGCTAGCACCGTTGTCAGAAATCTTGCCCATCTTTAATAGGCTTTCAATTCTTTCCCCAGCTATAACGACATCTGCAAAGCTGGTAGAAGAAAAGGCAGCTAGCCTATCAATGTATGTTCCTTGGAGGGTGTTCATAAACATATCTGCCATCTCCCTCTCTGACATAGGTGGTTGGACAGCAGCAGCAAGTTGTCTCCATCTCTGGGCGTACTCCCGGAAGCTTTCCCTGGATTACTGTGACATCCCCATCAGGAGGGTCCTGTTGGGTGCCATATCCAAATTATACTGGTATTGTCTAATGAAGGCCTCTGCCAAGTCCTTCCAACACCTGATAGTTGCTCTAGTCAGGTGGGAGTACCATTCTCTTGAAGCTCCTGTTAAGCTATCCTCAAAATAAAACATCCATAGCTTCTCGTCCATGGTATATGCCTTCAGCCTCCCTAGAAAGGATTGTAAGTGGGTCCGTGGGCAGGAAGTCCCGCTGTACTTCTCAAAGCACGGTGGTTTAAAATTATGGGGAATCCTGACCCCGTCCACTAAGCCCATGTCCATAACATCAAAACCCAAAGAGTTTTGAGACTCCAAGGACCTTAATTTTTCAGCAATTTAATCCAGCCTTCTGTCATAGGCCTCATCCCCAGCTCCCATCACTGTGAACTGATCTTCCTGGGGGTCTTCCTGCAGCACTCTGCCTGTGGTAGCATTCCCTTGTACATTAGCAGGGATGTTGATCTCTGGATGAAGGTGGGGTCCAAATACAGGGGGGTTGATATGAGGTTGAACCCTCTCATTGTTGCTTGTCCCTGCAGTCCCTAGATGGGGGTCTTCCTGATTCTGCCTCTCTACCATTGCTCTTAATCTCTCTTGGCTTTGGGCCATATTATTCATCACCTCCATAAATTGTGTCATCTGAGCCCTCATTTCCAATCTCTCATTGGCCATTTGGTTTCTGACCTCTGTAAGGTCCTGCTGTACCTGGTCCATCTGTATACCCGGAAGATTGTTACGGGTTGGATATCTGTGTGGACGGTTAAGTGGGAACACCCGACGTCGAGCAATAGTTCCTGAAATCACAACAGAGTTAGTGACAAAAACAAAACAAACCTACAAAACAAACAAGGGTTAGCATGCAATGCAGTATGCTTATTTGTTTCCAAGGTATCCGGCTTGGCACTTGGTCTTGACCTTTCCAGACACTTGAAAATGCTGTTGATGTTGCTTGAAAGAAACTCAGATGGAACAAACTGATACATATATTACAAAAAGCAAATGATACATAGTTTGTTTCTTACAAATCATGCCCTATGAGGGGTCAAAATACAACACAAGAAAATAAAAGTACATGAAATGAAAGCAACAACAAGCAAAAGTCAGACACCAAGACCAAACTCATCCTCCTGAACTTCCTTGAGAAGTGCTTCAGTCACAGGATCAGCTGGACGCTCTGTGAGGTTCCTGATAAGGAGATTCCTGGTAGTAACAGCTGCAGTTAGCTTCTTGTGTTGACTCTGGTCCTTTGACCTCTTCACTCCAGCTCTAATCTTCAACTCTGAGATTTCTCTTTGGGCTGCTAGCAGGGCTTCCTGTTGCTCCTTTGCACTAGCCTCCAACTGCTCAATCTTGTCCTGAGTCCTCTTATCTTCCAGAGTACGAGCTTCGGTGATCCTGACCCACCTAGCTTGACTCTCCTTCAGATACAAATCAGTCCTGGCCTTCTGGAACTGAGCTTCCTTGCAGGCATTCTTCAAGATCTGCTCTCCAGCCCTAGACTTCTTGATGTAATCCTCAGACTTTTCAATCCTGGCCAGATGTTCCACCCTTAGCTTTTCTAACCTTTCAATGTACAAGCGACCATCGCTCCTCTCCCAGAGGGTCTTCTGCAGAGCCTGAGTCAACTTCTCATCTCTCTCTTTCAAGTTCTCAAACTCCTCTAAGCTGACAGTGGCAGGAGGTGGTGCTGAGGATGGTCCAGGTTTATCTTCCATGGTGAAGGGCATCCCAGAAAATTGAGCCCTGGCATGGGACCACTCATAGTACTGTGCTGAGGCCACATTGTTGCATTTTCCCATAATGGTTACTCCTTTAGTCTGGACATTGTCCCAAGCCCAGGACGCTTGCCTGACAATAGCCAGATTAGGCTTAATCTCACAGTAAAGAGTCTCAGCCAAGTCTTGTGCCTTAGGAGTGTGGACCAATGCATAGCCCAGTTGTCTTTTGAATAGCAGAGGGTTGTAGTTGATGCAACCCTTCACTCCTATCAGGGGTACATTGGGAAACTGCCCACAACTGGTAATGATGTCCCTGCCTTTTGTGCTTTGAGTGCACCATCTGATATCAGCTGAAGTCAAAGCAGTGAGTCTTCTAGCCCAGTTCCTCTGCTGATGAGGATTCAAAAATGCATCAGTCTTGGGTAAGTGCTTGAGCAGCCAGGTATGGAACAGGGGAGCACAGCACCTCACCAATCTTCCTCTTTGCTTTTCATTCCTTTGGTGAACAGAGTAGTAGAAATCTCCCAGTAAGGTGGGCACTGGGTTCCTCAGGATGAAAAGATGGATTGCATTCTTACTAACAAACTTAGGCTCATCTGCAAATAAAATAACCCCGTATATGCTAAGGGCTAATAATGCACAGACTGCCTTCCACTCTCCCAAAGAAGCCTTCAGGGTAGCTTGAGAGATCAAGAAATCCAGATGTAGACCAGAGATTCCAGCCTTGGTAGTCATATTTTTCCCAATCAGTACTGGTTCCAAATGCAATGCCTTTGCCACTTCTTCATTACTTGGAAAAGCCATCTCAGGGTTGAAAGGGACTCCACCCCTGATAGGTACACCAACCAATGATGAATACTCCTCTAATAAAGGTCCCAACTGAAAATCCTGAAAAGTGAAACACCTCAGAGGGGGATCATAGAACTGCAGGCAAGTATGAATCAGGCTCCTCTGTGAAGGGTCCAAATCCATAACCACATCAAGTATGCCTCCATAGTGTTCTCTGAATAGTGGTATATGGTCTGGAGTAATCAGGGTCTGAATCTTCCTGATGTCAGCTAGCTCAGGCTGAAAGAAATGATAGGAGATGTTACTCTTCTTAGGTGCCATGTTGTTGAAGAAGAGTTGAGACAGGTGCTGAGAATAACACTGAAAATGGGCCACTGACAGGCTGAGACTGGTGGCTGAAGCAGGTAGCTGATAGCTGAAGTAGATACTGATGAAGATAGGTCTATGTTGATGATGGGGTCAAAACCAAGCCAAAAATAAAGTATGGATACCCTGAAAAACAAATAAGCCAATGTTAAAATGATGCAATGATGATGTATGCAAATGATATGCAAGGGTTTGTGACTGAGCTGGATCTGATCAAGTGCTCTGATATAAGTCCAGGTATGTTCAAGAAATCCAGATGGAGGTCCATAAGTCCAGTAACCAAGGTGGGGGGCTCAAATAAAGAGTCACATGTCCAGGGTTAAAAATCACAAGAACTGTTCCAAGATGGAGTACTCTTAGTCAAAATAAAGTAACAGGGTATGCTGAGGTCAAGGGTACCTGCAAACCTGTAAACAACCCCACCCCCTCACAGGTGGTGCTCTAAAACAAGGATCCTCAGACTTGGATCAGTTATGAGAAGTGTAAACACTTCTAACCCGAAGGTACAGTGTTTACAATAACCATAAAAGATCCTCCTCTAATTCACCTCAGTTTCTGAAGGTCAATACTAAAGGTCATCCAGACTTAGCAGGCTTCCCAGATAGCCCTAGCACTACAGGAAATCTGCAGCACAGAGTTCTCAAGAAGAAACCCATATCTGAACCGTGTTTCATATTCCCGCACCAGACCGAAATGGAATGGGAAAGAACATGAACCACTCTAGCCTAGGTGTCACTCAGGTCCCAGGTATAGGACCTCAATTCTCAATAGAACACCCACCCACCAAAGCAACAAAGCAGATCCAGCCAGCACAATATGACAGTATGATATATGTAAAGCTATAAAGAAAGCAGCAAAACAACTGTACATAAAGCAAAATAAATACAAATATACAAACAAACATAGCACATAACACCCCAGTAAACACAAATCAAACAAGCGCTAGGAGGAACCCACAAAAAGAACCGGAAGCTCTGGTTGCAGAATAAGGATCCCCAGCAGAGTCGCCAAGTTGTCGCTCCCGATAAATGGGAATGGCCCAAATAAAGGTACAGACGCGAACGGTCGGCGAAAGAGGGTGTGAGAACACACAAGAGTGAACTCACAGGGAATGAAAAGAGTCGCCAGCTGGGCATTTTTATCCCGGAGGAAAGGCAATGCTGCATAGACCTAGAAAGATATGGATAAGACGGTTGCGAACCAGAGAGACTGAGAAAGGGGGTTGGTTACAACCTGGGAAGGTATTAGCACCCAGATTGTCCTCCGTACTCGACGGGATCCACGCTTAAAAGATTTGTGTTTTAAAGGGGTAGTGTCAGTGCAATATGTGTATAAAAGAGCTGGAGAAGGATGTACAGGTGTCAGTGCAAAAGAAATGAAGTGATATATACAGTGTCAGTGCAAGGATAAGAGTGAAATGCTCATAACTATGAGGCCTTTTTTAAAAGAATGAAGCTGGAAGAAGGGGGAATATACAGAGACTTTTGTTCGATAACCGTTAAGTTATGCCTACGTATCCTCTCGTGCAATGAGGAAGTCAGAACACCGTAGTTCGACCCAAAGAGACTGAAGGATGAATTGACTTGTGAACTGCTTACTTGTCTATGCTCAAGTGTATGACCTGTCTGGCCCAGGTGCAAACTGTCTTGCATTAGACGGAAGAAGCAAGTTCTCGTTTGTGAGTGAAGATGATGAGAAAAGAATCCCGGAGGAGACGATTATTGTTTGTTTTTGAGTTTTTAGTCTTTTATTGCTTTTGAAAGTTTGTCATGAGTTAATGAGCTTAAGCCTAAACCAATGGATTTGGTAAACTCATCACATCATCCCTCTGATTAGGGGTAATGAGAATACCTTAAGTGTGAAGTCAGCTTCTCACACTTAATCACCTTTGATGTAGGATTAAGATCATTAACCTATTTGTGATTATTTAGATGTTTTTGTTGTTTTGTTTAGTGTTAAGTAATGAGATTAAGCCATAATCATGGATTAAATAGACTCATTACACCATCCTAATAGAAGGATAATAGATGAGAGTGTTTAAGCTGAGGAAAGCTTCTCAACTTAATCCATGATTAGGGATTAAACTCATGACAAAACAAGCCTTTATTAGATGGATTTTATTTAATGATATGATGATGAAGTGTTTTTTAGGGTTTATAAGACAACTTGAGGGGGACTTGTCCATTAAAACTAGGGTTAGTCCTTCTTAACCAATTAAGGAAGAATTAGAACCCTAATGCAAGGCCCAAGTTACAAGTGTGATGTCTTGATGATTATTATGTGAATTGATTAAAGGATTTAAACACATTAAGGGTTTAACACTTAGGATTAAAGTTATACACTCCATCCTAATAGAAGGATGCAGGCATAAGCTTAATCACAAAGCCTTAAAGCCTTTAGGGTTTAGTCCCTGATTATGAGATGAGGAGAGAAGACTCAAGGAGACAAAAAGGCAAAACTAAAAGTGGAGACTAATCAAACCCTAATCATTGTTATGCTTGGTTGTTCCTAAGGTTTGTGAGGTTAACAAGAGAAATCTTCAATGGAACCACCAGGAAGCAGATGAAAGGATCAGGAGAAGCAAAGTAACTTGCTTCATTTAAGAAGACAAGTCACTTGAAGAAAGAAAGTGAGAAGAAGAAGAATGAGCAAGCTCAATCTCAAACACAAAGTAAAATGCAGCAAGGATGCATGAAAGAGATGAAAATAAGTTGTGAGAAGTGAAGGCAAATTCACTTCTCAAAGTTGCTTACCACCTGAAAAGTTAGTGAGAAAGATGCAATGCAATGCAAAATGGAATGAAATGGCATGATGCAAATCAAAACCAGAAGCAAATATGAGGTGATAATGATGCTATGAGATGATGCAAACATGAATCAAGGCATGAGAATGATCATACAAACATGTGGATGCAAATGGAACAAGTTTAGAACCATGAACATACATGAAAAGTTATGAGAGGCAAATGACATACAACATGGCATATACATGATGCAATGATCAAACATGCTTCTAATATGTCTTAGGATGCCTAATGAATCAAATGGATGCATAAAATGTCATGGCAAGTCATGGTATGAATGCAAATGCAAGATGAATGCAAAAGGAAGCTCAAATTAGGGTTTATGATTAATGCATCAAACAAAAACCAAAATCAGAAGCAAACCTCAAGATAAAAAATTGAAAATGCACTCAAAGGGACCCTAATCCTATACTAACTCACTGCCCAAAGGAGAGGTTCCAACTCTTAACCTAATTAGGGTTATGAATTTTCTAAGTTTTCTAGGGTTTTAAGGTACCTTAACAAGAAAAATGCCAAACAAATGGAAAATGAAAGATCAAATCAAACCAATTTAATCTCACAAACTACATGATATGCTAAACACAATGCAAAAAGAATCAAAGTCCAACTCTTAATGGTTAGGCAGAAATGATTTTTGGAAGTTTGGATCAAAATAATGCTTTGAAAATGAATTAATTCCATGGAAAATTATGAAAATGCATCAAGATCAAAAAAGAAATTTGGTTTGAGGTTTGGACAATGTTTCTAAATGGTTTTAAATGTTTCATGAATTTTTTGGTGATTTTTAAATACCTAAAAGTATTTTTAATTAATTAATTCTCATTAATTAATTAAAAATAAACTTTTAAATGATTTAAAAATATTTTCTAATGCAAAAAATAAAAATAAAAATGTTTTTGGTTTCTGAAATTAAATAAAAGCTTATATAAAAAATTTCAGAATTTTTAAAATTGTTTTACTATTTTTAAATAAATGTACAAAATAAAAGTAAAAGAAATGAATTAAAAATGAAATAAAAGAAAAGTAAACGCATTGGACGGATCAGATTGAAACTGGGGGAGAGGCTATTGACTACGCGCGCAATCCTAAGGTCCACATTCAAACTGAGTTAATTTTTATTTATGAATTAATTAATCCAGATTAATAAAGTCAATTAGGATTAGGGCAAAATAGAGTGATCCTGGGCGTCCAAATGCGCGCGAGTCAACACATCCAAAGGACCAAATTCAAACTTCATTAAACACAGGGATTAGCCCTAATTATTTTCAGGTGGCCGGAGAAGACCTCCGGTCGTCTTCTCCGGTTGGAACCCCACCTGAAAATCTCTAAAACCTTCAAAACTTCACTAAAATAAAAACTAACAACCCAGAAATCATTCCCACACCCCCCTGAATCAAAACCCTAACTCAAAACTCATTTATTCTTCCTCAATCAAACGAATCGAAGCCAAACAGTTTTTAGGGCAAAAATTTCAGACACTGCATACATCCCCATTTTTCACTCATTTTCAAAAACAATCACATATTCATGATCAGGGAAGCATGTAGATTCATTTAGAAACTTAAAATACACGTTCTGGAAAAAAAGTTCATGAAGCTACCTGAGTTTGAAGCTTCTCAGTTTGGAACTTTCTGGCTGCTTCTTTGGCTCAAATCCACTCCAATGACCCTCCCAAGAAGCTTGCAATGTTTGTTTGAAGTTTGCAATGGCTGGTTTAGGAGTTTGCTTGAGTTTTGTTCAAGGTCAGGTGAGGATCGTGTTTGTGATTCTATGGCTTTCAGGCAAGGATGATGGGTGCTTTATGTTCAGTGAAGCATGGTGAGATGGTTTGTGAAGTTTGTTTGGGTGTTTGTGGCATGTGTGATGATTTTCGAATGCTTTTGCTCAAGAGGGTGAAAATGAGAATGCTGAGTTATTGCTAGTTTCAGGCTTGCTTCTTCTTATGTTTGGCTTGCATTTGATTTGTATAAACAATTCCCATTGGTCAGAAGATGTGATGTGTGCTTTTGTGATAGGTATGGGTGCTTTTGCCAAAAGGTCAAGTTTGTGTAAGAGAAGCATGGGGCACTTGCTAGCCTAGTACAACAAGTATGTCCTGCGCAGCATGATGAGGGAAAAGGCCTAGGATGGTTCAGCAAGCTAGCCAGCAAGTGGATGAGAGGCTATGATGAGTTTTGCAACTTGGTTCACTTTTGCCTCTTATGAAAAATCTTGTTCCATAAACCATAAAAATGTGCAATCCTTTGGTCCATTCTGAACTTTAGATGTCATATGATCATGTTGTGTGGATTAGAAGTGCATTTGATAGCTTTAGAACACTTGATCAAGTCATTTTGCAAAATACCTCTTTGGTAGAAACTTTGAAATTTTGTGATTTTTGCCAACTTTGACAAACCATAACTTTTGATCCAAAATGAATTAGGTCATGTTCTTGTACTTTTTGAAAAGGGAAAGATCTATTCTACAACTTTCATGACCAAAGTTTTTCCATTTGAAGCTTTTTTGAATCAAAAAGTAAAGGTTGAAAAAGTTGCCTAAAATGGCAATTTCATTAAAAGTCAAACTTGCCCAAAAAGTCAACTTTGCAAAAACTTGAAATTCTTGAATTTTGTAAGCTTCTAACATATTCCATGATCAAATAAAGATCATATACAATCAAAATGATGAAGAACACCCTTTGGTTGGGTCATTGAGGGCCTCAGATGCCCTAATTTTGCACTGACTTGCTTGAAAAGTCAACTCTTGATCAGATGACTTCCCCATGGAATTTCTTCATGAAAATTGATATGCATACTCTCTATACCATATAGAGACCAATAGAAACAAGAATGACCAAAAAATTTGGAGTTATGGCCTCTGAAACCAAAACCCTAATCTTAGGTCATCTGTGCAGTCAAACCTGGCTCTGCATCCATGCCATTTTCAATTCTTGTGATTCTTTGGTATTCTTGACTTTGAGAGGATATAATATGATACTTGAACACACATAGACCCCTTTGAAGTGATTGATGGCCTTTGGAGTGGCTCAATAAGCTCTTGGATTGCTCAGATCACAAACCCTAGATGCAGATGACTTAGAACCTATGCAGTGAATCAAAAATGTGATATGAGATGGTATGATTGAGTTTATGCATATGAAATGATCACAATACATGGTGTGAAATGGGTGAGGGCAAATTTGGGGTGTTTACACCAACCCCACTGGTTTCATGTCCATATCATTTACCATTCTCAAGTTATGCCCTTTTGAAGTTGTTGACTTTTTGTTGACTTTTAAAAGGACCTATAATGTCTTAGCTCATACCTTCCAAATGAAGCATTTTTAGGCTTGGCTTGTGAGACACAAAGTTGTAGAGAATTCAATTTCCTTCAAAATTAGCTTTGGATGGAGACTTGGTGATGAAGCATGTGAAAGTTATGGCTGGTCAAAGTTCAGTTGACTTTTACTGAGGAAACCCTAATTTAGAAACTCCTGATTCTTGATGATCTGAAATATCCTTGATGAATCATGATCAACTCTTGATCAAATGATGAATTTTACTTCATATACTTGATGTTGTCAAAAAATCATGAAGCTTGACTTTGGTTTGACCACAGTTGACCTCAGTTTGACTTTTTAACTGCTTTGACTGATTTTGACCTATCTGATCATCTGACTGAGCAAACCTTTGAGAAAAGTCTTGAAACTTGTCATGGGGGTTCTTACACACATATAAGATGTTATGAAGCTCACTTGAAGTCTTGGAAGTCCATTTAGCCTGATTAAAGTCAAAACCCTAGTTTTGGATGCCCTGCTTAGGAAGTGCATTGTCTGAGGGAGTTGTCAAATCTTCTGACTACTTGTGAACTTTGTGAACCTGGTGAACCATCATAAAATGTCTTGTGAACCTTGTGAACCTCATGGGAGGTCTTGTAAACCTTGTGAAGCTCATGGGAGGTCTTGTGAACCTTGTGAACCTCATAGAGTATCTTGTAGACTTCATGAACTTCATGAAAGGTCTTGTAAGTATTGTGAATCTTGTGAACCTTGTGAACCTCATAAAGTGTCTTGTAAACTTCATGAACCTCATGAAAGGTCTTGTATGTATTGTGAACCTTGTGAACCTCATAAAGTGTCTTGTAAACTTCATGAACCTCATGAAAGGTCTTGTGAACCTTGTGAACCTCTTAGCACACAAAGTCTTGAATTGTGAGGGCAAATTTTGGGGTGCAACAATACGCACGGAAAGATTTGCAAGAACTGGATTGCTGTTGATGTTCCTTTTATTGTTCATGCTTCGAAGTAATTTGTTTTATTTTCTTTCAAAAAATCCTTTCACTCTGCCCAAGGTGAAAGTGATGTTTGTCGGGCTTTGTTTCAAATTTTATCATCATCAATAAAATATTATTTTGTTATTTCCATATGTGTGTTTCCTTTTTGCTTTATTCTGAAAAATGGTAACGTAAAAAACCCAAAGATAATAACTGTTTATCTGCATAATGTTTGCACTTTTGCTCATACTCTAAAATAAAAAATAAAATCATTGTGCAGATTGATTGATAAACCCATTGAAAACAATGATCCTATGCCCACTCCCAACTTTGAATTCCCTGTGTTCGAAGCTTAGGAAGAGGATGTTGAAGAGATTCCTGATGAGATTTCTCGGTTGCTTGAGCATGAGGAGAAGGTTATTCAGCCTCATGGAGAGTCTATAGAGATAGTCAACTTGGGTTCTGAAGATGATAAGAAAGAAGTCAAAGTTGGAGCATTGCTTGGTCCTGATGTTAAGAAGAGGATTGTAGAGCTTCTTAGAGAGTATGTTGATGTGTTTGCTTGGTATTATCAAGACATGCCAGGTCTTGATACTGATATTGGGGAGCATAGATTGTCGTTGAAGCCTGAATGTCCACCTGTGAAGCAAAAGTTAAGAAGAACTCATCCTGATATGGCAGTAAAGATCAAAGAGGAGGTTCAAAAGCAGATTGATGCAGGTTTTCTTGTGACGTCAAATTATCCTCAATGGGTGGCCAATATTGTGCATGTTCCAAAGAAAGACGGAAAAGTTCGAATGTGTGTTGATTACAGATATTTGAATAAAGCCAGTCCAAAAGATGATTTTCCATTGCCACACAATGATGTGTTGGTAGATAATATGGCTAAGTTTGATATGTTCTCCTTTATGGACGGATTTTCCGGTTATAATCAAATAAAGATGGCACCTGAGGACATGGAAAAGACTACATTTATTACACCATGGGGAACATTCTGCTATAGAGTGATGCCCTTTGGATTGAAGAATGCTGGTGCGACATACCAAAAAGCTATGACCATGCTTTTCCATGATATGATGCACAAAGAAATTGAAGTATATGTTGATAATATGATCACTAAGTTGAGGACTGAAGAAGATCATGTTGAACATTTGCTGAAGTTGTTTTAGAGATTAAGGAAGTTGAAGCTTCGTTTGAATCCAAAAAAGTGCACGTTTGGTGTACGTTCTGGAAAGTTGTTAGGTTTCATTGTCATCCAAAGAGGCGTTGAAATTGATCCTGATAAAGTGAAAGCTATTCAGGAAATGCCTGCTCCAAGAACTAAAAAGCAAGTAAGAGGATTCTTAGGTCGTTTGAATTATATTTCGAGGTTTATCTCTCACATGACTGCCACATGTGCTCCGATTTTTAAGTTGCTTCAAAAAGACAAAGGTTGTGTCTGGACAGATGATTTTCAGAAAGTGTTTGAAAGTATCAAAGAATATCTGCTTGAACCTCCTATTTTGTCTACTCCGGTGGAAGGTAGACCGTTGATCATGTATTTGACTGTGCTGGAAGATTCAATGGGTTGTGTGCTTGGTCAGCAAGATGAATCTGGAAGAAAAGAATATGCAATTTACTACTTGAGTAAGAAGTTCACTGATTATGAGTCTCGGTATTCCATGCTTGAAAAAACGTGTTGTTCCTTAGCTTGGGCTGCAAAGCGTCTTCGCCAGTATATGTTGAATCATACAACTTGGTTGATTTCTAAAATGGATTCGATCAAGTATATATTTGAAAAGCCTGCTTTGACCGGGAGAATTGCTCATTGGCAAATGTTGTTGTCAGAATATGATATCGAGTACCGAGTTCAAAAAGCTATAAAAGGTGGTATATTGGCTAACCATTTAGCACATCAACCGATTGATGATTACCAGCCAATCAAGTTTGATTTCCCAGATGAGGATGTGATGTATTTGAAAATGAAATATTGTGATGAACCTTTGATTGAGGAAGGGCCGGAGCCTGGATCACGACGGGGTTTAGTTTTTGATGGTGTTGTGAATGCACGCGGAAGAGGAATTGGGGCAATAATCATTACTCCCTATGGTTCACATATTCCTTTTGCTGCAAGGTTGACTTTTCCTAGTACCAATAATGAAGCTGAGTATGAAGCATGTATTATGGGTCTTGAGGAAGCTATTGATCTGAGGATTAAACATCTTGATGTGTATGGAGATTCTACCTTGGTAATCAATCAGATCAATGGTAAGTGGTGTCGCTCCCAAAAGATGAGACTGAGCTCAAATGTGGTACAGACGCGAACGGTCGGCGAGAGGAGGGTGTGAGAACACACAGGAGTGAACTCACAGGAAAAGAAAGAGTCGCCAGCTAGGCATTTTTATCCCAGAGGAAAGGCAATGCTGCATAGACCTAGAAAGATATGGACAAGACGGTTGCGAACCAGAGAGACTGAGAAAGGGGGTTGGTTACAACCTGGGAAGGTATTAGCACCCAAATTGTCCGCCGTACTCGACGGGATCCACGCTTAAAAGATTTGTGTTTTAAAGGGGTAGTGTCAGTGCAATTTGTGTATAAAGGCTGGAAAGAATGCAAGTGTCAGTGTAAAAGGAGTGTGAAGTGTGTAAATGTACAGTGTCAGTGTAAGAACAAGAGTGAAGTGCTCATAATAATGAGGCTAAGAGAATGATGCTGGAAAGAGGGGGAATATACAGAGACTTTTATTCGATAACTGTTAAGTTATGCCTACGTATCCTCTCGTGCAATGAGGAAGTCAGAACACCGTAGTTCGACCCAAAGAGACTGAAAGATAAATTGACTTGTGAACTGCTTACTTGTCTATGCTCAAGTGTATGACCTGTCTGGCTCAGGTGCTAACTGTCTTGCATTAGGCGGAAGAAGCGAGTTCTCGTTTGTGAGTGAAGATGATGAGAAAAGAATCCCGAAGGAGACGATTATTGTTTGTTTTTGAATTTTCAGTCTTTTATTGCTTTTGGAAGTTTTCCATAAGTTAATGAGCTTAAGCCTAAACCAATGGGTTAGTAAACTCATCACATCCTCCCTCTGATTAGGGGTAATGAGAATACCTTAAGTGTGAAGTCAGCATCTCACACTTAATCACCTTTGATGTAGGATTAAGATAATTAACCTACTTGTGATTAATTAGATGTTTTTGTTGTTTTTGTTTAGTGTTAAGTAATGAGGTTAAGCCATAATCAGGGATTAAACAGACTCATTACACCATCCTAATAGAAGGATAATAGATGAGAATGTTTAAGCTGAGGAAAGCTCCTCAACTCAATCCATGAGTAGGGATTAACTTCATGACAAAACAAAGCCTTTATTAAATGGATTTTAATTAATGATATTATGATGAAGTGATTTTTAGGGTTTGTAAGACAACTTGAGGGGGACTTGTCCATTAACACTAGGGTTAGTCCTTCTTAACCAATTAAGGAAGAGTTAGAACCCTAATGCAAGGCCCAAGTTACAAGCTTGATGTCTTGATGATTATTATGTGAATTAATTAGAGGATTTAAACACATTAAGGGTTTAACACTTAGGATTAAAGTTATACATTCCATCCTAATAGAAGGATGCAGGCATAAGCTCAATCACAAAGCCTTAAAGCCTTTAGGGTTTAGTCCCTGATTATGAGGTGAGAAGAGAGGACTCAATGAGACACAAAGATAAAAACTAAGTGGGGGGACTAATAAAAACCCTAATTATTGTCATGCTTGGTTGTTCCTAAGTTTTGTGAGGTTAACAAGAGAAATCTTCAGAGGAACCACCAGGAAGCAGATGAAAGGAACAAAGAAGCAAAGTAACTTGCTTCATTTAAGAAGACAAGTCACTTGAGGAAAGAAAGTATGGAGAAGAAGAATGAGCAAGCTCAATCTCAAACACAAAACAAAATGCAGCAATGATTCATAAGAGAGATGAAAAGAAATTGTGAGAAGTGAAGGCAAATTCACTTCTCAAAGTAACTTACCACCTGAAAAGTTAGTGAAAGAAATGCAATGCAATGCAAAATGAGATGAGATGTGATGATGCAAACCAAAACCAGGAGCATAAATATGATGTTAATGATGCTATGAGGTGATGCACACATGAAACAAGGCATGGGGATGATCATACAAACATATGGATGCAAGAGAAGCATGCTTAGAACCATGAACATACATGAAAAGTTATGGAATGCAAATGACATACAACATGGCAAATGAAAGATGCAATGATCAAACATGATTCTAATATGCCCTAAGATGTGTTATGAATCAAATGGATGCATAAAATGTCATGGCAAGTCCTGGTATAGAAGCAAATGCAAGATGAATGCAAAAGGAAGCCCAAATTAGGGTTTATGATCAATGCACAAGACAAAAACCAAAACCAGAAGCAAACATCAAGATAAAAAATTGAAAATGCATTCAAGGGAACCCTAAACCTACACAAACTCACTGCCCAAAGGAGGGGATCCAATTCTTAACCTAATGAAAGTTATGAATTTCTTAAGATTGCTAGGGTTTCAAGGTACCTTATCAAGAAAAATGTCAAACAAATTTAAAATGCAAGATCAATTCATGCCAATTTAATCCTATAAACTACATGCTATGCAAGATGCAATGCAAAAAGAATCAAAGTCCAACTCTCAAAGACTAGGCAGAAATGAATTTTTGAACATTGGATCAAAATAATGCTTTGAAATGAAATTAATTCCATGGAAAATTTTCAAAAGACATCAAGATCAAAAAAGAAATTTGTTTTGAAGGTTGGATAATGTTTCTAAATGGTTTTAAATGTTTCATAAATTTTTTTGTGATTTTTAAATACCTAAAAGTATTTTTAATTAATTAATTCTCATAAATTAATTAAAAATAAACTTTTAAATGATTTAAAAATATTTTTTAATGCAAAAAATAAAAATAAAAATGTTTTTGGTTTCTGAAAATTAATAAAAGTTTGTATAAAAATTTTCAGAATTTTTGAAAATGTTTTGCTATTTTAAATAAAATGTAGAAATCAAATGAAATAAAAAGAAAATAAAATGAATTTAAACTGAAAAATAGAAAAGTCAACAGAATCAAAGGCTGACATTCAAACTCACACGCGCGCGAATTGACTTGGCGCTCATCTGGACGGCCAGCATTCAAAATCCCCTAATTATGATTAAACCCTAATTAAATGCCCTAATGACTTTCAGATGACCGGAACAGTGTTCCGGTCATCTTCTCCGACCAACCAAAAATTCAATCTCACTCTCCAGGCCATTTCAGAAGCTCTAACTCTCCAGAATTCATCCTCTACCCATCCCAAACACGAATCAAGCACAAAATCATGTTTAACTTCCAACACAAACACGAATCGAATCAAAGAAGTTTTTAGGTCAAACTTTCAGAACATCATAACATGCTTGTTTCTGGTTCATTTTCAAAAACAAATAGATCCCCATGACCAGGGCAACATACAGAACAATATTCTAACAAGAAATTAAAGTTCTGGAAAAATTGTTCATCATGCTACCTGAGATTGAGCTTTCGATTCAGGAGCTTTCTGGCTGTCTCTTTGGCTCAAACAAGTCCCAATGGTCCTCCTTAGAAGCTTTTGACACTTGGTTGGGGTTTATATAGCCTCTATAGAAAGCTGGCAGAAACTCAGGTCAAGGGTGTGTTGAAATCGTGTTTTTGATTCAGGGAGTTTCAGGCTATGGTGATGGGTGGTTTGTGATCAGTGAGGCCTGCTGAGATTGTTTGTGAAGTTTGTTTATGTGTTTGAGGCTTGTGCTGAGTGTTTCGAATGAAAATGCAAGTTGGAGAGATTTTGATAACTATGGCTTGTGTTGTGTTTCAGCCTGAAGTGAATGGTGTGTTATGCTGGCTTTGGTCCATGTATCAAAAGGGGATAGGTCAGAAAGTTGTTGGTGGCCTATGGTGATTGGTATGGGTCTTTGGCCAAAATGTCAACTTGATGTGTACTTGAGGTATGGGTCATTGTACAACTTGCTTTTTGGCTTGCTTTGGCTCAGCTTGAATCAAGGAATGCTATGAAAAAGGTTTAGAGGCAATGCAGCAAGTGGTTTGTAACTTGTGATAGGTTTTGCAAGTTGGTTCAAGTTTGGTTCCTTTGGGATTTCTTGAGTTTCAAGGCATAAAAGTGAAAAGTTCTTTGGCCCATTCTGAATTTTAGAGGTCATATGATCATGTTGTGAAGAAATGGTACACACTTGAGGCCTTTAGAACACTTGATCAAACCATTTTGCA
Source organism: Lathyrus aphaca (assembly GCA_963966055.1). NCBI lineage: Eukaryota > Viridiplantae > Streptophyta > Magnoliopsida > Fabales > Fabaceae > Lathyrus > Lathyrus aphaca. The sequence continues at coordinate 141,077,714 of OZ014525.1, forward strand.
AAATGTCTCTTTGGTGGAAAACTTCAAATTTTGTGATTTTAGCCAACTTTGACAAGCCATAACTTTTGATCCAAAATGAATTAGGTCATGTTCTTGTACTTTTTGAAAAGGGAATGATCCATTCTAAAACTTTCATGACCAAAGTTATTTTTCATTTGAAGCATTTTTGAATAAAAAAGCAAGGGTTGAAAAAGTTTCCCAAAATGGCAATTTTCATTAAAAGTCAACTTTCCCAAAAAGTCAACTTTGCAAATGACTTGAAATTCTTCAATTTTGTGAACTTACAACATCTTCTATGATCAAATAAAGATCATACACAATCAAAATGATGAAGAACACCCTTTGGTTGGGTCATTGGGGGCCTCAGATGCCCTGATTTTGCACTGACTTGCTTAGAAAGTCAACCCTTGATCAGATGACTTCCCCATTGAATTTCTTCATGAAAATTGATATGCATGATCCCTATACCATATAGAGACCAATAGAAACAAGAATGACCAAAAAATTTGGAGTTATGGCCTTTGAAACCAAAACCCTAATTCTAGGTCATCTGTGCAGTTAAGCCTGGCTCTGCTTCCATGCCATTCCCAGTTCTTGTGATTCTTTGACATTCTTGACTTTGAGGGAATATAATATGATGATTGAACATACATGGACCCCTTTGAAGTGATTGATGACCTTAGGAGTGGCTCAAATGGCTCAAGAAAGGCTCATATCACAAACCCTAGATGCAGATGGCTTTGAATCAATGCAGTGAAGCAAAAATGTAGTATGAGATGCTATGATTGAATTTATGCAATATGAAAAGAATCACAAGCCATGGTGAAATGAGTGAGGGAAAATTTGGGGTGTTTGCAGCTGCCCCTATTCAAACATGAGTTAGTTGTGTAGGATGTAAGCAACGGCTTAACAGGCAAACAAGATAACTTGTGGTTGAATACCAAAGACAGTCCAAAATTTGCACTCACAGAATGAAGAAGAAAAGGGATATAGATTGTAAAAGAAAATAAAGTATATTATAAAGTATAGGCGACGGAGGACGACCGTCGAGCAGAGGACGACTACTGGGGAAAAAGCAATGACGGGGACGACCGACATGCTGGGACAAATGCGGGAAACAAAGCAATGACGGGGACGGCCGACATGTTGGGGATAAAAGGGATTATGATGGGGACGGCCATCAAGTGAAGCTATACGACTCTCTGGGGATTAATGAAAAAATGATGGGGACGGCCATCAGGTTCATAAAGTAATGTAAACAACGATGGGACGACCATCGGGCTAAACTGATGAAGGACGATCATCAGGAAAAAGAAAAGGGACCACGACGGGGACGACCATCGGGTTAAAGAATAAATGAAATAATGATGAGGGACGGTCATCAAAGGTGAAGGACGATCACCTAGCAGGGGACGGCTGCTCTGAAAGGGGTAAGATGAGGGATGGTCATCTAAGGTGAAGGACGATCACCTGGCAGGGTACGGCTGCCGAAAATATCGCGACATAGGACGAATGCCGGATACAAGATCAATGATGGGGACGGCCATCGGATGAGCATGATGAAGGACGATCATCAAGAGGTGAAGGATGATCACCTAGCAGGGGACGGCTGCTCTGAAGGTTTATCATGACATAGGACGAATGTCAGATAACAATATCAACGATGGGGACGACCATCAGATAAAATGATGAAGGACGATCATCAAAAAGGTGAAGGACGATCACCTAGCAGGGGACGGCTGCTGAATATCACGACGTAGGACGAATGTCGGATAGAAAAGATCGACGATGGGGACGGCCATCGGATGAGCATGATGAAGGACGATCATCAAGAGGTGAAGGACGATCACCTAGCAGGGTACGGCTGCTCTCAGGGTTTATCATGACATAGGACGAATGTCAGATAACAAAAGAGTTTTTGCTTTGCTGGCGATCTACTGGGGAATAGTAAACACGGACGAGTGTTTATATCCAGGAAATAAAGGTATAAGTGTTTTGATGTTGTGTATAGATTAAAGATGCGGACGTGCATCCCTAAGACTACGATACGGACGAGTATCGGGTAAAAACAAATACCGACACGTGTTCAAGGATGATGGTACGGACGAGTATCAACTGGTTAACAAGGAACACAGACGAGTGTTGAATCTGAGGGGACTCTTCTGGGGAATAGTAGACACGGACGAGTGTCTAAATTCAAGAAGACATGAGTGTTTGACACGTGTATGGATTGAAGATGCGGACGAGTATCGGGTAGAAACAAACGCTTGACGCATGTTCTGAGATGATGGTACGGACGAGTACCAACTGGTTAACAAAGAACACGGACCAGTGTTGAATCTGAGATGATATAAGTGGTGTATACAAGATACGGACGAGAGTAATAAGTATGAATGGTGTATAGATGAGTGTTTAACCTGCTGGGGAGAGTGACACAGACGAGTGTCAAAAGGATAAAAGTATAGTATAAACAAGTATCTGATATACAAAGTGTTTAGGTTACTGTGCTGGGGAAGTGACACGGACGGATGTCAAGGAATTGTATATATGAGTATCTGTGAGTGCAAAGAGGACGCTTTGGTTTTCTGCTGGGGTATGACACGGACGGGTGTCAAGAAGTATCTGTAATACGGGTGGTCTGTTTGTAAAGATTGCTCGGGCGACTTTACTGGGGAATGATGACACGGACGTGTGTCAAAAGGAGCATATACTGATGTTTGTGAGTGTAAGGCAACCGCTTTAGCTTTAGCTCTCCGCTGGAGAATCTGGGGAGCATTCTGTATATTGTTGATGGATTGTCATTATTCACAAGTGTTGATTCAGAACATGGCTTATGATTATGCAATATGTTTGATTTTTGCCGTAATGCTCCGTATTAGACGGAACGCTTCGCTTTGTGGGGAAAATATGATGCGAATGCTATGATTATGCAAGGATACCAATCCGGGACTCGGATCCCGTTGCGGTGAAGATCTCTGGTCGATCTGTTTGAAGTGGACATCCCAGCTGGGGATGAGATCATTGGTAGACCTGATGAGATGTATCTGCTTGGGGGAATAAGTCCCTGGTAGACCCATCCTCGGTGACAAAGGACCCAGCTGGGGTTTGTAGAACCTTTCGTCACTCTGTTGTGTTTCCTTCATGCGTTGCTCTTCTGGATAGAGGCTGAAACTCTATGGGGAGATGGTTCCCTGGCTTTTGCACTTGGCTGGGGAGAAATAACAAGTGGCAACTCAGCTGGGGAGAAAACACTTTGGGTGCCAAGACTGAGTGAGGGTTGATTTTCCAGCTTGCTGGGATGAAGCTTACATGCCCCATGTTGCGCTTTGAATACCTGCAATCCTGCAAGGACAGAGGGACGCACAAGTAATCCCGAGGTATCCTTTACTGGATCCCATCATGAGAGTTCAAACATCCCCGGGAATAAGTACATTTCCTGCAAGCATGTAGTTTCAGAAGGACGCATCCGTATTTATGCAATCGATACGTTAATGACATCAGACATTTTTGCAAATAAAAGAGTACGAGACAACGTGTGACTAAAAATCTGATTTTATTAATTCATGTGCCCTGGATTGGCAAGATACAGTCAAAGAAACATATCTCCTAAAATGAGGAGATTGTTACAAATTGAGAAACAAAATGCTGGCAATGTTGACGACACTTCAAGGAGCTTCCCTTTTGCTATGACTCGTATGACATTTGACATCCTTCTCTCCTTGCTTTCTGAAGAAGGCTGATTCTGAGTGAAGCTTGATTCTTTCGAGGTTTACCAGGTTGTAGGTGATACAGACGAATTCAGAATGCAGTTGTTCACTTATTCCCTTATTTTGCATGGATCGCCCTTTCGGGTTTTCAATCCATCGGGATACCCATTTTTGCCTGAGTTGTCCAATGCGGCTTTTCAACTCAGCGGGTGTACACATTTTTGTTTATTTCCCTTATTTTTGCCCGAGTCTTTTATTCTGTTTTTGACTCGCCGGGATGCCCTATTTTTGCCTGGACTTACATTCTGTTTTTGTGTCCAGCGGGTCATTTTATGCGAAGTATTTTTTAACTGCATCTGAATTCACAGGGGATGGGAAGTCTTCACCATCCATGGTGCTGAGCATGAGTGCTCCACCCGAGAAAACTTTCTTTACTACAAATGGTCCTTCATAATTCGGAGTCCACTTGCCCCTGTGGTCTGTATGAGGAGGGAGGATTCTTTTCAGCACAAGATCTCCTACTTGATACTCTCGGTGCCTGACTTTCTGATCGAAGGCTTTCTTCATTCTTCTCTGATACAACTGCCCATGACAGATTGCAGCCAATCTTTTCTCTTCAATCAGACTCAGTTGTTCGTATCGGGATCGGACCCACTCTGCTTCGTTCAGCTTAACATCCATTAATACCCGTAAGGAGGGTAACTCAACTTCAACTGGTAGGACTGCTTCCATACCATACACAAGCTGATACGGTGTTGCCCCGGTGGATGTTCTGATTGACGTGCGGTACCCATGCAAGGCAAACGGTAGCATTTCATGCTAGTCTTTGTAGGTGACTACCATCTTCTGCACAATCTTCTTGATATTCTTATTAGCTGCCTCAACATCGCCGTTCATATTTGGCCTGTAAGGAGAAGAATTGTGGTGTTGGATCTTGAAGTCCCGGCATAGCTCTGCCATCATTTTGTTGTTTAAGTTGGAACCATTATCAGTAATGATTCGCTTGGGAACTCCGTAGCAACAGATGATATCTCTCTTCAGAAATCTGGCTACCACTTGTCTTGTAATGTTTGCATAGGAAGCTGCTTCGACCCACTTGGTGAAATAGTCAATAGCAACCAGGATGAATCTGTGGCCATTAGAAGCAGTTGGCTCAATCTTACCAATCATGTCAATGCCCCACATCTTGGCCATGGCATGCCCTCCTGCATGGGTACCAAAGGATCCTTCGTGCACCTCGTGCATCAACAAGTCTGCTTCTGTTCTATCAACGCATCTGAGGAGTACCATATCAAAGTTTCTCTTGTACAGGGAACCACCAGTGTTCAGAAAGAAACTACCAGCAAGCCTTCTCAAAGTCTTCTTATCATTGGAAGATGCCCCAGGTGGGTATGCTTGATCCTCCAAGAAGCACTTAATATCATGGAACCAAGGCTTATTATCTTTGACAACATCTGCTGCGAACACATATGCTGGTCTGTCAAGTCTGGACACTGAAATTTGAGGTACAAAGTTGGCAGCTTGCACTTTGATCATGGATGAAATGGTAGCCAGAGCATCTGCAAACTGATTCTCGTCCCGAGGGATATACTCAAGCTTGACTGTTGTGAAGAAAGTCAATAACCTCCTTGTATAATCCCTGTAAGGTATCAGATGATCCTGGTGTGTGTACCATTTGCCGTTGGTTTGATTAACTACCAGAGTTGAATCTCCGAATACAGTCAATGTCTTGATCCTGAGATCAATGGCTTCCTCAAGACCCATAATACAAGCTTCGTATTCAGCTTCGTTGTTAGTGCAGTTAAAGGTGAGTTTTGCCGAGAAAGGCATGTGAACCCTCTTAGGTGTAATGAGTACTGCACCAACACCACGACCATTCATATTAACAGCCCCGTCAAACATCATAGTCCATTCTTCTTCCGGGTCGGGCCCTTCAGTGTGAACAGGCTCTTCATGATCTTTTGCTTTTATGAACATGATGTCTTCATCAGGGATGTCAAATCTCATAGGCTGGTAATCATCAATAGGTTGTTCAGCAAGGTATTCAGACAATGCACTGCCCTTGATGGCTTTCTGAGATGTGTACTGGATGTCATATTCTGTGAGGATCATTTGCCATCTTGCAACCCGTCCGGTAAGTGATGGCTTCTCAAAAATATACTTGACTGGGTCCATCTTTGAGATCAATAAAGTGGTGTGGGTCAACATATACTGTCTCAGTCGGCGAGCAGCTCACGCTAAAGCACAACAAGTTTTCTCGAGCAGTGAATAACGTTGTTCACAGTCAGTAAACTTTTTGCTTAGGTAGTATATTGCATACTCTTTTCGACCAGACTCGTCATGCTGGCCCAGCACACACCCCATTGACTCTTCTAATACTGTCAAGTACATGATTAGGGGTCTTCCTTCAACTGGAGGCATAAGGATTGGAGGCTCTTGTAAGTATTCCTTGATCTTGTCAAAAGCCTTCTGGCAGTCTTCGTTCCAACTGACCGTTTGTTCTTTTCTTAGCAGTTTGAACAATGGTTCACAGGTTGCTGTAAGGTGAGATATGAACCGCAAAATGTAGTTCAATCGACCTAAGAACCCCCGAACCTCTTTTTCAGTCCTCGGTGCAGGCATCTCTTGAATAGCTTTGACTTTATCAGGGTCAACTTCAATCCCTTTCTCGCTTACAATAAATCCCAGCAACTTACCAGAACGCACCCCGAATGTGCATTTGTTGGGGTTTAACTTCAGCTGGTACTTCCTCAAACGCTTGAATAGCTTCAGCAGATTTACCAGGTGGTCTTCTTCGGTGAGGGACTTGGCAATCATGTCATCCACATAACATTCGATTTCTTTATGGATCATATCATGGAATAATGTCACCATAGCCCGTTGATATGTTGCACCAGCATTCTTCAGTCCGAATGGCATCACCTTGTAACAGAACGTGCCCCAGGGTGTGATGAAGGTTGTCTTCTCCATGTCTTCAGGTAACATCTTGATCTGATTGTATCCCGAAAATCCATCCATGAAGGAGAATACCGAGAACTGAGCCGTATTATCAACCAATACATCAATGTGAGGTAAAGGGAAGTCATCTTTCGGGCTGGCTCTGTTCAGATCCCAGTAGTCAACACACATTCTTACTTTGCCGTCCTTCTTAGGCAAAGGTACTATATTAGCAACCCACGGTGGATAGCTAGTCACAGCGAGGAACCCGGCGTCCCACTGCTTTTGTACCTCTTCTTTGATCTTCATTGCCATGTCTGGGCGAGTACGGCGCAATTTCTGTTTAACTGGTGGGCAATCTTCTCTTAAAGGCAGCTTGTGCATAACAATGTCGGTGTCCAAACCTGGCATATCCTGATAAGACCAAGCAAACACATCCACATATTCCTGAAGCAGGTCAATCAGTTGTCTCTTCACTGAGTCTTGTAAGCAGGCCCCGATTTTAACTTCTTTCACATCTTTATCTGTACCAAGATTAATCGTTTTGACCTCCTCCTGATGAGGAGTGATAACCTTTTCCTCTTGTCTCAACAACCTGGCTAGCTCTTCAGGAAGCTCATACTCTTCTTCAACCCCCTCATCAGCTTGATTGATTGGATTGTCAAAGTCATACGAAGTCATAGCTGTGCTGTTGTCAGTGCGGTCTGGAAGGCACTCTCTGCAAGGGTTCAGTTTGTTCATTTTAGTGATTGATTTTAAATCTTGTTTTAGAAAGAGTGAAATGAAGTTATCATTTTGAAAACATTGCCATTTATTTTTTTGTACAAAAAGAAAAATGGAAAAACAATGAGCGGAAAAGAAAAAGACTCATTTGCAAAAGATGTCTGATTATCATTGATTGATCTATTTGCACAAAATTACAGATGGCCCGATTACAAAATGAGTCTTGTCATCTTGGGCAAGATGCAAGACTTGATGCATGCTTAAAAAATACAGGAAATAATAATTACTCTGCAGGAGTAACTCTTATAATTTCCTGGGAAGACCAGTTTGAGATACTGCTCCCCGGGATCCTTGGACGTATCCAGCTCTCCAGGTTGCGGTCGCTTTCATCCTCGTCTTCCAAGTTGTTCACGGAATTCGGGGCGAGCATCCCCCCACTGACAAAATTGGGCTTCTTAGCAGCCTCTGCTTGATCTTGTTGAGTTGGTTCGTAACCCAACCCAAATCTATCCTCCTTCTTCTCTACAGGCAGCAACCTGCCCCAGCCTTGGGCAGTCCCCTCTTCAACAACCTTCCGGGCTTTCTGATAAGATGTCATTGAGGTTCCAGGCACAGCGGATGCTTCATTTATGTTCAAGGCCTCAAACCCTTGACTCATAGTTTCATGGATCTCCCCATCCATCTCAATGTATTTGTATGTAGCCAGATGGCTAACAAAGATATCTTCCTCTCCACAAATAGTAACGACTTGGCCCTCCCACTCGAATTTTAACTTCTGGTGAAGGGTCGACGTCACGGCGCCAGCGGCGTGTATCCATGGTCTACCCAATAGACAGCTGTAGGCAGGCTGTATATCCATCACGAAGAAGGTCGTTTTGAAGATTTGTGGGCCAATCATTATAGGAAACTCAATTTCTCCTAGAACTGATCTCTTAGAACCGTCAAAGGCTCTCACTACCAAGTTGTTGGGGCGTAATGCCAATCCTTCATACTCCAGCTTCACAAGGGCCTTCTTAGGTAGGACATTGAGGGATGACCCTGTGTCCACCAATACATGAGAAAGAACTGCACCCTTACACTCCAAGGTAATGTGCAAAGCCTTGTTGTGATTGCGGCCTTCCGTTGTCAAATCAGTGTTGGTAAATCCTAGTCCATGACTAGCGTTGACGTTTCCAACCACTGCCTCTAACTGATTGACTGTAATCTCTTCTGGCACATAAGCTGCGTGCAAGACTTTTAATAGTGCATTCCGATGAGCCTCGGAGCACATTAGCAATGATAAAATAGAGATCTTGGAAGGTGTCTGGTGAAGCTGGTCCACTATCTTGTAATCACTTTTCTTGATGATTCTCATGAATTCATCAACCTCCTGATCAAAAGGGGTCTTTAAAGCTTCTTTAGCAACTTGTTCTTCTTGCACCATGTTCTTCCCTTTTGCCTTGGCAGCAGCTTCTGCTTCAGCAATGGGTCTTGGAATTTGCGGGGCAAAGAGACGTCCGCTTCGAGTGAAGCCTCCGCCTCCCCCCACATTGTCTATCTGTGGTGAAGAAGTTGATGATTCCAAAGTGATTTTATGCCCTTCGCAGTATAGATCTGAGCCGTAATGCCAAGGGATGGCATTATTGCTTTCGTAAGGAACTGGCCCAGGCACTGTGATAGTGACTGGACTGATAGCAGCTGCAGAAGGGACCATGATAGTATGTGGATCATAGTATATTGTAACTGGCGCTCTGATAGGAGTGGCATTTTGTGAGTTGTAGGAAGAATCATTTGCAGGATCATAATATATTGTAACCGTTGAGACACTTTCATTAATTGCTGTTGATGTTGTAGGAGGCACTGTTGACTGGATGGGTGTTGAAGTTGTAGAAGTGATGGTTGTTGATACTTGGTCCGTTGAAGTGACAGATGAAGCATTTGTTGATGAGATTGAAGAGTTGTTTGGAACAATTGTTGTTGCAGTTGTAGAAGACTCGGGAATTGTTGTTAAGGAGATTGCTGGATTTGGAGGTGTTGATGTTGTGATTTGAAGTAAGCCACTCTGGATGAGACCATCTATGCCACTTCTCAAGTTATCACACCCATTTACCGAAATGTTGCAATAACCGCACCCGAGCTCACACCCGGGGAACATCTGGCATTCAAGGAGTTGAGCTTTAATCTCTACCAGGGGTGTCTGAATCTGCCCCACACTGGTTATCAAGAACGACGGCTTATCTTCCTCAATAGCATTAATTCTGGGTCCTCCGTGGTTGGGCATAGGGTTCTTACTGACATTTGGCGGGGGTGCAAAGTTTAGAGCTTTGGAATCCACTAGATCCTGTACTTTCATGTGCAGAGCTCTGCATTTTTCTGTACTATGGCCAGGTGCGTTGGAATGAAAAGCACATCTGGCGCTGGCGTCATAATTTCTGGGCAGACTGGCAGGATCTGGAGGTGCCAATGTCCTTAGCTCAACCAGGTTGAGTTTCAGGAGTTGTGGCAATAATGCGGCATAAGGCATAGGGATCGGATCAATCACCCTATTGGCCTGAGATGGTCTCTGTTGAAAAGGTCTTTGCTGATTGTTGTTGCTGGTGTTGTTGTTGTTATAGTTTCTCTGAGGTGGATACGGAGCTTGTTGCTGGAAGTGGGGATGTTGCTGTGGCTGGTATGCTGGTTGTTGCTGAATTGGAGCGGGAATGGTGACAGCTGCCACTGACCTATGAACATACTGGGGTCTGCCCCTGCCGATATGGATAGCATTAGCCTCACCAGTTCTTCTCGGCCCCACAAAAGGCTTTCTGGGGTTGCTGGAAGAGCTCGCAACGTTGTCAGAAATTTTGCCCATCTTTAATAGGCTTTCAATTCTTTCTCCAGCTATAACTATATCAGCGAAGCTGGTGGAAGAAAAGGCGGCTAGCCTGTCAATGTATGTCCCTTGAAGGGTGTTCATAAACATGTCGGCCATCTCCCTTTCCAACATGGGTGGCTGGACAGCAGCAGCAAGCTGTCTCCACCTCTGGGCGTATTCCCGGAATCTTTCTCTGGATGACTGGGACATTCCCATCAGGAGGGTCCTGTTAGGAGCCATATCCAAGTTATATTGGTATTGTCTAATGAAGGCCTCAGCCAGGTCCTTCCAGCACCTGATGGTCGCTCTGGTCAAATGAGAGTACCATTCCCTTGAAGCTCCTGTTAAACTGTCTTCGAAATAAAACATCCACAGTTTTTCATCCATGGTGTATGCCTTCAGCCTCCCCAGAAAAGATTGCAAATGGGTTCGTGGACAGGAAGTTCCATTGTACTTTTCAAAGCACGGAGGTTTAAACTTGTGAGGTATTCTTACCCCGTCCACTAAGCCCATGTCCATGACATCAAAGCCCAAGGAGTTTTGAGACTCCAGGGATCTTAATTTCTCAGCAATTTCATCTAGCCTTCTGTCATAGGCTTCATCCCCAGCTCCCATCACAGTGAATTGGTCTTCTTGGGGGTCTTCTTGTAGTACTCTGCCTGTAGTAGCATTCCCTTGTACATTAGCAGGGATGTTGATCTCTGGATGAAGGTGGGGCCCAAATACTGGGGGATTAACATGAGGTTGAACCCTCTCATTGTTGCTTGTTCCACCAGTCCCTAGATGGGGGTCTTTCTGAGTCTGCCTTTCTACTAAAGCCCTTAATCTCTCTTGGCTCTGAGCCAACCCATTCATTACTTCCATAAACTGAGTCATCTGGTTTCTCATTTCCAACCTCTCGTTGTCCATTTGAGTCCTGACTTCTGTAAGATCCTGTTGTACCTGGTCCATCTGTATACCCGGAAGATTGTTACGAGTAGGATATATGTGCGGACGGTTGAGTGGGAACACCCGACGGCGAGCAATAGTTCCTGAGCCACAACAGAGTTAGTAACAAACAAAACAAAAACCTACAAAATAAAACAAAAGGTTAGTATGCAATGCAGTATGCTTATTTGTTTCCAAGGTATCCGGCTTGGCACTTGGTTTTGACCTTTCCAGACCCTTGAGGAAGATGCTTTTGATGCTGCTCGAAAGAGAGAGACTTAAATGGAACCAACTGATAAATATACTACAAACAGGAGATAATACATAGTTTGTTTTTTACAATACATGCCCCTGAGGGGTCAAAAGACAACATAAAAAGAAAAGTACAATGAAATGAAAGCAACAACAAGCAAAAGTCAGACACCAAGACCAAACTCATCCTCCTGAACTTCCTTTAGAAGTGCTTCAGTTACAGGGTCAGCTGGACGCTCTGTGAGGTTCATGATAAGGAGATTCCTGGTGGTGATAGCAGTGGTCAACCTCTTGTGCCTGCTTTGGTCCTTTGACCTCTTCACACCAACCCTAATCTTCAATTCTGAGATCTCCTTCTGGGCTGCTAGCAGGGCTTCCTGTTGCTCCTCTGCATTAGCCTCCAACTGCTCAATCTTGTCCTGAGTCCTCTTATCTTCCTGAGTACGAGCTTCAGTGATCCGGACCCACCTAGCTTGACTCTCCTTCAGATATAGATCAGTCCTGGCCTTCTGAAATTGAGCCTCCTTGCAGGCATTCTTCAAAATATGCTCTCCAGCCCTTGACTTCTTGATGTAGTCTTCTGACTTCTCAATCCTGGCTAGATGCTCCACCTTAATCTTTTCTAGCCTTTCAATGTCCAGACGACCATCACTCCTCTCCCAGAGGGTCTTCTGTAGAGCCTGAGTCAGATTCTCATTCCTCTCTTTCAGTTTCTCAAACTCTTCCAGGCTAACAGTGGCTGGAGGTGGTGCTGTGGATGGTCCAGGTGCATCCTTGATGGTGAAGGGCATCCCAGAAATTTGACCCCTGGCATGGGACCATTCATGATACTGTGCTGAGGCCACATTGTTGCATCTCCCAAGAATGGCCATCCCTTTGGTCTGGACATTGTCCCAAGCCCAGGATGCTTGCCTGACAATAGCCAGGTTAGGCTTAATCTCACAATAAAGGGTTTCAGCCGAGTCTTGTGTTCAGGGAGGGTGGACCAATGCATAGCCCAATTTTCTTTTGAATAACAGAGGGTTGTAGTTGATGCAACCCTTCACTCCTATCAGGGGTACATTGGGGAACTGCCCACAACTAGTGATGATGTCCCTGCCCTTGGTGCTCTGAGTACACCACCTGATGTCATCTGAGGTCAAAGAAATGAGTCTTCTAGCCCAATTCTTCTGTTGGTGAGGATTCAAGAATGCATCAGTCTTGGGCAAGTGTTTGAGCAGCCAGGTATGGAACAGGGGAGCACAGCGTCTCACCAATCTTCCTCTTTGCTTTTCATTCCTTTGGTGAACAGAGTAGTAGAAATCTCCCAGTAAGGTGGGCACTGGGTTCCTCAGAATGAAAAGGTGGATAGCATTCTTGCTAATAAACTTAGGCTCATCTGCAAAAAGTATAACCCCATATATGCTGAGGGCTAACAGAGCACAGACTGCCTTCCATTCTCCCAAGGAGGCCTTCAGGATAGCCTGAGAAGTCAAGAAGTCCAAATGTAGTCCAGAGATTCCAGCTTTTGTAGCCATGTTCTGCTCAATCAGCACAGGTTCCAAATACAGTGCCTTTTCCACCTCTTCATTACTGGGAAAAGCCATCTCAGGGTTGAAGGGGACACCACCCCTGACAGGTACACCAATCAGTGATGAATACTCTTCCAATAAGGGTCCCAACTGAAAATTCTGGAAGGTGAAACACCTTAGAGGAGGATCATAGAACTGTAGACAAGTGTGAATCAAGCTCCTCTGAGAAGGATCCAAATCCATAACCACATCAAGGATGCCTCCATAATGTTCTCTAAATAGTGGTATATGGTATGGAGTAATAAGGGCCTGGATCTTCCTGATGCCAGTCAGTTCAGGCTCAAAGAAATGATATGAGATATTGCTCTTCTTGGGTGCCATGTTGCTGAAGAAGAGTTGAAACAGATGCTGATGATGATGACTGATGCTAGAAGATGGGCCACTGACAGGCTGAGACTGGTGATGACAGTAGCTGAAGTAGACAACTGGTGGACAGGGGTCTAATCAGATAAAGGGGTCAAAACCAAGCCAAAATATATGATGTGGATACCCTGAAAAACAAATAAACACATGTTAAATGATGCAATGATGATGTATGCAAATGATATGCAAGGGTTTGTGGTCAAGCTGGATCTGATTAACTGCTTTGATATAAGTCCATGTATGTCCAAGAAATCCAGATGGAGGTTCATAAGGCCAGTAACCAAGGTGAGGGACTCAAATAAAGAGTCACATGTCCTGGGTTAAATCACAAGAACTGTCCCAAAATGGAGTACTCTTAATCAAAACAAAGTAACAGGGTATGTTGAGGTTAAGGGTACCTGCAAACCTGTAAACAGCCCAACCCCCTCACAGGTGGTGTTCTAAAACAAGGATCCTCAGACTTGGATCAGTTATGAGAAGTGTAAACACTTCCAACCCGGAGGTACAGTGTTTACAATAACCATAAAAGATCCTCCTCTAATTCACCTCAGTTTCTGAAGGTCATAATAAAGGTCATCCAGACTTAGTAGGCTTCCCAGATAGCCCTAGCACTACAGGAAATCTGTAGCACAGAGTTCTCAAGAAGAAACCCATATCTGAACCGTGTTTCATATTCCCGCACCAGACCGAAATGGAATGGGAAAGAACATGAACCACTCTAGCCTAGGTGTCACTCAGGTCCCAGGTATAGGACCTTAACTCTCAATAGAAACCCACCCACCAAAGCAACAAAACCAGATCCAGCCAGAACAATATGACAGTATGATATATGTAAGGCTGTAAAGGAAGCAGTAAACAATTGTACATAAAGCAAAAACAAAATAAATATACAAGCACAAATAGCACATAACACCCTAATAAACACAAATCAAACAAGCGCTAGGAGGAACCCACAAAAAGAACCAGAAGCCCTGGTTACAGTATAAGGGTCCCCAGCAGAGTCGCCAAGCTGACGCTCCCAAAAGATGAGACTGAGCTCAAATGTGGTACAGACGCGAACGGTCGGCGAGAGGAGGGTGTGAGAACACACAGGAGTGAACTCACAGGAAAAGAAAGAGTCTCCAGCTAGGCATTTTTATCCCGGAGGAAAGGCAATGCTGCATAGACCTAGAAAGATATGGACAAGACGGTTGCGAACCAGAGAGACTGAGAAAGGGGGTTGGTTACAACCTGGGAAGGTATTAGCACCCAGATTGTCCGCCGTACTCGACGGGATCCACGCTTAAAAGATTTGTGTTTTAAAGGGGTAGTGTCAGTGCAATTTGTGTATAAAGGCTGGAAAGAATGCAAGTGTCAGTGTAAAAGGAGTGTGAAGTGTGTAATGTACAGTGTCAGTGCAAGAACAAGAGTGAAGTGCTCATAATAATGAGGCTAAGAGAATGATGCTGGAAAGAGGGGGAATATACAGAGACTTTTGTTCGATAACTGTTAAGTTATGCCTACGTATCCTCTCGTGCAATGAGGAAGTCAGAACACCGTAGTTCGACCCAAAGAGACTGAAAGATAAATTGACTTGTGAACTGCTTACTTGTTTATGCTCAAGTGTATGACCTGGCTGGCTCAGGTGCTAACTGTCTTGCATTAGGCGGAAGAAGCGAGTTCTCGTTTGTGAGTGAAGATGATGAGAAAAGAATCCCGAAGGAGACGATTATTGTTTGTTTTTGAATTTTCAGTCTTTTATTGCTTTTGGAAGTTTTCCATAAGTTAATGAGCTTAAGCCTAAACCAATGGGTTAGTAAACTCATCACATCCTCCCTCTGATTAGGGGTAATAAGAATACCTTAAGTGTGAAGTCAGCATCTCACACTTAATCACCTTTGATGTAGGATTAAGATCATTAACCTACTTGTGATTAATTATATGTTTTTGTTGTTTTTGTTTAGTGTTAAGTAATGAGGTTAAGCCATAATCAGGGATTAAACAGACTCATTACACCATCCTAATAGAAGGATAATAGATGAGAATGTTTAAGCTGAGGAAAGCTCCTCAACTCAATCCATGAGTAGGGATTAACTTCATGACAAAACAAAGCCTTTATTAAATGGATTTTAATTAATGATATTATGATGAAGTGATTTTTAGGGTTTGTAAGACAACTTGAGGGGGACTTGTCCATTAACACTAGGGTTAGTCCTTCTTAACCAATTAAGGAAGAGTTAGAACCCTAATGCAAGGCCCAAGTTACAAGCTTGATGTCTTGATGATTATTATGTGAATTAATTAGAGGATTTAAACACATTAAGGGTTTAACACTTAGGATTAAAGTTATACACTCCATCCTAATAGAAGGATGCAGGCATAAGCTCAATCACAAAGCCTTAAAGCCTTTAGGGTTTAGTCCCTGATTATGAGGTGAGAAGAGAGGACTCAATGAGACACAAAGATAAAAACTAAGTGGGGGGACTAATAAAAACCCTAATTATTGTCATGCTTGGTTGTTCCTAAGGTTTGTGAGGTTAACAAGAGAAATCTTCAGAGGAACCACCAGGAAGCAGATGAAAGGAACAAAGAAGCAAAGTAACTTGCTTCATTTAAGAAGACAAGTCACTTGAGGAAAGAAAGTATGGAGAAGAAGAATGAGCAAGCTCAATCTCAAACACAAAACAAAATGCAGCAATGATTCATAAGAGAGATGAAAAGAAATTGTGAGAAGTGAAGGCAAATTCACTTCTCAAAGTAACTTACCACCTGAAAAGTTAGTGAAAGAAATGCAATGCAATGCAAAATGAGATGAGATGTGATGATGCAAACCAAAACCAGGAGCATAAATATGATGTTAATGATGCTATGAGGTGATGCACACATGAAACAAGGCATGGGGATGATCATACAAACATATGGATGCAAGAGAAGCATGCTTAGAACCATGAACATACATGAAAAGTTATGGAATGCAAATGACATACAACATGGCAAATGAAAGATGCAATGATTAAACATGATTCTAATATGCCCTAAGATGTGTTATTAATCAAATGGATGCATAAAATGTCATGGCAAGTCATGGTATGCAAGCAAATGCAAGATGAATGCAAAAGGAAGCCCAAATTAGGGTTTATGATCAATGCACAAGACAAAAACCAAAACCAGAAGCAAACATCAAGATAAAAAATTGAAAATGCATTCAAGGGAACCCTAAACCTACACAAACTCACTGCCCAAAGGAGGTGATCCAATTCTTAACCTAATGAAAGTTATGAATTTCTTAAGATTGCTAGGGTTTCAAGGTACCTTGTCAAGAAAAATGTCAAACAAATTGGAAATGCAAGATCAATTCATTCCAATTTAATCCTATAAACTACATGCTATGCAAGATGCAATGCAAAAAGAATCAAAGTCCAACTCTCAAAGACTAGGCAGAAATGAATTTTTGGACATTGGATCAAAATAATGCTTTGAAATGAAATTAATTCCATGGAAAATTGTCAAAAGACATCAAGATCAAAAAAGAAATTTGGTTTGAAGGTTGGACAATGTTTCTAAATGGTTTTAAATGTTTCATGAATTTTTTTGTGATTTTTAAATGCCTAAAAGTATTTTTAATTAATTAATTCTCATTAATTAATTAAAAATAAACTTTTAAATGATTTAAAAATATTTTTTAATGCAAAAAATAAAAATAAAAATGTTTTTGGTTTCTGAAAATTAATAAAAGTTTGTATAAAAAGTTTCAGAATTTTTGAAAATGTTTTGCTATTTTAAATAAAATGTAGAATTCAAATGAAATAAAAAGAAAATAAAATGAATTTAAACTGAAAAATAGAAAAGTCAACAGAATCAAAGGCTGACATTCAAACTCACACGCGCGCGAATTGACTTGGCGCTCATCTGGACGGCCAGCATTCAAAATCCCCTAATTATGATTAAACCCTAATTAAATGCCCTAATGACTTTCAGATGACCGGAACAGTGTTCCGGTCATCTTCTCCGACCAACCAAAAATTCAATCTCACTCTCCAGGCCATTTCAGAAGCTCTAACTCTCCAGAATTCATCCTCTACCCATCCCAAACACGAATCAAGCACAAAATCATGTTTAACTTCCAACACAAACACGAATCGAATCAAAGAAGTTTTTAGGTCAAACTTTCAGAACATCATAACATGCTTGTTTCTGGCTCATTTTCAAAAACAAATAGATCCCCATGACCAGAGCAACATACAGAACAATATTCTAACAAGAAATTAAAGTTCTGGAAAAAATTTTCATCATGCTACCTGAGATTGAGCTTTCGATTCAGGAGCTTTCTGGCTGTCTCTTTGGCTCAAACAAGTCCCAATGGTCCTCCTTAGAAGCTTTTGACACTTGGTTGGGGTTTATATAGCCTCTATAGAAAGCTGGAAGAAACTCAGGTCAAGGGTGTGTTGAAATCGTGTTTTTGATTCAGGGAGTTTCAGGCTATGGTGATGGGTGGTTTGTGATCAGTGAGGCCTGCTGAGATTGTTTGTGAAGTTTGTTTATGTGTTTGAGGCTTGTGCCGAGTGTTTCGAATGAAAATGCAAGTTGGAGAGATTTTGATAACTATGGCTTGTCTTGTGTTTCAGCCTGAAGTGAATGGTGTGTTATGCTGGCTTTGGTCCATGTATCAAAAGGGGATAGGTCAGAAAGTTGTTGGTGGCCTATGGTGATTGGTATGGGTCTTTGGCCAAAATGTCAACTTGATGTGTACTTGAGGTATGGGTCATTGTACAACTTGCTTTTTGGCTTGCTTTGGCTCAGCTTGAATCAAGGAATGCTATAAAAAAGGTTTAGAGGCAATGCAGCAAGTGGTTTGTAACTTGTGATAGGTTTTGCAAGTTGGTTCAAGTTTGGTTCCTTTGGGATTTCTTGAGTTTCAAGGCATCAAAGTGAAAAGTTCTTTGGCCCATTCTGAATTTTAGAGGTCATATGATCATGTTGTGAAGAAATGGTACACATTTGAGGCCTTTAGAACACTTGATCAAACCATTTTGCAAAATGTCTCTTTGGTGGAAAACTTCAAATTTTGTGATTTTAGCCAACTTTGACAAGCCATAACTTTTGATCCAAAATGAATTAGGTCATGTTCTTGTACTTTTTGAAAAGGGAATGATCCATTCTACAACTTTCATGACCAAAGTTTTTTTTCATTTGAAGCATTTTTGAATCAAAAAGCAAGGGTTGAAAAAGTTTCCCAAAATGGCAATTTTCATTAAAAGTCAACTTTCCCAAAAAGTCAACTTTGCAAATGACTTGAAATTCTTCAATTTTGTGAACTTCCAACATCTTCTATGATCAAATAAAGATCATACACAATCAAAATGATGAAGAACACCCTTTGGTTGGGTCATTGGGGGCCTCAGATGCCCTGATTTTGCACTGACTTGCTTAGAAAGTCAACCCTTGATCAGATGACTTCCCCATTGAATTTCTTCATGAAAATTGATATGCATGATCCCTATACCATATAGAGACCAATAGAAACAAGAATGACCAAAAAAATTGGAGTTATGGCCTTTGAAACCAAAACCCTAATTCTAGGTCATCTGTGCAGTTAAGCCTGACTCTGCTTCCATGCCATTCCCAGTTCTTGTGATTCTTTGACATTCTTGACTTTGAGGGAATATAATATGATGCTTGAACATACATGGACCCATTTGAAGTGATTGATGACCTTAGGAGTGGCTCAAATGGCTCAGGAAAGGCTCAGATCACAAACCCTAGATGCAGATGGCTTTGAATCAATGCAGTGAAGCAAAAATGTAGTATGAGATGCTATGATTGAATTTATGCAATATGAAAAGAATCACAAGCCATGGTGAAATGAGTGAGGGCAAATTTGGGGTGTTTACAAGTGGGTGTAACACGGTGGGAGAACTGACTTTAGTTATGTTGCGGATAGCAAGAGTCGCCACCGACTTTTATTTTATCCAAAAGGAAAGGGTATAAAAGAACAGGAAAGACCTTAAGAGATATTTTTGGGTCCGGGGGGTAGGTTATGTAAAGGGAAGGTGTTAGCACCCTTTACATCCATGGTTATCCATGGGCTCTTAGTTACTTAGCTCACTTTTGAATTGTTTTTTTTTTTGAAAGTGTAGTGTGTGAATAGAAAAATTTTCATAATAGTTGATAATGACCCATGTACGGATGCGTAAAAACTTGTGTTTGAAAATTTGTTTGAAATTGTGAAGAGTTTGAAAAGTTTTTGAAGTGAGCAAGTACATAAGAGGAACCTACCCTAAAGTTTTAAGTCTTTCTGTTCTTTATCCTTTAATTGGTAAGACTATCCCTACTATTAAGGAGTAGGTAGTCATTACCTTGGATGTTAGGGACAAGTGAGGGTCATCTGTTTTTATGAAGGCAACTGTGGGGTGTATTAAGCATACTGGAGGGACTATCATCATTATTCGAAAAGGGACTTGATCTTTAAAGGCAACCATTAGGGACTTGATGATTTTTTCTTTTAAGGGACTTGCTTTGTACACCCCACTTGATCTTATGATTAGGCAACATTGAGGGATAGCCTTAGAAATGTGAGATGGCGATTAAAAATCGACTTACGTGTGTGAGTGTTTAATATTATTTATCTTATGATTAAAATGATCTAAATTAATTTTTAAATAGAATACATGTTTACACTCCCTAAATTACTAACCATAGCATAAAAATTAAATAATTTAAATATTTACAAAATTACACCAAGAAACAATTACATAATAATTATAATAATAAGCAAATTAAAAATAAATAGCAAAATATAAATAATAAGCAAAAATAATAAATAAGCAATAAATAGATATGGGTTAGTAATAATAAAAATTAAAAAAATAGGGTTAGTAAAAATAAAATAAATAAATTTAGTGAAATAATAATAATTAGAAAAAAATAAACAAGGTTAGAGAAATAATAATAAGAATATAAGATAATAATAAGCAAAAATAATAAATAATAATATGGTTAGAAAATAAAAAAATATTATAATGACATGAGTAGAATAATAAACACAAAATTGAATTTTAATATATAAACATTTATTTAGCAATAAGAATAATTAAATAATTACTATATCATAAAATTTTTTAAACATAATATAATTATAAATCTTAATCATTATAAATTTAATTATTTCTAAATATATATTAACAATTATTTAAAAAAATATTTACACATTATATGAAGAAAATAAATTTTAAATATCATATTCACAAAAATTAATCATATTTACAAAATTTAATTTTTGTTAATTATCATACTTACAAAAATTATATTAAATAAAGAATTAGAAAATAAAAATTATTTAGAAAATAAAATTAGGTTTTACAAAATTAAAATTCATTTAGAAAATATTTTTAGGGTTTGTTTAGAAAAATATTTTTAAGAGTTTATATGATATACAAAATTTATCCTAACTAATATATATATATATATATATATATATATATATATATATATATATATATATATATATATATATATATATATATATATATATATATATATATATATATATATCATAATTTATTTACATGAGTTTTGAATATTATAAACATTGAATAATATTTTATAAAGAATTATTTTTATTAATAAATCAATTACATTAAATTAAACAAAGCAAAAAAAATAAAATAAGGAAAAATATCAAAACAAACCTGGCTGGGATTTGAACCCAGGAGGCTTTGTTTAACAGCATCAATGGCATGCCACCAGACCACTCCATGCGCAGGTGAGAGGAAAGGAAGAGAAGTTGTTTTTATGCATCGTCTGGAAAAAATCAAGAAAAAATCAAACAGCAAAAAGGCCTGGGGTGGTGTTGAACCCAGGACCTTTGATCATTCACGCGCACGCTTAACCGCCTGGCTGGGAGAGCCCTTCTGGTAGTAGGATGGCAATAGAACATAATATATTATGTTTCCTTTGTAACCTGAAAAAAATAGCAAAATAATGGTACAAGGCAGGATTCGAACCCTGGCCCTATAGTCAAACATTCGTATGCTTTTCCACTGGACCACTCAACAACATTTACAATTTAAATATAAACAAAACTATATAATATAAAACGAAATTTGAATCCCAGGGACGCGCGCCAAACTTCATCTTCTTCATTCAAATTTCCTGCGAATTTTCTTTTGAATTCTCCTGCAATTTTTCCTGCAAGTTCTTAATCCTGAAACCTATGTTTTTCAATCATCAAGCAAATCATAATATCAATACAAATTTGAAGTCCAGATCAATTATATGAAGCTTATAGGTTACGGCCATGTTTTTATAATTCATTTAGGTGCCCTAAATACTAAGTTCCCGAAATTGGTCTTCAAACCCTAACAATGGTGAATTTTGGTACAGTCCATAGGAATCAAATTAAACCATCCAGAAAGCTTCTAAACATCATAATAAACACAAATCCATAGTTAGTTTTCGTTACCAATGCATAAACAATTCAAATCGAAAAAAATTTAAACATGAACTATATGCTTTCGGGTTCCTCATATGTGCATGAATTAGATGTATTTGAGGGTTGCTTTCGACTCAATGATGACCAAAGAACATTGCCATGTCTTCAAATTACCTTCTAACACCTTGTTTGTCTAAATCTGAATTTGAGTTTTCTTGAATTTTTTGGAGTGTGAAACCTACCTTTGCAGCTGCTGGATCCGTCCCTCATGCTAGGTTTAGGTTAAGTACTTATAGGAGGATGATTTAGGTCAGAAAAATTGATCCCTTGTGTGGAGATTTTGATCTAAAAAGATTCAAAAATATCATGTTTTAAAAACCAAATATCCATGTATAAGCCCTTACTATTTTGGGAGATTTTTCATAATTCTTGTATCAATCACACTTAAATGTGATTTAAGATTTTCTAGAAATAAAATTAAAATTTATTTTCATGATTTTATATTTTATTTGAATTTAAAATGACTTTTTAATATAAAAATCATAATAAATAAAAACAAAATAAATAAAATTATGAATAAATTAAATTAATTTCGTGCAAGCTATTATGAAATGGATTGGGTCATTATTTGGCAAGCCCATTTGAAAAAAATTGGTTTTAGACCTCCTTTTTCTTTATGAACCAACCCAAAATTTCCCAACTTTGCAAGGGCACACATCCTTCAATTTTAATGGTATGAGGGTGTTCTTGGACATTTTGGAAAGCTTGAAGAGTCCTCTAAACAACCCCATTGGTTTCATGTCCATATCATTTACCAATATCAAGTTATGCCCTTTTGAAGTTGTTGACTTTTTGTTGACTTTTGAAATGACCTATAATGTCTTAGCTCATATCTTCCAAATGAAGCATTTTTGGGCTTAACTTTCAAGATCAAAGTTGTAGAGAATTCAATTTCCTTCAAAATGAGCTTTGGATGGAGACTTGGTAATGAAGTATGTGAAAGTTATGGCTGGTCAAAGTTCAGTTGACTTTTACTAAGGAGACCCTAATTTAGAAACTCCTGATTATTGATGATCTGGAATCTCCTTGATGAATCATGATCAACCCTTGATCAAATGATGAATTTTACTTCATATACTTGATGTTGGCAAAAAATCATGAAGTTTGACTTTGGTTTGACCACAGTTGACCTCAGTTTGACTTTTTAACTGCATTGACTGATTTTGACTTATCTGATCATCTGACTGAGCAAACTTTTGAGAAAAGTCTTGAAACTTGTCATGGGGGTTCTTACACACATATAAGATGTTATGAAGCTCACTTGAAGTCTTGGAAGTCCATTTAGCCTGATTAAAGTCAAAACCCTAGTTTTGGATGCACTTCTTAGGAGGTGCATTGTTTGAGGGAATTGTCAACTCTTTTGACCAATTGTGAACTTTGTGAACCTTATGAACCACCATAAAATGTCTTGTGAACCTCATGGGAGGTATTGTGAAGCTTGTGAACCTTGTGAACCTCATAAAGTAACTTTATAGACCTCATGAACCTTAGGAAAGCTTTGTAATCATTGTGAATCTTGTGAACCTTGTGAACCTTCAAGAAGTAACTTGTAGACTTCTTGAACCTCATGAAAGGTTATATAAACATTGAGAAACTTGTGAACCTTGTGAACCTTCATAAAGTGACTTGTAGACTTCATGAACCTCATGAAAGGTCTTTGAAAGTATTGTGGGACTTGTGAACCTTGTGAACCTTCAAGAAGTAACTTGTAGACTTCATGAACCTCATGAAAGGTTATATAAGCATTGTGAATCTTGTGAACCTTGTGAACCTTCAAGAAGTAACTTGTAGACTTCTTGAACCTCATGAAAGGTCTTGTAAATGTTGAGAAGCTTGTGAACCTTGTGAACCTTCAAGAAGTAACTTGTAGACTTCATGAACCTCAAGAAAGGTATTGAAAGCATTGTGGAACTTGTGAACCTTGTGAACCTTCATAAAGTAACTTGTAGACTTCTGAAACCTGAGGGGTTAGATTGGTATATTTGCCAGTCGTGACCTGGAAGGTTGAAGGGGATTGAACACAAAAGCCAAAAAATTTGCACTCACCAGTGCATGGCTAGTTGAATATGATTGAGTGGGCTTAAAGATGCCACTTGGAAGAACTGGGGATGGGCTTAGAGATGCCATCTAAGGTGTCAGAATATGATGATGCCTTTATGTTGATACTGGATATCAGTACTAGGTCTTTGTATAGGCCGTCTCTGAATCATTTATGCAACATGATTTGAATTTGTTGAATAGACCAGTAGAAATAAATCTTGTGATGATTATCTCTTCTGGAAATATTTTGGATTAGGGAACAGACCAGTTGCCTATTCTCAAAGGTCAAAAGAACGTCAGGATTTGTTCTTAAGAGTCAAAAGAACGTCAGGATTTGTTCTTCTGAAAAAGTTTTGGACAAGGGGCCAAAAGAACGTCAGGATTTGCTCTTAAGGGTCAAAAGAACGTCAGGATTAGTTCCTCTGAAAATGTCTTGAACAAGTGGTCGAAAGAGCGTCAGGATTTGCTCTTACGGATCAAAAGAATGTCAGGATTAGTTCTTCTGAAAGATGTCTTGAACAATGGGTTAAAAGAGCGTCAGGATTTGCTCTTAATGATCAAAAGAACGTCAGGATTAGTTCTTCTGAAAGATGTCTTGAACAATGGGTAAAAAGAGCGTCAGGATTTGCTCTTAAGGATCAAAAGAACGTCAGGATTAGTTCTTCTGAAAGATGTCTTGAACAAGGGGTCGAAAGAGCGTCAGGATTTGCTCTTAAGGATCAAAAGAACGTCAGGATTAGTTCTTCTGAAAGATGTCTTGAACAATGGGTAAAAAGAGCGTCAGGATTTGCTCTTAATAATCAGAAGAACGTCAGGATTTGTTCTTCTGAAAAATGTCTTGGAGGATGAAGCAGTCTAGAAGTAATGATGATAGCTGTCAGGAGGATGGAGCAATCCTGAGGTAATAATATGATATGCTTTCAGGAGACTGGAGTAATCCTGATGTAACAGCATGTCTTCAGGAGGATAGAGTAGTCCTGATGAGATTATAAGCTTTCAGGAGGATGAAGCAGTCCTGAGAGATTGATGATATGCTTTCAGGAGACTGGAGTAATCCTGATGTAACAGCATGTCTTCAGGAGGATAAAGCAGTCCTGAGGATCATAAATTTCTTTGTTGGATAATTTACCTGAAACCAAGGTAACATTCTGTATAATAGTATTAGTTTATGCATTATGTATGCATGTATAATATGATGCACTTAGATAATGTACTATGTATCTATGGATATGTATGTTATGGTATGGTGTAAATGATGTATGTATGGTATGATACTGCCGGAAGTGTCTGGATGTCTTTGTATAACAACTGCTGGCCAGGGAAAATAAATCCCGATTTATTGTTGAAGAATATGTTATACATAACCTTACGTCTGCTGGGGATGACAGGGTATAGATAACCTCCCGTATGCTGGGGATAGCAAGGTATATATAACCTCTCGTCTTCATTTGATAGTAGGGTAGAGATAGCATCCCGTCTTCGTTCGCCGTACTCTTATTGGAAAGTAAATTTCCGTATATCCGTATGAGGATAAAAGAGATGGATATAAATTCCAGGGGAGATGAGACTTTATGAAGATGGATTCGTCCTACTGAGGGTTTGTAACTGTCTTGTAAAGATGAACAGGCGAAGCTTCGTTGAAATCCTTCCCTCGTTCATCCTTAGTAAATACTATTACTGCATTTTTATGCATTTCTGGTAAACATCAATCATATTAAAAGCATACATGCATTTTTGTAAACATCAATCATATTCAAAAGCATACATACATTCAAACACAACCAATGGACGTTTCGCTTATGAAAATAGGGTAAAAGTAAATCTGGATTCAAAATATGGAATTTATTTATATCAAAAAGTGACCCATACACGGGTAAGTTTGTACAAGGAGACATAAACCCTAGTAAGAGGATTTTGTCATAAAGTTTTTACAAAACAAGGAAAATCAGCTATGTGGGAAACAATCCTATTGAGTTTCAATTCTACTATTGCCATTATCTTCAAGTATCTCATCTTCTGCTGTTGAGACGAAAACGATTGGATTGAGCTTTATCTGTTCGAGCTTGAATAAGTAGTACAACTGGTTGCAGTTTTATGAGTGATCCAAACGAGACATAGTCATACGCTTTAATCCCTAACTTTTGCCTGGATTGCCCTTTCGGGTTTTCAATCCACCGGGATACCCTTTTTTGCCCAAGCCGCCTTTTCAGGTTTTCGACTTGCCGGGTGTACATCTTTTATATATATCCCTAATTTTTGCCCAAACCCTTTTGGTTTGCCGGGATGCCCTTATTTTTGCCTAGGCCTGTCAACCTAGCGGGTCTCTTTTTATGCGTAGTATTTTTTAACTATGTCTGCGTTTACAGGCTGTGGGAAGTCTTCACCATCCATTGTAGTCAGTATCATGGCACCTCCTGAGAACACTGTCTTGACTACAAATGGTCCTTCATATGTTGGAGTCCACTTTCCCCTAGGATCACCTTGTGGTAATATGATACGCTTGATTACCAAGTCACCAGCCTGATATACCTTTGGCTTAACCTTCTTGTTAAAAGCTTTGATCATTCGTTTCTGGTACATCTGGCCATGACAAACTGCTGCTAGCCTCTTCTCATCAATCAAATTTAACTGGTCCAGTCGAGTCTGAATCCACTCATCTTCATCCAAGCCTGCATCCTTCATAATTCTTAAGGAGGGAATCTGAACTTCAATGGGAAGAACTGCTTCCATACCATAGACTAAGGAGAATGGGGTTGCCCCTGTTGAAGTACGTATTGTAGTACGATAACCATGAAGAGCAAATGGTAACATCTCATGCCAATCCTTGTAAGTAACAGTCATCTTCTGTACAATCTTCTTAATGTTCTTATTAGCAGCTTCAACTGCCCCATTCATTTTTGGACGATACGGAGAAGAGTTGTGATGCTTAATCTTGAACTGCGTGCAGAGATCAGTAATCATAGTGTTGTTCAGATTAGAGCCATTGTCAGTGATAATCCTTTCAGGGATGCCATATCTACATATGAGATTATTCTTAATGAATCGAGCCACAACATTCTTAGTCACAGATGCAAATGAAGCTGCTTCTACCCACTTCGTGAAGTAATCAATAGCACCCAGGATGAAACGATGCCCATTAGAAGCAGTAGGCTTGATCTCACCAATCATATCAATGCCCCACATGGCAAAGGGCCAAGGAGCAGTCAACACATTCAATGGTGATGGAGGTATATGTACTTTATCAGCATAAATTTGACATTTGTGGCATGTTCTGGAGTGTTGATAGCAGTCAGCTTCCATGGTAGACCAATAGTAACCTGCTCTCAATATCTTCTTTGCCATGGTATGACCACTAGAATGAGTGCCAAACATTCCATCATGCATGTCTTCCATAATCTCAATTGCTTCCTTCTTATCCACACAACGAAGCAAGGTTGAATCATGATTGCGCTTGTATAAAATGCCATTACTCAAAAAGAACTTAGCAGAAAACCTTCTCAGGAACTTCCTATCTTTGACAGATGCCCCTTCAGGGAACTCCTGAGATTCAAGATATCTTTTCACTTCATAGAACCAAGGCTTCTCATCTGCCCCTTCTGTGTCAATCTCATTGCAGTATGCAGGCTTTTCAAATCTATCAATAGTAACCTTGGGAGCTTCATCATCCCAGCCGATCTCAAACATAGATGCCATGGTAGCTAATGCATCTGCCAACTGATTCTCTCTTCGTGGAATGTGCTCAAAAGTAATCTCTTTAAAATGTGGGATCAAAGACAACACATGCTCTCTGTAAGGAATGAGGTTATCATGCTTGGTATCCCAATCTCCTTTAATCTGACTTACTACCAGGGCTGAATCTCCATACACATCAAGGAATTGAATCTTCATATCAATAGCAGCTTTAATACCCAGGATACATGCCTCATACTCAGCCATGTTATTGGTACAATAGAAACAAAGTCTGGCAGTAATCGGGGTATGACAACCTTCAGGGGAACTAATCATAACACCAACACCATTACCAAGTGCATTAGAGGCACCATCAAAAACCATAGTCCATCGGGATCCTTGTTCAGGTCCGTCATATTGTCCAGGTTCTTTGGTAATAATCATAATGTCTTCATCAGGGAACTCAAAATTCATTGACTGGTAATCATCTACTGCTTGATGAGCCAAATGATCAGCAACAACACTTCCCTTGATGGCCTTCTGAGTAGTGTACTGTATGTCATATTCTGTCAAGATCATTTGCCATCTTGCAATTCTTCCGGAGAGAGCAGGTTTCTCAAAGATATACTTGATTGGATCTATCTTTGAAATCAATAAGGTAGTATGGGTCAACATATACTGTCTTAGTCAGCGAGCAGCCCATGCCAAAGCGTAGCAAGTTTTCTCGAGCAGTGAGTATCTTGTTTCACAGTCGGTAAACTTTTTGCTAAGGTAGTATATTGCCTGCTCTTTTCGACCAGACTCGTCATGTTGCCCCAATACACACCCCATTGAGTTGTCTAACACTGTTAAGTACATAATCAAGGGTCTTCCATCTACTGGTGGCATCAAAATTGGTGGTTCTAACAGATATCTCTTGATTTCATCAAAGGCAGTCTGGCACTCATCATTCCATTCCATCACCTGATCTTTCTTCAACAACTTGAAAATTGGCTCACAGATGGCAGTTAATTGGGAAATAAATCTTGCAATGTAATTCAATCGTCCCAAGAAACCTCTAACCTCTTTCTCAGTACGGGGAGCTGGCATTTCTCGTATAGCTTTCACTTTTGCAGGATCCACTTCAATACCTTTTCCACTGACAATGAAACCCAGGAGTTTACCAGATCTAACTCCAAAAGTACACTTGTTTGGATTCAACCTCAACTTGTATTTCTTCAACCTCTCAAACAACTTGTGCAGATGATCAAGATGTTGCTCTTCATTCTGAGACCTGGCTATCATATCATCCACATATACCTCTATCTCATGATGAATCATATCGTGAAACAAAGCCACCATAGCACGCTGATATGTTGCCCCTGCATTCTTCAAACCAAATGGCATTACCTTATAGCAAAAGGTGCCCCACTGTGTCACAAATGTTGTCTTCTCCATATCTTCAGGTGCTACCTTGATTTGATTGTAACCAGAGAAACCATCCATGAAAGAGAATACCTTATGCTGAGCAGTGTTGTCTACCAGAATATCAATATGAGGAAGTGGGAAGTCATCTTTGGGGCTAGCCTTGTTCAAATCTCTGTAGTCCACACACATACGTACCTTACCATCTTTCTTAGGAACCGGCACCACATTTGCAACCCACTGAGGATAAGAAGTCACCGCTAAGAACCCTGCATTGAACTGTTTCATTACCTCTGCCTTGATCTTTTCTGACATTTCAGGACGCATACAACGGACCTTCTGCTTCTTTGGACGACAATCTTCTTTCACTGGCAAACGGTGAACCACAATGTTTGTATCCAACCCTGGCATATCTTCAAAAGACCAAGCAAAGATCTCCACATAGTCACATAACATATGAATCAACTTGCTCTTGACACTGTCCTCTAAATCAGCCCCTATCTTGACCTCTTTTCTGTTTTCTTCAGTTCCCAGATTCACAACTTCGACTGGCTCTTCATGTGGCTGTATAGCTTTCTCTTCTTGTTGTAACAACCTAGCAAGCTCTACAGGTATTTCACAATCGTCCTCATTTCCGTCTTCAGTTTGATAGATCGGATTCTCGAAATTATAATTGGCAATAGTAGAACTGTTACCAACAGGATCCAGAGTGGATGAGGATCTGCATTTTAGTGATGTGGGTGTGTGTAAGAACACATAGCTGATAGAACAAAATAAAAGAAAATAAAGACAAGGAACACAATATTTACGAAAACGAAACGTCCACTGATTTTATTGAATGAAGTATGCAAATGAAATGACAGCCCGTAACAAGCACACCATTGTGCCCCGGGTAAGGCACATGGCTTTGAAAGTTTTATTGTTCAAGAAATTACAAATTTAAAATATAACAACACAGTAATAGTATTTACTCCTGACTAAAGGAGATAGGGATAACATCTTCAGCTTTCTAATTATTGAGTCCAGCACCCACAGTAGGAAAAATCCATGCATCCAAGTTGTAGTCTTCATTTTGATCTCTCACAGCATTAATCTGGTCCTTCACAACCCCCTGACTAGTGATACGAGCAGCACGAGCACGACGAACAGCCTTCTGGGACTCTGCAGTGAAACCCAAACCAAACTTGTCAGACTTGTATGGAATATCAGGAAGCTGACCCCAAATAGTACAACCACCTTCATCCACCACAGCTCTAGCATCATTGAGGGAGGCCATTGCCATTGTTGGAGGCTTTCTGGTGACCACAGGAACTTTCTTCACAGCAGGAGGAGCTACATAATCATTAACAACCCAGGGAACTACTTCAAATGTCTGACACGGAGTCTCAATGTATTCACCTTCCATTTCCAGATACTTGAAAGTGTTTACATGGCTGACAAAGTATTCTTCTTCTCCATAGACAGTAACAACCTTTCCATCCACCGGATATCTCAACTTTTGGTGTAATGTGGAGGTTACAGCACCTGCCCCATGGATCCAGGGACGACCAAGCAGACAAGAGTACGAAGGACGAATATCCATCACAAAAAATGTAGCAGTAAACACCTGGGAGCCAACTTTGATTGGAAGATCAATTTCCCCATGTACTACTCTTCTAGAACCATCAAAAGCCTTTACCACAATATTACTGGGCTTCAGCACAGCATCTTCAGGACTACGCTTGTTCAGGACTTCCTTAGGCAACACATTCAAAGAGGAACCATTGTCTATCAGTACATGTGACAGGGTAGTGCCCCTGCATTCAATTGAAATATGCAAGGCCCTGTTATGATCCCTCTTGGCAGGGGTCAAATCAGCATCAGAAAACCCTAACCCATTGTCATAGGTCAGGTGGGTAACACAGTTCTCAAATTGGTCAACAAAAATTGCACTGGGTACATGAGCAGTCTTCAGAAACTTGATTAAAGACTTGGCATGAGCCTCAGAACATAATAACAAAGACAGTATAGAAATCTTAGAGGGAGTATGCCCCAACTGATCAACAATGTCATAATCACTCTTGCGAATGATTTTCAATACTTCTTCCATCTGCTTAGAGAGGTCATCAGCAGCTGGCACATCGGTAGATACAGGCTCAATAACAGGACCCTTGCCCCGAGCATCAGTAGTGGAGGTAGCAGCAGGAGTAACTGCATTTTTGGAATTAACTGGAGGTGAGAAGACTCTTCCACTACGTGTGATCTTACTAGATCCAGCAATATTGTCAACATCAACAGGCACATCAACTACAGGCTCTTGCTTAACACCATGGATGTAAACATCAGATCCATAATGCCAAGGCACAGCTTTGTCAGACGTATACGGGATAGGACCAGGAGTAGTAATGACCACAGGAGCAACTCTGGCTTCAGCGACAACTTTCACAGGACCTTCAGCAGTAATCTTGATTGGACCCTGATGAGTGATTTTAATAGGACCCTTTGAAGTGATTCTCACCGGTACTTTGTCAACCATGTCAACCTCCTCAATCTTCTTACCTTGCGTAATATGATCTACCATACTTTCCACAAAAGACGGTTTTCTTTCAAACACTATGGTGTAATTATCCATGAGACGCTGAATTCCGTCTTTCAACCTGAAGCACTTCTCTGGATTATACTCACAATAGACATAATCTTCACGACAACCCAGAAAGAACCCAGCTTGTACCAACTTCTTTCTGATGACAGACAATGGCGTGGTCAATTCATCAACTGAATGGATATGCAGATCTTCCTCAATGGCATTGACAGTCTTCTCGTGATTTGGCATTGGAGCAGTAATCACATTTGGAGTACCCGGAGGATCAAACTCAATTTCTCCAGCATCAATCATATCTTGAATTTTATTCTTCAAGATCCAGTAATTATTAGTATCATGTCCCTGACAATTTGAATGGTATGCACATCGTGCATTGGGATTGTACCTGGGAGAGGTAACATTAGGATTCTGAGGAGCCTCTTTTAAAGTAATAAGTTCAGCCTTCAACAAATGTTGCAATGCCTGTGCCATTGACATGTTGATCTTCGTGAACTGTCTTCTAGCCCTCTGTTGGTTGCCCTGAGGCTGCTCTGTTGTTGCAGGAGTTGGATTTGAAATATGCACTGCACTAACAGACTGATGCCTTCTATTACGATCAGGTTGACCATAAACAGCATTGGATTCTTTCTTCCCAGTGGGAGGCTTCTTTGCAGCACCTGATGAAGAAGTGCCCACATGGATCTTACCATTCTTTATACCATTCTCTACTCGCTCTCCTGTCATGATCAACTCAGTGAAGCCAGATGATGAGCTTCCAATGAGATGACTGTAAAACGGACCATTCAGTGTACACATGAACATATCAACCAATTCCCTATCAGTTAAAGGGGGTTGAACTCTTCCAGCTAAATCTCTCCACTTCTGAGCGTACTCTTTGAAACTTTCTTTGGCACCCATAGACATGCTCTGAAGCTGCATGCGAGTGGGGGCTAAATCAGCATTGTATTGATACTGCTTATAGAAAGCCTCAGCAAGATCATTCCAGTCTCTGATGTTGACACTCTCCAACTGATAATACCACTCCAGCTGAGCTCCAGATAAGCTCTCTTGAAAGAAATGGATCCACAACTTCTTATCAGCAGTGTGGGGTTGAATTCTTCTAACATAAGACCTCAGATGCAGTTTGGGACAAGAGACCCCATCATAGACAACAAATGTAGGAACCTTGAAACCAATGGGTATGACTACCCCAGATATCAAACTCAAATCCTCAAAATCCAGCCCAGATGACTTCTGTAACTCCATGGCATCCATCCTATCCACCAGCATCTTGAATTTGTCTTCATTAGGCTCATGGTAGTAATTAGCCTCAGAATCAGAGTCCCCCATTGTATGGTGGAGACTGCCTACCTCTTGCTCAAATTCCTCAGATTCATAGTCTTCAGCTGGTTCTTTGGTCTTGGCAAGACCTTTGAACCTTCTTCCCATGTTGATCAACCCAGCAGACCTTCTAGTCTTCTTAGTCTTCTTGGCCAGCAGTGCCTTCAATTCATCTTGCCCCTTGGACAGGTTCAAGATCAGCTCTTGGAACTGTGCATTTTGTGCCTGGAGATCCTTAACTGATTGTTCAAGAGCCATTGCTGAAATAAACAGCGAGAAGATGAGAAACCTGTGCACAAATATAAACCTGTGATGTAATGAAATGATATGGGAATGCATATGCAATGTTTTCAAGAACCGCAGGATTTAAATTTGCTTAGACAAACACGAAAGTAAACTTTTATTAGTAATAACTTTGTTTTGCCTTTTAGGCTTACAAAAATGAAAATGAAATAAGTACAAAAGATGGGGTTTTAAGTCTCCCATGGACGTTTCCTCTTTGTGTTGAGGTATGAGTTAAGGTTCCGTTCCTCGTGAAGTTGCTTTGTTAGTTCTAGGATTCTTTCTTGGCTTGCTTTGTAATGAGCCTCGAAAGTATCCCTTTGCTCCTTCAGTTGGATCCATGATCTCTGCAAGTCTTCCATATCAGTAGGCATGTCTGGGTGAAGGATGGTATAAGTCGTGTCTCCTTCAGCAACAGGTTCCATGGTAACTGGTAGGACGGCAGGATATGGCATCATGAGTGTCTGAGCACGAGATCGTACCCATCTGAGATAAGCCTCCATAGGAATAGTGTACTTAGGCTCTAGTGTCTTGCTGTCAACCCTATTTACCTTTCCCCAGGCTCGTATGAATCTCTGACGGTAACCCTGAAGATCGTTGTCGTAATCAAACACAATGCCCTGAATCAACATATCATGTGGACCATCACTCCGGGCATAACCAAACTGTCGTAAAGCTAGAGATGGGTTGTAGGTGATGCCTCCTCTTATGCCTAGAAGCGGCACATTAGGAAACTCCCCACAACGGTCAATGATGGTGACATTCTCCATAGATCTGGAGCACCAATGAATGTCTGAGTGAGAAAGTGACATGATCCTCTTGGACCACCTGAACCCTTGCTCATTCTTCATTACTGAGCGAGGAAGGTGAGAAATAAACCACCTAGAAAGTAAAGGTATGCAGCACATCAAAGTTCCTCTTGCCCTTGTAGTACGGATGTGAAGAGAATGCAGGATGTCTCCAAGCAATGTAGGCACTGGATTGTGACTCAGGAAAATGTTGATGGCATGAACATCTATGAACTGATCTGGATTGGGGAACAATACTAAGCCATATATCAACAAGGCTAAGACCTCCTCAAAAGCATCATAGCTCATGGCCTTCAAGAACAACTGAGCTTTTTCTATCAACACCTTGGCAAGAATACCCTTGACTCCGCTTCTCGTTTCTAGAACAATATCAGATTTCTTCAGATATAGGGCTGCAGCAATAACCTCTGGTTTAAGCTCCTTCTCCAAACCTGTGAATGGTCTTTGATCAAGAACAGGTATACCCAGAAGTTTAGAGAACTCCTCCATGGTTGGAACCAACTGGTAGTCAGGGAATGTAAAGCAGTGGTGCTTAGGGTCAAAGAACTGAAACAGAACACTCATCATGTCTTCATTGAACCCTGAAGTGACTAGATCCAATAGGTGACCATGTCTCTTGATGAACTGGGAATGATCAGACACCTGAGAAACCAACTCTTTAAGCTTGGGAGGTATCCCTACAAAGTTGATCTTGATAGTGTTTCTACGAGCAGAAGCCATGACCTGCAACAAAGAACAAAGATAAATCCTTTGGTCCTTGAAATGGTTAGTGAAAATGATGTGCTTATGATGCATGATGATGTCATGATGTTATGCTCAATCACAAACATGTGGCACACACAAATAAGTCACACTATAGCCCTAGGTTTAAAGGCTTGCATGAGGTTCAAAGGTAAGTACCCTCCCCTGAAGTTGGTTGGTTCATCCTGTCCTACAAAAGTAACCAGGTTCTAAGGGATCTCAATATCGTTGATCCTTCACAAGGGTGGTTGATCAGAAGGCAACTTACTTGCCAACCAAAACCCTCCAAGTTTAGAATCTCAATGAGCGTAGTATCGAGTGTCAACCAACTTCAGTCTGCACCAAAGCCGGTTACCTCACTACTTTCTAAAGGCCAAGATGAGTTAACTAGGGTTCTAAAAGTTAGTTAGTGCATTGACAACATATGGCAGCCTCATATTATCCTCAACTTGACTTAAGGAACATAAGCACCCACCAAGAAGTCGCACTAACTATG
The DNA here is from genome assembly GCA_963966055.1 of Lathyrus aphaca. Classification (NCBI taxonomy): domain Eukaryota; kingdom Viridiplantae; phylum Streptophyta; class Magnoliopsida; order Fabales; family Fabaceae; genus Lathyrus; species Lathyrus aphaca. Next base: position 141,112,839 of record OZ014525.1, read on the forward strand.
GCCACCAGATCAACCGTATCGATATACGTCGTACAGTTTCCTTGGTCTATTGCCATTTACCTAAGGTACACTAGATCCGGGTTAGGACCTTTCACACATAAGAGCATCCCAACAATATAATAATAAAGCAAACAAGGCAAACAATTTAAAGTGATCTAATTCCTAAGGGTACCCCTCTTAAATTTAAATCCCCAGCAGAGTCGCCAGTTCTGTAACACGGTGGGAGAACTGACTTTAGTTATGTTGCGGATAGCAAGAGTCGCCACCGACTTTTATTTTATCCAAAAGGAAAGGGTATAAAAGAACAGGAAAGACCTTAAGAGATATTTTTGGGTCCGGGGGGTAGGTTATGTAAAGGGAAGGTGTTAGCACCCTTTACATCCATGGTTATCCATGGGCTCTTAGTTACTTAGCTCACTTTTGAATTGTTTTTTTTTGAAAGTGTAGTGTGTGAATAGAAAAATTTTCATAATAGTTGATAATGATCCATGTACGGATGCGTAAAAACTTGTGTTTGAAAATTTGTTTGAAATTGTGAAGAGTTTGAAAAGTTTTTGAAGTGAGCAAGTACATAAGAGGAACCTACCCTAAAGTTTTAAGTCTTTCTGTTCTTTATCCTTTAATTGGTAAGACTATCCCTACTATTAAGGAGTAGGTAGTCATTACCTTGGATGTTAGGGACAAGTGAGGGTCATCTGTTTTTATGAAGGCAACTGTGGGGTGTATTAAGCATACTGGAGGGACTATCATCATTATTCGAAAAGGGACTTGATCTTTAAAGGCAACCATTAGGGACTTGATGATTTTTTCTTTTAAGGGACTTGCTTTGTACACCCCACTTGATCTTATGATTAGGCAACATTGAGGGATAGCCTTAGAAATGTGAGATGGCGATTAAAAATCGACTTACGTGTGTGAGTGTTTAATATTATTTATCTTATGATTAAAATGATCTAAATTAATTTTTAAATAGAATACATGTTTACACTCCCTAAATTACTAACCATAGCATAAAAATTAAATAATTTAAATATTTACAAAATTACACCAAGAAACAATTACATAATAATTATAATAATAAGCAAATTAAAAATAAATAGCAAAATATAAATAATAAGCAAAAATAATAAATAAGCAATAAATAGATATGGGTTAGTAATAATAAAAATTAAAAAAATAGGGTTAGTAAAAATAAAATAAATAAATTTAGTGAAATAATAATAATTAGAAAAAAATAAACAAGGTTAGAGAAATAATAATAAGAATATAAGATAATAATAAGCAAAAATAATAAATAATAATATGGTTAGAAAATAAAAAAATATTATAATGACATGAGTAGAATAATAAACACAAAATTGAATTTTAATATATAAACATTTATTTAGCAATAAGAATAATTAAATAATTACTATAACATAAAAATTTTTAAACATAATATAATTATAAATCTTAATCATTATAAATTTAATTATTTCTAAATATATATTAACAATTATTTAAAAAAATATTTACACATTATATGAAGAAAATAAATTTTAAATATCATCTTCACAAAAATTAATCATATTTACAAAATTTAATTTTATTTAATTATCATACTTACAAAAATTATATTAAATAAAGAATTAGAAAATAAAAATTATTTAGAAAATAAAATTAGGTTTTACAAAATTAAAATTCATTTAGAAAATATTTTTAGGGTTTGTTTAGAAAAATATTTTTAAGAGTTTATATGATATACAAAATTTATCCTAACTAATATATATATATATATATATATATATATATATATATATATATATATATATATATATATATATATATATATATATATATATATATATATATATATATATATCATAATTTATTTACATGAGTTTTGAATATTATAAACATTGAATAATATTTTATAAAGAATTATTTTTATTAATAAATAAATTACATTAAATTAAACAAAGCAAAAAAAATAAAATAAGGAAAAATATCAAAACAAACCTGGCTGGGATTTGAACCCAGGAGGCTTTGTTTAACAGCATCAATGGCATACCACCAGACCACTCCATGCGCAGGTGAGAGGAAAGGAAGAGAAGTTGTTTTTATGCATCGTCTGGAAAAAATCAAGAAAAAATCAAACAGCAAAAAGGCCTGGGGTGGTGTTGAACCCAGGACCTTTGATCATTCACGCGCACGCTTAACCGCCTGGCTGGGAGAGCCCTTCTGGTAGTAGGATGGCAATAGAACATAATATATTATGTTTCCTTTGTAACCTGAAAAAAATAGCAAAATAATGGTACAAAGCAGGATTCGAACCCTGGCCCTATAGTCAAACATTCGTATGCTTTTCCACTGGACCACTCAACAACATTTACAATTTAAATATAAACAAAACTATATAATATAAAACGAAATTTGAATCCCAGGGACGCGCGCCAAACTTCATCTTCTTCATTCAAATTTCCTGCGAATTTTCTTTTGAATTCTCCTGCAATTTTTCCTGCAAGTTCTTAATCCCGAAACCTATGTTTTTCAATCATCAAGCAAATCATAATATCAATACAAATTTGAAGTCCAGATCAATTATATGAAGCTTATAGGTCACGGCCATGTTTTTATAATTCATTTAGGTGCCCTAAATACTAAGTTCCCGAAATTGGTCTTCAAACCCTAACAATGGTGAATTTTGGTACAGTCCATAGGAATCAAATTAAACCATCCAGAAAGCTTCTAAACATCATAATAAACACAAATCCATAGTTAGTTTTCGTTACCAATGCATAAACAATTCAAATCGAAAAAAATTTAAACATGAACTATATGCTTTCGGGTTCCTCATATGTGCATGAATTAGATGTATTTGAGGGTTTCTTTCGACTCAATGATGACCAAAGAACATTGCCATGTCTTCAAATTACCTTCTAACACCTTGTTTGTCTAAATCTGAATTTGAGTTTTCTTGAATTTTTTGGAGTGTGAAACCTACCTTTGCAGCTGCTGGATCCGTCCCTCATGCTAGGTTTAGGTTAAGTACTTATAGGAGGATGATTTAGGTCAGAAAAATTGATCCCTTGTGTGGAGATTTTGATCTAAAAAGATTCAAAAATATCATGTTTTAAAAACCAAATATCCATGTATAAGCCCTTACTATTTTGGGATATTTTTCATAATTCTTGTATCAATCACACTTAAATGTGATTTAAGATTTTCTAGAAATAAAATTAAAATTTATTTTCATGATTTTATATTTTATTTGAATTTAAAATGACTTTTTAATATAAAAATCATAATAAATAAAAACAAAATAAATAAAATTATGAATAAATTAAATTAATTTCGTGCAAGCTATTATGAAATGGATTGGGTCATTATTTGGCAAGCCCATTTGAAAAAAATTGGTTTTAGACCTCCTTTTTCTTTATGAACCAACCCAAAATTTCCCAACTTTGCAAGGGCACACATCCTTCAATTTTAATGGTATGAGGGTGTTCTTGGACATTTTGGAAATCTTGAAGAGTCCTCTAAACAACCCCATTGGTTTCATGTCCATATCATTTACCAATCTCAAGTTATGCCCTTTTGAAGTTGTTGACTTTTTGTTGACTTTTGAAATGACCTATAATGTCTTAGCTCATATCTTCCAAATGAAGCATTTTTGGGCTTAACTTGCAAGATCAAAGTTGTAAAGAATTCAATTTCCTTAAAAATGAGCTTTGGATGGAGACTTGGTGATGAAGTATGTGAAAGTTATGGCTGGTCAAAGTTCAGTTGACTTTTACTAAGGAGACCCTAATTTAGAAACTCCTGATTATTGATGATCTGGAATCTCCTTGATGAATCATGATCAACCCTTGATCAAATGATGAATTTTACTTCATATACTTGATGTTGGCAAAAAATCATGAAGTTTGACTTTGGTTTGACCACAGTTGACCTCAGTTTGACTTTTTAACTACATTGACTGATTTTGACTTATCTGATCATCTTACTGAGCAAACTTTTGAGAAAAGTCTTGAAACTTGTCATGGGGGTTCTTACACACATATAAGATGTTATGAAGCTCACTTGAAGTCTTGGAAGTCCATTTAGCCTGATTAAAGTCAAAACCCTAGTTTTGGATGCACTGCTTAGGAGGTGCATTGTTTGAGGGAATTGTCAACTCTTTTGACCAATTGTGAACTTTGTGAACCTTATGAACCACCATAAAATGTCTTGTGAACCTCATGGGAGGTATTGTGAAGCTTGTGAACCTTGTGAACCTCATAAAGTAACTTTATAGACCTCATGAACCTTAGGAAAGCTTTGTAATCATTGTGAATCTTGTGAACCTTGTGAACCTTCAAGAAGTAACTTGTAGACTTATTGAACCTCATGAAAGGTTATATAAACATTGAGAAACTTGTGAACCTTGTGAACCTTCATAAAGTGACTTGTAGACTTCATGAACCTCATGAAAGGTCTTTGAAAGTATTGTGGGACTTGTGAACCTTGTGAACCTTCAAGAAGTAACTTGTAGACTTCATGAACCTCATGAAAGGTTATATAAGCATTGTGAATCTTGTGAACCTTGTGAACCTTCAAGAAGTAACTTGTAGACTTCTTGAACCTCATGAAAGGTCTTGTAAATTTTGAGAAGCTTGTGAACCTTGTGAACCTTCAAGAAGTAACTTGTAGACTTCATGAACCTCAAGAAAGGTATTGAAAGCATTGTGGAACTTGTGAACCTTGTGAACCTTCATAAAGTAACTTGTAGACTTCATGAACCTCATGAAAGGTCTTGTAAGTGTTGGGAACTTGTGAACCTTGTGAACCTTCTTAGAACACAAAGTCTTGTATTGTGAGGGCAAATTTTGGGGTGCAACAGTGGGTAACTCATCAACCCCACTTGATCCCTTATAGAGATCATGTCAGGAGGATATCAACTTTCTTCACTAAAGTTGAGTTTCATTATGTGCCTCATGATAAAAATCAGATGGCAGATGCTTTGGAAACTATAGCTTCTATGATAAAGGTGCACCAGTGGAATGATGTTCCCATGATCAGAGTGATGCGACTTGAAAGACCAACTCATGTGTTTGCAGTTGAAGAGGTCCGTGATGACAAGCCTTGGTATCATGATATTAAATGTTTTCTCCAGAGTCAGGAATACCCACTTGGGGCATCCGATAAAGACAAGAGGACTTTGAGGAGATTGGCAGGCAATTTCTTCCTGAATGGAAATGTGCTTTATAAGAGGAATTTTGACATGGTCTTGCTCAGATACGTGGATAGACACGAAGCAGACATGTTAATGAGAGAAATTCATGAAGGTTATTTTGGTACTTATGCTAATGGGCATGCAATGGCTAAAAAGATGTTGAGATCAGGTTACTATTGGATGATAATGGAATCTGATTATTGCAAGTATGTGAAAAAGTGTCAAGTGTATGCTGATAAGATTCATGTGCCACCAATTCATCTCAATGTGATTTCTTTCCCGTGGCCTTTCTCTATGTGGGGAATTGATATGATTAAACCCAAGGCTTCGAATGGACATCGTTTTATTCTTGTGGAAATTGAATACTTAACTAAGTGGGTGGAAGCGGCATCGTATGCTAATGTGACCAAGATAGTTGTGGTTCGGTTTATCAAGAATAACATTATCTACAGCTATTATGTTCCAAATAGAATCATTACTGATAACAGTTCAAATTTGAATAATAAGATGATGAAAAAGATTTGTGAAGAATTCAAGATTCAACACCATAATTATTCTCCTTATAGACCGAAGATGAATGAGGATGTTGAGGTTGCGAATAAGAACATTAAGAAGAACATTCAGAAGATGGTTGTGACATACAAGGACTGGCATGAGATGCTCCCTTTTTCTTTATATGGGTATCGTACATATGTCCGCACCTCAACAGGGGCAACCCCTTTCTCACTTGTTTATGGTATATAAGCAGTGCTCCCCGTCGAGGTTGAGATCCCATCAATGAGAGTTCTGAAGGAAGCCAAGTTGACTGAGGCTGAATGGTGTCAGAGTAGATTTGATCAGTTGAATTTGATTGAAGAAAAAAGAATAAAAACTTTGTGTCATGGTCGGTTGTACCAGCAAAGAATGAAGAAAGCTTTTGACAAGAAGGTCAAAACTCGTATATTTAGAGAAGGCGACCTCGTGCTCAAAAAGATCCAGTCTTTCATTACAGATTCTCGGGGCAAGTGGACTCCGAACTATGATGGCCCATATGTTGTCAAGAAAGCCTTCTCGTTTGGTTCATTAATTCTTGCAACTATGGATGGTGAGGAGATCACTCGTCCTGTGAATGCGGATGCAGTCAAGAAATACTTCGCCTAAAAAATAAAAGAACAACTCGCTAAGTTGAAAACCCGAAAGGGAGGCTTAGGCAAAAATGAGCATCTCGGTGGATTGAAAACCCGAAAGGGCGGTCCAGGCAAAAATTAGAGACAAAAACAGAAATAATTATCCCGGTAGATTGAAAACCCGAAAGGGAAATCTAGGAAAAAGTTAGGGATCATGGCAAGTAACTGCGTCGACATACTGGATCACTTGTAATGACCGAGGATTTCAGATTCTATCCTTCAGAAGAATTGTCCATCAAAGATTCTTATTCACTCATCCTTGACTGAAGTTTCAGACACAGTGGAGTTCAAAGTTGATAGGGAGAATAGTGATCATTGTATTTCAATGTAACCCTTTTCCATGTATTTACCATTTTTCAAACTTGTAATGATCCATGGAGTCACGCCATTTGCTGACTACCATTCTATCAATAAATTTTAACTTGTCTCTCCCAAGTGTCGCTCCCAAAGATTTGCATCCCGGTACAAGCACGGACGGTCGGTGAAAGGAGAAAATCAAATGAACTGAATAGAGTCGCCGGCTAGGCATTTTTATCCCGAAGGAAAGGTAATGTTGCATAAACCTAGAAAAAGATGGATAAGACGGTTGCGAACCAGAGAAACTGAGAAAGGGAGTTAGTTACAACCTGGGAAGGTATTAGCACCCAGATTGTTCGTCGTACTCGACGGGATCCACGCTCAAAGGTTTGTGTTTAAAAGGGGTAAGTATATGTCCTATCTGTGTGCAAAAGTTGGAAAAGAAATGTGCAAGTGTCATTGTAAAAGGAGTGAGATGCTCAGGAACTGAGGCTTGGAAAAGAATGCTGAAAGAGGGGGAAGACACAGAGACTTTTGTTCGATAACTGTTAAGTTATGCCTACGTATCCTCTCGTGCAATGAGGAAGTCAGAACACTGTAGTTCGACTCAAAGAGACTGAAAGATAAATTGACTGTGAACTGCTTGCTTGTCTATGCTCAAGTGTACGACTCGTCTGGCTCGAGTGCTAACTGTCTTGCATTAGACGGAAGAAGCAAGTTCTCGTTTGTGAATGAGTGTGATGAAAAAAGAATCCCGAAGGAGACGATTTTTGTTTGTTTTTGTGTTTTCAGTTTTGTTATTGTTTTTTGGTGTTTTGCATAAGTTAATGAGCTTAAGCCTAAATCAAGGGCTTGTAAACTCATTATATCCTTCCTTCATTAGGGATAATGAGCCTACTTAAGTATGAGATAAGCATCTCAACTTAATTACCATGATGATGTAGGATTAAGATCATTAACCTATTTGTGATTAATTAGATGTTTTTGGGTTTTTATCTAGTGTTAAGTAATGAGTTTAATCTCTAATCACATATTAGTGGGCTCATTACACCATCCTAATAGAAGGATAATAGATGAGTACACTTAAGCTGAGGAAGATACCTCAACTTAATCCATGGTTAGAGATTAAATTAATTATATAACAAAGCCTTTATTAAGTGGATTTTAATTAAGGGATGAGATTAAGAAATGGATTTTAAGTTTGTAAGACAACTTGAGGGGGACTTGTCCATTAAACACTAGGGTTAGTCCTTCTTAACCATAAGGAAGAATTAGAACCCTAATGTAAGGCCCAAGTTACAAGATAAAGTCTTAGTGATTATTAATGTGATTTGGTTAAGAGGTTTAAACAAATTAAAGGTTTAACACTTAGGATTAAAGTTATACACTCCATACTAATGTGTCACTCAGGTCCCTGGTGTGGAACCTTACTCACTCAATAACCCTCCCACCAAAGAAAACAACAGATCCAGCACAGATGATATGATGATAACAGTATGAAATGCATATATACAATAAATAAAAGCAATAAATAGAGTTGTAAATAAAGCAATAAATAAAGCAATGAATAACAAGCATAAGTAGCACATAACACCCCCGTAAACACAAATCAAACAAGCGCTACGAGAAACCCACAAAAAGAACCAGAAGCCCTGGTTGCAAGATAAGTTCCCCAGCAGAGTCGACAAGCTGTCGCTCCCCTGAGAAGACACCGGGTCAGATAGGGTACAGACGCGAATGGTCGGCGAAAAGAGAAATGAAGCGAAGGTGAATAGAGTTTCCAGCTAGGAATTTTTATCCCGAAGGAAAGGTAATGCTGCATAAACCTAGAAAGATATGGATAAGACGGTTGCAAACCAGAGAAACTGAGAAAGGGGGTTGGTTACAACCTGGGAAAGTATTAGCACCCAGATAGTCCGTCGTACTCGACGGGATCCACGCTTATAAGATTATTTTAAAGGGGTAGTGTATGTGCTATCTGTGTGCAAAAGATGGAAAAGAAATATACAAGTGTCAGTGCAAAAGGGTGTGAATTGCCCCGGATTGAGGCTTTAGAAAGAATGCTGAAAGAGGGGGAAGACACAGAGACTTTTGTTCGATAACAGTTAAGTTATGCCTACGTATCCACTCGTGCAATGAGGAAGTCAGAACACCGTAGTTCGACTCAAAGAGACTGGAAGATAAATTGATTGTGAACTGCTTACTTGCCTATGCTCAAGTGTATGACTCGTCTGGATCGAGTGCTAACTGTCTTGCATTAGACGGAAGAAGCAAGTTCTCGTTTGTGAATGAGTGTGATGAGAAAAGAATCCCGAAGGAGACGATTATTGTTTGTTTTTGCGTTTTCAGTTTTGTTATTGTTTTTGGCGTTTTTGCATAAGTTAATGAGCTTAAGCCTAAATAAAAGGCTTGTAAATTCATTATATCCTCCCTTGATTAGGGATAATGAGCCTACTTAAGTATGAGATAAACATCCCAACTTAATTACCATGATGATGTAGGATTAAGATCCTTAACCTACTTGTGATTATTTAGATGTTTTTGGGTTTTTGTTTAGTGTTAAGTAATGAGTTTAATCTCTAATCACAGATTAGTGGGCTCATTACACCATCCTAATAGAAGGATAATAGATGAGAACACTTAAGCTGAGGAAGATACCTCAACTTAATCCATGGTTAGGGATTAAATTCATTATATAACAAGCCTTTATTAAATGGATTTTAAATAAAGGATGAGATTATGAAGTGAATTTTATGATTTGTAAGACAAATTGAGGGGGACTTGTCCATTAAACACTAGGGTTAGTCCTTCTTAACCATAAAGGAAGAATTAGAACCCTAATGTAAGGCCCAAGTTACAAGATGAAGTCTTGATGATTATTAAGATGATTTGATTCAGAGGGTTAAACAAATTAAAGGTTTAACACTTAGGATTAAAGTTATACACTCCATCCTAAGAGAAGGATGCAGGCATAACCCTAATTCCAAAGTCCTAAAACTTTAAGAGTTTAGTCTCTGATTATTGAGATGAGAAGAGAGACTCAAGGAGACTCAAAGGTAAAAAAGCTAAGGGGGCTAATCACAACCCTAATTATTATCATGCTTGGATGTTCCTATGGTCATGTAATGTAATGTAAATGACCAAAGTCGGAAGTGATTATGCAATGTAAATGTCATGTAAGATGATTCAAAGGCATACAAAGTGCATATGTATGATCATACAAAGATGAGATGCAAATGGAAGCATGCTTTGAAGTTTGAAAACACATGAAAGTTAATGAAATGAAATGAATGTAAATCATGGAAAATGAATGAAGAAATGATCAAGCATGGTTCTAACATGTTATATGATGTCTAAGATGACATATGAGTGCAAGAAATGTCATGGCAAGTTCATGTAAGGATGCATATGCAAGATGAATGCAAATGAACACATGAAATTAGGGTTTTATGGACAAGCAAGATGCAAATGAACAAAAAAGAAGCATATGACATGATAAAAAATTGAAACCAAGCTCAAACAAACCCTAATCCCATACTAGGTCACAACCCAAAGGAGAAGGCCAGAAGCCTAACCTATCAAAAGTTATGATTTTCCTAAGTTTCTAGGGTTTTTTGGGTGGTTCAAAGGGAAAAATGCAAATCAAATTGAAAATGCAAGATAAATTCATGAGGCAAGAGACCTATAAAATACATGAAATATGTAACACAATTCAAAAGGAATCATCTTCAAACTCTTCTTGGTTAGGCAGAAATGATTTTTTAAAGTTAGGGTTCAAAAATATGATTTTAATGACCCTTAATTCAAAGAAAATTCACATATTATGATCAAACCTAAAAAGAAATTTGTGTGAAGAGTTTGAAAATGTTTCTAAATGCATTGGGATGATTCATGATTTTTTTGGTGATTTTTAGACACCTAAATTTATTTTTAATTAATTAAAAGACTTTAATTAATTAAAAATATCATTTAAATATTTTAAAAATACTTTTTTTAATGCAAAAAATAAAATAAAAATCATTTTTGGAATGAGAAAAATATTTAAAGTCATAATGCAAAAGAAAATATTTTTTTGATGCTTTTTGCTATTTTAAATTAATTAAACAAGAAAATGCAATAAAAAATGAAATAAAATGAATTAAATGGAAAAGTATGCAGATCTGATGGCCCAAATTCAAATGGAAAATGAGGGAATTGACTGGCGCGCAATCTAGTGGTCAGAATTCAAACTGGCTAATTAAATTGATTTTATATTAATTAAATGGATTAATGAATTAATGGCGCATCTGGACCACACGTTCACTAACCTTAATCACCATCTAATGGCTACAAACGCATCTGGGCAAATAATCAGGGTTTAGCCCTAATCACTCTCAGGTGGCCGGAGAAGACCTCCGGTCATCTTCTCCGGCCAACCCCTCACCTGAACTTCCTCAAATCACCACCCCAAGCCCCCAAAACCTCCAGAATTAATCAACTAACTACCCTAAACAATAATCCAGCCTCAAAAATCATTTATCATTCATCATCAACAAGATTCAAATGAAAACATCAAAACGGCAAAAATTTCTGAACATCATGAAATGCTTAAAACTCAACCATTTTTGAAAGTAAAGCCATCAGCATGATCAGTGAAGCATGAGGAATCATTTTATAACATGAAAACACATTTATGGGAAAAACGTTCTTAATGACTACCTGAGTTGGAGCTTTGCAATCTGGACTTTCAGAGTTTTCCCTTTATGCAATCCACTCCCATTTGACCTCCTGAAGCTATTGGCAAGCTTGAATGAAGCTTAGAGTGGCTATTTTGAGTGCTTTGTTTCTGAAGTTGCAGAAATCGTATTTGTGTTTGGAGGTGTTTTAAGATATGGTGATGGGTGGGAAATGATCCTGGGGTGATGCTGAGTTGATTGGTGGAAGAGTTTGTGATTTTTGTTGGCTGTGTTCTGAAATTCGATGAAGGGAAGGTTTCTTGAGGTTTTTGTGATTCTGATGCTATGGATGGATTCAAGCCTCAATGTTGTGTGAAATGAGTTGCTTATTGTCCACATAAACAATGTTGATTGGCCAGAGAGTTGTTGTGGCACAGGCTGATTGGTATGGGAGTTTTTGCAAAAAGTCAAGATTTTGTACTTTGAGGTATGGGCACGGGTCAGAGGAGATTTCATGGGGTGTCTGGCCTCAGCTGAGTTCAAGGATGGCCATGGGATTGGTTTTGATGTGCTGGATGGCTTGGATGAAGAGTTATCACATGTTTTGCAAAAATCCCTCTTTGAAGTTTCTTGGATCATAAGTCATGGAAACCCTAGGTTCAATGCACAATTCTGATCTTTTGAGGTTTGTTTGACATATTGTGAAGTGTTTGTGTCCATTTGAAGTCATTAGAATGCTTGAATATGCCAATTTGCAAAATCCCTCTTTGACATGAAACTTGAAATTATAGGATTTTTGCCAACTTTGAAAGGCCATATCTTGAGTTCTATGATGAATCAAGACATGTTCTTGTACTTTTTTAAAAGGGAAAGACCTGATCTACAACTTTCATGACCAAGAATTTTTCATTTGAATCATTTTTGGTTAAGAAAGAGGAGGTTGAAAAACTTTCCCAAAATGGAAAGTTTGCATTTCAAGTCATTTCTATTTTTGGCAAGTTTGCAATTGGCTCAAAATTCTTCAATATTGTGAACTTCTAACCTCTTCTAAGATCAAATAAAGATCATAGAACTTCAACTTGATGAAAATACCCCTTTGGTTCCATTGTTGGGGGCCTCAGATGCCCTGATTTTGACTTAACTTGCTCAAGAAGTTACCCAATGAACAGATGACTTCCACAATGTATTTTTTCATCAAACTTGGTACACATGATCCTTATGACATATTAAGAACATTAGAAACAAGAATGGCCCAAAAATTTGGAGTTAAGGCCTCTGAAACCAAAACCCTAATTTTGGTCATCTATGTAGTGAAACCCTAGCTCTGCTTCCATGCCTTTGCCTGTTCTTGTGATCCCTTGAATTTCATGAACTTCGAGGAGTATAATATGATGATAGAACACACATGGACCCTCTTGGAAAGCTTCAAGAACTTTGGGATGGCTCAGATGGATTCTTGGATTGCTCAGATCACAAACCCTAGATGCAGATGAACTTGAACTATGCAAATGAAACAAATATGCAATATGATGTGAGATACTTATGCTTATGCAAAAATGAAAGATCACAAGCCATGGAGTGATAAAGAGTGAGGTAAAATTTGGGGTGTTTACAAGCAAGGAGCTTAAAATAAGCCAAAAGCAGCCTCTGACTTGTGTTAACCGGTTAACCAAAATGCACTGGAATTGGTTAACCGGTTAACGCAACCAGATTTCAAAACCTATGCAATTTTAAATTGGTTAACAGATTAACCAAATTACACTGAAAATGGTTAACCGGTTAACAATGAACCAGTAGCAAAAAAAATGCTGAAATTCCGCATGATCCGTTTTCAAAACCTTTTTTCAAACACTTGATGATTATGATCTGAATTTGCACAAATTTTAAAACCAAAATACTGTGAAATCCCTGCAATCAAACAACAAATTAAGATCCAAAGGATCTAGAATCAAAGGCACCAAAGATCTACATCTTGAATGTTGATGATGAAGATGGGTTTATGGAAAGAGTGAATTACCAAAAGCACTTCTTCAAATTGGACCAAATCAAGCAAGATCTACTCCAATTGATGAACAAGAAAAGAATAAGATGAAGGTCTAGCTCAATTTGATCAAGAATTAAATGTGAATTCTTGATAACTTCAAAAGAAAGAAAAAGATCTTTAGTGAAAATTTGGTTTTGGGGGAGTATTTTGCAAGAGATTTGTTGGCTCTCAAAAGCTTGTTGAATCAATGAAATTAGAGTGCTATTTAAAGACTTTAGGTATGGGAATTTGGTGGAATAGAGCTTGCTTTGGTAATTATAATTAGGTTTTGTAATTGAAAATTTGGTGGGAAATGGAAAAGAGTGGTGATTAGTGAGGGTTTATGGTAGGAAATGATAAAAGTGATGTAGAGAAATCAGAGGGAAATTGATCTAGAATATTCCAAATGAGATCAATGATCCAAGGGTGCTGAATTTGAATGAAAAATTCAAATTTCACACTAGTTAACCGGTTAACCAAAATACACTGGAAATGGTTAACCGGTAAACCAAGCATAAATTTTAATTTTTTATTCAAACATGATTGCTTGGTTGTTGTGGCCCAATTCTTTTGTACATCGAAGAAGGCATGGAAATAAACACATGAACCTTGGAATTCCTTGAATGAATCAATTAACTTAGGAAATACTTGATCTGATAAATTTGAATTACTCGCGGATCAACTTAGACTTTTGTCTGTGAAATTTTACTCGAGCTGCAGGACTGCTATTTTTGGCATTTTCAATTGTTCCTCTTCCTGAAAATGTTAGTGAAAGAAAACAAAATATTTTTGGTTTTTAATTAATGGTTAGTAAACATAAACAAAAAAATCAATTAAAGGCAACGGTGATCCACTGTGAGGCATAAACCTACACCCGAGAAGAACCGAGCAACCAGTGCAATCTTGTTTGTATGCAAGATGCAGATGAAATGTGAAGAAATCTTAGGGGGGAAATTAAGGTGTTACAGCTGCCCCTATTTAAGTTTCTTCAATCTAGAGATATGAAGATTGACATCTTTGTCTCTACAAGATGGGAGATACTTAAATACAGAAAACCCAATTTTTGTCCTAAGAGAACATGATATGAATGTGATATGCAAAACCAAGATCTTTGTGGGGAGAAAAGGACCACCAGAGGAAAGCAAAAGCTTGGGGACACAGAAGAGAATCCCGCTGGGGAAAACAACAAACACCAAAAGAGTTTACCAAGAAAATAAATCGCTGGATAAGTGACTCAACTTGGGTGAAAATATGATATAATCAAGGTAAAAGGTTCAACAAGGAAAAGTAAAAGCTCTGCCATGGAATATCAACCAAACAAAGTATTCGAGTCCAAAAAATGGAGGAATAATGAGTCGGAAAAGAATCACCAACTACCGGTTTACTAGGTAGAAGATATGAAAACGATGGACTCAACTATCAATTTACTGGATAGGAGGAAAACAAATAGGGATAACCTCCACTACCTGTTTACTAGGTAGAAAATTTTGTAGATGTTAAAAGAATTCTCAACTACCGGATTTACTGGGTAGGAGTAAAATAAAGAGAGATAACCTCTACTACCTGTTTACTAGGTAGAAAAATCTATAGATGTTAAAAGAATTCTCAACTACCGGATTTACTAGGTAGGAGAAAAATAGAGAGATAACCTCTACTACTTGTTTACTACGTAGAAAAATCGGTAGATGTTAAAAGAATTCTCAACTACCGGATTTCCTAGGTAGGAGCACAAGCAATGAGCTTAATTAACTTGGTAATATTACCCACTATCGAATAATTGATAGCTTAATTCCAAAGTAATATACTCAAGCTGGGGAAAATATTTCCCACTATCAAACAATGATAGCTTAATTCCAAAGCAATATTACTCACAAAGGGGACTAAAGTTCAATCCAAGAACAAGTTGGAGAGAAACGATCAAACAAGACTCATCCCGAGGAGGAAATATCTCAACTAGGGAAAGTTTCATCCAGAAAATAAGCTGGGGAGGAAACTGAATCAATAATCATCCACGAGGAACAAACTCATATGGGAATTTAGAAAGGATAAACGCTTTCTGCTTAAGGGTTGACACTCTAATTTGAGAGGGAGACAACACACACACTATGTGGGAAAATCCACACCAAAGACCGGGGAACAATAATAAATGCAAGAGTGCAAGCAAATGATGTTATGCTTATGCGTATGAATATGCTGACAAAACAAACATAAAAATAAGCAACGGGTGACATAAACACCACAACAACCGGATACTCGGCTAATCCCAAGACAATAAGGCTAGGGAATCCTGCTGGAAGTTCAACTTGAAATTCTGCAGGGAACATCAAAAGCCATCAAAGGAATAAAATCCTACTACAAGGCTTAACTCATACTGAGGAAACATTTGCTAGGGATCAAATCTACAAAGTAATCTTCAATAATCCATGAAGAATAACATATCGGAGATACAACAATAAATAAATCTTCCACTCTTTAGGGAAAGAGGGAAATGCCTTTTCTAATTCTGATGGGGACAAATATCTTTACAACTCTGTCTGGGGAAACAAGATAAATATCTACCAGTGATGCAAATAAAGCATAGCCTACTAGAGTATCAAACATCAAGCATCAACTCTGCATATGGATACCACCCTATTGAGGAAAGGTAATAATTTGTCGGGGATGGGGAAAGTCTTCCACAATCCTTTCTAGGAACAAAAGTGTTCTTGTTAAGAATCAAACTATGCGAGGAATAACTGTCATACCACTCCTATTTCGCTTGGAGAAATGGTGCAAGCTTGTTGAGAATCATATAGGAATCTGCTGGAAACCATCACACTCAGACCTGCTGGGGATCTGTGGAAAGATCTATGGAGTTCAGTCATCACTGAAAATTTCGAAATTGTTGACCCACATGGGAACACCAGAAGTTAACATCATAGCCAAAACACGGTTACGAGGGATTTTAAATCAATACCCTCCACCAGGTAAAAGAGAACCTCTAAACTGACGGTTATATCAATACTTTTCCTAAGGGATACAACCAACTCAAGCTGAGGAACAAGAACTCGGCTGAGGATTCCCAATGCTTCTCAAGTCAAAGATAACCTATTGAGGAAGAGACCGAAACTCATTTGGGGATTCTTAAGAACATCCCTTCCAACAATTCTTCTGGGGAAGACATTGGAACTCAAACTAGGAACATTCATTCAATAAACCATCCCCACTCATGCTTGCCGTTTGGGGAGAAAAACATTATTAATATCAACATGTCATGACTATTCAAGAATTCTGTATGGACACAAACGAATCAAACCCTGCTTTGGGAGAGACAAGTTACACATCCGGACTTTACCATCCCTGGAATCACTATTGATATCCTTTCTTTGTTCACAAATCAAAAGAAAAATGTTTTTATAATCTTCAAAGATTAAATTTATTAAATTTGTTTAAAAAATTATCATCAACAATAAATTGAAATTTTGTAAACAAAAACAATATAAAGAATTGCAAACAATTGGATAAAAGCTCAAATTCATTGATAGAATGGTAGTCAGCAAATGGCATGACTCCATGGATCATTAGAAGTTTGAAAAATGGTAAATACATGGAAAAAGGCTACATTGAAATACAATGATCACTATTATCCCTATCAACTTTGAACTCCACTGTATCTGAAACTTCAGTCAAGGATGAGTGAATAAGAATCTTTAATGGGAAATTCTTCCGAGGGATAAAATCTGAAATCCTTGGTTGCTACAAGTGATCCAGTCTGTCGATGCAGTTACTTGCCATGATCCCTAACTTTTGCCTAGATTTCCCTTTCGGGTTTTCAATCTACCGGGATAATTATTTTTGTTTATGTCTCTAATTTTTTCCTGGACCGCCCTTTCGGGTTTTCAATCCACCGAGACGCTCATTTTTGCATAAGCCTCCCTTTCGGTTTTTCAAATTAGTGATTGTTCTTTTATTTTTTAGAAGAATTATTTCTTGACTGCATCCGCATTTACGGGACGAGTGATCTCATCACCATCCATAGTTGCAAGAATTAATGAACCGCCAGAGAAGACTTTCTTAACAACATATGGACCATCATAGTTCGGAGTCCACTTGTCCCAAGAATCTGTAATGAAAGACTATATCTTTTTTAGCACGAGGTTTCCTTCTCTAAATACATGAGGTTTGACCTTTTTGTCAAAAGCTTTCTTCATTCTTTGATGGTACAACCGACCATGACACAAAGTTGTTATTCTCTTTTCATCAATCAAAATCAACTGATCAAATCTACTCTGACACCATTCAGCCTCAGTCAACTTAGCTTCCATCAGAACTCTCATTGATGGGATCTCAACCTCAATGGGGAGCACTGCTTTTGTACCATAAACAAGTGAGAAAGGGGTTTCCCCTGTTGAAGTGCGGACAGTTGTACGATACTCATGCAAAGCAAAATGGAGCATCTTATTCTAGTCCTTATATATCACAACCATCTTCGGAATGATCTTCTTAATGTTCTTATTCGTAGCTTCAACAACCCCATTCATCTTCGGTCTATAAGGAGAAGAATTATGGTGTTGAATCTTGAATTCTTCACAAAGCTCTTTCATCATCTTATTATTCAAGTTCGAACCATTATCAGTAATGATTCTATTCAGAACACCATATCTGCAAATAATGTTATTCTTGATAAACCGAACCACAACTTGCTTGGTCACATTAGCATATGATGTCGCTTTCACCCACTTGGTGAAGTAGTCAATTGCCAAAAGAATAAAATGATGTCCATTCGAATCCTTGGGTTCAATCATACCAATTATATCAATTCCCCACATAGATAAAGGCCACAGGGAAGAAATTATATTAAGATGAGTTGGCGGCACATGAATCTTATCAGCATACACTTGGCACTTATGGCATTTTTTCACATACTTGCAGCAATCAGGTTCCATTGTCAGCCAATAGTAACCTACTTTCAACATCTTTTTAGCCATTGCATGCCCATTAGCATGAATACCAAAGGTTCCTTCATGAATTTATTTCATTAACATGTATGCCTCATGTCTATCCACGCATTTGAGCAAGACCATGTCAAAATTCCTCATATAAATCACACTTCCATTCAAGAAGAAATTGTCTGCCAATCTCCTCAAAGTACTCTTATCTTTATCGGATGCCCCATGTGGCTATTCCTGACTCTGGAGAAAACATCTAATATCATGATACCAAGGCTTGTCATCATGGACCTCTTCAACTACAAACACATGAGCTGGTCTTTCAAGCCGTATCACTCTGATCATGGGAATGTCATTCCATTGGTGCACCTTTATCATAGAAGCTATAGTTACCAAAGCATCTGCTATCTGATTTTCATCACGAGGTACATAATGAGACTCAACTTTAGTGAAGAAAGTTGATATCCTCCTGGCATAATCTCTATAAGGGATCAAGTGGGGTTGATGAGTTACCCATTTACCCTTGATCTGATTGATTACCAAGGAAGATTCTCTATACACATCAATATGCTTAATCATCATATCAATAGCTTCCTCAAGACCTATAATACAGGCTTCGTACTCAGCTTCATTATGGGTACAAGGGAAAGTCACCTTTGCAGCAAAAGGAATATGTGAACCATGGGGAGTAATGATCGTTTCCCCAATTCCTCTTCCGCGTGCATTTACAACACCATCAAAAACTAAACCCCATCAAGATCCAGGCTCCGGCCCTTCCTCAATCAAAGGTTCATCACAATCTTTCATTTTCAAATACATTACATCCTCATCTGGAAAATCAAACTTTATAGGCTGGTAATCATCAATCGGTTGATATGCCAAATGGTTAGCCAAGATACTACCTTTTATAGCTTTTTGAGCTCAGTACTCGATATCATATTCTGACAATAACATTTGCCAACGAGCAATCCTCCCAGTCAAAGCAGGCTTTTCAAATATATACTTGATTGAATCTATTTTAGAGATCAACCAAGTTATATGATTCAGCATATACTAGCAAAGACGCTTTGCAGCCCAAGCTAAGACACAACAAGTTTTTTCAAGCATGGAGTATTGAGACTCACAATCAGTGAATTTTTTAGTCAAGTAGTAAATCACATATTCATTTCTTCCAAATTCATCTTGCTGACCAATCACACAACCCATGGAATCTTGCAACATAATCAAGTACATAATTAACGGTCTAACTTCCACCGGAGGAGACAAGATAGGAGGTTCAAGCAGATATTCTTTGATACTTTCGAACGCCTTCTGACAGTCATTTGTCCAGACACAACCTTGGTCTTTCCGAAGCAACTTGAAGATCGGAGCACATGTGGCGGTCATGTGAGAGATAAACCTCGAAATATAATTCAAATGGCCCAAAAAACCTCTTACCTTCTTTTTAGTTCTTGGAGCAGGCATTTCCTGAATAGATTTCACTTTATCAGGATCAACTTCAATGCCTTTTTGCCTGACAATGAAACCTAACAACTTTCCAGAATGTACACCAAACGTGCACTTGTTCGGATTCAAGCAAAGCTTAAACTTCCTTAACCTCTAAAACAACTTTAGCAAATGTTCAACATGATCATCTTCATCCCTCGACTTAGCAATCATATCATCAACGTATACCTCAATTTCTTTGTGCATCATATCATGGAAAAGCATGGGCATAGCTCTTTGGTATGTCGCACCATCATTCTTCAATCCAAAGGGAATCACTCTGTAGCAGAATGTTCCCCATGGTTTAATAAATGTGGTATTTTCCATGTCCTTGGGTGCCATCTTAATCTGATTATAACCGAAAAATTCGTCCATAAAAGAGAACACATCACACTTAGTTGTATTATCTACCAACACATCAATGTGTGGTAATGAAAAATCATCTTTTGAACTGGCTTTATTCAAATCTCTATAATCAACACATATTCGGACTTTTCCGTCTTTCTTTGGAACGAGCACAATATTGGCCACCCATTAAGGATAATTAGATGTCATAAGAAAACCTGCATCAATCTTAGTTTGAACCTCTTCTTTGATCTTTACTTCCATATCAGGATGCGTTCTTCTCAACTTTTGATTCACAGGTGGACATTCAGGCTTCAGCGGCAATCTATGCTCCACAATATTAGTATCAAGACTTGGCATGTCCTGATAAGACCAAGCAAATACATCAACATACTCTCTAAGAAGCTCTACCATCCTCTTATTAATGTCAGAACAAAGCAATGCTCCAATCTTGACTTCTTTCTTATCATCTTCAGAACCCAAGTTAACTATTTTCGTAGACTCTCCATGAGGCTGAATAACCTTCTCCTCATGCTCAAGCAACCGAGAAATCTCATCAGGAATTTCTTCAACATGTTATTCCTCATCTTCGAACACAGGGAATACAAAGTTGGGAGTGGGCATAGGATCATTGTTTTCAATGAGTTTATCAATCAATCTGCACAATTATTTTATTTTAGAGTATGAACAAAAGTGCAAACATTATGCAGATAAATAGTGATTATTATTTTGGGTTTTTTATGTTACCATTTTTCAGAATAAAGCAAAAAAGGAAAAACACATATGTAAATAACAAAATAACATTTATTGATGATGATAAAATTTGAAACAAAGCCCGACAAACATCACTTTCACCTTGGACAGAGTGAAAGGATTTTTGAAAGAAAATAAAACAAATTACTTTGAAGCATGAACAAAAGAAGGAACATCAACAGCAATCTAGTTCTTGCAAATCTTTCCGTGTGTAACAAATTTAGGCATTTCTTCATCTTCATCATCTTCAATGATGGAAGCAGCGGAATGATCATTGATAAAACCAACACTTCGGAATCCTTTCTGAATAGTCTTCGGGTCATTGAGAGCCACACCTGGTGCAAAACCAATACCAAATCCTTCTTTATTGTCAACAGCATTAACAACTCGTCCCCAACCGTCAAATCGAGTAGTTTCGAGTACGCGCAGAGCATCCTTGAGAGAAGACATAGGCATAACATTCTTCTTAGCAGCATTATCAACAATAGAAAGAGCTTGGAATGAAGTTCCCAACTCTTCTTCAGCATCAATATAGGAGAACGATGACAAATTGCTCACTAGCATCGCCTGTTCACTGCTAATAGTCACTAATTTCCCGTCTTTCGCAAATTTCAGCTTCTGATGGAGAGTATATGTCACAGCTCCTGCCTCATGAATCCAGGGTCTTCCAAGGAGACAATTGTAAGCAGGACGTATATCCATTACTTGAAAAGTAATTTGGAATATAAACGGTCCAATCAAAATAGGAAGATCAACTTCACTAATCACTATTTTCTTCGATCTGTTAAAAGCTTTCACAATAATCCCACTATGCCTCATGGGAGCACCTTGGTACGCAAGCCTTGACAAAGTCGACTTCGACATCACATTCAGAGAAGACCCAGTATCAACCAACACTTTAGACATAGCATCTTCCTGACAGTTCACTGAAATATGAAGAGCCAAATTATGGTTCCTTCCTTCTTCAGGCAAGTCATCGTCACAGAAACTCAGATTATTGCATGATGTGATATTAGCCACAATACTATTAAACTGATCAATAGTCACATCGTGATCAACATAAGCTTGATCAATAATCTTCTACAAAGACTGCCTATGAGCCTCAGAGCACATCAAGAGTGATAAAACGGATATCTTCGATGG
Organism: Lathyrus aphaca; assembly: GCA_963966055.1. Lineage (NCBI taxonomy): Eukaryota > Viridiplantae > Streptophyta > Magnoliopsida > Fabales > Fabaceae > Lathyrus > Lathyrus aphaca. The sequence continues at coordinate 141,134,828 of OZ014525.1, forward strand.
AGTATGCAACAACTGCTCAGTAACATTGTACTCGCTCTTCTTTATCAATTTCAACACCTCATCTTCACTATCTTTCAAACTGAAATCACCAAATTGACCTAATCGGGTAACAACATCCTCAATCTTTTTACTCGCACTTGTATCTTCAGCTCTCTTCGGAGGATTCGAAGCATAAACTCTACCACTTCGAGTAACCTTTGTCACATAAGCAATGCTAACCATAGACTTTGGAGAAGGAATGGGAACTTCTTTACCATTTTCTATCATTGTAGCATTATACCAGTATGGAACATCTTTATCAGACTCATACGGCATTGGGCCAGGAAAACTGATCACCAATGGAGTAACAGCATATTTGCGGGTATCAAAGGAAATAACCACATTCTCAGGAACAACCTTCTTAGAGATATTGAACTGAGGCACAATAACATTCACTTCATTGTCATACTCATCTCTTTTCACTATCACTTCAATCAACTTATCATCCATCGTCTTTTAAATGTCTCTTTTAACAATCATACAACCACGAGGGTTCATCGAACAAATACAACATTCAGCATAATCGTGATCAATATCATAATATTCACTCAAGAAAGTATGCATCTCAACCAAAGACCTTCGAATATTGCGGACCTCATAAATCTTGAACAAACCAGGACACCCATCAACCATGTTCACATATGTATTACCATGATGCGGAAGTGGATTTGTCTTCACATTTGGATTAACATCAATGAAAGACAGAACATTGCTCCTTATCAATTTCTGCACTTCAAACTTCAATAGATAACAGTTCTCAATATCGTGCCCCGGGGCACCTCGATGAAAAGCACAGTGAGCCTCTAGCTTATGCCACCATGGGATAGACTCTGGAACTGGAGGAGGAGAACGTGTTTGCACAAGATTCTTCTTAATCAGATATGGAAGCAAATCCGCATACAACATTGGAATGGGATCAAAATTCGGCTTAGCACGAACCTGTTGATTACCACTCTATTGCACATATGGCTGTTGATAACGAGACTGATACTTTAGAGCAGCCGACACAGTGGGAGTCACATTAATCATCGGAGTTACAGAAGCTACATGCTACTGATGACGGTTCTCACGACCACGAGGTCTTCTGTAACTTTCACGAGACACAACATTAGTCTCGCCTTCTTTCTTCTTACCAAAGTTGAACCTCTTAGAACTTGAGCCAATACTATTATCTTTGCTCAATCGTCCCTCACTGACACCTTCTTCTAGTTGCATCCTCATGCTCACCATTTTAGTGAAATCATAAGGAGCCCTTGCAATCATCTTCTAATAGTAGAAAGAACATAAAGTCTTCAAAAAGATCTTCGTCATCTCTTTCTCTTCCAGAGGAGGAACAATCTGAGCTGCTAGTTCGTGCCATCTTTGTGCATACTCTTTTAAAGTTTCTTTGTCCTTCTGGGACATAGCACGGAGTTGATCTCTACCCGGTTGCATATCAACATTATACTTGTATTTCCTAACAAAAGCTTCTCCCAAATCATTGAAAGTCCTGATTTGGATGCTATCCAAACTCATGTACCATCTCATGGCTACACCAGTCAGACTATCCTGGATATAATGAATCAGCAACTAATCATTTTCTGTCTGAGTAGACATATTTCTAGCATACATAGTCAAATGACTCAGAGGAAAAGTATTGCCCTTATACTTCTCGAACTCAGGAAACCTGAATTTGTACGAAACCTTGACATTAGGAACCAAGCAGAGATCATAAGCATCTTTACCAAACAAATCTTTATGTCTCAAGGCCTTCATCTCTTTCTGTATCTCAGCAAAATAGCCTTGAAAATCATCAAGTCTTTCAATCACACCAGCGCCTTCACTGGGCTCAGCATGGTAAATCATTTCATCATGGTGCGGAGTAGTGTGCATCACAGGCGGTGCAGTAGTCATCACCGACTGAAGAGTATTAAATGCAGCAGTCTCAGGAGGAGGAGGAAGATGATATCCAGCAGTAATGAAATCAACCGGCATACCCCACGATGTGCTAGAAGGCATGCGATAGCAAGGAGAAATTACAGTTTCAGCAGGAATCGATGTAGTGACAATCTTAGAGATGACTGTATGATGTATCGAAGAATTAGGAATAAGGGTGGCTGATTCTGAGCAGCCACCAAGCGTTCCATCACGACAGTGATCCTTTCCAAGTTATCCTTCAGAGATGAAACTTCCTCTCACAGCTCGTAATTCTCTTGTTGTAAGGCTTCCAACAGCTTCCTTCGATTAGCTCAAGTATCAACCTTGTGAGTCAGCTTGACAGGAGAACTGAATGAAGACCAAGAAATAACATAAGATCCATGTACAACTCTCAAGAAGCAAGACTAATGCAGGCATGATGCATGGTATGTGTATGCAAATGCAAAGATTTCAATGGACTATAAGATAAATTGCAATATTTATAAAGAAAAACACTTTTTGAAGTACTAAAAACTCATTCTCATTAAAATCAAAGTCAGGATTACACGTGAAGTACAAGTTTCAACAATCCTAATACATGAGAGAAAAGTAAACTAGGCCTAGGGGATTATATCTGAGGAAGATCCAAATCCTGGTTGGTACTTCATGCGAATCCTCTTAATCTCTTTCTTGTATCGATTCTCCATGTCTTTCTTATCCTTCACCAACTAGTCAACAATAGCCTTCCAAACACCGGATGTAGAAAGAATGGTAGATGGATTACTAAAGGAAAATAAATCCTCTCTTGATCTCTTCGTAATGCGCCGCTCAAGTAACTCAATGAGATCATCTTTCTCCTTCAGTTGCTCTTACATCGTCGTCTTCTCAAGTAGCCATTCCTCTTTTTCTTTCTTCATCATGTCTAACTCTTCTTGAAGAGCAACCTTCACATCAACGGGAGGAAGAAAAAATAGACAATGGTAGTATAGGAAATAAAGGCTCCCCTGGTGGATAAGGCATCTTGAGCTTAGAAGCCCTAGATCGAAATCACTGGATGTAACACTCGGAGGGAGAAAGGTGTTATCTTCCCAATTGACCCTTCTCTTTCCGATGAACCGCATGCCAAGAATGAGCAATCCTTTTCTTCATTTCTATATGATCTGCACCATTAAGAAAGAAGAAACTGGATAATGAAAGGTTTCTTGGTATGTCCTTCAAGCAATATCCCAACTATCGTCTAGCAAGAAAAGGGTTGTAACTACTTCCTCCACGTGTACCAAGAAGAGGTACATTAGGAAACTCTCCACAACCATCAATAAGCACTCCAGTATCATAATAGGAACAATACCAAGTCATATCCTTATGAGAAAGAGACATAATCCTTTGAGACCATTTTCGCTTCTCACTATTATCCTTGAAGACATCGGACTTTGGTAGGTGCGAAATAAACCACCTATAGAGAAGAGGCGCACAACACACAATCTCTCCATCACCTTTGGAGGTCCTATAATGAAAGGCATGATACATGTCTCCAAGAAAAGTAGGTACCAGATTTCTCTTTAAGAAAATTTGAGTGGCACTCTTGTCCATAATACCATCTAAATTAGGAAACAAGACAATCCCATAAATGAGAAAAACAAGAATAGCCTCAAATGCATCCTTATGACCCAAAGTAAGAGAAATAGAAGCTTTCCCTATTAAGAACTTAGCATTAATACCACAGAGACTCCCTTTTGGAAGAAACTTCCCACTAAGATCGGACTCTTTGAGAAAAAGGGCTTTGGCGATGACTTTAGTCGTAAGCTCCTTCTCTAAACCACTAAAAAGAAATTCCTTGTCCAAAATAGGTAAACCCATCCAATGAGAGTACTCCTCCAAGGTCGATACAAGCTGATAATCAGGAAAGGTGAAACAATGATGCAAAGGATCATAAAACTGAGCCAAGGTAGGGAGAATCCCCTCTAGTACATTGGTATCCAAGATAAACAAGAGCTTTCCATAATGTTTCTGGAACTCCTGGGTGTCAACCACTAAAGCTCCTAGCTTTCTCAGCTCTACTAGATTAGGTTTCTTGAAATTGTACTTCTTTGTATTTCTCCTTTCAACATTCATAACCATAGACATCTGAAATTTTGCAAAAGTACCTATGAGCCCCTTGAAATCTCAAGAACAATGCTCATGAATTCATGAGTGCATGTATGCAACAACCACAAACAAGATCACACAAAGCACACAGGTTTAGGTTCCGAGTCACGAGCATGAATTCAAGGTAACAGAACACCTCCCACACAGGTAAGTACTAAGGTTTTGTCTTCATTGTACCTGCAGAAAACCAAAAGGGTGCTAACAGGGGTGCCCAGAGTTAACAGCCATCTTTAGAATATTATCGGTACGTTGGATTACTCCCCAACCGATAAAATTCTTAAAATAGACCTCGTCCGAGTGTAGTATCGCGTGACAACCACCTTAGGTTTACACCCAGATAGTTTTCGTACTACGTTCCTAAATTGGCTCGGATGGGTTAAGGGTTCTACGATCCTCAGTATGATCAGCTCAAGGTCGAAAAATAATGCCACGTATGATTACTCATCATGACATTGATAATCCAAGAGAGCCTAATCAGGTGGAGATTATCGAATTGATATAGCTTTGGACTACTCCATCGCGTATCGCTTCGAATATTGTCGTCATATCATAAGTTCAACTCAGATCCGGGTTAAAATCTATCTCACTCACAGAGGATCACCAAAACCAAAACAGAACAAACAAATCAAACCAAAGCAGTAAATAAATCAAAGTAGGCCGAATCCACTTAGAGATTACTCCCCAGCAGAGTCGCCACTTTTTTGTAGCGATAAAATCATTAGTGTAAGCTATTAGTTAACTTAACTCAAAGTAAACTGGGTTGCCACCGCGCTTTTATTTTATTCCGAGAGGAAAAGGAAAAAAAGAGCGAATAAATCCTAATGAATCTAAAAGCAAAAAGCTAAAGAAACAAACAGAGAACGGGTAAGGGGATAGGTTACATAATGGGAAGGTTTTACGCACCCAAAATGTTTGTGGTACTCCACGGGAGCCCTTTGAAAAATTTACTACTTTTAGTTTGAAAAAGGTTTGTTAAATGAGAGTGGAGGGATGAGAAAAAAATTATTTTTAATATTTTTGTGTTTGGAGAGATTTACCACCTCATGCCTACGTACCCACAAAGTGCAATGCGAGATCAAAACCTCATAGTTCGTTGTACAAATAGTGAAAAGGGTTGGTTATGATTAATTTTATTAAGTGAAGAGAATGTGTCATTTTCAAGTGGATAGCCAAAGAAATCTACCATGAGAATGAAGGCATGGACTCATACGTCATTATGGGGAGGGAGCTAACTCGGATAAAATCAATGAGTATGCCACTAAACCCCCCACGAATGACAAGAGACTCAATTACATCAAATTACAACCATGGAGATTGAGAGACTTGCACCCCGACTAAAGAAAATGACTCATAATCGACACCTTTTAAAGAAAACAAACAAAAATGCACAAAGGCACAAAACAACTTGAATGAGTTTGGTTCTTTTTATTTTTTGAATTAAGGTCAAGATGGTTAGGTTCATTGGTTTATAAAAGGAAAGGAAAAAAAGAAAAAAAAGTAAAATCCACTTGACAAAAAGTCAAGGTTTTATTTATTAAAGAAGTGATGATTTTGGAAGAAAAAAAACAAGAATCCTTTGAAAAAGAGAGAAGATTTTGAAAATTAAAGAAGGGGTGGAGATGAAGGGGCTATCCTAAAAAAGAAAATAAGGAGATAAACGAAGAAAGATCTAACCAAACTTGATGATACTTCCAATTATGAGCACAAGCGTTTCATCATTATAAGCTAGCAAATGGCCAAATAAAGGTCAGTACCAACTTCATGAAGATCAAAGCAAAGGAGAGGTGTCCTAAAATCTAAGTCCAAAACTTCAATCCAATGCCAAGTATATTAACTAATATTCCAAAGATTAAGATCACAAGTTTTTAGAGGTTTAATCCCTTATTAATATTTTTGTGTTCAAATGGACAAAAGGAAAATTAACACAACAAAAATAAGAGAAAGAAATATAAACATGATAATGGGTGAATAAAGCATAATAAAATAAAAACAATAAAGGTGCAAGATATTAAATGTTTGTAGCAAAAGAAATTAAAGTGCAAGAATCTAAAATATTAATAGTAGTAATAGTATAATAATATTTACATAATAGTGGTATGGTGAACTTAATCAACTATAACCAAAAGAGTAACCAAAATCGAAAGGCATCCGGATCCGCTTAGTCTCTTACACTATAGCGATTAATCAAGGAAAACCGAATCATATTCAACGAAATTTGAAAGGCGATTGGAAGACCCAAAGCACCTATGCGTCAAACATTCATAAGTCTGGATTCTTAATGCAATATGATCAAACGCTTTGGGATTACGCGACCAACAAGAGGTCCGGTCCACGAAAGTGCAAATATCCAATTAGATTTTTTATTCCAAATTAGGGACACATTTAGGTCTATGTTAAGCAACCACCGAGTAATTTACGAAGTAATTACCCTACAAATGAGGTCGGACACCACCAATTAAGGTGAACAATGTTAGTGCTAATGCATGCGAGATAAATGATATGTAAATCGCTATCTGAACGCAATACCGCATAAAAATAAAGATGAATACCAAATTGAGTCACATTCATGCTATTATTTCATCCTTAAGTTCAATCACTCACCTTGGTGGATTCAAGCATGAAAATATATCACTAATGCAAAGTACCTTAAATGAATTAAATAATTTGCTTAAAGGTAGTTTTGAATTAATGAACATTAACTACTCTAATCTACACCCAAAGTTCATTGAAATTAAAGAGAAATTACTCCAAAAAGTACTTCCCAAGGTAAAAATAAAAAGGAAGAAGAAGAAGAAGAAGAAAGAGGAACCAAAAAGGAGCTTAAAATAAGCCAAAAACAGCCTCTGACTTGTGTTAACCGGTTAACCAAAATGCACTGGAAATGGTTAACTGGTTAACGCAACCAGTTTTCAAAACCTGCGCAATTTTAAACTGGTTAACTGATTAACCAAATTACACTGAAAATGGTTAACCGGTTAACACCGAACCAGTAGCATAAAAAATGTTGAAATTTAGCATGATCCATTTTCAAAACCTTATTTCAAACACTTGATGATCCTGATCTGAATTTGCATGAATTTTAAAACCAAAATACAGTGAAATCCCTACAATCAAACAACAAATTAAGATCCAAAGGATCTAGAATCAAAGGAACCAAATATCTACATCTTGAATGTTGATGATGAAGATGGGTTTATGGAAAGAGTGAATTACCAAAAACACTTCTTCAAATTGGATCAAATCAAGCTAGATCTACTGCAATTGATGAACAAGAAAAGAATAGGATGAAGGTCTAGCTCAAGTTAATCAAGAATTCAATGTGAATTCTTGATAACTTCAAAAGAAAGAAAAAGAGCTTTAGTGAAAATTTGGTTTTGGGGGAGTATTTTGCAAGAGATTTGTTGGCTCTCAAAAGCTTGTTGAATCAATGAAATTAGAGTTCTATTTAAAGACTTTAGGTATGGGAATTTGGTGGAATAGAGCTTGCTTTGGTAATTAAAATTAGGTTTGGTAATTGAAAATTTGGTGGGAAATGGAAAAGAGTGGTGATGGGAAACGGAAAAGAGTGGTGATTAGTGAGGGTTTATGGTAGGAAATGATCAAGTGATGTAGAGAAATCAGAGGGAAATGGATCTAGAATATTCCAAATGAGATCAATGATCCAAGGGTGCTGAATTTGTATGAAAAATTCAAATTTCGCACTGGTTAACCGGTTAACCAAAATACACTGGAAATGGTTAACCGGTAACCAAGCATAAATTTGAATTTTTAATTCAAACATGATTGGTTGGTTGTTATGGCCCGATTCTTTTGTACGTCGAAGAAGGAATGGAAATAAACACATGAACCTTGGAATTCCTTAAATGAATCCATTAACTTGGGAAATCCTTGATCAGATAAATTTGAATTACTCGCGGATCAACTTCGACTTTTGTTTGTGAAATTTTACTCGAGCTGCAGGACTGCTATTTTTGGCATTTTCAATTGTTCATCTTCCTGAAAATGTTAGTGAAAGAAAACAAAATATTTTTGGATTTTAATTAATGGTTAGTAAACATAAACCAATAAAGCAATTAAAGGCAACAGTGATCCCCTATGAGGCATAAACCTACACCCGAGAAGAACCGAGTTACTAGTGTGATCTTGTTTGTATGCAAGATGCAGATGAAATACAAATAAATCTTAGGGCAAAAATTAGGGTGTTACAAATGGGAGACGAGTAAAGGAAGACAATCACATGTTCACATAAGAAGAAGCATAAGTCAAGATGAAAGTCAAGGATGAAATAATGACATGAGATGATGAAAGTCAGTAGCATATGAAAAAGATGACATTTTAAAGGAGCACACATGAACATATCAAATGCACATAGCAAGCAAGTCAAAACAATCAAACAAGCACACAAAAGAATGTCACATAAGGACAAGATGCTTCATACTTAAGATGCAAGGAAAAAATGCAACATGAAATACAAAGATGGATTCATATGCATGAGGTCAGTAACATACTTGAGATGTAATGCATGCGAGATGAATATAAGAGCATGTTAGGTGCACATAAGTCACATAAGAGACACAAGGGGATGAAGACATGCAAAGAATTAGGTCAAAGTAGAACAAATGATGCATAATGTAAACCAAAAGGAAACCACATATCAAATGGACCTATAATTGATCAAAGAAGACTTATAAAAGTCTAAACAAACCAAACAAACCCACACAAGAGACCTAAGGTAATGGCATAAATGCCTTCAAGCCATTAGGGTTAAGGGATGATAAGAAAGGATCACAAAAAGTAACTTCAATCACAAACAATCAAACATACATAAAAAAAAACATTGAAAAATTGTAAAAATGTACCTCAAGTGACCTAGGTCAGAGGCTATTTACTTGTTAAAAGATCACACAAAAAATCAATATTAAACTAGGTCAAGCAATTGTTCAAAGTCAAGTAAGCTACAAGAAGGAATGATGCACTAAAGGAGGACCAAAAGACAAGGTAAAATGATTTTAAAAATATGTTAAAAAAATTTCTTAGGTATTGTAGGATGTTTATGGATAAATGTAAAAAGAAGAGATGCAAAATGTTTTTTATGATATGCAAAAGAAATGTTGGAAGTTGGACTATCAAGAAGGGCACAATTTAAAAGGAAAATAAAAGAAAAATATCAAAATATAGTGAAAAATGATTAAAATCAGAAATGAAAAATTGAAAAAATTAGTTTAATATAAAAATATGATTCAAGAATATTTTTGGGATTTTTGGATGCCTAAAAGTATTTTAGAAAAATAAAATTTGAAACTATATGAAAATGAAATAAAAAAACCAAGAAAACAAGCCAGGGGATGCATACAAAGTAACTCTTACGTTCAAAATATCATTGGTCCTTGCAAAGGGAGTGTTAATATCAAACAAAACCTAATCCAATTCAAGAAGTCAAACAACGCATGTCAACATATTTATCAAATACCTCAGTTAACACTTGACCATAATCAAAGCCATCAGATCAATCTAACGTATTCAAGCAAGTCAAACAAAAACAAAGATCAGCCAGATGGACATTCAAGATCAAACACGCATGATAGGTACCATAGAGAAACATATAGTCAGCATTAAACTTATAAAATAAGCACGTGAGGGACCATGCCCTATTTTAATGTCCTAGTATGATGTGAGGCACTAGATCAAACAAATATAAGGCCAATATTTCGTCTTCTCCGTGAAACTCTGATGACCTAAAACACAAAACCAGGTGTCGGAGCCCTAGCTCCGGTCACCTTCTCCAGCGAACCTGCACCAATATTTTTCCAGAAATGCCAAACAAAGCCACAGTTCTACTCTATTTTGCACGCTGAGTTCAAATATGCAATCCATTTCATCATATCATGTTTAGCTTATGCAAATCAAAGACAACAAGTTTGGATCTAAATATTTCAGATCCACAATAAACTCATGATACACGTCCATTTTTCAAACAAATTATATCAACATCATCAACACACATCAGAGAACACAATGCACACGTAAAACTCAAGAAATAAATGCATGAATCTGGATCTTACCTGAAGCTTGCAGCAATGAAAATACTCCTAGAAAACCATCTGAGAGTTGCATATCAACTCCTCTTAACCTCTAATTGCAAAATAAATGAAATTAGATCTTGAATTTTCCTGGATCTAGGAATTTGAATTTGAATTCTCTTGAACTTGACTTGATGAATTCCTTGCTCAAAGCTTCAAATAATGGTTGATCTATAATCTATGAAGTTCACTTATCAAGAATATGGAAGGAGATCACCAAGAAACCTTATGGAGAGTGAGATTTGAATCAAAGAAGCTTTGGTGCAATTTTGTGAAATCTGAAAAAATGGATGAACCCTAGTCCTAACTAGTGGGGTTAAATGCTTTTATCTGATGATTTTTGGGCCTAACCATAGTTAGGGATCCATTGGATGTATGGTTAAAGAGTTATGAAGGAATTTGCAAAAATGCAATTTGAAGTGAATCTCATGAATCCCACGTGAATGGGTTGTGTCATGTTCATGGATGGCTTGCATTTGGTATACTCATCAGCATGTAATTAGGTTTATGACTTGTGGTTGCATGATTCTTGAGTTTTGACCCATTATACATTTTTGCACTTTGTGAAATAAGTGAGAAATACACCATGAATTGAAGTGATTCAAAAGCCAAAATTGCTCTACATGAAGTGCACTTTGACATTATGAACTAAATTTGGAAATTTGAAACCATCACAAGTCCTTTTGGAGCCTTTTTGCAAAAGTGGAAAATTTGGAATGCATGAAAACCCTAAAAACCACCCTTCAGTCTTTTGATCATAACTTTTGATTCACACATGATATGAAGATATTCTTGTACTTTTTTGGAAAGGGGAGAGAATGATATTCAACTTTCATGCTTGTAAAAAAAATCATTTGAAGCATTTTTGATATTGAAAAGTCAAGTTGAATGTGACTTATAAAGCTTCCGAAAATAGAAACTTTTAATTACAAGTAATTTCCATTTTTAGTAACTTTTGACATGAGCTTTGATTCTTGATTAATGATATGAATATTGACATTTAATGACCATATGATTGTATAGGAACTTGGAGAACTTGATTTAGACCCCAAAAATCCACAATTGACTTTTCTTTCTCCACAATTGACTTTTGCTTGTTTCTCAAGTAACTACCAGACTGAAACTCCTCCTCGAGGAACCAATGCACCAAATTCCATCCATGAATACTTGGCATCATATAGAAAAACATGAGAATAAGTTAGAACCAAAAAAACCTAAAGAAGCCTTTTGGATTCAAAACCCTAATTTGGGTCAGTTGTGTAGGAGGTGAAGCTCTAAGCCAAGTTCTTGATGAACTCAACTATTCTAGGGACTTGATGTATCATTTGAGCTTGTGTGAGGTGTAAGACACCTTTGAGGCTTTTTGGGAGACACTTGGCTCTCATTCTTGGCTTTGGATGATCACAACATTCCAAATCACCGACCATATGCCATATGCTTCAAACCATGGATGTATGCTTCATCTTTCTATGCTATGAATGCAATGCAAAGTATGAAAATGATATGCTAAATGCTATGAAAATGAGAGGGCAAATATTGGGGTTTTATACCTAGCTTTCAAGTACGATGTACAGAGGCTCGTTAGGAATGAAGTTTTATCTTTCAGAGATACTAATCCAAATGTTCCAACAAACCCGTTACCACAACATAAGAAAGTGTCAGTTAACTGGATTCAAGATCAAGAAATTCGAGGAGTCAACTTACTTGATGACCCTCCTAGAATTGTTCAAAACTTTGACATCCAAGCAATGAATGTCAATTTGGTTGTAATGCATTCCAGAAAAAGTTTACATCATAATTTGTCACAACACAACTACAAAAGTTGCTCTGTCTTCTCAACAAATGATAAAGGGTGCTCCTTTGTACAGGAAGCCCTTCAACGACAAATGGATCTAGGATGGATTCAATTTTACCATGAAAAGGATGATCCTCAGATCAACATGGTTCAAATCTTCGAAATCCACATAATGAATACCAGTTTAGTCAAATTGCACTGCAAGTATGTCAGACTTGGATTTTTATCAACATACGATTATTGGAACTGCAGAGGTTGCTCTGAAGATAATCAAGGATGTGTAATAGTGCAAAGAGATCTTCAGGCTTTATTGGACCATTTGTGGCTTCCATTTTACATGGACGAAGAAATTGGTCAGATTAGTCTCAACAATGGTACTTCGACTAGAAGGCAAACTTTCGACGCCAGAATACAAAACTCAGACAAAGTTAAGATGCATCGTATACAAAGTGGATATGGTCTTTTTTCACCTCACAGTTATGAAAATTGCGAGGTATGCTCAACGGATAAACGAGGATGTATCATAGTTCGCATGAATCTCCGAGATCAAATGGAGCAAGGTGTCACTCGTATGCAAGAGTCATAGCTCATAAACATGATACATGAAGTTCCAGCTGTTGAACTTATGGATTTTGAAACTGACGAAGAGATTCTCAATATAATCCCTTTGGTCGAAGGAATTAAATGCTTGGAAGTTCCCTTTGACAGCGGAAAATTTCACAAGCCAACACCGATAGAGGTTACTTTCGACAGCCGAAAGGCTCGTCTAACCCCTTTGGTCATCTATATTTCAGACTCAGTTCCTTATGCTTCGGATAAAGCAATTACATACAAGTACAGACTAACAATCATGGAAAGAGGGAAAGAACTACCCATACCATCTTTTGCCAACATCGCTGATATCAGTCGAGTCACTTGAAATGGACGAGTATTTAACCAAGGAGCTGAAGAAACTGCGAAAGGAAATGAACCTCAAGCTGAGTTCATCGACCTAATAGTGGGATAGACAAGTATTCCAGAGCCTGCAACAAAGGATAAAGATGAAATCCTTAGGCTCATCTAGAGAAGCGAGTATAAAATTGTGGATAAATTACTACAAACTCCTTTGAGATTTTTTGTGTTATCTCTTCTTCTCAGCTCAGAAGCTCACATGGAAGCATTGCAAAGGGTTATAGAGAAAGCTTTTCTAGAACCAGACCTAACTGTTAACGAATTCGACGGTATCGTCTCTAGCATTACTAATTTCAACAATTTGGGATTTAATGACAATGATCTTCCTGAAGAAGGAAAGAATCACAATATGGCATTAAACATTATAATCAACTGCGATGTGTAAACACCCCAAATTTGCCCTCACCCATTCACACCATGGCTTGTGATCATTCCATATGCATAAACACAATCATATCATCTCATATCACATTTTTGATCCATTGCATTGGTTCTAAGTCATCTGCATCTAGGGTTTGTGATCTGAGCAATCCAAGAGCTTCTTGAGCCACTCCAAAGGCCATCAATCACTTCAAAGGGATCCATGTGTGTCCAAGTATCATATCACATCCTCTCAAAGTCAAGAATGCAAAAGAATCACAAGAACTGGGATTGGTGTGAATGCAGAGCCAAGTTTGACTGCACAGTTGACCTAAAATTAGGGTTTTGGTTTCAGAGGCCATAACTCCAATTTTTTTTGGTCATTCTTGTTTCCATTGGTCTCTATATGGTATAGGGAGTATGCATATCAAGTTTCATGAAGAAATTCCATGGGGAAGTCATCTGATCAAGAGTTGACTTTTCAGACAAGTCAGTGCAAAATCAGGGCATCTGAGGCCCCCAATGACCCAACCAATGGGCATTCTTCATCATTTTGAGTGTATATGATCTTTATTTGATCATAGAAGAAGGTTTAAGTTCACAAAAATCAAGAATTTGAAGTTTTTTTGCAAAGTTGACTTTTTAGGGCATAGTTGACTTTTCAAGAATATGTCATTTTAGGTCATTTTTCAAGCCTTGATTCTTGATCCAAAAAAGCTTCAAATGGAAAAACTTTGGTCATGAAAGTTGTAGAACACATTTTTCCCTTTTCAAAAAGTACAAGAACATGATCTAATTCTTCTTGGATCAAAAGTTATGGTGTGACAAAGTTGGCCAAAATCACTAATTTTCAAGACATGCCTCAAATGAGAAATTTGCAAAATCATGAACCAAGGCCATTTGTAACTTCTAGTTCACTTCAAACCAATGTACAAACATCACATGAGTTCTAAAAATCAGAATTGGACCAAAGTTTCTCATGATCATGGTTTGTATAACAAGACTTTTTTCATGAAGTTCCAAAAGTAACCAAGTTGCAAAACCATCATGATGCTTCTTACCACTTGCTGCATTGGCCTTTGAACCACTCTAGCCTTCCACACACACCATGCTGCGCCAGCCCTATCCATTGTACCAAGCTAGAATTCAAGCCATACCTCTCTTACAAAAAAGTTGACTTTTGGCAAAAGCAAACATCCCAATCACAGTAGGCCATGTCACATCATCTGGCCAATTGGGATTGTTTATACTTTCCATTTGCTAGCCAAACATAACAAGAAGCCAAGCTGAAACAGGCCACAACATCACATACACAAAACACACCCCATTGGCATTTCTCTTCGAATCTCTCTGCCCAGTTCACAAACATTCAAACAAGTTCCACTACTCAACTCACCATGCCTCATTAAGCCCAAACCAACAAAGAACCAAGCCTGAATCAAGCAAGAACACCACTTCTCCATTTTCACTCCAACTTGCAGTTTCTTTCGAAACTCACTCCACAGGCCATAAACATCCAAACAAACTCCACCAACCTTCTTAAAACATCACCCTGATCACAAAGAACCACTCACATTGGCCTGAAACTGCCTGCATCACCATTGCCATTTTCAACTGAGCTTGAGCAGAAGCTGTTCAAACTCTTCATCTAGCCAGCATAAACTTCTCCAAAGCATTCAAGCATCATCAAGAGGTCATAAGGAGTGGATTTCACAAGGAGGGGAGGTCTGAAAGTTGCTGGAGTGAAAGCTTCGAATCTCAGGTAGCCCAAGAACTTTTTTTCCAGAAATGGATTTTTAAGTTCTAAACTTGTTCTCCATGATTCACTGATTGTTCTGATGCTTTTAGTTTTGAAAATGATGATAAATGAGAATTTAATTGCTTCCTGAAACTTTTTTGCCCTAGTTCTTGTTTGTTTCGATTCAGCCATTCCAGGAAGAATAAATTTGTTTTGATTGGGGGTTTTGGTTCGTGAGTGAGTGGGAATCATTTCCATGTTTTTAGATTTCGTTTTAGTTAGGTTTTGAGAGTTTTAGGGATTTTCAGGTGGGCTTCCCACCGGAGAAGACGACCGGAGGTCTTCTCCGGCCACCTGAAAGTCATTATGCCCTAATCCCTGTAATTAATTTCATTTGAATGTGGAGCGTAGGATCCTTTGACTTGTTGACCTCCCGCGCGCATGTGTGGCCTGGATTCACTCAATTAGCCCTAATCCACTTTATTTAATTTAATTAATTATAATTAAACTAATTTGCTCAGAAGCCATCTGGACCCTCCATTCACGCGCGTGGTCAACCCTTTTAAATCCAGACTCCATCCTGACCCTCCATTCTGTTGACTTTTCCTTTTTCTTTATTTTAATTCATTTCTTTTCATTTTATTTGCATAATTAATTTAAAATAGTAAAAATTGCTTAAAATTTATGAAACTTTTTCTCAAGAGTTTTATTAATTTTTAAGACACAAAAATATTTTTAATTTTATTTTTAGCATTTAAAAAGTATTTTTTAAATATTTAAAAGATTATTTTTAATTGATTAATGAAAATTAATTTATTGAAAATACTTTTAGGTATTTAAAAATCACCAAAAAATTCATGAAATGTTCTAAGACATTTAGAAACATTGTCCAACCTTCAAACCAAATTTCTTTTTTGATCTTGATGTATTTTGAGAATTTTTCATTGAATTAAAATTGTTTTTATGCATTAATTTGATCCATAGTTCAAAAAATCATTTCTGCCTATTCATGAAGGATTGGACATTGATTCTTTTTGCATTGCATTGTGTTTAGCATGTAGTTTTTGAGATAAAAAGGCCATGATTTGATCTTTCATTTTTCATTTTGTTTGGCATTTCTTTTGTTTGGAAACCCTAAAACCCTAGCAAACTTGTAAAAACCATAACTTGAGATTGGTTAAGAATTGAGACCTCTCCTTTGGGCATTGGTTTAGTATGGGACTAGGGATCCTTTGTGTGGCATTTTCAATTTTTTATCTTAGGGTTTGCTTCTGATTTTGACTTTTGTTTGATGTTTGGTTCATAAACCCTAATTTGGGGCTTCCATGTGCATCCCTCTTGTATTCTCTTGCATAACTTGACTTGCCATGACATTCCATGCTTCCATATGATTCATTTGACATCATAAGACATATTGAAAGCATGTTTGATCATTGCATCTTGCATTTGTCATGTTGTATGCCATGTGCCTTCCATAACTTTTCATGTATGTTCATGTGTTCTATCTTGCTTCATTTGCATTCATAAGCTTGTATGATCATTTCCATGTGCTGCCTCATGTTTGTAGCATCTCATAGCATCATTAGCATCATGTAAATGCTTCTGGTTTTGTTCCTCATCATGTCATCTCATCCCATTTTTGCATTGCATTGCATTTCTTTTCTAACCTTTTCAGGTGGTAAGTGATTTTGAGAAGTGAATTTGCCTTCACTTCTCATAACTTTTCTTTTCATCTCTCTTGCATCCATTGCTGCATTTTCGTTTGTGTTTGAGATTGAGCTTGCTCATTCTTCTTCTTCCCACTTTCTTCCTTCAAGTGACTTGACTTCTTGAATGAAGCAAGTCACTTTGCTTCTCCTGATCCTTTCATCTGCTTCCTGGTGGTTCCATTGAAGATTGTTCTTGCAAACCTCACAAACCTTAGGAACAACCAAGCATGACAATGATTAGGGTTTTGATTAGTCTCCCCTCTTAGTTTTACCTTTGTGTCTCTTTTGAGTCTTCTCTTCTCATCTCATAATCAGGGACTAAACCCTAAAGGCTTTAAGGCTTTGTGATTAAGTTTATGCCTGCATCCTTCTCTTAGGATGGAGTGTATAACTTTAATCCTAAGTGTTGAACCCTTAATGTGTTTAAATCCCTTAATCAATTCACTTAATAAGTATCAAGACATCACACTTGTAACTTGGGCCTTGCATTAGGGTTCTAATTCTTCCTTAAATGGTTAAGAAGGACTAACCCTAGTGTTAATGGACAAGTCCCCCTCAAGTTTGTCTTACAAACCATAAAACTCACTTCTTCATCTTATCATTAAATAAAATCCACTCAATAAAGGCTTTGTTTTGTCATGAGTTTAATCCCTAATCATGGATTAAGTTGAGGAGTTTTCCTCAGCTTAAACATTCTCATCTATTATCCTTCTATTAGGATGGTGTAATGAGTCTGTTTAATCCCTGATTATGGCTTAATCTCATTACTTAACACTAAACAAAAACAACAAAAAACATCTAAATAATCAACAAGTAGGTTAATGATCTTAATCCTATACCAAAGGTGATTAAGTGTGAGAATCTGACTTCACACTTAAGGTACTCTCATTACCCCTAATCAGAGGGAAGATGTGATGAGTTTACTAACCCTTTGGTTTAGGCTTAAACTCATTAATTTATGATAAACTTTCAAAAGCAATAAAAGACTGAAAACAAAAAAACAAACAATAATCGTCTCCTCCGGGATTCTTTTCTCATCTCATTCACTCACAAACGAGAATTCGCTTCTTCCGTCTAATGCAAGACAGTTTGCATCTGTGCCAGACAGATCATACACTTGAGCATAGGCAAGTAAGCAGTTCACAAGTCAATTCATCTTTCAGTCTCTTTGGGTCGAACTACGGTGTTCTGACTTCCTCATTGCACGAGAGGATACGTAGGCATAACTTAACAGTTATCGAACAAAAGTCTCTGTATATTCCCCCTCCTTCCAGCTTTATTCTTTTGGCCTCATGATCTTGAGCATCTCATTCCTCTTCCTTACACTGACACTGTACATTTATACACATCACATTTCTTTACACTGACACCTGTACATCTTTTCCAGCTATTTTTATACACAAATTGCACTGACACTACCCCTTTAAAACACAAATCTTTTAAGCGTGGATCCCGTCGAGTACGACGGACAATCTGGGTGCTAATACCTTCCCAGGTTGTAACCAACCCCCTTTCTCAGTCTCTCTGGTTCGCGACCGTCTTATCCATCTTTTTCTAGGTCTATGCAGCATTGCCTTTCCTCCGGGATAAAAATGCCTAGCTGGCGACTCTATTCATCTCCAGTGAGTTCACGGCTGTGTGTTCTCATTGTCCCTTTCGCCGATCGTTCGCGTCTGTACCTTTATCTGGACTTAGCTTCATTTATCGGGAGCGACAGCTTGGCGACTCTGCTGGGGACCCTTATACTGTAACCAGGGCTTCTGGTTCTTTTTGTGGGTTCCTCCTAGCGCTTGTTTGATTTGTGTTTACTGGGGTGTTATGTGCTACTTGTGTTTGCACTTGTTTTATTTGTACTGCTTTATGTACAGTTGCTTTACTGCTCTCTTTATTGCTTTTGTATATATCATACTGTCATGCTGCTGGCTGGATCTGGTTTTTGTTTTGGTGGGTGGGTGATTCATTGAGAGTTAAAGGTCCTATACCTGGGACCTGAGTGACACCTAGGCTAGAGTGAATCATATTCTTTCCCATTCCATCTCGGTCTGGTGCGGGAATATGAAACACGGTTCAGATATGGGTTTCTTCTTGAGAACTATGTGTTGCAGATTTCCTGCAGTGCTAGGGCTATCTGGGAAGCCTGCTAAGTCTGGATGACCTTTTAGTATTGACCTTCAGAAACTGAGGTGAATTAGAGGAGGAACTTTTATGGTTATTGTAAACACTGTACCTCCGGGTTAGAAGTGTTTACACTTCTCATAACTGATCCAAGTCTGAGGATCCTTGTTTTAGAACACCACCTGTGAGGGGGTTGGGCTGTTTACAGGTTTGCAGGTACCTTGACCTCAGAATACCCTGTTACTTTGACTTGATTAAGAATACTCCATGTTGGAACAGTTCTTGTGGTTCTAAAACCCTGGACATGTGGCTCTTTATTTGAGTCCCCCGCCTTGGTTACTGGATTTATAGACCTCCATCTGGAATTCTTGAACATACTTGGACCTATATCAGAGCTTTTGATCAGATCCAGCTCAGTCACAAACCCTTGCATATCATTTGCATACATAAACATTGCATCATATTGACATTTGCTTATTTGTGTTTCAGGGTATCCATCTCCATTTGGTTCTGGTTTTGACCCCATCTTCAGTACTGACCTATCTTCATCAGCATTTGCTTCAGCTATCTACTTCAGTTATCTGCACCAGCCAATCAGTGGCCAGTTCTTCAGTATTATCACCAGCACTTGTCTCTACTCAGTCTCAGCATCATGGCACCCAAAAAGAGCAACATCACCTACCACTTCTTCCAGCCAGAGCTATCTGACATCAGGAGGATTCAGACCCTGATCACTCCAGATCACATACCATTGTTCAGGGAACATTATGGAGATATACTTGATATGGTTATGGATCTGGACCCTTCACAGAGAAGCCTGATCCACACTTGCATTCAGTTTTATGATCCCCCACTGAGGTGTTTCACTTTCCAAGACTTTCAGCTGGGCCCTCTATTAGAAGAATACTCATCATTAGTTGGTATTCCTATCAGGGGTGGAATCCCTTTCAACCCTGAGATGGCCTTTCCTGGTAATGGAGAAGTAGCAAAGGCCTTGCATCTGGAGCCTGTCCTGATTGAGCAGCATATGACTTCTAAAGCTGGAATCCATGGTTTCCATCTGGATTTCTTGATCTCTCAAGCTACCCTGAAAGCTTCTTTAGGAGAGTGGAAAGCTGTTTGTGCTTTATTGGCCTTGAGTGTATATGGAATTGTATTGTTTGCAGATGAGCCTCGATTCATTAGCAAGAATGCAATCCATCTGTTCATCTTGAAGAACCCAGTGCCCACTTTATTGGGGGATCTCTATTACTCAGTGCATCAGAGGAATGAAAAGCAGAGGGGAAGATTAGTAAGGTGTTGTGCCCCATTGTTCCATATTTGGCTTCTCAGGCATTTGCCCAGGACAGATGCATTTTTGAATCCTCATCAGTAGAGCAACTGGGCTAAGAGACTCACTGCTCTAACTTCAGCCGATATCAGATGGTGCACTCAAAGCACCAAGGGTAGGGATATCATCACCAGCTGTGGGCATTTTCCTAATGTGCCCCTAATAAGAGTTAAGGGCAGTATTAATTACAACCCTCTGCTGTTTAGAAGACAACTGGGCTATGCCCTGGTCCACGCTCCTAAGGCACAGGACTTGGTTGAAACTCTTTATTGTGAGAACAAGATTAATCTGGCTATTGTTAGGCAGGCAGCCTGGGCCTGGGATAATGTTCAAACCAAGGGAATAACCATTTTGGGGAAGTGCAACAATGTGGCATCAGCACAATATTATGAATGGTCCCGTGCTAGGGCCCAATTCTCTGGGATGCCCTTTACTATAGAAGATATGCCTGAATCATCTTCAGCACCACCTGCCACTGTCAGTTTGGAGGAGTTTGAGAGTTTGAAAGAAAGAAATGAGAAGTTAACTCAAGCTTTGCAGAAGACCCTCCGGAAGAGGAGTGATGGTATGAGGGAGGTTGAGAGATTGGAGAAGTTGAGAGTGGAGCATCTGGTTAAGATTGAGAAGTCTGGGGATTATATCAAAAAGTCTAAAGCTGGGGAACAAATTCTGAAGAATGCTTGCAAAGAAGCCCAGTTCCAGAGAGCAAGGACAGACTTGTATTTGAAGGAGAGTCAAGCTCGGTGGGTCGGGATCACCGAAGCTCGTACTCTAGAAGACAAGAGAGTTCAAGACAAGATAGAGCAGATGGAAGCTAGTGCAAAAGAGCAGCAAGAAGCCCTGGCAGCAGCCCAGAGGGAGATATCAGAGCTGAAGATCAAAGCTGGGGTGAAGAGGTCAAAAGACCAAAGTCAGCACAAGAAGCTAACAACAGCTGTTACGACCCGGAATCTCCTCATCAGGAATCTCACGGAGCGTCCGGCTGATCCTGTGACCGAAGCACTTCTCAAGGAAGTTCGTGAGGATGAGTTTGGTCTTGGTGTTTGACCAGTTGTTTGTTGTTGCTTTCTTTCCGTGTATTTTTATTTTCCTGTAATGTATTTTGACCCCTCAGAGGGCTTGTATTTGTAAACAAACTATGTACCATTTTGCTTTTGTAATATATGTATTAGTTTGTTCCACCTGAGTTTACTTCGGAAGCAACATCAACAGCATCTTCAAGGGTCTGGAAGGGTCAAAACTGAATGCCAAGCCGGATACCTTGAAAACAAATAAGCATAACTGCATTGCATGCTAACCCTTTTGTTTGTTTTGTAGGTTTTTGTTTTATTACCACTAACTCTGTTGTGATGTTCAGGAACTATTGTTCGGCGCCGGGTATTTCCCCTCAACCGTCCGCACCGTTATCCGACCCGTAGCAACCTTCCGGGCATTCAAATGGATCAGATGCAGCAGGACCTTACTGAGGTCAGAAATCAAATGGCGAATGAAAGGCTAGAGATGAGGAATCAAATGACTCAGTTTATGGAAGTGATGAACAACATGGCTCAGAGCCAGGAAAGATTGAGGGCCATGGTGGAAAGGCAGAATCAAGAAGATCCACATATAGGAACTGCCGGCACTAGCAACAATGAAAGGGTCCAACCTCATGTTAACCCCCCTGTATTTGGACCACACCTCCATCCTGAGGTCAACATCCCTGCAAATGTTCAAGGGACTGCCACTGCAGCCAGGGTACTTCAAGAAGACCCCCAAGAGGATCAGTTTACAGTAATGGGTGCTGGGGAAGAAGCTTATGATAGAAGGTTGGATGAGATAGCTGAGAAATTGAGGTCCTTAGAATCTCAAAATTCTCTGGGTTTCGATGTCATGGACATGGGCTTGGTAGATGGGGTCAGGATCCCCCATAAGTTTAAGCCTCCTTGTTTTGAAAAATACAACGGGACTTCATGCCCCCGGACTCATTTACAGTCATTTCTGGGAAGGCTGAAGGCCTATACAATGGATGAGAAGCTCTGGATGTTCTATTTCGAGGATAGCTTAACTGGAGCGTCAAGAGAATGGTACTCTCACTTGACAAGGGCAACTATCAGATGCTGGAAGGACCTGGCAGAGGCCTTCATCAGACAGTATCAGTACAACTTAGACATGGCACCCAACAGGACTCTCCTAATGGGAATGTCACAGTCGTCAAGGGAAAGTTTCCGAGAATATGCCCAGAGATGGAGGCAATTGGCTGCTGCTGTTCAGCCACCTATGTCCGAAAGGGAAATGGCAGATATGTTCATGAACACCCTTCAGGGGACTTACATTGACAGGCTAGCTGCTTTCTCTTCCACTAGCTTTGCAGATGTTGTCATAGCCGGGGAGAGAATTGAAAGCCTATTGAAGATGGGTAAGATCTCAGACAACGGTGCAAGCTCGTCCAGTAGTACAAGAAAGCCTTTTGCAGGCCCGAGAAGAACTGGCGAGACCAATGCCATCCACACCAACAGGGGCAGGCCCCAATATGTTCACAGATCAGTGGCAGCAGTCACCATTCCCGCTCCAGCTCATCCTCAACCAGTTTATCAATCTCCGCAACAAAACTATCAGCCACAACCTCAGTACCATCAGCAACCTCAGTATCCTCCAAGAAATTACAACAACAATAACAACAACAACAACAGTCAACAAAGGCTATTCCAACAGAGGCCATCTCAAGCTAATAGGGTAATCGATCCGATCCCTATGCCATATGCTACTTTGCTGCCACAACTCCTGAAACTCAACCTAGTTGAGCTAAGGACGTTGGCACCTCCAGATCCCAACAGTCTACCCAGGAATTATGACTCCAACGCCAGATGTGCCTTCCATTCAAATGCACCTGGCCACAGTACAGAAAAGTGCAGAGCTCTGCACATGAAGGTACAAGACCTGGTAGACTCAAAAGCTCTGAATTTCGCACCACCACCCAATGTCAACAAAAATCCAATGCCAAACCACGGTAGTCCCAGAATTAACGCTATTGAAGAAGACAAGCCGTCTTATTTGATAACCAGTGTGGGTCAGATCAGGACACCGTTGGTAGAAATCAAGTCCCAACTCCTCGAATGTCAAATGTTCCCGGGGTGTGAGTTGGGGTGTGCCTACTGCAATATTTCGGTCAATGGGTGCGATAACCTGAGGAATGGCATAGACGGTCTCATTCAGAGTGGCCAACTTCAGATCACCACATCATTTCCAACAAATCCAGCAATCTCATCAGCAACAGCTCCAGAACCTCCTACAACTGCAACAACCATTGTTCCTGACAATTCTTCAGTTTCATCAACAAGTACTTCATCTATCATCTCAACTGATCAGTTATCAACAAATTTTTCTTCTACAACTCCAGCACCACTCCATTTTGAAACTCCTACAACAACGACATCCATCCTTCCACCAATGTCTCCTACAACACCAGCAACAAATCATGAAGATGTCTCAACTGTCACAATATTTTATGATCCTGAAAACAACTCTGCCTACAATTCAGAAGGTGCTGCTCCCATCAGAGCACCAGTCACAATTTATTACGATCCACAGACTATCACAATTCCTTCCGCAGCCGCAGTCAGTCCAGTCACTATCACGGTGCCTGGACCAGTACCCTATGAAAGCAGTAATGCTATCCCCTGGCATTACGGCTCTGACCTGTACTGTGAAGGACAAAGAATCACTTTTGAATCATCAACCCCTGCACCACAAATTGACAATGTGGGAGGAGGCGGAGGCTTCACTCGAAGCGGACGTCTTTTCGCTCCACAAATTCAGAGACCCACTGCCGAAGCAGAAGCTGCTGCTAAAGCAAAAGGAAAGAGCTTGGTGCAGGATGAGCAAGTTGTTAAAGAAGCTGTGAAAACACCCTTCGATCAAGAGGTTGATGAGTTCATGCGAATCATCAAGAAGAGTGATTATAAAGTAGTGGATCAGCTTCATCAGACGCCTTCCAAGATCTCAATCCTATCATTGCTTATGTGCTCTGAAGCCCATCGGAATGCACTACTCAAAGTCTTGCACGCAGCTTACGTGCCTGAAGAGATCACTGTCAATCAGCTGGAAGCTGTAGTTGGAAATGTTAATGCTAGTCACGGACTAGGGTTCACCAATACTGATTTGACAACGGAAGGCCGCAACCATAACAAAGCCTTGCACATAACCATGGAATGCAAAGGTGCTGTCCTTTCCCATGTGCTGGTAGACACGGGGTCATCCCTCAATGTCTTACCTAAAAAGGCCCTGGTGAAGCTAGAATATGACGGATTGGCGTTGAGACCCAGCAACCTGGTGGTGAGAGCCTTTGATGGTTCAAAGAGATCGGTTCTGGGGGAGATTGAGTTGCCCATAACGATTGGCCCGCAGACCTTCAAAACGACCTTTTACGTGATGGATATACAGCCTGCCTACAGCTGTCTATTGGGTAGGCCATGGATTCACGCCGCTGGCGCCGTGACCTCTACCCTTCACCAGAAGTTAAAATATGAGTGGGAGGGTCAAATCGTTACAATCTGTGGAGAAGAGGATATTTTTGTCAGCCACCTGGCTACCTATAAGTATATTGAGATGGATGGGGAGATCCATGAAACAATGAGTCAGGGGTTCGAGGCCTTGAACATCAATGAGACATCTGCTGTGCCTGGTACTTCAATATCATCATGCCAACAAGCCCGGAAGGTTGTTGAGGGAGGAAACGCCCAAGGCTGGGGCAAACTGTTATCGATGGAGAAGAAAGAGGACAGATTTGGGTTGGGTTACAAACCAACTCAACAAGATCAAGCAGCGGCTGCGAAAGAGCCCAATTTTGTGAGTGGGGGATGCTTACCCCTGATGCTATCAACTGTCTGGAAGACGAGCTGGAAGAAGAACGCAACCTGGAAAGATGGATTCGTCCAAAGATCCCGGGGAGCAGTATCTCAAACTGGTCTTCCCAGGAAATTATAAGAGTTACTCATGCAGAGTAATTATTATTTCCTGTATTTTTATAGCATGCATCAAAGTCTTGCATCTTGCCCAAGATGACAAGACTCATTTTGTAATCGGGCCATCTGTACTTTTTGTGCAAACAAGATTAATCAATGAAATATCAGACATCTTTTTGCAAATGAGTCTTTTTCTTTTTCATTCACTGTTTTTCCATTTTTCTTTTTGTACAAAAAAATAAATGGCAGTGTTTTCAAAATGACAACTTTATTTCATTTTTTAAACAAGATTAAAATCAAATCACTAAAATGAACAAACTGAACCCTTGCAGAGAGTGTCTTCCAGACAGCACCGACAACAGCACGGCTATGACTTCGTATGACTTTGACAATCCAATCAATCAAGTCGATGAAGGGGTTGAAGAAGAGTATGAGCTTCCCGAAGAGTTAGCCAGGTTGTTAAGACGAGAGGAAAAGGTTATTACTCCTCACCAGGAGGAGGTTGAAGTGATTAATCTTGGTACAAATGAAGACGTCAAAGAGGTTAAAATCGGGGCCTGCCTGCAAGACTCGGTGAAGAGACAACTGATTGACCTGCTTCAAGAGTATGTGGATGTGTTTGCTTGGTCTTATCAAGATATGCCAGGTTTGGACACCGACATTGTTGTGCACAAGCTGCCTTTAAGAGAAGAATGCCCGCCGGTTAAACAGAAACTGCGTCGTACTCGTCCGGACATGGCAATGAAAATCAAGGAAGAGGTGCAAAAGCAATGGGACGTCGGGTTCCTTGTTGTAACTAGTTATCCGCCGTGGGTTGCTAATATTGTACCTGTGCCTAAGAAAGACGGCAAAGTAAGGATGTGTGTTGACTACCGGGATCTGAATAGAGCTAGCCCAAAAGATGACTTCCCATTACCTCACATTGACGTATTGGTGGATAATACGGCTCAGTTCTCGGTATTCTCCTTCATGGACGTATTTTCAGGATACAATCAGATCAAAATGTCACCTGAAGACATGGAGAAGACAACCTTCATCACGCCCTGGGGCACGTTCTGTTACAAGGTGATGCCATTCGGACTGAAGAATGCCGGCGCAACATATCAACGGGCTATGGTGACATTATTCCACGATATGATTCATAAAGAAATCGAATGTTATGTGGATGACATGATTGCCAAGTCCCTTACTGAAGAAGATCACCTGGTGAATCTGCTGAAGCTATTCAAGCGTCTGAGGAAGTACCAACTGAAGCTGAACCCCAACAAATGCACATTCGGGGTGAGATCTGGTAAGCTGCTGGGCTTTATTGTAAGCGAGAAAGGGATTGAGGTTGACCCTGATAAAGTCAAAGCTATTCAAGAGATGCCTGCACCGAAGACAGAGAAAGAAGTTCGAGGGTTCTTAGGTCGATTAAACTACATTTCAAGGTTCATATCTCACCTCACAGCAACCTGCGAACCCCTGTTCAAGCTGTTGAGAAAAGAACAAACGGTCAGGTGGAATGAAGACTGCCAGAAGGCTTTTGACAAGATCAAGGAATACTTACAAGAGCCTCCAATCCTTATGCCTCCAGTTGAAGGAAGACCTCTGATCATGTACTTGACAGTATTAGAAGAGTCGATGGGGTGTGTGCTGGGCCAGCATGACGAGTCTGGTCGAAAAGAGTATGCAATATACTACCTAAGCAAAAAGTTTACCGACTGTGAACAGCGTTATTCACTGCTCGAGAAAACTTGTTGTGCTTTAGCGTGGGCTGCTCGCCGACTGAGGCAGTATATGTTGACCCACACTACTTTATTGATCTCAAAAATGGACCCAGTTAAGTACATATTTGAGAAACCAGCTCTTACCGGACGGGTTGCAAGATGGCAAATGATCCTCACAGAATATGACATCCAGTACACCTCTCAGAAAGCCATCAAAGGCAGTGTACTATCTGAATATCTTGCTGAGCAGCCCATTGATGATTACCAGCCTATGAGATTTGACTTCCCTAATGAAGACATCATGTTCATAAAATCAAAAGATCATGAAGAGCCTGTTCACACTGAAGGGCCTGACCCGGAAGAAGGATGGACTATGATGTTTGATGGGGCTGTTAACATGAATGGTCGTGGTGTTGGTGCAGTACTCATTACACCCAAGGGAATTCACATGCCTTTCTCGGCAAAACTCACTTTCAACTGCACTAACAACGAAGCTGAATACGAAGCTTGCATTATGGGTCTTGAGGAAGCCATTGACCTCAGGATCAAGACATTGACTGTATTCGGAGATTCAGCTCTGGTAGTTAATCAAACCAACGGCAAATGGTACACACACCAGGATCATCTGATACCTTACAGGGATTATACAAGGAGGTTGCTGACTTTCTTTACAACAGTCAAGCTTGAGTATATCCCTCGGGACGAGAATCAGTTTGCAGATGCTCTGGCTACCATTTCATCCATGATCAAAGTTCAGACTGCCAACTTTGTATCTCAGATTTCAGTGTCCAGACTTGACAGACCAGCATATGTGTTCGCAGCAGATATCGTTAAAGATGATAAGCCTTGGTTCCATGACATTAAGTGCTTCTTGGAGGATCAAACATACCCACCTGGGGCATCTTCCAATGATAAGAAGACTTTGAGAAGGCTTGCTGGTAGCTTCTTTCTGAACACTGATGGGTCTTTATACAAAAGGAACTTTGATATGGTACTCCTCAGATGTGTTGATAAGACAGAAGCAGACCTGTTGATGCATGAAGTGCACGAAGGATCCTTTGGTACCCATGCCGGAGGGCATGCCATGGCCAAGAAATTGTTAAGATCAGGCTATTACTGGATCACAATGGATGCAGACTGTTGTGCTTATGCCAGAAAATGCCACAAATGCCAGATCTACGCAGATAAGGTGCATGTGCCTCCCAATCCTCTGAACATCATGTCTTCACCCTGGCCCTTTGCTATGTGGGGCATCGATATGATCGGCAAGATTGAGCCAACTGCTTCAAACGGCCACAGATTCATCCTGGTCGCCATTGACTATTTCACCAAGTGGGTTGAAGCAGCCTCATATGCAAACGTCACAAGACAAGTGGTAGCCAGATTTCTAAAGAGAGATATCATCTGTCGATATGGAGTTCCCGAGCGAATCATTACTGACAATGGTTCCAATTTAAACAACAAAATGATGGCTGAGTTATGCCGGGACTTCAAAATCCAACACCACAATTCTTCTCCTTACAGGCCAAAGATGAATGGCGCTGTTAAGGCAGCAAATAAAAATATCAAGAAGATTGTGCAGAAGATGGTAGTCACTTACAAAGACTGGCATGAAATGCTACCGTTTGCCTTGCATGGGTACCGCACATCAATCAGAACATCCACTGGGGCAACACCGTATCAGCTCGTGTATGGTATGGAAGCAGTCCTACCTGTCGAAGTTGAATTACCCTCCCTGCGGGTACTAATGGATGTTAAACTGAGTGAAGCAGAATGGGTTAGGTCCCGATATGAACAGCTGAGTCTGATTGAAGAGAAAAGATTGGCTGCAATCTGTCATGGGCAGTTGTATCAGAAAAGAATGAAGAAGGCCTTCGATCAGAAAGTCAGGCACCGAGAGTACCAAGTGGGAGATCTTGTGCTGAAAAGACTCCTCCCTCCTCATACAGACCACAGGGGCAAGTGGACTCCAAATTATGAAGGGCCATTCATAGTAAAGAAAGTTTTCTCTGGTGGAGCACTGGTGCTAAGCACTATGGATGGTGAAGACTTCCCGTCCCCTGTGAATTCAGATGTAGTTAAAAAATACTTCGCATAAAAAATGACCCGCTGGACATAAAAACAGAATGTAAGTCCAGGCAAAAACAGGGCATCCCGGCGAGTCAAAAACAGAATAAAAGACTCGGGCAAAAATAAGGGAAAATGAAAGAATGTACACCCGCTGAGTTGAAAAGCCACATTGGACAGCTCAGGCAAAAATGGGTATCCCGATGGATTGAAAACCCGAAAGGGTGATCCATGCAAAATAAGGGAATAAGCGAACAACTGCATTCTGAATTCGTCGGCATCATCTACAACTTGGTAAGCTTCGAGAAGATCAAGTTTCAATCTGAATCAACGTTCTTCAAAAAGCAATATGAGAAGAACGTCAAAAGTCATACGGGTCATAGTGAAGAGGAAGCTCCTCAAAGCGTCATCAACACTGCCAGCATTTTGTTTCTCAATTTGTAACAATCTCCTCATTTCAGGGGATATGTTCCTTTGACTGTATCTCACCAATTCAGGGCAAATGAATTAATAAAATCAGATTTTCAGTCATGTCTCGTTTTGTACATTTTTATTTGCAAAAAATGTCTGATGTCTTAAAAGAAAAACTGATTGCATAAGAATACAGATGCTTATCTCCAAATAAAAAACATGCTTGCAGGAAATATACTTACTCTCAGAAATATCTAAACTCCTATGACGGAATCCAGTAAAGGATACCTCGGGATTATCTTGTGCGTTTTTCTATCTTTTTCAGGATTGCAAGTATCCGGAACGCAACTTGGGGCATGAAAACTTTATCCCAGCAAACTGGAAAATTAACATTCAATTTCAGCACCCGGAGTGCTCTCTCCCCAGCTGAGTTGCCTTTCATGACTCCTCCCAGCTGAGTTGGCCACTTATTACTTATCCCCATTAGAATGGGCAGGTATTACAAAAGGCACCTATATCCCCGGCCGAGTCAAGGATCCTCTTCAACAGAATCCCTAGGGAGGTCTCTCAATGATCTCTCTTCCTCCCCAGCCGAGTTGCCATCTCGTCCTCAGCCGGAGTACAAAAGTCAGGGAATCATCTCCCCACAGGGTTCCAGCCCCTATCCAGAAGAGCAACACATAGAGGAATCACAACAGAGTGAAGAAAGCTTCTACAAACCCCAGCTGGGTCTCTCATTTATAAGGATAGGTCTATCAATGACCCATATCCCCAAGCAGATACATCTCATCAGATTTACCAATGATCTCTTCCCCAGCTGGGATGTCTACTCCAAACAGATCGATCGAAGATCTTCGCAGCAACGGGACCCGGATCCCGGTTTGGTATCTTTGCATAATCATAGCATTCGCATCATATTCACCCACAAAGCGTAGCATTCCGTTTTAACACGGAGCATTACGGCAAAAATCCAACACATAGCATAATCATAAGCCATGTTTTGAATCAACACTTGTGAATGATGACAGTTCATCAATGTACAGAAAAATCCCCACCGGAGTCCCCAGCAAAAGCAGCTGCCTCACAATCCACAAACACCAGTATATATTCATTTTGACACCCGACCGTGCCATCTTTCCCCAGTAAAGTCGCCTAAACGCTCCTTACAAACAAAATCACCCATATTACAGATGCTTCCTGACACCCGTCCGTGTCAAATCACCAGCAGAAAGCCAAAGACATCCTCTTTGCACTCACATATACTTATATACACTTTCTTGGCACCCGTCCGTGTCGTATCCCCAGCGCAGTCACCTACACTTTGAATACCAGATATTTGTTCATATTATACTTTTCTCTCTTGACACTCGTCCGTGTCACCTTCCCCAGCAGATAAACACTCATTCATATATACTCATATTACCTATACAGATACTCGTCCGTATCTTGTATATACTTATATATCCCCACAGATTCGACTTTGGTCCTTGTTCTTTGTTAACCCGTTGGTACTTGTCCGTACCATCGTCTCAGAGCATGCGTCTAGAGTTTGTTTCTACATGATACTCGTCCGTATCATGGTTTTAAGGATGCTCGTCCGCGTCTTTAACCCATACACCGTGTCAAACACTTTTGTCCTCTTGAATATAGATACTCGTCTGTGCCTACTATTCCCCAGAAGAGTCCCCTCAGATTCAACACTCGTCCGTGTTCTCTGTTAACCAGTTGATACTCGTTCGTATCATCATCTCTGAACACGTGTCAGTATTTGTTTCTACCCGATACTCGTCCGTATCGTAGTCTTAGGGATGCTCGTCCGCATCTTTAATCTATACACAATACCAAACACTTATACCTTTTGTTTCTTGGATATAAACACTCGTCCGTGTTTACTACTCCCCAGTAGATCGCCAACAAAGCAATTTTCTTTTATCTGACACTCGTCCTGTGTCATGATAAACTGTGAGAGCAGCCGTACCCTGCTAGGTGGTCGTCCTCCACCTCTTGATGGTCGTCCTCCATCATGCTCATCCGATGGCCGTCCCCATCGTTGATTTTAGCAGCCGTCCCCTGCTAGGTGGTCGTCCTCCACCTCTTGATGATCGTCCTTCATCATTTTATCCAATGGCTGTCCCCATTATTGATTTTGGTTATTTGACATTCGTCCTATGTCATGATAAACCCTGAGAGCAGCCGTCCCCTGCTAGGTGGTCGTCCTCCACCTCTTGATGGTCGTCCTCCATCATGCTCATCCGATGGCCGTCCCCATCGTTGATTTTCGGCAGCCGCACCCTGCTAGGTGGTCGTCCTCCACCTTTGATGGCCGTCCCCATCATATTCCCTTTATTCCCCCAACAGAGCAGCCGTCCCCTGCTAGGTGATCGTCCTTCACCTTTGATGGCCGTACCCCATCATCTGTCTATTTCATTTATTCTTTAACCCGATGGCCGTCCCCGTCGTGGTCCCTTTCCTTTTTAGCCCGATGGCCGTCCCCATCGTTGATTGTTTTACTTTGTGAACTTGATGGCCGTCCCCGTCATGTTTCATTCAATCCCCAAAGAATTTTACAACTTTACCTGGATGGCCGTCCCCATCATAATTTCTTATTTTTCCCAGCTAGTCGGCCGTCCCCGTCTTGGCTTTACCTCATATCCCCAGCATGTCGGCCGTCCCCGTCATTGCTTTGTTTCCCGCACTTTACAATATACTTTACTTTCTTTTACAATCTATATCCTCTTTCTTCTTCATTCTGTGAGTGCAAATTTTGGACCGTCTTTGGTATTCAACCACAAGTTATCTTGTTTGCCTGATAAGCCGTTGCTTACAACCTGCACAGCTAACTCATGTTTGAATAGGGGCAGCTGTAAACACCCCAAATTTTCCCTCACCCATTCACACCATGGCTTGTGATCATTCCATACGCATAAACACAATCATATCATCTCATATCACATTTTTGATCCATTGCATTGGTTCTAAGTCATCTGCATCTAGGGTTTGTGATCTGAGCAATCCAAGAGCTTCTTGAGCCACTCCAAAGGCCATCAATCACTTCAAAGGGATCCATGTGTGTCCAAGTATCATATCACATCCTCTCAAAGTCAAGAATGCAAAAGAATCACAAAAACTGGGATTGGTGTGAATGCAGAGCCAAGTTTGACTGCACAGTTGACCTAAAATTAGGGTTTTGGTTTCAGAGGCCATAACTCCAATTTTTTTTTGTCATTCTTGTTTCCATTGGTCTCTATATGGTATAGGGAGTATGCATATCAAGTTTCATGAAGAAATTCCATGGGGAAGTCATCTGATCAAGAGTTGACTTTTCAGACAAGTCAGTGCAAAATCAGGGCATCTGAGGCCCCCAATGACCCAACCAATGGGCATTCTTCATCATTTTGAGTGTATATGATCTTTATTTGATCATAGAAGAAGGTTGAAGTTCACAAAAATCAAGAATTTGAAGTTTTTTTGCAAAGTTGACTTTTTAGGGCATAGTTGACTTTTCAAGAATATGTCATTTTAGGTCATTTTTCAAGCCTTGATTCTTGATCCAAAAAAGCTTCAAATGGAAAAACTTTGGTCATGAAAGTTGTAGAACACATTTTTCCCTTTTCAAAAAGTACAAGAACATGATCTAATTCTTCTTGGATCAAAAGTTATGGTGTGACAAAGTTGGCCAAAATCACTAATTTTCAAGACATGCCTCAAATGAGAAATTTGCAAAATCATGAACCAAGGCCATTTGTAACTTCTAGTTCACTTCAAACCAATGTACAAACATCACATGAGTTCTAAAAATCAGAATTGGACCAAAGTTTCTCATGATCATGGTTTGTATAACAAGACTTTTTTCATGAAGTTCCAAAAGTAACCAAGTTGCAAAACCATCATGATGCTTCTTACCACTTGCTGCATTGGCCTTTGAACCACTCTAGCCTTCCACACACACCATGCTGCGCCAGCCCTAGCCATTGTACCAAGCTAGAATTCAAGCCATACCTCTCTTACAAAAAAGTTGACTTTTGGCAAAAGCAAACATCCCAATCACAGCAGGCCATGTCACATCATCTGGCCAATTGGGATTGTTTATACTTTCCATTTGCTAGCCAAACATAACAAGAAGCCAAGCTGAAACAGGCCACAACATCACATACACAAAACACACCCCATTGGCATTTCTCTTCGAATCTCTCTGCCCAGTTCACAAACATTCAAACAAGTTCCACTACTCAACTCACCATGCCTCATTAAGCCCAAACCAACAAAGAACCAAGCCTGAATCAAGCAAGAACACCACTTCTCCATTTTCACTCCAACTTGCAGTTTCTTTCGAAACTCACTCCACAGGCCATAAACATCCAAACAAACTCCACCAACCTTCTTAAAACATCACCCTGATCACAAAGAACCACTCACATTGGCCTGAAACTGCCTGCATCACCATTGCCATTTTCAACTGAGCTTGAGCAGAAGCTGTTCAAACTCTTCATCTAGCCAGCATAAACTTCTCCAAAGCATTCAAGCATCATCAAGAGGTCATAAGGAGTGGATTTCACAAGGAGGGGAGGTCTGAAAGTTGCTGGAGTGAAAGCTTCGAATCTCAGGTAGCCCAAGAACTTTTTTTCCAGAAATGGATTTTTAAGTTCTAAACTTGTTCTCCATGATTCACTGATTGTTCTGATGCTTTTAGTTTTGAAAATGATGATGAAATGAGAATTTAATTGCTTCCTGAAACTTTTTTGCCCTAGTTCTTGTTTGTTTCGATTCAGCCATTCCAGGAAGAATAAATTTGTTTTGATTGGGGGTTTTGGTTCGTGAGTGAGTGAGAATCATTTCCATGTTTTTAGATTTCGTTTTAGTTAGGTTTTGAGAGTTTTAGGGATTTTCAGGTGGGCTTCCCACCGGAGAAGACGACCGGAGGTCTTCTCCGGCCACCTGAAAGTCATTATGCCCTAATCCCTGTAATTAATTTCATTTGAATGTGGAGCGTAGGATCCTTTGACTTGTTGACCTCCCGCGCGCATGTGTGGCCTGGATTCACTCAATTAGCCCTAATCCACTTTATTTAATTTAATTAATTATAATTAAACTAATTTGCTCAGAAGCCATCTGGACCCTCCATTCACGCGCGTGGTCAACCCTTTTAAATCCAGACTCCATCCTGACCCTCCATTCTGTTGACTTTTCCTTTTTCTTTATTTTAATTCATTTCTTTTCATTTTATTTGCATAATTAATTTAAAATAGTAAAAATTGCTTAAAATTTATGAAACTTTTTCTCAAGAGTTTTATTAATTTTTAAGACACAAAAATATTTTTAATTTTATTTTTAGCATTTAAAAAGTATTTTTTAAATATTTAAAAGATTATTTTTAATTGATTAATGAAAATTAATTTATTAAAAATACTTTTAAGTATTTAAAAATCACCAAAAAATTCATGAAATGTTCTAAGACATTTAGAAACATTGTCCAACCTTCAAACCAAATTTCTTTTTTGATCTTGATGTATTTTGAGAATTTTTCATTGAATTAAAATTGTTTTTGTGCATTAATTTGATCCATAGTTCAAAAAATCATTTCTGCCTATTCATGAAGGATTGGACATTGATTCTTTTTGCATTGCATTGTGTTTAGCATGTAGTTTTTGAGATAAAAAGGCCATGATTTGATCTTTCATTTTTCATTTTGTTTGGCATTTCTTTTGTTTGGAAACCCTAAAACCCTAGCAAACTTGTAAAAACCATAACTTGAGATTGGTTAAGAATTGAGACCTCTCCTTTGGGCATTGGTTTAGTATGGGACTAGGGATCCTTTGTGTGGCATTTTCAATTTTTTATCTTAGGGTTTGCTTCTGATTTTGACTTTTGTTTGATGTTTGGTTCATAAACCCTAATTTGGGGCTTCCATGTGCATCCCTCTTGTATTCTCTTGCATAACTTGACTTGCCATGACATTCCATGCTTCCATATGATTCATTTGACATCATAAGACATATTGAAAGCATGTTTGATCATTGCATCTTGCATTTGTCATGTTGTATGCCATGTGCCTTCCATAACTTTTCATGTATGTTCATGTGTTCTATCTTGCTTCATTTGCATTCATAAGCTTGTATGATCATTTCCATGTGCTGCCTCATGTTTGTAGCATCTCATAGCATCATTAGCATCATGTAAATGCTTCTGGTTTTGTTCCTCATCATGTCATCTCATCCCATTTTTGCATTGCATTGCATTTCTTTTCTAACCTTTTCAGGTGGTAAGTGATTTTGAGAAGTGAATTTGCCTTCACTTCTCATAACTTTTCTTTTC
Organism: Lathyrus aphaca; assembly: GCA_963966055.1. NCBI lineage: Eukaryota > Viridiplantae > Streptophyta > Magnoliopsida > Fabales > Fabaceae > Lathyrus > Lathyrus aphaca. Next base: position 141,170,425 of record OZ014525.1, read on the forward strand.
ATCTCTCTTGCATCCATTGCTGCATTTTCGTTTGTGTTTGAGATTGAGCTTGCTCATTCTTCTTCTTCCCACTTTCTTCCTTCAAGTGACTTGACTTCTTGAATGAAGCAAGTCACTTTGCTTCTCCTGATCCTTTCATCTGCTTCCTGGTGGTTCCATTGAAGATTGTTCTTGCAAACCTCACAAACCTTAGGAACAACCAAGCATGACAATGATTAGGGTTTTGATTAGTCTCCCCTCTTAGTTTTACCTTTGTGTCTCTTTTGAGTCTTCTCTTCTCATCTCATAATCAGGGACTAAACCCTAAAGGCTTTAAGGCTTTGTGATTAAGTTTATGCCTGCATCCTTCTCTTAGGATGGAGTGTATAACTTTAATCCTAAGTGTTGAACCCTTAATGTGTTTAAATCCCTTAATCAATTCACTTAATAAGTATCAAGACATCACACTTGTAACTTGGGCCTTGCATTAGGGTTCTAATTCTTCCTTAAATGGTTAAGAAGGACTAACCCTAGTGTTAATGGACAAGTCCCCCTCAAGTTTGTCTTACAAACCATAAAACTCACTTCTTCATCTTATCATTAAATAAAATCCACTCAATAAAGGCTTTGTTTTGTCATGAGTTTAATCCCTAATCATGGATTAAGTTGAGGAGTTTTCCTCAGCTTAAACATTCTCATCTATTATCCTTCTATTAGGATGGTGTAATGAGTCTGTTTAATCCCTGATTATGGCTTAATCTCATTACTTAACACTAAACAAAAACAACAAAAAACATCTAAATAATCAACAAGTAGGTTAATGATCTTAATCCTATACCAAAGGTGATTAAGTGTGAGAATCTGACTTCACACTTAAGGTACTCTCATTACCCCTAATCAGAGGGAAGATGTGATGAGTTTACTAACCCTTTGGTTTAGGCTTAAACTCATTAATTTATGATAAACTTTCAAAAGCAATAAAAGACTGAAAACAAAAAAACAAACAATAATCGTCTCCTCCGGGATTCTTTTCTCATCTCATTCACTCACAAACGAGAATTCGCTTCTTCCGTCTAATGCAAGACAGTTTGCATCTGTGCCAGACAGATCATACACTTGAGCATAGGCAAGTAAGCAGTTCACAAGTCAATTCATCTTTCAGTCTCTTTGGGTCGAACTACGGTGTTCTGACTTCCTCATTGCACGAGAGGATACGTAGGCATAACTTAACAGTTATCGAACAAAAGTCTCTGTATATTCCCCCTCCTTCCAGCTTTATTCTTTTGGCCTCATGATCTTGAGCATCTCATTCCTCTTCCTTACACTGACACTGTACATTTATACACATCACATTTCTTTACACTGACACCTGTACATCTTTTCCAGCTATTTTTATACACAAATTGCACTGACACTACCCCTTTAAAACACAAATCTTTTAAGCGTGGATCCCGTCGAGTACGACGGACAATCTGGGTGCTAATACCTTCCCAGGTTGTAACCAACCCCCTTTCTCAGTCTCTCTGGTTCGCGACCGTCTTATCCATCTTTTTCTAGGTCTATGCAGCATTGCCTTTCCTCCGGGATAAAAATGCCTAGCTGGCGACTCTATTCATCTCCAGTGAGTTCACGGCTGTGTGTTCTCATTGTCCCTTTCGCCGATCGTTCGCGTCTGTACCTTTATCTGGACTTAGCTTCATTTATCGGGAGCGACACGATGATAATGCTCTAGCCAGTGTACTCGTAGACATAGGTTCATCTCTTAACGTAATGCCAAGGTCCACTCTCACAAGACTGGCTATTCAAGGTCCTCCTATGAGAAAAATTGATGTCATAGTCAAAGTGTTTGACGGATCTCAAAAAGCAGTTATTGGAGAAGTAGATTTTCCCCTAACCATTGGACCTCACACCTTCCAAATTACATTTCAAGTCATGGACATCCACGCGGAATACAATTTTTATTTGTTCGTCCATGGATTCATGAAGTAGGGGTAGTGGCCTTCACACTTCATCAAAAATTGATGTTTGTAAAGAATAACAAATTGGAAACAACCTTTTGGGAAAGAGCCCCGATTGTTTGCTACTTTATCCTCATTCTCGTATTTGGAACCAAAAGACGTCATTGGAACTCAGTTCCAAGCTCTCTCTGTAAGCAACGAGGATCATTCGGAAATAGAAATGTCAATCGCTTCCTACAAAGATGCTCTCCAAGCCTTGGAAAGAAACAATATCAAAGGTTGGGGTCAAGTCGTAATTCCTATCAGTAATGAATCCATAAAAGGTCTTGGTTGTTCTTCGGCAGCAACTAAACCTACAACAAAGGACAAAAGCTTTGGTCCTATTAAAAACTTTTTCCACAGTGGAGGCTTCCTTCACCCAATCTCTCAAGAGGTTCATACCATCGAGGAAAAATATTTGGAAGGCTCCGAAGATCCCGATGACTGGTGTAAAACATACTTCAATGAGGAAGGATGCATTTCTCATGACGAAGCATGCAAGCCATTCGACTTGCCGATCTCTATTTCCAAGTATATTCCAGAAATAGAGGTTAGAGAAATCTCTGAAGTACCTGCTAATCCTCACAACTCATTGGAAGACAGTCCAATGACATACAACTTTGATTGTACATTCGAATAATTAATGGACGATCTACCCATATGGGAATCCTATCAGGGAAATCTGATAGACCTACAACATTATCTCGATGAATTCACAAGGATTACAGGACAAGACTTCCTCAACTTTGCACCACAAGAAGTGAATGTCATTACTAAAGATGAATCCACAATTCCTATAGAAACATGGGACAACCAAGTGGAAAATAAGATTTTCTCGTAAAGTACACTGCTCCCGCAAGTTCTCACATTAATATCAAAGACATACAATCAATGGGATGGGAAGACATTCCTGAGAGTATCGATGAAAAAACAACTTACAATTTCTCGCACGATCAAGTTGCATGCAAGGAAGATTTTGTGGATCCTCTTTCACTAGAAATCACTGTCAACATGAAAGCTACTCTGGGAAGATAAGTTCTAGACTTCTGCATCTCCAATGGAGTTCGTTACGATTGGCTCTTTGTTGACGTCTCAAACATCGTTCACATTCCAAAGTGATTACTTTGTTTTATTTTGACCTTTCATCTCGCCCGGATGACAAGGAATGTTTTATAGGGCTTACTTGTTGCAAATTATCCTCTTCACTTAGCCCAAAGTGACAGAGCTTTGTTTGATAGGGTTTTGTATTTCAAGAATCGACAAATCATAAATAAAATGTCATTTTGTACTTCCACACTTGTTGTTATTTTCTCTTTTCTCTTTTCAGAAAATGGTAATCCCTAAAAACAACCAAAGAAATAAAATAAAACGTTTTTCAAAACTAATATGCATAAATTTTCTTTTGCATTCTCTAAATGTGTTTTCTCGATATCATCATCATGCAGATTAACTATTTTAAACCCCATTGATGCACGTGATCCAATGCCTTCTCCCAACTTTGAGTTCCCGGTATTCGAAGTTAAGAGGAAGATGACAACGAAATTCCAAAGAGATCTCCAGACTACTCAGACACGAGGAGAATTCCATTCAACCTTACAAAAAACTGTTGGAAATGGTCAACTTGGATTCAGAACAGGAAATAAAGGAAGTCAAGATCGGCGCACTACTCAGTTCGGCTGAAAAGAAAATCCTGATCTTACTACCCAAATATTTTCCCAATGTATTTTCTTGGTCCTACCAGGACATGCCAGGGTTGGATACAAACATCGTGGAACATCATTTACCGTGGAGGCCGAAATGTTCACCAGTCAAGCTGAGATGGAGAAGAACTCATCCAGACATGGATATTAAAATCAAGGAAGAGGTGCAGAAGAAAATCGATGCAGGATTTCTCGGCACTTCAGAATATCCTCAATGGTTGGCAAACATTATGCTAGTACCAAAGAAGGAGGAAAAAGTCAGAATGTATGTAGACTACAGGGATCTCAACAAAGCAACTCCAAAGGATGACTTCCCTTTACCACACATCGATATGCTGGTGGAAAACACAACAAAGTACTAAGTATTTTCCTTCATGGATGGATTTTTGGGGTATAACCAGATAAAAATGCCACCCGAAGACATGGATAAAACATCTTTCATTACACCCTGGGGCAGTTTATGTTACAAAGTAATGTCGTTCAGATTAAAGAATGTTGGTGCTACCTATCAAAGGGCAATGAAAACTCTCTTTCATGACATAATGCATAAATAGATCGAAGTATATGTTGACAACATGATCGCCAAGTCGAAGACCGAAGATTAACACGTTGAACATCTGTAGAAATTGTTTCAACGACTGAGAAAATATCAATTATGACTGAATCCTAACAAGTTCACCTTTGGTGTTCGATCATGAAAGCTCCTAGGATTCATCGTCAGTCAGAAAGGAATCGAATTCGATCCTAACAAAGTCAAGGCTATTCAAGAAATGCTTGCTCTAAAAATGGAGAAACAAGTATGAGGATTCCTGGGATGTCTCAATTACATCTCAAGGTTTATATTCCTCATGACCGCAACATGTGTGCCAATATTCAAACTTCTTCGAAAGAATCAAAGTCATGACTGGATAGAAGATTTCCAGGAAGCCTTTGAAAAGATCAAAGAATAATTGTTGAAGCCACCAATTTTGTCTCCTCTAGTTGAAGGCAAAACATTGATCATGTACCTCACCATTTTGGAAGACTCCATGGGATGTTTACTTAGCTAGCAAGATGAAACGAAAAGAAAGTAATATGTTATTTACCATCTGAGCAAGAAATTCACTGATTATGGAACTCGGTACACAATGCTCGAGAAGATTTGTTGTGTTGTAGCTTGGGCAGCTAAATGTCTTCGCCAGTATATGATCTATCATACTACTTAGCTCATCTCGGAAATGGATCCGATCAAATATGTGTTCGAAAATCCTGCATTAACAGAACGAATTGCTCGTTGGAAAATGTTGTTATCAGAATACAACATTGAGTATCACACGCATACATCCGTCAAAGAAAGTATCCTAGCTGATCATTTGGCTCATCAGCCCATCAGTAATCAGGATCCAGTCACATTCGACTTCCTAGACGAAGATGTCATGTATCTTAAAATGAAATATTGTGACGAACCACTGCCAAGCGAAGGACCTGAACCCAGATCCCTTTGGGGACTAATCTTTAATGGAGCAGTTAATTCTTATGGAAACGGGATTGGGGCAATCATTGTCACTCCAAACGGAACCCACATTCCATTCACTTCCAGATTAACATTCAAATGTACGAACAACGAGGCCAAGTATGAAGCTTGCATCATGGGTCTCGAGGAAGCAATTAATCGCATAATCAAGAATTTACACGTGTACGGAGATTCTGCATTAGTTATCAATCAGATCAAAGGAGAATTGGAAACATGACAGAAGGGACTGATCCCTTACCGAGATTACACAAGTAGATTGCTGTTATTCTTCAATAGAATTGAATTCCATCATATCTCTCATGAGGAAAATCACATGGTTGATGCACTTGCTACTCTCTCTTATATGACCACAATTGATCGATGGAATGAAATTCTAAGAATTGACATTATGCGCCTAGAAAGGCCAACATACATTTTTGCAATCGAAACTGCTACTGATGGCAAACCTTGGTATTACGACATTCAACAATTCCTACACAAAAGGAAATACCCATTTGGATCATCAAGAAAAGATAGGAAGACCCTCTGAAGACTAGTAGGCAACTTCTTCCTCAACCAAGATGCACTTTACAAGAGAAACATCGACATTGTTTTACTCAGATGTGTAGATGAACGCGAAGTATAAATACTCATGAAAGAAATTCATGAAGGATTCTTTGGTACTCATACCAACGGACATGCAATGGCAAGAAAAATACTTCGAGCAGGATACTATTGGCTCACAATGGAGGCATATTGTCGCAAGCATGTGAGGAGATGTCATAAATGTCAAATTTATTATGATAATATTCATGCACCTTCGACACTTCTCAAGGCTCTCTCTTCGCCATGGCCATTTTCAATATGGGGAATCGACATGATTGGAATGATCGAACCCAAAGCTTCAAACAGATATCAGTTCATCTTGGTAACTATTGATTACTTCACCAAATGGGTTAAATAAGCATCATATGCCAATGTAACCCAACAAGTGGTCTCCCGATTTATCAAAAACAATATCATTTACCGCTACGGTATTCCAAGTCAACTCATTACTTACAACAGGTCTAACTTGAACAACAAAATGATGAAGGAATTATGCGCAGAGTTTAAAATTGAACACCATAATTCTTCTCCTTATCATCCAAAGATGAATGAAGTAGTGGAATTCGTCAATACAAATATCAAGAAAATTTTCCAGAAGATGGTCGTGACATACAAGGACTGGCACGAGATGCTCCCATATGCGATTCATGGATATCGAACTTCCGTTCGCATTTCAATAGGGGCAACCCATTTCTCACTGGTATATGGCATGGAAGTAGTGCTCCCCATAGAAGTTGAGATCCCATCATTAAGGATATTGATGGAGGCCAAACTCACATGAGCTGAGTGGTGCCAAAGCATATTCGACGAGCTGAATCTAATAGAAGAGAAGATAATGAATGTCATTTGTCATAGCCAGTTATATCGGAAACAAATGAAGAGAGCATTCAACAGGAAAGTTTGACCTTGTGTCTTTAAATAAGGAAATATTGTGCTCAAGAAAATCCAATCATTTCTCACTAACTCTCGGGGAAAATGAACTCCAAATTATGATGACCCCTATGTGGTCAAGAAATCCTTCTCAGGTGGTGCTCTGATACTCACAACAATGGACGGTGAGAAATTCACTTATCCTACAAATGTTGATGCAATCAAGAAATACTTCTCCTAAAAGTAAAAAAAAAATAGCTCGCTAAGTTGAAAACTAGAAAGGATGACTTAGGCAAAAATGAGTGTATCGGTGGATGAAAAACCCGAAAGGGTGTTCCAGACAAAAATTAGAGACATTAAAAAAATAATATATCCTGCTAGATAAATCTAGGAAAAATGTTAGGGATTCATGGCAAATAACTGCATCCAACCAGATTGGACCATCAGAAGAAAGTCACTCGTCGAAATCATCATCATCAGAAGCTCTGAAGACTCCGAACTCAGAATTGGTAGAAGGATAAGGATCATGATGTTTCAACGTAGCCCTTTTCCCAATAAATTACCATTTTCTACTTTGTAAATACTTTGTGGAATCACGCCTTCGGCTGGTTACCACCTTATATATGAAACTTAGGTTAAGGAATCTCCGTATGGTCCCAAAATACTTTGTAAATACTTTGTAAATACTTTGTGGAATCACGCCTTCGGCTGGTCCCAAAATCATAATTTGAAGATAACTTATAAAAGGGGCAACCTTTGAAACTTAGAAATTTTTCTAAGTTATGGAAACAAGTGTTCAAGCGGCCTACTTCCAAGCATCATATTTTGGTGAACCAAAGCTCAAATGAAAGATCTCATCACAAACTATAAATCATTCAACTACAAGAAACTCCAATTTCTTCATGGATTTTAAATGGTGATTGGATCAAAATCAACAAAAATACTGATTTTTCAACACTTAGACAAAATTTGTCTAAGTACAAAATCAACAGAACACCAAAACTTGGAGGAATTTTTCATCTAGTTCCAAGCTGATTCAAATCCTTTTCAAAACACCAATGTTGTTGAAAATGTTTCCAGCAATTTAAAGAACTAATTGACATGAAAAGATCTTGCTTGTACATGAAGAAATCATGGATAAAAGTGGCTATCTCAAGCTATTTTGCAAAAAAAAACAGTTTTTTCATAAACTTATGAAATCTAAAGCAAAGATAAAAAAATACTTCTATAAAAAAATACTTCTTAATGACAAAAAGAATACAATCTATAAAACACATCTGTAATCTTTCCTACGGGATTTCGGGCCTCTGCTTCCCAGTATAACCCCCAACTTCATTCTTAATAAAAACAACTTAAGAATATTCAAACCATAGAAATGACATACTAAAAGTTGTTAAACACATTCACTGAAACTTTTATCTGTCTGCATGCATTTCATCTATATATATTTGCATCCTTCTAGAATCTCTAAGTAGTTAGGTTATCTTTATCCAACAGATACACCATTTAAAACACTTAGGATTTTTCGTTACAACTTACTAGGGGTTTACAGAGATAAGAAGTTTCCTAGTGAAGTGCTTCTTTATAAACGATCCTCAGCCTCCTCTTGGGCTTTATCCAAGGACCCATGGGCCTCATACAGGTAATCTAGCCTCCTCTTGGGCTTAAACACAAGGACCCTCTCAGGCTTCCTAAAAGCATAGGAACACACCTTAGAATAAAATACATACAGTAGTCTCCCTCTCCTTGATGGATGACCAAGCTAGCCTCCTCTTGGGCTTTGTATAATTGAATTTCTCCAAACAAAGGAATGTTTGATGACCACATATCTCATAAATTTCCAACAGACCAAACATTATTCATACAGAGTCAATCTACCAACAATTTTCAACCTCCCATCTTAGGCTTCATATAAGATACATATAATTAAGAGTCAGTCTTTCACAAATAACCTTCACACATGGGCTTCCAAATCAGGACACAGATAAAACTTTCCTACAGAGTCAGTTTTCTTTGTTTAGCTTCAACCTTGGGCTTATATCAAGGCATATATAAAACAAATCTTCCTTCTTTAGAGATGATAAATTCTCTCTACTGAGTACCTTTTAGCTTCAACCTTGGGCTTCAATAAAGGCACATATAGTCAAAACAATATACAATTACTCAAAACCATTCATAGTCTTGGAATTTAACTAAGCTAACACCAGTCATAGTCTTGGATTTTAACTAAGTTAATTTCCCACAATACAGTCATAGTCTTGAACTCTAACTAATCTAAACATTCAGCCATTCTTGAGCTATGAAAATTAAGATAACCTATTCAGTTGTCCTAAGTTATGCAATTCAGGTCAAACCATTCAGTCCTCCTTGAGCTATGCAATTCAGGGTACCCATTCAGCCTTTCATGAGCTATGCGAATTAAGATACTCATTCAGCTTATGCCTTGAGCTATGCAATTCAAGCAACCAACCAACCAGTTACAAATAATTGTTTTTTCAGCTTCAATCTTGGGCTTTGATCAGGAAATAAATAAACTTTTCAGCTTCAATCTTGGGCTTTGATCACGACACAAATCAAACTTTTGAGCATCAACATCCCGTGCTTTAACCAAGATACAAGTAAACCCCTTTCCTCCTAGATCTAGCCTTTTAGGAGGAACTACGATGTCCTGATCCCTCAATTCTCTTTTTGGGGGTACATAGGTAAAAGGTCGTATGATCTATGGAGGAATTGCTTACATCAAGAATTATTTGTTTTCTAGGTTTCTTATTGATTTAATAGAATTACTTTATTTTTAATTGTCATGTCTTATTTTATGGTTTACTGTTTCTATTCATGTATGCTTATTTTAATTAATATGTTCGACTAAATTTATTTTATCGGTATGTAATCAAGTTAACTGGAAGGGGTTCGATAAATCTAGGCTAAATCATAAACAACTTATTTTTCTGGTTTCAATTTCTTAATTAAATGGACTTTTATTACGATTGTAAAAAGGTAACGTAGGTTACGATTAATAAAACGAGAGTTTGAGATTTTAATTGGATAGCTAAAATTGAACATTAATTTTAAACACAATGAAAACGTTTTAAAGTTAATTAGGACTTATTAGTTTTCAAAAAGTATTTTTAAACTCAAATGGGCTAGCAAAGCAGACATTCTGATTTATGAGTATAGTCAGAGGCAAAACCACAAGAGTGTGAGGTGAAGGCTTTTAAATTAATATTTTCTATAGAAGAACATTTTGACTTATTTTTATACGCTGATGATTTGTTGAATTCCCGATGGTATACTAGTTACGTATCGATATTTCTCAATATTCTATTTAAATCTAATAATTTTTAGTTACCTTTAGTTTCCCGTTTAAACCTTAACCTATAACCATCACCTTAGTTAAATATAGTAACAATCCGATAACATTAGTTTGATTATCAGTCCTTGTAGGTTCGATATCTTTTAAAACTAAGCGAGTATGCTGTGCACTTGTAGTTAGTATACCCGATATGAAGAATTAGTTCTAATTAAACCTAGACTTATGAATTTAATCACTACTTATAGAAAACAAATCCTAAATCATGTTAATCTAAAAAATAAATAAAACATAACATAGAAGATCTAATGCGATATATATATATATATATATATATATATATATATATATATATATATATATATATATATATATATAGAGAGAGAGAGAGAGAGAGAGAGAGAAGAGATATGTACAAGCAGGGCCGACCCAAGGGTAAGGTGGGCTGGGCCCTTGCCTAGGGCCTCATAAAAAATTAATTTTTATAATGGTTATTTAGGCCTCAAAAAAATATTTTATAGTATATTTTGAGAATAGTGGAATTTTCATCAAGTTATTTACTTGGTATAATTAGTTAGTGAATAACTTCTTATTTAAAAGGGTCCATAGTTTGAATCTGGTAGTGGCTCAAAAACTATTTTTACTATATTTTTTCAATTTAACATAAAGACTTTTTAATTATACTAAATGAAAAAAAATCTTTGTTTTAATATTCGTCTTGGGCCTCCGATTACGTTGAGTCGGCCCTGTGTACAAGGATTTATATTTAGTTGTTACCTTTTATCATTGCATGACATATAATCTAGTCTCTGATGGACGTCCATCATAATTTTGTCATGCATTAATTCAATTTGGTTACATAGTTGTTTGGTACAAAATGATATCGCATAAATATTGTAGAGTAAGCCTAACATCTAAGTCAATATTCCTATTTCTTTATCTCTTTAAACTTATACGCATCTATTACAACTTAAAAAGTAAAATAACATAATTATATATCACATGTTTCTACTACTTTTAGAACGGTTTTTTCAGATCTTTGAATGTTTATGAATACAAAAAGTAAAATAACAAAATAAAAGAATGTAAAGTAAAATGAACTTAGGTGTTGAAGAGTTGAGAAAACTTATTTGTGTTATATTTCATCGACCTATTCTCATGTAATATCCTTGATAAGGAATATGCAATTCTAGTAAGCTATTAATATTATCGCATGTTGCTCTCATTGTATCTCATGTCGAAGTCAACAACTTGAGATCAATCACATTACCTAATAGACAAACTCTTAATAAGCAAACTGTTTCTATACAATGAAGCAACTTAGCCCTTAAGATCTTTGAACCACCATACCTCACTTAGCTTGCCTGTTAGAAAATTTTGGCGTCTGGCTCTGATAGTTATTGTGCTTTTAAGCCTTTTTATTCCATTTTCTTTCTTAGCAAGGCCATATTCTTGGCCAAGAGATCTTTGGTGCTTGAATGGTGCATTTTTTCTGCTTTTTTATGCTTTCTTGGTCCTTTTTATCTATACATAGTAAATACACTGTCAAAAAGTTTATGCAAGCGTTTTTATCATATTTTCCTGATAAATTGGGTATTTTTTCATTGATTGCATGTAAAATAAGTGATGTGAAAATAGCAAGTGTACTATTTTTCTCACTGTAGTAATAAAAGGGAAATTCCCCGTTTGTCGATCTCAAGGACTGCTTGACGATACACAGTTTATAGATTGTTTCAATTAGACAAAAACCTTTGTTTTTTTTTTTTTGCGTTGTGGTGTAATTATACTACCAATTGCGAATAAATAAAACAAGTAAAAAGGTTGAACGAGATACAAATGAGAGAAGATTGCTAGGGTTCGGTGAATGAAACTTCTTGTAACAGATATAATTTATGACGGCGTAGAGCTATTCCTGTCAAATTAATTCCGGTCCTCAAGGGTATCTATTCTTAAGTCCTTAGTAATAGACCTTTGATTATGTAACCTAATTACTATGTCCATAGACAATTAAGTTCATACTCAAGCATTCACATATCAAGAATTACCGGTCAGATAGAAAATCCCTAGTCCTAGGTTATTTTTACTATCCAAAGTTCTTATCCAGGTCAATGAATAATTGCTGTCCCGCTTACACTATTCATAAGAATCATCATTCGTTGGTCCGACAAATAACGCATAAAGAACGGCGATAAGAACAAATTAATGGAAAAGAAGAAATAAGCAATACTTTCATAAACATCAATACTGTCACATTCATAATCAGGGTCACCCCCTAGCAATGGGGGTTTAGCTACTCATAATAAAAGTAAAAACAAAGATTAATATTGTTGTCATTACAGAATTTCGTGAGGAATCAATCTTCAATAGTTGGAAAACTCTTGAACACATGAATCCTGTGATCTTCCTTGAGTCTCCAGCTCTCAAAACGCGTATATTTTCTCTCAAAAATGTCCAACCCCCGGAAAATTGTGGTCTGGCCTTTTAATAGCTATTCAGTTGGATTTTTCCTGAATTTGTGCTCCATACGCGTACTGCGCTGTCCCATACGCGTACTGCCTAGTAGGAAATGCGTATTGGACGTAACACAGCATCTGGTACGCGTATTGGCCAGCCTGTTACGCGTATTGCCCAAATTGTTACGCGTATCACAAAGTTGTTACGCGTATCACCAGAAGCTTGTATTTTGGCTGAATTTTCCTTCCCTCTGGTCATTTGCGTATGGTACGCGTACTGGAAGGTCCATACGCGTATCAAGTAAGGTCATACGCGTATGGACAGCAGGTTCTCCAAAAATTGACTTTTTCTTCCGTTTTCTTGCTCGGGCTCGATTTCTCATCTGACGTTTGATCCCCTGAGCTTCCAAACTAGCTTTTTACCTGCTGACATACCAAAAAGTGTAAAATATCCTCAAGAAACTCATCAGTAACAACACACTTACTATCATGGAATTGAGCTTATTTCTAACGAAAAATGCTTCAGTTTACACAGTTTACCTGATTTATTTACGGTTAAATAGTGGAATGTCTAGCATAAATGGTGACTGATCACAACCCCAAACTTAGCTTGTTGCTTGTCCTCAAGTAACATCTTATTACCTTCAAAAATCATGTCACCCCAAACTTATTGTAAAACAGTTCTTACCACAATACTGCTGAAATCTTTCGCACTGGACCTCTTGATGTTTTTCAGGTTTTCTGATTCTTCCACATAGCCAACGAGCTAGAAACTCTTTCCCTCAGATATATGACTTCACCTGTCAGCTTATATCACACTCTCACCAAGTCTCTCTGGGTTAAAGTTTTATCACTCTCAAATCACAATATGCAATATCAAATCAACAGTTTGAATAAATTCTCTCATCCTATCAACATGTACAATCACACACACTTTTTGAGGTCTTTTAGGGTTGTAACTGGGCTTGGGTTTAGGTAGGCTATGAAGGTGGAACCTAAGGTTTATGTTTATTATATTTATTTATTTATTTTATTTTTTTTTTTGGTTCAGAGTACATGAAATCATTCTCTTACTACGTTTCTTTGTTATTATTCCTGTAGGGTTATGCAATCCTCTTTTCCTTTTATTTCTAGTGAATGTAGCATCTTTCAAAAGCTGTTCTTCGCTTTTCTCTTTCTTTCTTTTGGTTATTATTACTTTTTTTTTTCTTTTTTTTTTTTTTTTTTTTTTTTTTTTAATACGACATTCACTTACTATTCATTGACTGCAAAACTACCCCAAACTTAAAGGTTGCTATACCAACAGCAACCCCAAACTTAGATAGAAACGTAGATATGAAATCACTTCTCACATACTCTGAACAGGGTAAGATAGGTCCAGGGTCATGGGTTTAGAAAAAAAACGGGTATATCAACAATAAATGATTAAAGGCTCAACGGGGTAAAACAATGGATAATAATGATAATAATGGGATGGCTAGAAAGGCTCTAGGTGATAACAAAAACATGCCTCAGTGTGTGTATTCGTACAGCTAATAATAACAAAAGAACGTACGCAAACCAAGATTGATAAAGACATACCTGATATCGCTCATATGATAATAAGTGTTTGGCTTTTTATGAACTCACCAGGACGGGTTAAGCTGACTTGTTCTATCATACCTCTGAGTTCAAAGCTCATGCTCGTGGTTCTGATGTTAATCTTAACCAGTGCGTCCAATCATAAACAACAGTATCTAACGTCAGGGGACTGAAAGGGAGGATGCCCAAGTAGTTGGTGTAAGTGATCGCGAAACCAATAGCCAGACATAGTCACGTATCTAAGGAAATAAACAGGAAAATTGAGATAAACCAAATCACATTCATTAGAATTCGCCAACCCATAATAGGTGGTTACATCAAAGCAACAGAAATTAAACTGCATAACTAAAAAAAAAAAAAAATTAAACAAATAAAACCAAAAGTACAGAAACAACAATCAAATGAAAGAAAGAATCAAACCTCCCTTGGGTTGCCTCCCAAGCAGCGCTTCGTTTAACGTCGCATGGCTCGACGGGACACCTCATACTCAGAGGAATTTAACGGATTCAATTGGCCCCCCTTCACCGGGATTGTATGGGTTTAACCTCCTCTGTGGTTGCACTACCGGTTTCTGATTATCCTCCATCAGTATCTTATGCATGCATACTGTGGGGCTAATACCTTTTAAATCCTCAATAGTCCACCCAATAGCACTCTTATGCTTCTTTAGTACCTTTTCATTTTCTAATTCTGGTGAAGATCTCAGGTCCTCCCACCGACGTGGTTTGGATTTCATCCAAAGAGGTTGTGTATCCAGCATGGCAAGCACTTCTTTTTCTTTTTCATCATCATTCTCTTCAATCTCTCTAACTGACAGACTCAGAACTCTTTCCAATGGTGATTCAGGAAACTTTCTTTGCATTGTGCTAGTCACTATTTGATCAATTACATCAACAAAGTGGTTTGTACACATTTCCTCTTTATGTTTCATAGTATCCCGGACATCAATTCTGAGCTCTTCATCATATACCTTTAGGGTCAAGGTACCTCCCTCAATGTCTATCATGCATCTACCTGTTTCTAAGAACGGTCTTCCCAGAATCAGAGGTATCTCTTCATCTTCTGGCATTTCCAAAATTACAAAATCAACAGGAAAAACAAATTTATCAACTTTGACCAGAACATCCTCAACCACCCCAAAAGGTCTCTTCACTGAGTGGTCAGCAAACTGAAGTGTCATTCTGGTATCCTGAACATTGCCAATTCCCAGCTTCCTGTAAATAGACAAAGGCATAAGGCTAACACTAGCACCCAAATCAATCAGCGCCCTTTTAAAAGACCTATCTCCAATGGTACACGGGATGGTCACAGACCCTCTATCTGGCTTCTTTACTGGAATCTTCATACCCTGCAAAATAGCACTACAAGTTTCAGTTAATATAACAGGGTCAGCGTCAGTGGTGCGCTTCTTGGAGATGATGTCTTTCATGAACTTCGCATAGATAGGCATCTGCTCGAGTGCCTCAGAGAATGGAATATTGATTTCTAATTTCTTGAACAATTCCATGAATTTCTGAAAATTTTTCTCATCTTGCTTCTTCTTTTTGTTTCTTTGTGGGAAAGGAAGCTTAATGATGGGTTTTGGTTCAGGTAGCTTTTCTTGTACCACCGGCATTTTTACACTTTCTTCCTCAGGTGGTGTCTTATTCTCTAAGATTTCCAGGTCCACTTCACACAATGTATCTTCTTCTTCATCCTTCTTCTTAAGATCTTCAACAGATTTTCCGCTTCTTGTTGTTACCGCACTCACATTATTGTGCTCCCTTGGATTTGTCACTGTTGCACTAGGTAATGCGCCTGGTATTTGGGAATTTGTTATCTGTTGTGCTATCTGACCCAATTGAATCTCCAGATTTTTAATTGATGCATTGGTGCTTTTCTGATTATTTCTGGTTTCCTCCTGAAATTGCATATTATGAGTTGCCATCTTCTCTATAGCAATCTCCCAATCCGCTTTCTTCGGTACCTGTTGCTGATAAGGTTGCTGTTGGTACGGTGGTTGTTGTTGTGGAGGTCCTTGAATATTACCTTGCTGATCTATCCAAGAGAAATTAGGATGATTTTTCCACCCCGGATTATAAGTATTTGAGTAGGGATTATTCTGTCTCAGGTAATTTATAGCTTGCACTTGTTCTGCGGTTGCAACACAATGCATGGTAAAATGTGGTCCACTACAAATCTCACAAATCATGGTCGGAACCGGTTGCACTTGAGCAACAGTCTGGGTACCTATATTCATAGCTTTCAATCTTCTTTCAACCTCAGCTGCAATTTGGTCTTCCATTTTCACTACCTGATTTGCTAATTTCAAGTCAATTTTTCCTTCCGGCTGATTCACAGTGCGGTCATATAATTCCAAATGCTCATTTGCTGCAATAGCTTCGATGATCTTTTTGATACCGGTTGCTGTTGAAAAATTAGATGAGCCACCAGCAGCTGTATCAATGAGTTGCTTAGTTTTCATTTTCAGCCCGTTTACAAAATTCTGCATTTGTTCAGTTTCATCCAAATTATGTGTAGGACATGCAACTAAACATCTCTTGAATCTTTTGTATGCATCTCCAAGTGTCTCTCCGTCTTTCTGTTTAAAATTCACAATGTCATACCTCTTACGGATATACACAGAAGCAGGAAAATACTCGTTCAAGAATGTTGTTTCCATTTGTTGCCAAGTAGTAATGCTTCCTGCGGGTAGGGAATAGAACCATTCCTCAGCGTCCTCAGATAAGGTGAATGGGAACATGACCAATCTCTTTGCCTCTTCAGAATGCCCATCAATTTTTAATGATGTGGTCATAGTCAGAAACCTCTGCAGATGCTTGTTTGCATCCTCATTGATTTTTCCTGCAAAAGGTTTACTTTCTAACTGGCGGATGGTTGAGGGATGTAACTGGAAGTGAGCAACATTAACAGGTTGGTTAACAATGGTCAACCGCACTGCTGGGTTATTCTGTCTGCCATAATCACCTAAAAGTCTCTCTGCAGGAGGTGGGTCTGCAGCCATGTTTTCGGAGTGAACAGAAACTGGAGTGACAGGTGTGGCCGGTTCTTCGGTGTCAGAATTGGCTAGTTTCTTTCTTCTTGGTTCTCTGAGCTTTTTGCGCAGTGTTCTCTCTGGTTCTGCGTCAAAATGAAAATGAGCTGAGGCCTTACCTCGCATACACTGATTAGAAGAAGTTAGTTATTATAATAATAAAAATAAAATTAACAATAAATACAATTTTGGATGCAGAGCAACAAAATTCTAATTGAAAATAAATTAATAAACTCTACTATCTTTGGCAGTCCCCGGCAACGGCGCCAAAAACTTGATGTGAAAATAGCAAGTGTACTATTTTTCTCACTGTAGTAATAAAAGGGAAATTCCCCGTTTGTCGATCTCAAGGACTGCTTGACGATACACAGTTTATAGATTGTTTCAATTAGACAAAAACCTTTGGTTTTTTTTTTTGCGTTGTGGTGTAATTATACTACCAATTGCGAATAAATAAAACAAGTAAAAAGGTTGAACGAGATACAAATGAGAGAAGATTGCTAGGGTTCGGTGAATGAAACTTCTTGTAACAGATATAATTTATGACGGCGTAGAGCTATTCCTGTCAAATTAATTCCGGTCCTCAAGGGTATCTATTCTTAAGTCCTTAGTAATAGACCTTTGATTATGTAACCTAATTACTATGTCCATAGACAATTAAGTTCATACTCAAGCATTCACATATCAAGAATTACCGGTCAGATAGAAAATCCCTAGTCCTAGGTTATTTTTACTATCCAAAGTTCTTATCCAGGTCAATGAATAATTGCTTTCCCGCTTACACTATTCATAAGAATCATCATTCGTTGGTCCGACAAATAACGCATAAAGAACGGCGATAAGAACAAATTAATGGAAAAGAAGAAATAAGCAATACTTTCATAAACATCAATACTGTCACATTCAGAATCAGGGTCACCCCCTAGCAATGGGGGTTTAGCTACTCATAATAAAAGTAAAAACAAAGATTAATATTGTTGTCATTACAGAATTTCGTGAGGAATCAATCTTCAATAGTTGGAAAACTCTTGAACATATGAATCCCGTGATCTTCCTTGAGTCTCCAGCTCTCAAAACGCGTATATTTTCTCTCAAAAATGTCCAACCCCCGGAAAATTGTGGTCTGGCCTTTTAATAGCTATTCAGTTGGATTTTTCCTGAATTTGTGCTCCATACGCGTACTGCCTAGTAGGAAACGCGTATTGGACGTAACACAGCATCTGGTACGCGTATTGGCCAGCCTGTTACGCGTATTGCCCAAATTGTTACGCGTATCACAAAGTTGTTACGCGTATCACCAGAAGCTTGTATTTTGGCTGAATTTTCCTTCCCTCTGGTCATTTGCGTATGGTACGCGTACTGGAAGGTCCATACGCGTATCAAGTAAGGTCATACGCGTATGGACATCAGGTTCTCCAAAAATTGACTTTTTCTTCCGTTTTCTTGCTCGGGCTCGATTTCTCATCTGACGCTTGATCCCCTGAGCTTCCAAACTAGCTTTTTACCTGCTGACATACCAAAAAGTGTAAAATATCCTCAAGAAACTCATCAATAACAACACACTTACTATCATGGAATTGAGCTTATTTCTAACGAAAAATGCTTCAGTTTACACAGTTTACCTGATTTATTTACGGTTAAATAGTGGAATGTCTAGCATAAATGGTGACTGATCAATAAGTCAATAAGTGATTATATATTTTGTGTATTTTTGGCACTTATCAATATATGACAAAGCTTGTTCTAAATATCCATTTATTGGTCTTAACTGAACCACCTTAAAACCTTCAATATCTACAAGTTTCCATTATGCAACAATCCTTCAAACTCTACCCATAATCAGTTCAAAAAAAATTTCAATGAAGATGATAAAACAAGACACTTTAAACCTTTTGGAGAAGAACCTTCCTTTTTCTTATTTAGAAATTCACAACTTATTCTCCAAAAAAAGATCTTCTTGCTAGAAATATTCAATCAAAAATTAGCATTATAATTAATTCCTGACAAACAAACCCACACTCTCTAAGTCTTGTAACATTCATGCATAAGATGAAGTTTTTGGTGTTTGAGAAAGAAGAATATTTTTTTTCTTCAGAAAATCACTCTTTTGATTTTTTATATGTTGTGAAAATAAAGAATAAAAATTGTTTTTATATGTTCTAGAGAAAAGCCACAAAAAAAAATACATTTTTATTCTAGTCAAAACATTGAGAATGATTCAAGTCAGGTAAAGAAGTGAATCGAATCAAGTAAAAAAAACTGAGCATGATTCGAGTTGTGTGCTTCAAGTCATACTAATCCATGAATCAATCATGTTTCTCGAAATGAAATAAAATTTGAAAAAATTCATTTGATTCAAATCATGAGGTTTTGTGAGTCGAATCACAAAACCCAAACTAAAATATTTTGCAAAATTATGCTCATGATACAATTCAGATATCGAGTCACATATCCCGAATTCAATTTTTGAAAAAAAAATAGCAATGATTTAATTCAATCCATTTCATGATTCGAGTAATGGTGAACAAAAGTATAAATGACTCAATTAAAGACATCTTATTATTCGAGTCATGTTGAACACAAGTACTTAATTCGAGTTATGTATTTTCTTGATCTGAGTTAACTAAGTTAAATTTGATCAAATGAATGTTTTATGTAGGGGTTGAAAAACGGGTTCGGCCCGTTGGGCTTGGCCATTTTGCCCGCACTTTTCTGCTGGGCGGGACAAGGGTTTAGGCTTTCACCCTCTAATGTGTCCGCCCCGCCCTACCCCGTTTTTTCATAGGCTTTTGCGGGCAAGCACATTTACTTAAATTTTTGTATTTTTAGTCTTAAAATATGCAATGCCCGCAGACTTTCCCTTCCCTTCCCTCACTCTTTTGCGTGACGGTTCTAGGCCTGCATCCTCAACTTTGACTGCCCCGCCCTATTTTTTTGCGGGCTTTTGCGGGGCAGGCATGCCCGTTTTCCTTTTAGACGAAGTCTCATCATCGTCGGTGTTCTGTCTATTTTTAGTAGGAGTAGGACTATCGGAGGATGGTTTGCTAGCCAGAACATAGAAATCATCCATCAGCTTTTGCAGAAACGTTGAGGCAGAAAAGTATTGACGTTGGTATCCAGACTGAAATTCTGTAATGAGATGTCCTAAGAGATGTTCCAACACTTAATAGGACATTTGACAAATTTAACCAAAAACTTAAACAGCAGGAAAAAATAAACAACACAGAAGTTTGTTAACCCAGTTCAGTGTATAACCACACCTACATCTGGAGGCTACCAAGCCAGGAGGAAATCCACTATTAGTAATATTAATTCTAGACTTAAACCACCCTGTTTAATCTATCACTTAATACTTACCCAATGCAATTTCTACCTAAGACTCACTTAGATAAGAGTACCCTACTCACTCCCCCTTAATCACCCAGTGATCAAGTTTACAAGTTTACAAAAGTTGAAGACATCCTTCAAAAATAACAGCTTGATTTTACTTCACAGTTTCAATCAAGTCACAAATGCACTTTTGCTTAAAAGCTCATAAAGTGGTACATAAAAAACAACCTGCTATTAAAACACTAGACACCCTATTTAGTCTTCTGAAATTCGTGCTAAATTCTATGATTTTCTGTTGTTTAAATAGGTCTCTGAATTTTGGGCTTTCTGTAGAATGATCCAGCCCTAATGTGCAGCAGCTGTCACCTTGAATTTAGGGTTTGTTACCTCCTATATTCTAGGTGCATTAGGTCTTCTGTTTTAATCTGAATCTTCAATTTAAAACTCCCTACAGATGCGCCTTGTTCTGTTTTATATCCATCATTAATTAATTCCAGATAATTCTCCTTAAATATCTCTGATCTGTTAATCAATAATTAATTCTGGTAGCAGGTCTGAGATGTCTCAACATCTGTTGGGACATCCTGACAAAACTGAACTTAGTCATTTATACAATGTCCCAACATCTGGTAGGACATCCTGAACCAAGTTCACATACTCTGTTTGCTAATGTCCCAACATCTGATAGGACATTCTGAACTGAATTTAACATTTCTTGTTTGGTCAAAAATTCTGCCAATTCTTAAACATCTACAAACTCCCCCTTTGGCTAATTTTTGGCTAACATCTTTTCTGGTTTTCAGAGTGCAGCAGAAGTTCTTTTTATCAGAGTATATCATTACTTTTCTGTTGAATTTTATTTGAGATTACTCCCCCTCAAACATATATGTGTCCTGTCTTTATCCAGTCTTGTTCCAACAGAAAAACTTATTCAGTTCAGAAGCAAACAAACAGATTTCATTCATTTAAACAGCAATTACATTTGATGCTGTTCTCCCCCTTGGTAGGCACAAAATTAGGGGCCAAAGAACTATTATCCAGAATTACAAATCATTGCTGTCATTACAAATGCCTCACATACAAAGATCACTCAGATTTATCACTCTCAGTAGCTTCCTCCACCTCAGTGTCTTCATCTTTATCAGCTTCACTGTCAGCTTCACTGTCTTTATCAGATGCAGCTGTCTGATCTTCTTCACTTTCCAACCTCTTAATTATTTCTTCAAGCTTCTGCTTTCTAGCTTCAAGCTCTTTGCAGGTGCTTTTTAGCTCAGCAATTAAGGTCTTCCTGGAGATTGGATTCTTAACAGTGGATGGACCAGCAGATGTTCCAGAAGGAGCTTCAACATCTGCAGCATGATGACTGAGGAATAACTTGTAGTGAAAAGCCAGGGGGCTCTCTCTCTTGCAGGCAGTATCCTTGTCAGTTAAAATCCCAGGATATTGATTGAGTACAATACCACACAGCAATGATGGAAAGGCTATTGGTAGCTTGGTTGCAGAGGAGCTGGCATGCTTCATGGTTTGATCAAAGATGAAAGCTCCATAGTCCATTTTGGTTTGAGTTCCAACAGCATATATAAATCTGGATAGACCAGTTGAGATTGAGGAAGTGTGGTTAGTAGGCACCCAATTAGATGTACCAATCCTGTTCAGCATGGCATACTTTCTGGTAAGCATGCTTACAGATAGTTTTCCCTTCACAGGCCATGCCTTTACCTGGTCAGCAGTTATCACTTGAGGCCTTTTCTTGGACCTCAGTCTGTTCAGCATCAGATGAATTTTCTTTCTCATCTGCAGATGTTCCAACATTTATTGGGACATCTTGTTCTGCAGAAGTGCCCTCTGCAGTTTGAGATGGTTCTTCTTGGGGAGCAGGCATGGTTTGCAATGGAACAAAGATCCCACTCACCTTTCTTTGTTCAAACAGAATTTGGGTGACAATCTCCTTGATTGAATCATCCACATAGTTTGAAGATTTTGGTGGCATGTTAGCAGGAGAAGGAATGCCTCCTTTGGCTTTGCTACAAACTTGATCTTTAGCTCTCTTTGGTGTTCTTGCCTTTTTAGAGTGAGAAGCGCTTCCCCTGAGCTCGTCTAATGGTGTTGATTGCATTGGCACCATAGAAATAGGAGTAGCATGAACCACGTCTTTCTGATTGAGAACTTCTTTAGATGTTTTAGGGTTTTGAGACATTGTTGAAGAAGATGAATGTGCAGCTTTAGGGTTTATGATTTCTGAAGGATTGCTAGTTAATGTGATTCGCTTGTGATGATGTGATGAGACTCTTGATAGCTGCTTATAAGGAAATACTAAATAAGTAGCCGTTACAGTCCAAATGATTAGGAATGAAATTCCCAAGGATCTAGTCCAGACTAGCTTTGCCATCTGGAACTTATGCCATGCAATGTCATATGACATGTTGGCACATCTCATTAACTGCTAGATATCACATAAACAGATTCCAAGTTTGCCCCTTAAGTTCTCAAATTGTGCAGCATCCAATGCCTTGGTAAAGATATCAGCTAACTGCAGATCTGTAGCTACATGCTCCAATGAAATCACCTTTTCTTCTACAAGATCTCTGATGAAATGATGTCTGATATCAATATGCTTTGTCCTGCTGTGTTGGATAGGATTTTTAGATATGTTGATTGCACTTAAGTTGTCACAGTACAATGTCATGACATCCTGTGGGACATTGTACTCAGTGAGCATATGCTTCATCCAAACCAACTGAGAACAACTGCTACCTGCTGCTATATACTCAGCTTCAGCTGTAGATAATGACACACAATTCTGTTTCTTACTGAACCAAGAAATCAGATTGTTTCCTAGAAAGAAGCATCCTCCTGAAGTGCTTTTTCTGTCATCAGCACTTCCTGCCCAATCAGCATCACAGAAGCCAGTGAGAATTGGTTTGCATCCATGAAAGTACATTATGCCATAGTCACATGTACCATTAACATATTTAAGGATTCTCTTGACTTGATTGAGATGACTGACTTTTGGATCAGCTTGATATCTTGCACAAACTCCTACTGCAAATGCAATGTCTGGTCTGCTAGCAGTCAAGTATAACAAGCTTCCAATCATGCTTCTATATAAACTTTGATCTACCTTCTCACCCTTTTCATCTTTAGTCAGCTTTAAATGTGTAGGAGCAGGAGTTCTTTTATGAGAAGCATTTTCCATTCCAAATTTCTTCACTATGTTCTTGGAGTACTTGCTTTGTGAGATGAATATTGAGTCTTCCATTTGCTTAACTTGCAGACCAAGAAAATAGGTTAATTCACCTACTAGACTCATTTCAAATTCAGCTTCCATCTGCTTGACAAAATGTTTGACCATCTTATCAGACATCCCACCAAACACAATGTCATCAACATATATTTGTGCAATCATGACATTTCCTTCTTCATCTTTAACAAACAGGGTTTTATCAATCCCACCTTTTCTGTATCCTTGCTTGATAAGAAATGTGGTAAGTCTCTCATACCATGCCCTTGGAGCTTGCTTCAGACCATAAAGTGCTTTCTTGAGTTTGTATACATGATTTGGACAGCTTGGATCAACAAATCCTTTAGGCTGTTCTACATATACCTCTTCATTAAGATAACCATTAAGAAAGGCACTTTTCACATCCATTTGAAATAGCTTGAACTTTAAGATACAAGCAATTCCCAACAGTAGTCTTATTGATTCAAGCCTTGCTACTGGTGCAAAGGTTTCATCAAAGTCTACCCCTTCAATTTGAGTGTATCCTTGAGCCACAAGTCTAGCTTTGTTCTTTGTAACAATTCCTTGTTCATTTGACTTGTTCTTGTACACCCATTTTGTACCAATCACATTTATGTCATTAGGTCTAGGAACAAGATTCCACACTTCATTCCTTGTGAATTGACCTAATTCCTCTTGCATAGCACAAATCCAGTATTCATCAGTGAGAGCCTCCTTGATGTTTTTAGGTTCTATTTTGGACACAAAACAAGAACCTGAAATCACTTCTCTTGATCTAGTGCTCACACCTCTGTTGGGATCACCAATTATTAAATCTTTGGGATGATCCTTCTGTATTCTGATGGAGGGAGGTTTGCTTGAATCTTCTGACCTTGTATCATTTTGAGTGAAGTTATATTGATCATTCTTTTCTTCAGCTTCAATCTTGATATCAGCAGATGTTCCAACATCTTCTGGGACATCTGTAGGAGCATCATCAATTATCACATTTATGGACTCCATGATAACATTTGTTCTGTAGTTAAATACTCTATATGCTCTGCTGTTTATAGAGTATCCAAGGAAAATTCCTTCATCACTTTTAGAATCCATTTTTCTCCTTTGCTCCCTATCTGCCAGAATATAGCATTTACTTCCAAACACATGAAAGTACTTCACAGTGGGTTTTCTGCCCTTCCAGACTTCATATATTGTGGACAGGGTTCCTTTTCTCAAGGTAACTCTGTTATGGATGTAGCAGGCAGTGTTCATAGCTTCCGCCCAGAAATACAGAGGTAACTTCTTAGCATGGATCATAGCTCTTGCTGATTCTTGAATGGTTCTATTCTTCCTTTCAACAATCCCATTCTGTTGAGGAGTGATAGGTGAAGAATACTCATGGTTGATTCCTTCTGAAGAACAGAAATCTAAGAACTTTTGATTCTCAAATTCTTTTCCATGATCACTTCTTATTCTGATCACACAGCTGGATTTTTCCCTTTGCAATCTTTGACATAATTCTTTGAATACATCAAATACATCTGACTTTTCTTTGATGAAGTTTATCCATGTATATCTTGAAAAATCATCAACCACAACATAGGCATACCTTTTACCACCAAGACTTTCAACCTGCATAGGTCCCATAAGATCCATATGTAAAAGTTCCAAAACTTTGGAAGTTGTCAGATGTTGGATCTTTGGATGGGACATCTTGGTTTGTTTGCCTATTTGACATTCACCACATATTTTGCCATCATCAATCTTCAGTTTGGGAATACCTCTTACAGCATCCATAGATATGATCTTCTTTATGCCTCTGAAATGAAGATGACCTAGCCTTTGGTGCCATAGTTTTACTTCTTCTTCTCTAGCTAAAGAACAAGTTGAAGTGGGACTGAAGTCTAATGGCTCCCACATGTAACAGTTGTCTTTTGACCTTGCACCTTTCATGACAACTTCTTGCTCTTGGTTAGTCACTATGCATTCAGTTTTTGTAAAGTTTACACTGTATCCTTGATCACATAGTTGACTTATACTGATAAGGTTAGCAGTTAACCCTTTAACTAGCAATACATCATTTAGTCTTGGAACATCTTGACAGTCCAAGGTTCCAACTCCTTTGATCTCTCCTTTAGCTCCATCTCCAAAAGTTACATACCTGGATGAATGTGATTTTAAGTTTACTAGCAGATTCTTCAATCCAGTCATGTGCCTTGAACATCCACTGTCAAAATACTAGTCTTCTTTAGCTGATACTTTCAGTGATGTATGTGCTATGTATGCAGTACTTTTCTTTGACCAGATGAGTTGAGATTTCTTTTGATGCCTCTGCCCTGTGTGTTGTTCAGCTGATCTCAAAGCTTGATTGTTGATCTGGTTCTTGGGACTGTGGCTTTGATCAGTCTGAGTGTCAGCTTTTGGTCTCCAAACCTTCTTGATGACCTCTGTCTTCTGCTTAGGAGGTTGCTGATTCCTTTGATGTCTAAGCACTTTCTTGGTACCTTCTACTTTCTGTTTGGAGGGTTGCTGATACATCTGATTTGGATATCCATGTAGCTTATAACAGTGAGGTTTGATATGCCCAAATCTTCCACAGTGATGGCATCTCCATCTTTGATACTTCTTCTTCATTTTGTTCTTTCCAGAATGTTGAGACATCTGTTGGAACATTAAGTTAGTCTTTGTGTTCTGATGTTGAAGCATCTGTTGGGACATCTTGTTTGACTGTGTAATTTTTGAAGTAGCTTTGCTGGAGCTGGCTTCATCTCTGTTATATCCCAGTCCACTTTTGTCCCCTGAATGTTTATTATTGCAGAGAATAGCATCCAGTGTATTTGAGCTGCTGTTCATCATTCTAACAGATTTGGACATATGTTCCAGCTTAGAATTGAGAAGAGTTACTTCACTTTTTAAGGTATCAATGATTACTTGATCACTTGCTTTTTCTTCTTCTAGTACTTCATTCTGCTTCTTTAGCTTTATGACCTCACTGCATACTTCAGTACTACTCTTGTACAGATCCTTGAAGGCTTGCTCAAGATCTGCATAAGTAAGCTCTCCACAGCTGGAATCACTATCATATTCACACAGTCCAGCTAGAGCAGTAATATGCTTAGCTGATTCTTCTTCTGACTCTCCTGAGTCTTCATCAGACCAGGTCACAGAGAGTCCTTTCTTTTGCCTCTTTAAGTAGGTAGGACATTCAAACTTGATGTGTCCATATCCTTCACATTCATGGCATTTGACTCCTTTATCTTGACTGGTCTTTTCAGCAAACTTTGACTTTCTGTTAGCATCATATGTTCTCCTGTTCTCAGAGTTTGTGTTTCTTCCACTGGATTTGGATTGGCCTTCCATTCCTCTGAGAATCTGTTTGAATTGTCTTCCAAGCAAGGCAAGGTTTTCTGATAAGCTTTTGTCATTTGCTGATTTATCATCTTCTTCTTCATCTGCATTTGAAACCAAGGCAATGCTTTTGTTCTTTTTAGCATGTGTGTCATTCATTCCCATTTCAAAAGTTTGAAGGGAACCAATGAGTTCTTCAGCTTTCATGGAGCATATGTCTTGAGCTTCTTCTATTGCTGTGACTTTCATGTCAAATCTTTTTGGCAAAGATCTGAGAATCTTCCTTACAAGCTTTTCATCAGTCATCTTTTCTCCCAAGGCTCCAGAAGTATTGGCTATATCCAAGATGTTCATGTAGAACTCATGAATTGATTCATCTTCCTTCATTCTCAAGTTTTCAAACTTGGTGGTGAGAAGTTGAAGTCTTGACATTTTTACTTTTGATGTTCCTTCATGAGTTGTCTTGAGGGTATCCCACACATCTTTGGCCAGCTCACAATGATGCACCAGTCTGAAAATATTTCTATCAATGCCATTGAATAAAGCATTTAGGGCTTTTGAGTTGCCTAGTTCTGAATCTTCTTCCTCTTTACTCCATTCTTCTTCAGGTTTCAGAACTATTGATCCATCTTTGGTGTCTTTAACAGGATGTTTCCATCCAACAATTACTGCTCTCCATGCCCTGTTGTCAAGTGACTTTAAGAATGCAATCATTCTTGGCTTCCAGTAGTCATAATTAGAACCATCCAGTATAGGTGGTCTATTTACTGACCCTATATCTCTGTCCATGTTACAGAATTTGTTTTCCCTAGATCTCACCCAGTATAAACAGGCAGGGTGCCTGCTCTGATGCCAATTGAAATTCTGTAATGAGATGTCCTAAGAGATGTTCCAACACTTAATAGGACATTTGACAAATTTAACCAAAAACTTAAACAGCAGGAAAAAATAAACAACACAGAAGTTTGTTAACCCAGTTCAGTGTATAACCACACCTACATCTGGAGGCTACCAAGCCAGGAGGAAATCCACTATTAGTAATATTAATTCTAGACTTAAACCACCCTGTTTAATCTATCACTTAATACTTACCCAATGCAATTTCTACCTAAGACTCACTTAGATAAGAGTACCCTACTCACTCCCCCTTAATCACCCAGTGATCAAGTTTACAAGTTTACAAAAGTTGAAGACATCCTTCAAAAATAACAGCTTGATTTTACTTCACAGTTTCAATCAAGTCACAAATGCACTTTTGCTTAAAAGCTCATAAAGTGGTACATAAAAAACAACCTGCTATTAAAACACTAGACACCCTATTTAGTCTTCTGAAATTCGTGCTAAATTCTATGATTTTCTGTTGTTTAAATAGGTCTCTGAATTTTGGGCTTTCTGTAGAATGATCCAGCCCTAATGTGCAGCAGCTGTCACCTTGAATTTAGGGTTTGTTACCTCCTATATTCTAGGTGCATTAGGTCTTCTGTTTTAATCTGAATCTTCAATTTAAAACTCCCTACAGATGCGCCTTGTTCTGTTTTATATCCATCATTAATTAATTCCAGATAATTCTCCTTAAATATCTCTGATCTGTTAATCAATAATTAATTCTGGTAGCAGGTCTGAGATGTCTCAACATCTGTTGGGACATCCTGACAAAACTGAACTTAGTCATTTATACAATGTCCCAACATCTGGTAGGACATCCTGAACCAAGTTCACATACTCTGTTTGCTAATGTCCCAACATCTGATAGGACATTCTGAACTGAATTTAACATTTCTTGTTTGGTCAAAAATTCTGCCAATTCTTAAACATCTACACAGACCACCAATGATCAAAGGCTTGAGTGGTGAAGAAGGAGTGTTGGAATTTGAATGTGGGAAGTTCAAGTTGTTGTGTCTGCTTGTGAAACTTTAGACAAGCCAAATGAGTGTTGGCGTCTAGGTGTCAAAAAGCCCACACGATGTTAGAAGAATGAGACACCAATGATTTTGGTAGAATTTGGCTTAGACCAAATTGTCAAGCCACCAAGTTGGGTTGGTAATTCATGAACCCATACCCTTTCGCCCCGATCTTGATCCTGAAAGATATCATGGTGGGAGTCAGAAAGATTCTCTATACAATGTTCAATTGTGCAGCAGCTCATGGAGCAATGCCAGAGAAAGGGTTTCTCAACGAGACAGATAGCAAAAGACTATTACCCGTGCTCAAGAATATCGATTTCCATCCATAGGTAAAGTGTAAAAGAAATCTTACATTAATGAAATTGATGTGCAAAGATAAATTATGTAATATAAGATGTATCAACCTTCAACTTCAACCTAGTTGAGTCCAAAAATCTTAATTAGAAAGCGAAAAGAAATAAACTAAAAGAAAAAAACACATAAGCCCCAAGGGTTGTCCTAGTGGTGAAGGTTTTGGTCTTGAGAGTTTGCTCATCTCAAGGTCTCAGGTTCGAATCCTACTAGGTGCAATCAATCCTTATATGGGCTAGTCCATACGGAGTTTTGCCCTGACTTTAAACGGGACCCCTGCTAGTGGACAATGAGATTAGTCCTCTTGGATTAGTTAGTTGAAAGGTCGAATACAAAGATTTCAAAACAAAAAAAAAACACAAAAAAAACACTTACTTACTTCATATCTAAACGTTCTCGAATTGATATAATAGTCGAACTCAAAAATAAACTGAGATAAAGACATACATAATGGAACCGAAACCATCCCTTCTCATTATCAAAGTGGAATCTTGAACAAGAATATGATTCTTCATAAGCCAAATATTAAAATGTTCCCTAAAAATTTGCAGGAACGAATGAAGGTAGAAAACACTTTAAAAAAATAAAAATAGAATTAAGAAATTCTGATATGATCCATTACCATAGCTTAAAGTTTTGTAATATTTCATTGTTTTTCACACTTGAAGAATAAAATTTAAAGAGGATGAGATAGATTTGCAAAACAAGTAAGAAATAGAATTGCATTTTTAGATTTGAGAAACCTTTAACTCTAACTTGATTGTGATAAGATTTGCTATTTTTATTACCTCTAAATATAAAATATATAGAGAGATAGATAGATAAAGAGAGATAAAGATAAATATAAGGATTGAGATGAGATAAAAAAAAGAAAAAAAAATCTCTAAAATCGTGTAATTCAATATCTAAATTAAGAGTAGTCTCGAAATTCGAAATTTTACTCCGCGTCGATGTCAATCTTATCCTTAGATTATTGTTATTTTATTTCTCAATCTATTTTCCCTCTCTATTTTATTAACAAAAATCTTTTTATTACTTTAAAAAATGCAAAACAAAATTGACACCATCTAAATATAAAATAGATTAAAAACAAAAAAAACAAAAGTATAACCCCTTGTATAAACTCACCACAAGCTAGCATAAAATAAAACTTGTTTAATAAAAAAAAAATCCATTTACACAATGATTAAGAAATTCCTTCATAACTAGTCCAAAAAAAAAAAATTCCTTTATAAGAAAAAAAGTTTAAACAATGACCAATTATAAAAGGAAGCATTTTCTAAGAATCCGTTATAACCTCTTTATCCCTCTGTTTTTCCTCTCTTTTCTTCCTCTCTTTCCATTCTACCCAAAACAAGAATCCATTCTTCTTCTTCTTTTTCTTCTTTCCCTTATCTCTTTCAATTTCTTCAAAAACCATAAACACCATAACTATTCTACCATTTGTTGTTATTGTTCTGCCATTTGGGCCACATGCTGTGGAAAACCAAAGAAAAAAAACTTTAAACTTTATCATCGGAATCTCCATTTCACACCATAAAAATAACAATACACGTGTTTAACGGAAAAAAAATAACTTTTTCCTTGATGGTTCTTATCTCATGCAAAAGCTTTTAGATTCTTTCTAATGAACGCTTCTTTATTCTGCGTGTTCGAGATTTAAAGTAGAAAAAAACGTGATTTGGGTATGATATTTATGCACACAACCTGTTTTTTTTTTTATTGTTTTTGTTTTAAGACAAACCCAGTTTCTGATTTTTGTTTGTGTTTCTACAAATTTGTGTTTTTTTTTTTGTTATTCTAGAATCTATGTCGTGTGTGCCAGCAAGAACGGGGAGACAAAGACAACGTTATGAAGACAACCTTCGACTTGTTTCTGGGTAAGTTTTCAATTTTGAGGACATGGCTTATCTACCTTAAAAATCTTACCTTTTAACCTCTTTTGGGTTATGATTTATTTTTAATTTATTTTTTGTTATGACCATGCATTATAGTGTTTATTGATATGGTTGTTGTTGTGTTATGTGATTGGTTTCCTTTGATTTTCTATGTTGCTTTCTTTTCTCAAAATGGATCCTCTACAACATATTTATGGTGTAGCTTGTTGTAGAGCTCTTAGATTAAGAGAGATATTCGTTACTACTTACTTTCTTTCTTCTTTCCTTTTCATTGGTTTTGTCTCATTGCAAATAGAAAATTAATAGTGTGACATAGTTGTCAGATAACTGGCATGGTTGGTTTTAAAGTATGTGGTCTGAGTTTGATCTCTAGATGAGATGTCAACCTCTAAAATAGATCTACAATGATTGATTATTTTTTACTTAAAACCAACATCTCTGAACAAATCTGTGTTTGTGTCCGACACATGACATTGATACCTGAGATTACTTTCATTTTTTCTTAATTCTATGTAACACCGACATATCTATACAAACATGTGTTAGAGTTCGACACACAACATTGATAAACATGATTACTTTCATTTTTTACAAATGTGTTGTGTCTGTGTTAGTACTTCATATTTTCTAAACCACGTGTACTCTTAGTGGTTCAGAAAGCAAGATTACTTTCATTTTTTTGAAGGTGTCGTGTTTGTGTTAGTATTTCATTTTTTCTGAACCACATGTACCGTGGTTTAGAAACAAATTGTAAGCTAATAAAGTTGTATTATAGATCCAATATTTTCACAAAATAAACAAGGACTTAATTATCTTTGTTTGTGAAATGGAAAGGCATGACATAACAGTTTCTAAATAATTGTCTTCTCTGTCAAAAATTAAACTATTAAATTATATTTCATGAGGATATGTTCACAACAATGATAAATTAAATTAGTGGGCCATGTCATTGACTTAAGGTCTATTAAGAAATGTAAAATACAACTTCAAATTGCATGATCTGTTTTGGCTTTTATGCAAATATAAAACTAAGAAAAATTCAACATTTATCAGTATCACAGTTCTGGCATGCAGAGTAATTAATACCTGGGGTAGCACTATTTGTTTATGAAATTATTGCTGTGTTGTTGCTTTCCTATATTAAAATCCTGTGAGATATGTTTGTTGTTGAAGATTGTGTTCATAGCATAGCATATGCATGGAAGTTTCTTTGAGTCTCTTTTTTAAGCATTCATAATATTCAAGTGGACCTTAAAATAATGAGGAAAAGGGATTAAGCTAAACAACTCTTGAATTTTTTAAGTTTTGTGATTATACCAGAAGAAAATGACGGTTAGTGGGATTCGATAAAAAAAATGATTTGGAATCATGATTAGGAAAACATTATGCTTTTTACTTTTCATTTTTCTTCATGTTAACATCATTATCATGTGGATTTGTTTGATTAGGAAATGAGGTAAATCTAAAAGTTTATTAAAAACTGTTTTGTGAATAGTAGTAAGCATGAATAAGAATATGTCTCTGAACTGAAGTTTGTGTGGTGTCTGACACGAACACGACACAGACACGTGTGATTACGTTTAATTTTTTTTTTCTTTTCAAATTGCGACAGTTTTTTATGCCACGTGATTCACTTAAAGTTTTTGTATGCATGCCAACAGATGTATTCCGTATAGATGGAGAAAGGAGAATGAAGATCAGATGGAAAAAACTGAGGAAATGATAGAAGTACTTATGATTTCTTCGCCAAAACGCGACGACCTTGTATTTCCGAAGGTGCTTGATATTGTCTGCATCGATAATTTTCATCGTTATGAGACCTTTTAACACTGAAAAGTTTCGTTTTCTATTCTTTGGCAGGGTGGTTGGGAGGATGATGAGACTATCACAGAAGCTGCTTGTCGCGAAGCTTTAGAAGAAGCGGGAGTTAAAGGAATTCTAAGAGTAGGTTCAATTTCCTTCTACATTATTGAAGTATTGGTTACAGTCCATCATGAAATTTTTAACCGAATAACAGAACCAAGGAAATACTCATATATATTCTTCCACTATACATATACGAGACGATGCTCATGATATCGTTCAAATCGTACATTTATATGTGATTTCCTTCCCCATGTTGCACGGTCCTAATACATGATTTATAACGTGCAACTCAAGTTTGATTTTACTAACATTTTGTGGAAAAATGTCTTTCCAGTCATGTAATTGAGCCTTAATCCGTTCATATATTGTCGCACCGTGACCGTCTATTCTCATTTCAGGTAACTCCATTAGGAATGTGGGAATTCAGAAGCAAAAGCAGTCAGGACTTGTGTAGCATGGAAGGAGGCTGCAGAGGATACATGTTTGCCTTGGAGGTGACCGAAGAACTTGAGGCATGGCCTGAGCAGAAAAACCGTGCTCGCCAATGGGTAATTCTTCTCAATAAATCCATAAAAATTATTATTTCAATTTGTACTTTTTGACATCTTTAACCGAGTTGGAGTGCGTTTTTTCTCTTCTTAGTTGAATATAAAAGAGGCATTTAGACTCTGCCGATACGATTGGATGTGTAACGCACTCGAGGAGTTTAGGAAAGTTATGGCAGAGGATACGACGCTAAGGATGCAAGACAAGAATGTCGTCGACCCCCCTTCAGTTATCTCAACAGATGCCTCAGAATGTCAAAGCGTGTCACCCTACAAAAGATCATCGAATATGCAGCACCACGGCGTGCCTTCTAATGCGAATCTACTGCAACGCGCTTCTCAAGAGATAGCCATCCATTTTGGCTATTGAAATTGCTTTACTCTTGTGCTATTTTGTGCATTAACTTCTTCAAACTGATGAGACCAAAATGTGAAGTAATGGTTTGGACTTTGGATGCTCGTGTCAGCGAATTCGTAGATGTAGTTTCGTTTTTCTTGTTTCCTTTGTGATTGATCATAATGTAGAATATGGCGGTGAAAGTCTCAAGTGTAAATGGACTTAAATAGCTATTTGCTTCACCCCAAAATTCATGAAAAAACTTGTAAAATAGCGGGCACCATTTCTGGAAATCTGGTTGTCGCATAGGCGAGTACACCATTGACTGTGTTTTCTGTGAAATTCATCTCTCTTAGCCTTCAAACTGATTGAACATTAAGGCATGCCTTTCAAGCTTTTCTTCTTTCTTTCTTCCCGGTTTCGTTTATAAGTACATTGCGGAAGAACATCAAATTTAACAATCTTGGAGAGAATCAAGCATATACAATGCCAAAGAACTAAATTTAGAGCAAACTAACAAGCTTAGAATAACATTCTTAAAATGAATAGATACATTCATTTACAACATAAAGAAATTTTAGGATGGTCAGAAATTTTGTATACAGTATCAACCAACTTGTACAAAATATTGTTTAACTAAATAAATCGACTTGATGTATCAAATGTTACCAAAGTTCACGGTCGCAACATCTTGGATTGTGTTTGTTTAGCCTCTGAAGCTATTAACAGTTTGGACAACAAGAATAAGCATGGTAATTTAGCTTTAAAGGTTGACATCGCTATGGCTTTTGATACCATGAATTGGGTTTTTCTTCTTAGAGTCCTCAATAGATTTGACTTTTCTCAAAAGTTTTGTCTTTGGATCATAATTATTCTGTCTTCGGCCAAACTCTCCATAAATTTTAATGGTGTGCATCATGGTTATTTTAATTGTAAGAGAGGGGTCCGACAAGGTGATCCGCTTTCTCCCATCTTTTTTTGTCTTCCGACCCGCTTTCTCCCATCTTTTTTTGTCTTTCGGAAGACGTTCTTAGTAGGAGCATTAGCAAAGCGGTTTCTGACGGCGATATTAGTCTCTTCAAAGCTTCCAAGAATAATTTTGTGCCCTCTCATATTTTGTATGCCGATGACATAATGGTTTTTTGTTCGGGAAAATTGTCTAACATTAGTGTTCTTCAGTGCATTTTTGCTGATTACTCCGCTGCCTCGGGTCAGAATGTTAACGTTGCTAAATCACATGTTTATTTTGGCTATGTTTCTAACAGTAGGAAAAATCGCATTATCGCTGCCACTGGTTTTAACAGAGGTTCGCTCCCGTTTAATTACTCGGGAATTCCCATCTTCAAAGGTCGTGTCAAAGCTTCCCACCTCCGTGTGTTAACTGACAAAATTTTAAATAGGCTCTCTGCTCGTAAAGGATCTCTTTTATCTATGGCGGGTCGCACTACTCTTGTTAAAGCGGTGGTTCACAGTATGATTATGTACTCTATAAAAATTTACTCTTGGCCGATCTCCCTTCTTAAAGTGATTTAAAAGGCTTGTAGGAATTTTATCTGGTGCGGCGATATCCTAAGAAAAAAGCTATTACAATGGCTTGGCATAAAACTTGTCAACCTTACATTTCAGGAGGTCTTGGTTTGCGTTCTTTAATTCGATTAAATGAAGCTGCTAATCTTATGTTGGGTTGGGAGTTATTAAACAGCAAGGAAGCGTAGGCTACTCTTTTGAAGAATCGTATTCTTAGAAGTCACAGTTGGATTAGTTATCATATTTTCTCTATTCTTTGGACAAATATCAAAACTGAATTCTCAACTCTTCATCTCAATATTAGCTGGTCTTTGGGCTCTGGTCATTCTGTTAAGTTCTGGACAAATGCTTGGTGCGGCCCCCTGCTTTTGCTTTTTACTTCGCATGAGTTTCTGAATCAGCATGACATCAATATCAGTTCTGTTGTTGTAGAGTTCATCCTGAATGGTCATTGGAATTTTCCTTTAGATTGGCTTTTGTGGTTCCCTTTCTTGGATAATCTTCCCGCTGCTCCGAATAACAATTACATGGACCTCCGTATTTGGAACGGTTCTAGCACGGGTTAGCTCACCATCAAGGGTGCTTATCTTTTCTACTCCAAGCCTCCGCCTCCTTTGGCTTGGGCTAAGAGTATTTGGAAGGTTAATATTCCGCCGCCAAAATCCCTTTTGGTTTGGAAGCTCATGCATGATAAAATTCCTACTGATTTACTAATCATGAAAAGAGGGATCTCTTTGGCTTCTTGTTGTCCTTTGTGCAAAAAGGAGTCAGAAATCACATCTCATCTCTTCTTTCATTGTAGTTTTGCAAAAGCTCTTTGGAATTGGCTTGGTAGGATCACTAACACCTCTGATTTTGTCTCGGTGGATCGTTAGCTTTAGTATTGTCTTCTTAGGAAGTCGAAATAGTGTTCTTTGGTGTTGACTGCAGCTATAATTTTTATTC
This sequence comes from Lathyrus aphaca, assembly GCA_963966055.1. Classification (NCBI taxonomy): domain Eukaryota; kingdom Viridiplantae; phylum Streptophyta; class Magnoliopsida; order Fabales; family Fabaceae; genus Lathyrus; species Lathyrus aphaca. The sequence continues at coordinate 141,206,718 of OZ014525.1, forward strand.
TAAATCAAATCTGGTTTTCTAGGAATAATTGGATTCATAACAATCAAAAGTTGAGCATCTCCTCTTCTATTTGTAAAATCCTATCTCAGATCAAATTGGTAGGAAACCACACTCTTTTGACTTCTTCCACTTCTATGTTAGACTTTGTCCTTATTAAAGCTTTTGAGGTTGTCATTCGTCCTCCTAGAGCTCCAAACATTTTTTAGGTTCTATGGTCTCCTCCGAATCAGGGTTGGATCAAGTGTAATTGTGATGGTGCTTTCATTTCCCCCTCATCCAGTGGTGGTGGTATTTTCAGAGATTATTTAGGTAATTTTATTTTGGCTTTTGCGAAGAATTTAAGCTACAATTCTTCCGTTATCGCTGAGTTTGCTGCTGTTTTACGAGCTTTAGACATTGCTAAGTCTAATGGTTGGCATAAGCTTTGGGTTGAAACCGACTCCCTATTGGTGGTCAAAGCTTTTACCAACCCTTTTTTGGTCCCTTGGAGACTTAGAAATCGCTGGAATTCGTTTTGGGAGACATATAACAACACCAATATTATTATCACACATATTTATAGAGAGGGAAACTCTTGTGTTGATTTTTTGGCTAATATTGGTCTAACTACTAATTCCATCACTTTTTTGATTCCATCCCTAATGGTATTAGGAAGAATTTTGTAAATAATATGTTAGATTTACCTTTCTTTAGATTCATTAACCATTGATGGGGCTAACTTGATCCCCCTTTTGTAACATTTTTCTATTTTAATATATATCAGCTTTATTTATAAAAAAAAAAGAAAAAAGATCATAAATAGTGTTTTCAAATTAGTTTTGTAGAGTTGAGTTGAGTTAACTTAAATCAAATTGTGGTATAATAAGTATAATGTTAGAAGAGAGATTTTTATTACAATATATATATATATATATATATATATATATATATATATATATATATATATATATATATATATATATATATATATATATATATATATATATATATATATGATTAATTGCTATGCACTGACAGTGTAAAAAGTTTTACACTGTCAATTCATTGTCATCATCCGTTTGCATTACTTTATTTGTTTTTAAAATAAAAGTCAAAGTTATTCCAACATCCAACGATTATGACTCACTGATAGTGTAAAACTGTTTTACACTATCAGTGCATTCCAATTAAATTATATATATATATATATATATATATATATATATATATATATATATTTGGTTGATTATATTTATTTCACGTTCAATAGTTGTAAGATAGTGCACCCTGATATTGTTAACTCAACTATTGTACAACAGATTGGTAAGTTATGTGTTCCTAAACTTGATATGGCTAAATTGATGTTGAGAAATATTTTATCACTAAATAGACCTTTATGTGATGTGATCATATGTTTAAATGAGTTTGTGGGGATGTTGCTAAGTTAGGTTTTGCGATAGTTATCGAGAAGTATGATTTTGGTTTTGACATAAGACAACTATTTCTTGTGATGAGTTATGAAAGATATGATGAATATAAAGAACCTCAATGGAAATGTGATTACACGAGATCAAGAAAATGAGATACCTTATAAGATTGTGAGAGAACTATACAACATAAAATATTTCGTAGTTAAATATGTTATGTGTAACACCCTAAACTTCGAAACTTATATAAAAAGGATTACTCGACAATTTATGGTGTTATCAACGACAATCCATCAACAAAATATAAACATTCTAAAAACATGCAAAACATGCAACAGAAAAACAAACAACATACAACAAACATCATTGCATGTTTACATTCGCTGAGGGTATCATCGCAACAGAATCACATTAAACGCAGTAATAAAACATGTCAACTTCAAATTGGATCTTATAAAGACTTAACTTTCACATATTAATTCAAAAGGAGTTTCAATATCCAACTCTTGACAACTTCGGAACAACTTAACATAATAGTTATTAAACTTAAACAAAACAAGTAAGTCGAGATCAAACATTATAAAATAAATATCGTCCATCCCCATTATTACAGAATCAGAGCATAACGAATAAAAAAACGATAAAATAATGAAAATAACTCTAAGAGCTATTTCCCACTAATGACAACAACTCTACTCTTGAGTATATGCAAGATGTCCACAGTGGATAATGTAAACACCCCAAATTTGCCCTCACTCATTCACACCATGGCTTGTGATCTCTTCATATGCATAAACTCAATCATAGCATCTCATACCACATTTTTAGTACACTGCATTGTTTCTAAGTCATCCGCATCTAGGGTTTGTGATCTGAGCCATCCAAGAGCCATTTGAGCCATTCCAAAGGTCATCAATCACTTCAAAAGGGTCCATGTATGTTCAAGAATCATATTGTATCTCCTCAAAGTCAAGAATGTCAAAAAATCACAAGAACTGAGAATGGCATGGAAGCAGAGCCAGGTTTAACTGCACAAATGACCTAGAATTAGGGTTTTGGTTTCAAAGGCCATAACTCCAAATTTTTTGGTCATTCTTGTTTATATTGGTCTCTATATGGTATAGGGATCATGCATATCAATTTTCATGGAGAAATTCCATGGGGAAGGCATCTGATCAAGAGTTGACTTTTTGAGCAAGTCAGTGTAAAATCAGGGCATCTGAGGCCCCCAATGACCCAACCAAAGGGTGTTCTTCATCATTTTTATTATGTATGATCTTTATTTGATCATATAAGATGTTATAAGTTCACAAAATTGAAGAATTTCAAGCCATTTGCAAAGTTGACTTTTTGGGAAAATGACTTGTAATGGAAACTTGCCATTTTGGGAAACTTTTTCAACCCTTGCTTTTTGATTCAAAAATGCTTCAAATGAGAAAACTTTGGTCATGAAAGTTGTATAATGGATCATTCCCTTTTCAAAAAGTACAAGAACTTGACCTAATTCATTTTGGATTAAAAGTTATGGTTTGTCAAAGTTGGGAAAAATCACATAATTTCAAGTTTTCTACCAAAGAGGCAAAGTTGCAAAACCACTTGCCAAGGAAAATTGTGCTATCAAATGGACTTCTAATCTTCATACAAACATGAACCAATGTCTAAAAATCAGTTTGGCCCAAAGAATTTTCCATTTCTATGCCTTGATTTTCACATAGCCATAAGTCATTTTTCATGAAAGTGCAAAGAGGGATTTTTGGCAAAATCATTCTCAAAGGAATTGTATGATCTCTAGCTGGTTTTAATGCATTGTCATGACCTAATGAGGCATCCTACATCAGAAATTCAGCAAGGTTTCTCACATTCACATAGCCAAAAGTCATGAAATGTCACAAGTTGTCAAGTTGCAAAAACTCTTCTAGCTCATGATCCAAATGCAGCAGCCTCTCATGAACCATCCAAGGGCCATCCTTGACTCAAGCTGAGGCAGGACAAGCCTCTAGATCACCTCTGCCACAGCCCATGCTTGAAGTACACCAACTATTGACTTTTTGGCCAATTGCTCCATACCATTCCCACAGTACATGTCAAGTCTTCTGACTCATTCCAATAGTTTAGGACTTGTATATGGATCATAAAACAAGCCTCACACAAGCCTGGAACACACACATTGCAGCACACTCCAAAAACTGTCAAAACTTTCCTCTCTTCGAATCTCCTTCCATAGCCATCAAACTTCAACAGTTCCTTCACCAATCAACCAGAAATCATCCATAGAACAAATCCCACCCCTCACAATGATCTGAAACAGCCCACACAAGAACCTCATTTTCTGATACACCAGAACTGAACCTCTCAAAATAGCCAATTTAAACTCCATTCAAGCTTGCCATTAGCACAAGGGGGATCATTGGAGTCAGTTTGCATAAGAGAAAGGCTCAGAAAGCTCCAGTTTGAAGAACTTCAGTTCAGGTATCCATCAAGAACAAATTTTCCAGAACTTCATTTACTTGTTATAAATTGATTCTACATGTTATCCTGATCATCATGATGTGTTTAAAATTGAAAATGAGTGGAAAATGAGTATGTATTGATGTTCTGAAGTTTTTCCCGTGAAAAATGTTTGCTTCGATTTGCTTGATTCATGTAGTTTAAATGTTGTTTGATGATTGATTCATGTTCCATGATGTTAGAGGATCATTTCCCTGTGTTCAATTTGAAGTGGGGTGGCGTGTAGCATGATCTAGGGTTTTGAGTTCGCCGGAGAAGACGACCGGAAGTCTTCTCCGGCCACCTGAATATCATTAACCCTAATTATGTCATTAATGGTGGTTTGAATGTGGAGCGTAGGATGGGCTGACTTCCTTTGACCCGCGCGCGTTTTGATGGCCAGGATCTCTCCATTTTGCCCTAATCCATAATTAACTTAATTAATCCAAATTAATTAATTATAAAATCAGATTTAACCAGGTTTGAACTTGGGCCATTGGATGTGGCACCAAGTCAACCTTTCCTTGTCCAGAATCAATCTGGTTCGTCCATCCTGCATACTTCCATTTAATTTCTTTTTATTTTCATTTTATTTCATTTGTTTTGTACATTTAATTTAAAATAGCAAAAAATGTTTAAAAATTATGAAAATTTTTGTCAAGATTTTCATTATTTTTCAGAACACAAAAATATTTTTATTTTTATTTTTTGCATTAAAAATCATTTTTAAAACATTTAAAAGTTTATTTTTAATTAGTTAATGAAAATTAATTAATTAAAAATACTTTTAGGTATTTAAAAATCACAAATAAATTCATGAAACATTTAAAAACATTTAGAAACATTGCCCAACTCTCAAACCAAATTTATTTTTTATTCTTGATATCCTTTTGATCATTTTCAATGGAATTAATTTCATTTCAAGGCATTATTTTGATTCAAACTTCAAAAATTCATTTCTGCCTAACCATTGAGAGTTGGACAATGATTCTTTTTGCATTGCATCTTGCACAATATTTAGTTTATAGGATTAAATTGGCATGATTTGATTTTGCATTTCCTATTTGTTTGGCATTTTTCTTGACAAGGTACCTTAAAACCCTAGCAATCTTAGAAAACTCATAACTCTCATTAGGTTAAGAGTTGGATCCCCTCCTTTGGGCAGTGAGTTTGTATAGGTTTAGGGTTCCTTTGATTGTATTTTCAAATTTTTATCATGATGTTTGCTTCTGGTTTTGGATTTTTGCCTGGTATGTTGCATATAACCCTAATTCATGCCTTCCTTTGCATCCATCTTCCATTTGCTTGCATACCATGACTTGCCATGACATTTTGTACATTCATTTGATTCATAACACATCTTAGGACATATTAGAATCATGTGTGATCATTGCATCTTTCATTTGCCATGTTGTATGTCATTGGCATTCCATAACCTTTCATGAACATCCATAGTTCAAAGCATGCCTCTCTTGCATCCATGTGTTTGTGTGATCATTCTCATGCCTTGCCTCATGTTTGCATCATCCCTTTACATCATTTGCATCATGTGTATGTTTCTGACTTTGGCCTTGGCCCATCCATATGCATTGTTTCATCTCATTTCTTCCTTTATGCATCTTGTACTAACTTTTTAGGTTAATGGTAAGTTTGCTTGGGAGGTGAATTTGCCTTCACCTCCTACCTCTTCTCATCTTGTCATTTTACATCCTTGCTGCATTTTTACTTGTCTTTGAGTGAGCTTGCTCACTTGTGCCTCTCTTCCCTCTTTTCTCTTCTCATCTTATCCTTTTTCTATCTTGCTTCTCCTTGGTGGTTCTTTGAAGATTTCTCTTGCAAACCTCACAAACCCTAGGAACAACCAAGCATGACAATAATTAGGGTTTTGATTAGTCCCCCCATTTAGCTTTTACCTTTGTGTCATCATTGAGTCCTCTCTTCTCATCTCATAATCAGGGACTAAACCCTAAAGGTTTTAAGGCTTTGTGATTAAGCTTATGCTTGCATCCTTCTATTAGGATGGAGTGTATAACTTTAATCCTAAGTGTTAAACCCTTAATGTGTTTAACTCCTTTAATCAATCCACTTAATAATTATCAAGACATCAAGCTTGTAACTTGGGCCTTGCATTAGGGTTCTAATTCTTCCTTAATTGGTTAAGAAGGACTAACCCTAGTGTTAATGGACAAGTCCTCCTCAAGTTGTCTTACAAACCATAAAACTCACTTCTTCATCTTATCCTTAATTAAAATCCACTTAATAAAGGCTTTGTTTTGTCATGAGTTTAATCCCTAATCTTGGATTAAGTTGAGGGGTCTTCCTCAGCTTAAACATTCTCATCTATTATCCTTCTATTGGGATGGTGTAATGAGTCTGTTTAATCCCTGATTATGGCTTGATCTCATAACTTAACACTAAACAAAAACAACAAAAACATCTAACTAATCACAAGTAGGTTAATGATCTTAATCCTGCATCAAAGGTGATTAAGTGTGAGATGCTGACTTCACACTTAAAGTATTCTCATTACCCCTAATCAGAGGGAGGATGTGATGAGTTTACTAACCCATTGGTTTAGACTTAAGCTCATTAATCTATGACAAACTTTCAAAAGCAATAAAAGACTGAAAACACAAAAACAAACAATAATCGTCTCCTCCGGGATTCTTTTCTCATCTCATTCACTCATAATCGAGAACTTGCTTCTTCCGTCTAATGCAAGACAGTTTGCACCTGAGCCAGACAGGTCAATCACTTGAGCATTAACAAGCAAGCAGTTCATCAGTCAATTCATCTTTCAGTCTCTTTGGGTGGAACTACGGTGTTCTGACTTCCTCATTGCACGAGAGGATACGTAGGCATAACTTAACAGTTATCAAACAAAAGTCTCTGTATATTCCCCCTCTTTCCAGCTTTATCCTTTTTAGCCTCATTATCTTGAGCATTTCATTCTTGTTCTTACACCGACACTTCTCTTATACACCTCACACTTCTATTACACTGACACTTGCATTCTTTCCAGCTTTGATACACAGATTGCACTGACACTACCCCTTTAAAACACAAATCTTTTAAGCGTGGATCCCGTCGAGTACGGCGGACAATCTGGGTGCTAATACCTTCCCAGGTTGTAACCAACCCCCTTTCTCAGTCTCTCTGGTTCGCAACCGTCTTATCCATACCTTTCTAGGTCTATGCAGCATTACCTTTCCTTCGGGATAAAAATGCCTAGCTGGCGACTCTTTCTTTTCTCTTGGGTTCACTCCTGTGTGTTCTCAGTCCTCTTTTCACCGACCGTTCGCGTCTGTACCCCTTCTTGACCCCGGTTGTCATTTTGGTGGGAGAGACAACTTGGCGACTCTGCTGGGGAACCTTATACTGTAACCAGGGCTTCTGGTTCTTTTTGTGGGTTCCTCCTAGCGCTTGTTTGATTTGTGTTTACTGGGGTGTTATGTGCTATTTGTGTTTGTATATTTGCTTTATTTACTGCTTTATGTACAGTTATTTTATTGCTTTCTTTACAGCTTTATATATCATACTGTCATATTGTCATCTGGCTGGATCTGGTTTTTTGTCTTGATGGGTGGGGTTTCATTGAGAGTTTAAGGTCCTATACCTAGGACCTGAGTGACACCTAGGCTAGAGTGGTTCATGTTCTTTCCCATTCCATTTCGGTCTGGTGCGGGAATATGAAACACGGTTCAGATATGGGTTTCTTCTTGAGAACTCTGTGCTACAGATCTCCTGTAGTGCTAGGGCTATCTGGGAAGCCTGCTAAGTCTGGATGACCTTTATTATTGACCTTCAGAAACTGAGGTGAATTAGAGGAGGATTCTTTATGGTTATTGTAAACACTGTACCTCCGGGTTAGAAGTGTTTACACTTCTCATAACTGATCCGAGTCTGAAGATCCTTGTTTTAGAACACCACCTGTGAGGGGGTTGGGCTGTTTACAGGTTTGTAGGAACCCTTGGCCACATCATACCCTGATACTTGTTTTGTTTAAGAATGCTCCACTTTGGACAGTTCTTGTGATTTAACCCAGGACATGTGACTCTTTATTTGAGTCCCCCACCTTGGTTACTGGACTTCTGAACCTCCATCTGGACTTCTTAGACATACATGGACTTATATCAAGACAGTAATCAGATCCAGCTTGATCACAAACCCTTACATATCATTTGCATACATCATCATTGCATCATTTAACATTTGCTTATTTATTTTTTAGGGTATCCATATTACATTTGGCTTGGTTTTGACCCCTTCATCTGCATAGACCCTTGTTCATCAGCTATCTGCTTCAGCCTGCTTCAGCTACCTCCATTATCATCCTCAGCCTATCAGTGGCTCACTTCTAGTATCAGTCTTCATCATCAGCATTTGTCTCAGCTCTTCATCAGCAGTCATGGCACCCAAGAAGAGCAACATCTCATACCATTTCTTTGAGCCTGTGCTGGCTGGCATCAGGCAGGTCCAGGCATTCATTACTCCAGACCATATCCCATTATTCAGAGAGCATTATGGAGGCATCCTTGATATGGTTATGGAACTAGACCCTTCTCAGAGGAGCTTGATCCACACTTGCCTACAGTTCTATGATCCTCCTTTGAGATGCTTCACTTTCCAGAATTTTTTGTTGGGACCCCTGTTGGAGGAGTTTTCATCACTGATTGGAGTGCCTATCAGGGGTGGTATCCCCTTCAACCCAGAGATGGCTTATCCTAGTAATGAAGAAGTGGCAAAGGCACTGTATTTGGAACCTATTTTGATTGAGCAGAACATGTCAACAAAGGCTGGAATTCCTGGCCTACACTTGGATTTCTTGACTTCTCAGGCCATCTAGAAGGCCTCCTTGGGAGAATGGAAGGCAGTTTGTGCATTGTTAGCCCTCAGTATATATGGGGTTATACTTTTTGCAGATGAGCCCAAGTTTATCAGCAAGAATGTTATTCATCTCTTCCTTCTGAGGAACCCAGTGCCCACCTTGCTGGGAGATTTCTACTATTCTGTTCACCAAAGGAATGAGAAGCAGAGAGGGAGGTTGGTGAGATGCTGTGCTCCCTTATTTCATACCTGACTGCTCAAACACTTACCCAAGACTGATGCCTTCCTGAACCCTCACCAACAGAAGAATTGGGCTAGGAGACTTATTGCTTTGACCTCAGATGACATCAGATGGTGCACCCAGAGCACCAAAGGCAGGGACATAATTACTAGCTGTGGACAATACCCCAATGTACCTCTGATAGGAGTGAAGGGTTGCATCAACTACAATCCTTTGCTGTTTAAGAGACAGTTGGGCTATGCCTTGGTTCACCCTCCTAGAGTGCAAGACTTGGCTGAAACCCTGTATTGTGAGATAAAGCCTAATCTAGCTGTTGTCAGACAAGCATCCTGGGCTTGGGACAACATCCAGACCAAAGGGATGGCCATCCTTGGGAGATGCAACAATGTGGCTTCAACTCAGTATTATGGGTGGTCTCATGCTAGGGCTCAAATTTCTGGGATGCCTTTCACCATTGAGGATGCACCTGGACCATCCACAGCACCACCTCCAGCCACTGTCAGCCTGGAGGAATTTGAGAAACTGAAGGAGAGGAATGAGAGTCTGTCTCAAGCTCTGAAGAAGACCCTCTGGGAGAGGAGTGATGGTCATCTAGACATTGAGAGGTTAGAAAAGCTAAAGGTGGAGCATCTAGCCAGGATTGAGAAAGCAGAGGACTACATCAAGAAATCAAGAGCTGGAGAGCAAATTCTGAAGAATGCCTGTAAAAAGGCCCAGTTTCAGAAGGCTAGGACTGATCTTTGTCTGAAAGAAAGTCAAGCTAGGTGGGTCAGGATCACTGAAGCTCGCACTCAAGAGGATAAGAGAACTCAGGCCAGAATTGAGCAGTTGGAGGCAAATGAAAAGAAGCAACAGGAAGCTTTGCTGGCATCCCAGAAGGAAATTTCAGAATTGAAGCTTAGGGCTGGTGTGAAGAGGTCAAAAGACCAAGACAGACACAAGAAGCTGACCACTGCTATTACCACCAGGAACCTTCTTATCAGAAGCATTACAGAGCATCCGGCTGGTCCTGTAACTGAAGCACTTCTGAAGGAGGTTAAGGAGGATGAGTTTGGCTTAGATGTTTGATCACTTTGTTTGTTGCTATTTCCATTTCATGTACTTTTCTTTTGTTGTATTTTGACCCCTCAGGGGGATGTGTTGTAAAAAATAAACTATGTATGATCCACCATTTGTAATGTATTTGTCAGTTTGTTTCATTAAGTCTCTCTCTCTCAAGCAACATCAAAGCATCTTCCTCAGGGTCTGGAAAGGTCAAAACCAAGTACCAAGTCGGATACCTTGGAAACAAATAAGCATACTGCATTGCATACTAACTTTTGTTTTGTTTTGTAGGTTTTTGTTTTGTTTGTTACTAACTCTGTTGTGGTTCAGGAATTATTGCTCGCCGTCGGGTGTTCCCCCTCAACCGTCCGCACAGATATCCCACTCGCAACAATCTTCCTGGTATCCAGATGGACCAAGTACAGCAAGAGCTGACAGAGGTCAGAACCAAGATGGTTAACGAAAGGCTGGAGATGAGAAACCAAATGACCCAGTTCATGGAATTATTGCTCGCCGTCGGGTGTTCCCCCTCAACCGTCCGCACAGATATCCCACTCGCAACAATCTTCCTGGTATCCAGATGGACCAAGTACAGCAAGAGCTGACAGAGGTCAGAACCAAGATGGTTAACGAAAGGCTGGAGATGAGAAACCAAATGACCCAGTTCATGGAAGTAATGAATGGCTTGGCTCAAAGCCAAGAAAGATTGAGGGCATTGGTGGAAAGACAGACCCCAGAAGAACCCCATCTAGGGACTGGAGGAACAAGTAACAATGAGAGGGGTCAACCTCATATTAACCCACCAGTATATGGGCCTCATCTGCATCCGGAAGTCAACATCCCGGGTATTGTGCAAGGAAATACTGGAGGAAGAGTCTTACAAGAAGACCCCCAAGAAGAGCAGTTTACTGTGATGGGAGCTGGGGATGAAGCCTATGATAGGAGGCTTGATGAAATTGCTGAGAAATTGAGATCTCTGGAGTCTCAAAACTCCTTGGGTTTTGATGTCATGGATATGGGGTTAGTGGATGGGGTAAGGATTCCCCACAAGTTTAAACCCCCGTGCTTCGAGAAGTACAACGGAACTTCCTGTCCACGAACTCACTTGCAGTCTTTTCTGGGGAGACTTAAGGCATAAACCATGGATGAAAAACTGTGGATGTTTTACTTTGAAGATAGTTTGACTGGGGCTTCAAGGGAGTGGTACTCTCACTTGACCAGAGCTACTATCAGGTGCTGGAAGGACCTAGCTGAGGCTTTCATCAGGCAGTACCAATACAACCTGGACATGGCTCCTAACAGAACCCTTCTGATGGGAATGTCTCAATCCTCCAGAGAAAGCTTCAGGGAGTATGCCCAGAGGTGGAGACAGCTTGCTGCTGCTGTCCAGCCACCCATGTCGGAAAGGGAAATGGCCGACATGTTTATGAATACCCTGCAAGGGACATATATTGACAGGCTAGCTGCCTTTTCTTCCACCAGCTTCGTTGACGTAGTCATAGCTGGAGAAAGAATTGAAAGCCTTCTGAAGATGGGTAAAATTTATGATAATGGTGTAAGTTCGTCAAGCAATCCCAGGAAGCCTTTTGTGGGACCTAGAAGAACCGGTGAGACTAATGCTATTCATGCCAACAGGGGCAGACCTCAGTACCTTCACAGATCAGTAGCAGCTGTCACTATTCCAGCTCTGATTCCTCAGCAACCAGTTTATCAACCACAACAACAACCACATTATCAACAACAAGTTCAGTATCCGCCACAAAGAAACAATAACAACAACAGCAATCAACAAAGACCCTTTCAACAAAGACCATCACAAGCAAATAGGGTGATTGACCCTATCCCCATGCCTTATGCCGCTTTATTGCCACAACTCTTGAAACTCAACTTGGTTGAGCTAAGGACATTGGCACCACCAGATCCTTCCAGTCTTCCAAGAAATTATGACGCCAACGCCAGATGTGCTTTTCACTCCAATGCACCTGGCCACAGTACGGAGAAATGCAGGGCTTTACAAATGAAGGTGCAGGATCTGGTGGATTCCAAAGCCCTCAATTTTGCACCCCCTCCAAATGTCAACAAGAATCCCATGCCCAATCATGGAGGACCAAGAATTAATGCTATTGAGGAAGATAAGCCATCTTTCTTAATCACCAGTGTTGGGCAGATTCGGACACCTCTGGTAGAAATTAAAGCTCAGCTCCTAGAATGCCAGATGTTCCCCGGGTGTGAGCTCGGTTGATAATACGGCTCAGTTCTCGGTGTTCTCCTTCATGGACGGATTTTCAGGATACAATCAGATCAAAATGTCACCTGAAGACATGGAGAAGACAACTTTCATCACACCCTGGGGCACGTTCTGTTACAAGGTGATGCCATTCGGACTGAAGAATGCTGGTGCCACTTATCAACGGGCTATGGTAACATTATTCCACGACATGATCCATAAAGAAATTGAATGTTATGTGGATGACATGATTGCCAAGTCCCTTACAGAAGAAGACCACCTGGTAAATCTGTCAAAGCTATTCAAGCGTCTGAGGAAGTACCAACTGAAGCTGAACCCCAACAAATGCACATTTGGGGTGCGATCCGGTAAGTTGCTGGGATTTATTGTGAGTGAGAAAGGGATTGAAGTTGACCCTGATAAAGTCAAAGCCATTCAAGAAATTCCTGCACCAAAGTCAGAAAAAGAAGTTCGGGGGTTCTTAGGTAGATTGAACTACATTTCACGGTTCATATCTCACCTTACAGCAACCTGCGAACCTTTGTTCAAGCTGTTAAGAAAGGAACAAACGGTCAGGTGGAACGAAGACTGCCAGAGGGCTTTTGACAAGATCAAGGAGTACTTGCAAGAGCCTCCAATCCTTATGCCTCCAGTTGAAGGAAGACCTCTGATAATGTACTTGACAGTATTAGAAGAGTCGATGGGGTGTGTGTTGGGCCAGCATGACGAGTCTGGTCGAAAAGAGTATTTAATATACTACCGGAGCAAAAAGTTTACCGACTGTGAACAACGTTATTCACTGCTCGAGAAAACTTGCTGTGCTTTAGCGTGGGCTGCTCGCCGACTGAGACAGTATATGTTGACCCACACTACTTTATTGATCTCAAAGATGGACCCAGTTAAGTACATTTTTGAGAAGCCAGCACTTACCGGACGGGTTGCAAGATGGCAAATGATCCTCACAGAATACGACATCCAATACACATCATAGAAAGCCATCAAGGGCAGTGTATTGTCTGATTATCTTGCTGAGCAACCTATTGATGATTACCAGCCTATGAGATTTGACTTCCCTGATGAAGACATCATGTTCATAAAAGCAAAAGATCATGAAGAGCCTATTCATACTGAAGGGCCTGACCCAGAAGAAGAATGGACTATGATGTTTGACGGGGCTGTCAATATGAATGGTCGTGGTGTTGGTGCAATACTCATTACACCTAAAGGAGTTCACATGCCTTTCTCGGCAAAACTCACCTTCAACTGCACTAACAACGAAGCTGAATACGAAGCTTGCATTATGGGTCTTGAGGAAGCCATTGACCTCAGGATCAAGACTTTGACTGTATTCGGAGATTCAGCTCTGGTAGTTAATCAAACCAACGGTAAATGGTACACCCACCAAGATCATCTGATACCTTATCGGGATTATACAAGGAGGTTATTGACTTTCTTTACAACGGTCAAGCTTGAGTATATCCCTCGGGACGAGAATCAGTTTGCAGATGCTCTGGCTACCATTTCATCAATGATCAAAGTTCAAGCCGCCAACTTTGTGCCTCGGATTTCAGTGTCCAGACTTGACAGACCAGCATATGTATTTGCAGCAGATGTTGCCAAAGATGATAGGCCTTGGTTCCATGACATCAAATGCTTCTTGGAGGATCAAACATACCCACCTGGGGCATCTTCCAATGATAAGAAGACTTTGAGAAGGCTTGCTGGTAGTTTCTTCCTGAACACTGATGGTTCCCTGTACAAGAGAAACTTTGATATGGTACTCCTCAGATGCGTTGATAGAACAAAAGCAGACTTGTTGATGCACGAAGTACACGAGGGATCCTTTGGCACCCATGCTGGAGGACATGCAATGGCAAAGAAGTTGCTAAGATCAGGTTATTACTGGATCACAATGGACGCCGACTGTTGTGCTTATGCTAGAAAATGTCATAAATGCCAGATCTATGCGGATAAGGTGCATGTGCCTCCCAATCCTCTGAATGTGATGTCTTCACCCTGGCCCTTTGCCATGTGGGGCATTGACATGATTGGCAAGATTGAACCGATTACTTCAAATGGCCACAGATTCATCCTGGTTGCCATTGACTATTTCACCAAGTGGGTCTAAGCAGCTTCCTATGCAAATGTTATAAGGCAAGTGGTAGCCCGATTTCTGAAGAGAGATATCATCTGTCGGTATGGAGTGCCCGAGCGAATCATTACTGATAATGGTTCTAACTTGAACAACAAAATGATGGCAGAACTATGCCTGGACTTCAAAATCCAACATCACAATTCTTCTCCTTACAGGCCAAAGATGAATGGCGCTGTTGAGGCAGCTAATAAGAATATCAAGAAGATTGTGCAAAAGATGGTGGTCACCTACAAAGACTGGCATGAAATGCTACCGTTTGCCTTGCATGGGTACCATACGCCAATCAGAACATCCACTGGGGCAACACCGTATCAGCTTGTGTATGGTATGGAGGCAGTCCTACCTGTTGAAGTTGAATTACCCTCCCTACGGGTATTAATGGATGTTAAGTTGAATGAAGCAGAATGGGTCCGGTCCCGATACGAACAACTGAGTCTGATCGAAGAAAAGAGATTGGCTGCAATCTGTCATGGGCAGTTATATCAGAAAAGAATGAAGAAAGCCTTCGATCAGAAAGTCAGGCTCCGAGAGTACCAAGTAGGAGATCTTGTGCTGAAAAGACTCCTCCCTCCTCATACAGACCACAGGGGCAAGTGGACTCCAAACTATGAAGGGCCATTCGTAGTAAAGAAAGTTTTCTCCGGTGGAGCACTCATGCTCAGTACTATGGATGGTGAAGACTTCCCGTCCCCTGTAAATTCAGATGCAGTTAAAAAATAATTCGCATAAAAAGACCCGCTGGACATAAAAACAGAATGTAAGTCCAAGCAAAAATAGGGCATCCCGGCGAGTCAAAAACAGAATAAAAGACTCGGGCAAAAATAAGGGAAAATGAACAAAAGAATGTACACCCGCTGAGTTGAAAAGCCACATTGGACAACTCAGGCAAAAATGGGTATCCCGATGGGTCGAAAACCCGAAAGGGCGATCCATGCAAAATAAGGGAATAAGCGAACAACTGCATTCTGAATTCGTCTGTATCACTTATAACTTGGTAAGCTGCGAAAGGATCAAGCTTCTTTAAGAATCAACCTTCTTCAGAAAGCAAGACGAGAAGAATGTCAAATGTCATACGAGTCATAGCCAAGGGAAGCTCCTTAAAGCGTCGTCAACATTGCCAACATCTTTTGTTTCTCAATTTGTAGCAATCTCCTCATTTTAGGGGATTTGTTTCTTTGACTGTATCTTGCCAATTCAGGGCACATGAATTAATAAAATCAGATTTTCAGTCATTGTCTTGTCTCGTACATTTTATTTTCGTTTGCAAAAATGTCCGATGTCTTTAAAGGTATTGATTGCATAAATACAGATGCTTCTCTTCTAAAAAATACGTGCTTGCAGGAAATATGCTTACTCCCAGGAGTGTCTAAACTCCTGTGATGGAATCCAGTAAGGGATGCCTCGGGATTATTTGTACTTTTCCATGTCTTTTCAGGATTGCAGGTATTCAAGGCACGACATGGGGCATGAAAGCTTCACCCCAGCAAGTTGGCAAATCATTATCTACTCAGTCTATCTCCCAATTAGCACCGGAGATGGTTTTCCCCCAGCTGAGTTGTCAAGTATCATCCTCAGCAGGACCCTTACAAAAATCTCCAGGAAGACCTTCTCATGGACTTTCTTCTTCCCCAGCCGAGTTGCCATTTACTATTCCTCCACAGCCAAGTGCAAAAGGCCAGGGAACCATCTCCCCACAGAGTTTCAGCCTCTATTCAGAAGAGCAACGCCTGAAGATCTCACAACAGAGTAACGAAATCTTCTACGAACCCCAGCTGGGTCCCTCATTACCAAAATAGGTCTATCAGTGACCTATATCCCCAAGCAGAGGCCCATATGTCAGATATACCAATGATATCATCCCCAGCTGGGATGTTCACTTCAAGCAGATCAACCAGAGATCTCCACAGCAGAGGGATCCGAATCCCGGATCGGTATCTTTGCATAATCATAGCATTCACATCATATTCTCCCCACAGAGCGTAGCATTCCGTCTAATACGGAGCATTACGGCAAAAATCAAACATACTGCATAATCATAAGCCATGTGTCGAAGCAAACACTTGTGAATATTGACAATCCATCAACAATATACAGAAAACTCCCCATATTCCCCGGCAGAAAGCCCTGACATTTCTCTTACAAATACAGATACTTCTTGACACCAGTCCGTGTCATTTCCCCACCAGAGAGCCAAAGCTTTGGCCTTACACTCACAAATACAAATACACACTCCTTTTGGCACCCGTCCGTGTCACCATTCCCCAGTAAAGTCGCCCGAGCTTTCTTTACAAACAAACCACTTATATTACAGATACTTCTTGACACCCGTCCGTGTCATACCCCCAGTAGAAAGCGAAAGCGTCCCCTTTGCACTCACAGATACATATATACAATTCCCTGACACCTGTCCGTGTCACTTTCCCCAACAGAGTTACCTGAACACTTTGTAAATCATACACTTGTTTATATTACACTTTTCTCTTTTGACACTCATCCGTGTCACTCTCCCCGACAAGTTAACATTCCTGTACACCACTCATACTTATCACTCTTGTGTCACTCATAACAGATACTCATCCGTATCTTGTATATACCACTCAAATCCCCTCAGATCCGACACTCGTCCGTGTTCTTTGTTAACCAGTTGATACTCGTCCGTATCATCATCTCAGAACATGCGTCAAGCGTTTGTTTCTACCTGATACTCGTCCGTATCATAGTCTTAAGGATGCTCGTCCGCATCTTTAAATCCATACACGTGTCAAACACTCATGTCTTCTTGAACTTAGACACTCGTCTGTGTCTGTTATTCCCCAGAAGAGTCCCCTCAGAATCAACACTCGTCTGTGTTCCTTGTTAACCAGTTGATACTCGTCCGTATCATCATCTCTGAACACGTGTCAGTATTTGTTTCTACCCAATACTCATCCGTATCATAGTCTTAGGGATGCTCGTCCGCATCTTTAATCTATACACAACATCAAAACACTTATACCTTTTATTTCTTGGATGTAAACACTCGTCCGTGTTTACTATTCCCCAGTAGGTCGCCAGCAAAGCAACCTTTTTCTATCCGACATTCATCCTATGTCGTGATACCTCTTCGGCAGCCGTACCCTGCCAGGTGATCGTCCTTCACCTTTGGATGAACTTCCCTCATCCTTTCCCCAGCGGAGTCTCTATTCATTAGAACCCCTTTTTGTTATCCGGCATTCGTCCTATGTCGTGATTTTTAGCAGCCGTACCCTGCTAGGTGATCGTCCTTTCACCTCCTGATGATCGTCCTTCATCATTTTATCCGATGGCCGTCCCCATCGTTGATCTTGTTATCCGGCATTCGTCCTATGTCGTGATTTTTAGCAGCCGTACCCTGCTAGGTGATCGTCCTTCACCTTTTGATGATCGTCCTTCATCATTTTATCCGATGGCCGTCCCCATCGTTGATCTTGTTATCTGACATTCGTCCTATGTCATGATAAACCATGAGAGCAGCCGTCCCCTGCTAGGTGATCGTCCTTCACCTCTTGATGATCGTCCTTCATCATGCTCATCCGATGGCCGTCCCCATCGTCGACCTTTTATCCGGCATTCGTCCTATGCCGCGATACTTTCGGCAGCCGTACCCTTCCAGGTGATCGTCCTTCACCTTAGATGACCGTCCCTCATCTTATCCCCATCAGAGCAGCCTTCCCCTGCTAGGTGATCGTCCTTCACCTTTGATGACCGTCCCTCATCATTATTTCATTTATTCTTTAACCCGATGGCCGTCCCCGTCGTGGTCCCTTTTCCTTTTCCTGGTGATCGTCCTTCACCTTTGATGACCGTCCCTCATCATTATTTCATTGATTCTTTAACCCGATGGCCGTCCTCGTCGTGGTCCCTTTTCCTTTTCCTGATGATCGTCCTTCATCGGTTTAGCCCGATGGTCGTCCCCATCGTTGTTTACATTACTTTATGAACCTGATGACCGTACCTCATCATTTATTTTTACCTATAATCCCCAGAGAATCTTATAGCTTTACTTGATGGACGTCCCCATCATAATCTCTCATATCCCCAGC
Source organism: Lathyrus aphaca (assembly GCA_963966055.1). Lineage (NCBI taxonomy): Eukaryota > Viridiplantae > Streptophyta > Magnoliopsida > Fabales > Fabaceae > Lathyrus > Lathyrus aphaca. Next base: position 141,225,166 of record OZ014525.1, read on the forward strand.
TTGTCGGCCGTCCCCATCATTGCTGTATTTCCCGCATATTTCCCAGCATGTTGGTCGTCCCCGCCATTGCTTTATCCCCAGCAGTCGTCCTCTGCTCGACGATCGTCCTCCGTCGCCCTCACTTTATAAATATACTTTATGTTCTTTTACAATCTATATCCATTTTCTTCTTCATTCTGTGAGTGCAAATTTTGGACTGTCTTTGGTATTCAACCACAAGTTACCTTGTTTGCCTGTTAAGCCGTTGCTTACATCCTGCACAGCTAACTCATGTTTGAATAGGGGCAGCTGTAAACACCCCAAATTTGCCCTCACTCATTCACACCATGGCTTGTGATCTCTTCATATGCATAAACTCAATCATAGCATCTCATACCACATTTTTAGTACACTGCATTGTTTCTAAGTCATCCGCATCTAGGGTTTGTGATCTGAGCCATCCAAGAGCCATTTGAGCCACTCCAAAGGTCATCAATCACTTCAAAAGGGTCCATGTATGTTCAAGCATCATATTGTATCTCCTCAAAGTCAAGAATGTCAAAAAATCACAAGAACTGAGAATGGCATGGAAGCAGAGCCATGTTTAACTACACAGATGACCTAGAATTAGGGTTTTGGTTTCAAAGGCCATAACTCCAAATTTTTTGGTCATTCTTGTTTCTATTGGTCTCTATATGGTATAGGGATCATGCATATCAATTTTCATGAAGAAATTCCATGGGGAAGGCATCTGATCAAGAGTTGACTTTTTGAGCAAGTCAGTGTAAAATCAGGGCATCTGAGGCCCCCAATGACCCAACCAAAGGGTGTTCTTCATCATTTTGATTATGTATGATCTTTATTTGATCATAGAATATGTTATAAGTTCACAAAATTGAAGAATTTCAAGCCATTTGCAAAGTTGACTTTTTGGGAAAATGACTTGTAATGGAAACTTGCCATTTTGGGAAACTTTTTCAACCCTTTCTTTTTGATTCAAAAATGCTTCAAATGAGAAAACTTTGGTCATGAAAGTTGTAGAATGGATCATTCCCTTTTCAAAAAGTACAAGAACTTGACCTAATTCATTTTGGATCAAAAGTAATGGTTTGTCAAAGTTGGGAAAAATCACATAATTTCAAGTTTTCTACCAAAGAGGCAAAGTTGCAAAACCACTTGCCAAGGCAAATTGTGCTATCAAATGGACTTCTAATCTTCATACAAACATGAACCAATGTCTAAAAATCAGTTTGGCCCAAAGAATTTTCCATTTCTATGCCTTGATTTTCACATAGCCATAAGTCATTTTTCATGAAAGTGCAAAGAGGGATTTTTGGCAAAATCATTCTCAAAGGAATTGTATGATCTCTAGCTGGTTTTAATGCATTGTCATGACCTAATGAGGCATCCTACATCAGAAATTCAGCAAGGTTTCTCACATTCACATAGCCAAAAGTCATGAAATGTCACAAGTTGTCAAGTTGCAAAAACTCTTCTAGCTCATGATCCAAATGCAGCAGCCTCTCATGAACCATCCAAGGGCCATCCTTGACTCAAGCTGAGGCAGGACAAGCCTCTAGATCACCTCTGCCACAGCCCATGCTTGAAGTACACCAACTATTGACTTTTTGGCCAATTGCTCCATACCATTCCCACAGTACATGTCAAGTCTTCTGACTCATTCCAATAGTTTAGGACTTGTATATGGATCATAAAACAAGCCTCACACAAGCCTGGAACACACACATTGCAGCACACTCCAAAAACTGTCAAAACTTTCCTCTCTTCGAATCTCCTTCCATAGCCATCAAACTTCAACAGTTCCTTCACCAATCAACCAGAAATCATCCATAGAACAAATCCCACCCCTCACAATGATCTGAAACAGCCCACACAAGAACCTCATTTTCTGATACACCAGAACTGAACCTCTCAAAATAGCCAATTTAAACTCCATTCAAGCTTGCCATTAGCACAAGGGGGATCATTGGAGTCAGTTTGCATAAGAGAAAGGCTCAGAAAGCTCCAGTTTGAAGAACTTCAGTTCAGGTATCCATCAAGAACAAATTTTCCAGAACTTCATTTACTTGTTATAAATTGATTCTACATGTTATCCTGATCATCATGATGTGTTTAAAATTGAAAATGAGTGGAAAATGAGTATGTATTGATGTTCTGAAGTTTTTCCCGTGAAAAATGTTTGCTTCGATTTGCTTGATTCATGTAGTTTAAATGTTGTTTGATGATTGATTCATGTTCCATGATGTTAGAGGATCATTTCCCTGTGTTCAATTTGAAGTGGGGTGGCGTGTAGCATGATCTAGGGTTTTGAGTTCGCCGGAGAAGACGACCGGAAGTCTTCTCCGGCCACCTGAATATCATTAACCCTAATTATGTCATTAATGGTGGTTTGAATGTGGAGCGTAGGATGGGCTGACTTCCTTTGACCCGCGCGCGTTTTGATGGCCAGGATCTCTCCATTTTGCCCTAATCCATAATTAACTTAATTAATCCAAATTAATTAATTATAAAATCAGATTTAACCAGGTTTGAACTTGGGCCATTGGATGTGGCGCCAAGTCAACCTTTCCTTGTCCAGAATCAATCTGGTTCGTCCATCCTGCATACTTCCATTTAATTTCTTTTTATTTTCATTTTATTTCATTTGTTTTGTACATTTAATTTAAAATAGCAAAAAATGTTTAAAAATTATGAAAATGTTTGTCAAGATTTTCATTATTTTTCAGAACACAAAAATATTTTTATTTTTATTTTTTGCATTAAAAATCATTTTTAAAACATTTAAAAGTTTATTTTTAATTAGTTAATGAAAATTAATTAATTAAAAATACTTTTAGGTATTTAAAAATCACAAAAAAATTCATGAAACATTTAAAAACATTTAGAAACATTGCCCAACTCTCAAACCAAATTTATTTTTTATTCTTGATATCCTTTTGATCATTTTCAATGGAATTAATTTCATTTCAAGGCATTATTTTGATTCAAACTTCAAAAATTCATTTCTGCCTAACCATTGAGAGTTGGACAATGATTATTTTTGAATTGCATCTTGCATAACATGTAGTTTATAGGATTAAATTGGCATGATTTGATTTTGCATTTCCTATTTGTTTGGCACTTTTCTTGACAAGGTACCTTAAAACCCTAGCAATCTTAGAAAATTCATAACTCTCATTAGGTTAAGAGTTGGAACCCCTCCTTTGGGCAGTGAGTTTGTATAGGTTTAGGGTTCCTTTGATTGTATTTTCAAATTTTTATCATGATGTTTGCTTCTGGTTTTGGATTTTTGCCTTGTATGTTGCATATAACCCTAATTCATGCCTTCCTTTGCATCCATCTTCCATTTGCTTGCATACCATGACTTGCCATGACATTTTGTACATTCATTTGATTCATAACACATCTTAGGACATATTAGAATCATGTGTGATCATTGCATCTTTCATTTGCCATGTTGTATGTCATTGACATTCCATAACCTTTCATGAACATCCATAGTTCAAAGCATGCCTCTCTTGCATCCATGTGTTTGTGTGATCATTCTCATGCCTTGCCTCATGTTTGCATCATCCCTTTACATCATTTGCATCATGTGTATGTTTCTGACTTTGGCCTTGGCACATCCATATGCATTGTTTCATCTCATTTCTTCCTTTATGCATCTTGTACTAACTTTTCAGGTTAATGGTAAGTTTGCTTGGGAGGTGAATTTGCCTTCACCTCCTACCCCTTCTCATCTTGTCATTTTACATCCTTGCTGCATTTTTACTTGTCTTTGAGTGAGCTTGCTCACTTGTGCCTTTCTTCCCTCTTTTCTCTTCTCATCTTATCCTTTTTCTATCTTGCTTCTCCTTGGTGGTTCTTTGAAGATTTCTCTTGCAAACCTCACAAACCCTAGGAACAACCAAGCATGACAATAATTAGGGTTTTGATTAGTCCCCCCATTTAGCTTTTACCTTTGTGTCATCATTGAGTCCTCTCTTCTCATCTCATAATCAGGGACTAAACCCTAAAGGTTTTAAGGCTTTGTGATTAAGCTTATGCTTGCATCCTTCTATTAGGATGGAGTGTATAACTTTAATCCTAAGTGTTAAACCCTTAATGTGTTTAACTCCTTTAATCAATCAACTTAATAATAATCAAGACATCAAGCTTGTAACTTGGGCCTTGCATTAGGGTTCTAATTCTTCCTTAATTGGTTAAGAAGGACTAACCCTAGTGTTAATGGACAAGTCCTCCTCAAGTTGTCTTACAAACCATAAAACTCACTTCTTCATCTTATCCTTAATTAAAATCCACTTAATAAAGACTTTGTTTTGTCATGAGTTTAATCCCTAATCTTGGATTAAGTTGAGGGGTCTTCCTCAGCTTAAACATTCTCATATATTATCCTTCTATTGGGATGGTGTAATGAGTCTGTTTAATCCCTGATTATGGCTTGATCTCATAACTTAACACTAAACAAAAACAACAAAATCATCTAACTAATCACAAGTAGGTTAATGATCTTAATCCTGCATCAAAGGTGATTAAGTGTGAGATGCTGACTTCACACTTAAGGTATTCTCATTACCCCTAATCAGAGGGAGGATGTGATGAGTTTACTAACCCATTGGTTTAAACTTAAGCTCATTAATCTATGACAAACTTTCAAAAGCAATAAAAGACTGAAAACACAAAAACAAACAATAATCGTCTCCTCCGGGATTCTTTTCTCATCTCATTCACTCATAATCGAGAACGTACTTCTTCCGTCTAATGCAAGACAGTTTGCACCTGAGCCAGACAAGTCATACACTTGAGCATTGACAAGCAAGCAGTTCATCAGTCAATTCATCTTTCAGTCTCTTTGGGTCGAACTACGGTGTTCTGACTTCCTCATTGCACGAGAGGATACGTAGGCATAACTTAACAGTTATCGAACAAAAGTCTCTGTATATTCCCCCTCTTTCCAGCTTATCCTTTTTAGCCTCATTATCTTGAGCATTTCATTCTTGTTCTTACACCGACACTTCTCTTATACACCTCACACTTCTATTACACTGACACTTGCAGTATTTCCAGCTTTGATACACAGATTGCACTGACACTACCCCTTTAAAACACAAATCTTTTAAGCGTGGATTCCGTCGAGTACGGCGGACAATCTGGGTGCTAATACCTTCCCAGGTTGTAACCAACCCCCTTTCTCAGTCTCTCTGGTTCGCAACCGTCTTATCCATACCTTTCTAGGTCTATGCAGCATTACCTTTCCTTCGGGATAAAAATGCCTAGCTGGCGACTCTTTCTTTTCTCTTGGGTTCACTCCTGTGTGTTCTCAGTCCTCTTTTCGCCGACCGTTCGCGTCTGTACCCCTTCTTGACCCCGGTTGTCATTTTGGTGGGAGCGACAAATAATATAAAAGCAAAGGGGATGAAAATTCATATCAATAATTTAACGGCATAAACTGCAAGGTAGAATTCAAATATCTACACATTCAACAACAATCACACAACATCATTCTCACACCCAATCCATCAACATAAAAAAACCATATATTCATCATTTAAATTATGCAACGGGATTCGAAACTTCAACCATACTCATATGCATATGGTATCATAACATCATTAATTGGCTCACTCAGGAACCAGGTTCACCCTGCTCAGATTCGGGACAAGTCACCAATCCACCCTACTCAGATTCGGGACAAGTCACCAATCCACCCTGCTCGGATTATAACTTGCCTCTTTCATCAACAACAATAACATAACAAATGCTTGCCACAAAATGTCAATGCAACAACACCATAATGTTTAAAGTCCTCTCCCAACAATAAACAAAACATGCATTGACTCAACAATAATAGTTTCCCTCCCGAAGTATCATCCTACAACAACATACTCACATTTCAACAACATAATTCATGCTCATACAACAATATATCATCATCACAATCAGTGGCGAAGCCAGAAATTTTTTGAAGCTTGGGAAAAAATTTAAAGACTGCAATCATAAAAAACAACAATGATTCAACATCATGAAGTGAAAAAAAGCGAGAAATTGGTTAAAGAATTATATTTAACACCTTGCGGGCAAGACTAAAAGCTATATTTTTCTGTATTTTTAACAGATAAACATTCATCCACTTAGTCGCATAATGTTGTATGCTAGTATTTAAAATCAATATTGAAACTGCAAAACCAGAACTGCCTCAAAATTATGTTGAAAAGTTAACTCGAAACTACGAAAAACAAAACTGTAAAAAGTAGCTTACCATAAAAACACTGCAAAAAATGCATGAAATATGATAGTTTTAAAATGGCGATTAGTAAAACTATCACTACTTACAATAAAATATGGTGGTTTTATAAACTGACGTAATGTTAATAGAAAAATGGAGGTTTTTACCGCCTTTATTTTGATATGTCTCTTACTTTACAATGATTTTTTTTTATTTTTATTGTTTTTTAAATGAATGTTTCCTTTTATAATTGTGGAAATTGATCAATAGAAATGTATAGAGTCCTAATATATATATTTTTATATTATTTGAGGATAAAATATATTATTTTCTTCTTCTTTTTAACAACGTTGTACATGATTTTTTAAATTTTAGTAGTTACTATTTTTATGTTAATTTTTCTTTCTCATAAGTATTCATTTTTTGTTTTTGATTAATCTGGTTCTAAATTGCAACTTTATTCTTTATTTCAATTCTTGCGCTTTTTGTAATGTAATTAAATCAAAATATTATAATATCAAAAAATTGATTTAATGTATGTTATATATATATATATATATATATATATATATATATATATATATATATATATATATATATATATATATATATATATATATATATATATGCATAATTTATATTTTTTTGGTTTAAATTTGTATTTTTCTACATAAAAAAATATAAATTTTTTTGTTTAAACCATAATTTATACATTTAATATATATATTTTGCATAATTTATATTTTATCATTTATATTTTTGTTTAAATCATCATTTTCTTCATTTTCGTTAATTATGGCAGTTTGAACCGCCCTAATAGCACATTTTAACCGCCGTAATTTTCATAAATTTAGTAAAAATAAGGCAAAGAATTGGGCAAGAGTCTGGTCACATGCCCAGCCTCGCCGGACCTTAAAATCGCCTATGATCATAATTCACAACAATTAACCCAACATCATCATCATCATCACATGTGCACATATCTGTCATTCATAAATTACTATATGGATTTGATTAAACATCATATTTAATTGTTAAGTCATACCAAAACATCATTTAAATAGTAGCTAACAAAACATCCAGAAAAGACAAAAAAGTAAAAAGTCCACAAACGTCCACAACAGTAAAAAAAATTGAAATATGCAACTTAACATCATCAAAACAAGTATTTACACTCACTGCAGATTCATGACGAGCTACCCATCATGGTCGTGATGCCCGTCATTAACATCAACTCTTCACAACGTCACTCATGCAACGACCGACTTGAAAGACAAGCCTAGGTAGTTTGACGACTTACCTGTCACCAATGTGATGTCCGTCACTGCCCAACAACTCGCCGAATTTGTCTTCTTCAATGCAGTTCAATCTAGAACTCATATTTTTCATCTTGCATATTTTCCATTTGTTAAGTTTTGCATTTTTAGCCATATGCATTTTTATCATCAAATAAAGTTACTGTATTCATGCATATATGCATTATAGTAAAAAAAAGTAAACATAAAGTCAATATTTTACATGTTGAAGAAATTGACTAAAATTGCAAATTTTCATTATCATTTGATTTATCATCAAAATATCCATTTGAATTTTATTAATCATTTTCATGCATCATAAACTAAAAATCAATGTTTCTAGATGATCCACAATATCTTTCATTTATTACATCATTATTTCATGCATATATTATATCATTATATATATATATATATATATATATATATATATATATATATATATATATATATATATATATATATATATATATATATATATATATATATTAACTATTCACTATTTAATTAAATAAGTTTCTAGAAGATACTCACACTTTGTGCATTTCTTTTTTCATAATTTTAAAACTAACCTCTTAGAGCCAATAAATAAAACCATTCTCATTCACAAATCTCACCAAGAATCATTCACAAAAATAGAGAAAAAACTTTGCACAAATTTCTCTCAATTTTCTAGTCACTTTTTATTTTTCTTGATTTAGGTAGGCTTTTAATTTTATTGTTTATTTAATTTTAATTGCATTATTATTCTTGTTACACTTAATTAGTATCTTAATCATCACCATTTGCATGGAAACTTCATTGATTCAAAATTAAGAGTTTAAAGTGTTTTTGAACCTCCATGAGCAAAAGTGATTGAATGTGATTTAATTTTCGTTTCTTTTTGTTGCTTATTTTTTAATTCTGAGTATTCCATATTGTTAGTGAGACTAGGGGTGGCAAAACGGGTCGTGGCCCGCCGGCCCGGCCCGCGCACCCGCCTAAAAATGGCGGGTTGGGTTAGGATTTCGAGCCCGCCGCCCACCAGAGCCCGCCCCGCTAAAGACCGCCACCCGCCAAAGCCTGCCCCGCCAAAACCCGCCACCCGCCAAAGCCCGCCGCACCTATGAAATAAACATTTTTCCTTATATTTTGCTTATAATTTAGGTGAAAGCTTGTTGAAAGTTCAATTTTTTATTGAAGATTAATACTTGATGGACTTAGTCTTTTGCCATTTATGCTTTCAAAATGTTGGTATGATATTTTTTTATTGAAATTAAAAAAAACCATTTAATTTATTTTAAAAATAGAAAAAAAAAATAATGAAGGCGGGCAAGCCCGCCGCCCGCCAACCCGCCACTTTGGTGGGGCGGGCTAAACTTTTATGCCCATTTCAACTTGGCGGGCATGCCCGCCCCGCTCGTTTTTTGGCGGGCTTTAGGCGGGGCGGTGTGGGGCGAGGCGGGCGGCCCGTTTTGCCACCCCTAAGTGAGACCAAGTAGATTAATTTTCATTATTCATTTGTTTAATTTCATAAATAAATTGAGCAAGTTATGGCCAAAATAAGGATGAATATTGCTGAAAGTTGCTTGCAAACTAAGAGTTAATCATGTCGTCTGATCACATCTCACTTTTCTATTTCGATGTTCTACGTATGCAATGCGCTGCTTGGATGGCTAGTAGAGGTCGGGGATCCTATACATGACTCCCCGTGCAAGCTCACCATGAAGGCGCAATCTCATTCGTTGATTGGATCTAAAATGGGGGAGGGATGCAGTCAACCCTCCGGGTTACGTTGACTATGTGTTTGGGCTTAAGAGCTTGGGCCTATCTAATTTTTTTCCGGCACCCTTAGTTTGTTTTTCTTTATTTTCTTATGGTTTTTTTGTGGGGTTGATTTGGACCTTGGGCCACCATTTTTTTCTTCATAATTTCTTTTTTTTTTGCTAGACTACTACTCCCTTATTTCTCTTGCCCCCTCTTTTTTATTATTTAAATTAATTAGTTTATTAATTTTGATACTTAGATTTAATTAAGGTAATTAATGATTTGATTGATTTTTTTAATTAATTAGTTAAATTATTTAACTTTAATTAACTTAATTAATCAATTTAATCAAATTTTAATTAGTTATACTACCCTTTGTTTAATTAGTTGGTTGCTCATTTTAAATCCCATGCTACAAAGTGTATCTTTTCCCCTTGCGTGTAATTATTGCCATTTTTCTCCTTTTATTTTGTTGCTTTTATTTAGCTAATTAACTAAAAAACATCAACTTAAAATAAATAAAAAAATTCAAAATCAAAACCCTTATCCAAAGTCAAGCGGATTTTCAAAACCTTGGTCTAATGCCCAGTGACTTTCCAAACTTATTTATTTACATAATTCACTTTAGCGTAAATTAAAACATTGATCAATATCGAATTCGCTTTTCGCAATAAGTAATTGATTGAAAAAGATTGGGACAAAAGTAATTCTCTTCTCGTTTCCCGAATGTTCATGTGATGACTGCACTTAGCCTACTATTTGAATATCCGTCGATCACTTCAAAACACTCTTAAATAAATGAATTAAGTTGATTCTTTCGTGGATGAAAAAGATTGGGGAAGTAGTAATTTTCTTCTCCTTTCCTGAGTATTCGTGTGATGTTCGCATTTAGCCTATCGATCAAATATTTGTCATTCGTTAAAGAAATATGAATTAATTCATCACATAATTTGATAATTAATCGATTGAAAAAGATTGGTGCCGAAGTAGTTTTCTTTTCATTTCCTGAATATTCATGCGATGGAAGCACTTAGCCTACCGTTTGAATATTCGTCAATCACTTAAAATATTCAAACACATCGAACCAAATATCGCACCCCGTGCGAACAACAACATTTTATAAAAGGGCATTATTTAGTCAGTTCTAATGCGAAATACAAACTAGCGCTTAAGTTTCCACCATGAGCTAACAAGTCAATGTTTAACCGTTAGAAAATGATCTAAGCATTTGTTCTTTAACACAAATTAACCAACAAAATGTAGCCTTCGTCCGAACTATAAAGCTTTGAGTTCCTCATTATACTTGAGGATATGTAGAAGTGAGACCCATAATCTCGTCATACACCCTAATAAAAAAAAATTGCGATCCCTTTTCTTTTCCTTTTTCAAATTTTATTATTCGATGAAAACAATTAACGAAAGTTAACATTCAATCACAAATTAACTAAAAGGTTCTCGTTGAGTACAATAGACGTTTCCCTTTTCATAATTGACTTCCGAACTCGAATATGGTGGCGACAACCATCTTCTTTTCTTGTAAGGGTTTTATCAATATTTTCTTTTTCCTTCTTTGTAATAAATAAAGTTCAGCTGTTGGATATCATTTTTCCGCAAGCGTGCATTACACTTCATGAAAGATTGTATTTTTCAAGATGCAACACACATGTTATACATTCATCATTAACATCTAATTTCATCAAATCAACACTTTAATTCATGGTTTTCATAAAATCATATTATTTCCCAATTCTTCAAAATAACAACAATGGTGAATATATGTTAACTCCTCAAAACAAAATTTGTCACAGATCATATCATATAAATTTTATCACCAATCATCATCAGATACAATAAATCAATTACAAATAATAGAATTATGTAAAAATCCAAAAGCCCTATTGGAGGTTAAGGATTCCTTAATTCTACTTTTCATGCATACACCCATTATTGAGATAATTCTCCCGCATACCTGGTTATCCTAGATGAAGGAGTGAAAAATACACAAGAAAAAGGTTGAATTGTGTTTCGCTTTTACTTAAATTAACTTCTAATCAGAGTTCAGAATCAGAACTGATGTTCATATTCTGTTTAGTTCATTAGGCAGCAAATATTAACAAAAGTAAATAAAGAACAACAAAAGACACAAAATATTTATCTTGGTTCCTCCCCTAACTGAGAGTACATCTAGTCCCCTTATTTCACAAGAGATTTTCATTATAATCAACCTGATTAAAATCTCTTGCACTTCTACACAAGACTTTTAAAATTTCCCAGACCCACTCCTAGAGACTTTCTTTTGCTTATAACATATGTCTAAGACCTACCCTCTGCTTACACCCTCTAACCGATCCACCTGCTCCAAGGTCCTATGGTTGAGACTTACCCTTGCTTATAACACATGTATAAGAATTCTTGCTCACCCCCTCTGACCAAGCCACATGCTCTAAAGGTCATCCAGATTGAGACTTTCCCTTGCTAAAGCTGCACTCAAGACTTCTTGCTCATGTCTCTAACACCCCAAAATTTTCCCTCTCATTTTTATGGCATTTAACATACATTTTCATTGCATTCAAAAATCACAATAATTAATAATAATAAAATAAATAATAATAAAAAAGGGGCATTTATCATCACGCATAAGGTATGTTATCAAGTGTTTTTCAGTGACAATATCGATCATCAAGGCTCAAAGTCAAAATAAGCTCAGAACGAACAACGCGGGTGCATTTCCAAGGTTTCCCACCAAAAGAAGGGAAAATTCAAAAATTGACTGTGTTAACCGGTTAACACATCCTTTAACCGGTTAACGCGTGCAAATTTTACCTAGAAATGCAAATTTTTTTGCATGAGGGGATTTTGGCTATTTTTCCATTTTTTATTTGATTTGATTTATTTCATTTCATTTCATTTAAATGTGGAATTATAGAGAAGGATCTAGAATGATTACCAAGCCTAATTCCCAAGATAATTCCTAATCACCTTTCTAAGCCAGTTCAAATCCTAGTTCCAAACCATATTTTGGGCCCCAAACCTAAGTGGTATTTATGCCATTTCTCTCCAAACCTCACCATACACACTTCATAATTTTCATTTCCCTCTCAATTTTCTTGTTTTCTCTTACACTTTTCTCTCAAGTCTCTTCAAACCCTTACACACTCAAAGTTCCATTTTCTTCAAATATTATCAAATTCCACCTTGAAATTTGTTGATCTTGGAACTAAACCTTCATCCGTTGAATCTCTACACATCTAATTCTGGTTTTTGCTACTGGTTTGGATTTGCTTTTTCTATGGAAGTGCTTTTGGATTGAGTTTTTTGCATCAAGTTCATCATCTGGAATTTATCTTGCAATTGCTTGAAGAAGAGCATTGTATCTTTAGATTTATCATCTTGATTTATCAATTGCAACTTAATCAACACTCAAGAACGTTTGGACATACGATTGACAATTGTAGAGAGTTCGAACATAAGGTGCAATGTTTGATTGATGCAAAGGTCATTACACCAAAGGGTCTGCTTTTAAGCTGAAATCTTCAAATTAATCACCCAGTTTGCAAAGACATCTTCAGAAGCAATAAACCCAGAGGGAGTCAAGTCTCCTCAATGATGGCAATGTTCAGTTTCTTTACTGCATTTCCATTTGTAGTTTCTTGTGCTTGTTTAAACATATGTCTGCATGCATGAAATTTGTTTGTTTTTGAATGATGATCATAATAAAATGCATACATTTTTATTGAAGTAACCCATTCTTATTCAATCGTAATTTTGTGTATGTGCATTTCAATACCAACTGTCGTGCTTAAACTCTTGAGAGAGGATGACGAAATGAAAACGCAAAAATATTTAATTGTGTGCTTTTGAAAAAGACCCAGTTGATGATGTACATGCATTGATTCAAATCCAAGTAATTGGAGATATAAGGGATATATACCCTCGTTATCCCCTTTGAGCCTTGAAGTAGGAGTTTCTTTTCGCATGAAAAATCCCTTGCATTTAACCCAGGGGAAGGGTAGGTGTCAGCTAGTTGGACCGAGCGTTCATAATTTCATAAAGGAAGGTATTTGAGGACCCATTACTTTTCATTGTACCAAATCAAGAGGTCCAAAGACCAGAAACCATAATGGTTATCCTAATCAAGAACTCCAAAGACTGGAAGCCACAATGGTTATTCTTTATCGACCAAAGGATGAGGCAGTCAAAACCCTCGCAAAACAATCAAGACACCCAGCGTCACACGATTTGTTAAAAAAAAAGAATAAAATCAAAAATAAAATGATGAAAAAGCCTGCTAAGTCGAACTTGAAAACAAGTGACTTAGGAAAAAGTTAGGGAATCCCGTTGGATTCTAATTGCAAAAGATTCCAAAGAATCATCAGTCCAGGCAAAAGTTAGGGATAAGAAAAGAACGAAAAAGCGAAAGACGAAAAGGATTACACAAGAAAGATCCTTAAGCAAGAACAAAGTCGTGTGGAACAGACATGAAGACAAAGAAGGGGTGACTGACTCCAAATGACAATTTGATTAGTGCTTAAACCGTTAGCAACAATGGTCCTCAACCAACACGAAACCCTTATGAAAGGTGAACGCTTGTGGAAATTAGCTGAACATAAGAATGAAGGACATTACAAAAAGGGGTGGGCACAAAGAATTTTAAGCCTTAATCTTTGTTTCTAAAAAACCACGAACCAGGCCACGATACAACCCTTGAAATTCCTAATTGAAACATGGTTATTTCGAGAGCATGCTTCAATGAGATAGCGTTCCTGACTCCTATGAGTTGTGCTAAAAGATCTTTGTCGGTATTGCATGTGCATGCTTTATTTTATTAAAAATATGTGTCGTATCTTAACCAGTTATTCACTCCCAAGGGTTTTCCATCTTTTCAGTAAGACTTCAAGATTAACATGTGTGTTTCATTAGAATCTTCATCCCAGAATAAAACATTTTCTGTTTGCATACTTTTGTTTAACATTAAAAAAAGCTTACATATGGAATCTCAGTCCAGAAGCTAAATTTTGCCTAGTTGAGAAGTTTGAAAGTCTCAAAGGACAAGCATACGAAGGTGCACTTTTCCAAGAAACTTCATTGAGTAGAGACTTCCCCTAACTAGTTGTATTAAATGCAGTCAATTGGGGAAATCACATCGAGCAGTCCCCTTTTTCACCCAAACTGGGGCAATCATTTCGATATTAAATCCCTCAAAGATCATTCAGTCAAGGGAAAAACTACTTAAAGACTCGTATTGGGGAAGGAAACCCTAATAGCACGAGAATTCACTATTTCCCGAAGCCGGACAGTCGGAAGCACCTATCCAGGGTTCAGATACCGGGGAAGAATATCTCACAGTGATTTGAGTTTTTAATGAGTCCTCAAAAGGCAAATTATTTCATAGACCATGCGGTATGGGGAAGTTATTTCAAGATCCGACGAATCTCTCCAAGAGTTTGAAGATACTAGGGCATTTCAGATGCCATGTTTTTTTGTAAAATCCTCGAAACAATTTCTTCTGATTGACTCCCTAGTCTGAAGCGATTTGAAAATTACAATGGATCATTATTCACTTGTGATTAGTATGCAGTCAATTAGCCTGGAGGCTTGAAAGAACATAATCATTTTCAGCACACAACATGGTGAAGATTTTTCCTCCAATTATAGTCTGTGTAGATTTCGGGTGCTTCTCAGGATAAGGTATTAAGGGGTGAAATTCCCAAGCAGATATTGTCCCCAACAAGAGACGTCTTATAACTATCGTGACTTCATCTCTAGTGGGGTCCAGGGACAGTTGTTCACCTATAAGTCAAATAATCTTTAGACAGAGCTTTTGTGATGCAATCGTCATCTAATATTGCAACACTTGTTTGCATTAGCCCTTTGTTCATTCACTTGTCTATGTTTGATTGGTACTCTTTGATATTTTTTTGTATCGTTGTTCAGTCACTCATTTGTGCTTGACATAATCTTTGATACACGTTTGTATCTTTTTGGCACACATCTGTGTTAACCTTGTTGTTCAGACATTTGTCTGCGTATGTTTCTAAAACCTGTGGATACTCGTCTGTATCATCCTTGACACTCATTTGTGTTAGTTTATTATTCAAATACTCATTTGTGTTTGAGTTTACCTTTGGATACTCGTATCTTTCATCTTTAACACTCGTTTGTGTTAGCTTGTTATTAAGACAATCATTTGTGTTTGATTTTAAAAATTTGTTGATACTCGTTTGTATCGTTCTTCAACACCCATTTATATTAATCGTATGCTTCGGATACCCATTGGTACTCGTCGATATCATTCTTTCAACACTCATTTATGTTAGCCATTGTTCAGATACTCATTTGTGTTTGACTTCATCTTTTGGTACTCGTCTGTACCACCTTTAACATTCGTATGTGTTTACTTGTTCTTCGACACTCGTGTGTGTTTGATTATTACCTGTTGATACTCGTCCGTATTATTGATAAGTCACTCATTTGTGTTTGATTTTAAATATTCCTATACTCATTGATATCATTCTTAAACACTCGTTCGTGTTATCCTTTTGTTCAACACTCGTTTGTGTTTGATTTAAAAACTTATGATACTCTTTTGTATCATGGTGCGTTCATTTGACTGTGATTTATTTTATACCAGTGGATACTCGTTTGTATCATCGTTCAATCACTCGTTTGTAATTGGTTCCTTACCCTTTAATATTGATCTGTCTCATTGTTCATTCACTCGTTTGGGTTTGATGTCATCTTTGGATACTTGTTTGTACTATTCTTTCAATCTCTCATTTGTGGTTGAGTCCTCACCTTTGTGATGTTCGTTTGTGTTGTTTGTTCAATTGGTTGTTTGTGTTTGATTCTATATCTTTTGATGTTTGTTTACATCATTGTCTGATACTTGTTTGTATCAATGGCCGGTACTCGTCTGTATTTGTGCCTAGAGCACTCGTCTGTGTTTCTTTGATCATCGTCCGATATTCGTTTATATTATTGACTAAGGCACTCATTTGTGTTTCCTTGATGATTATCCAATAATCGTTTGTATTAAAGAGGTTTGAAGTCCTGACGGTGGGATTAAGCATCAAAACATGCAGTTCAGAATAGTAGAACATATGCATTTTTACCGCATATTTGTATAGGACTAGTGAAGAGGGTTCATTTATCCTGATACCGTATATCCGCGTAGGATATATGAAGAGGGTTTGTTTATCCTAGTACCGCGTATTCGAGTAGGATTTGTGAAGTGGGTTCATTTATCCTGATTAGTGCATGTCTATCCCACAAACTTAAGTGCAAAAAGTTCAAAAGATAGTTATTCGTTGTTATCATTGGCTACTTTTCCACCGCATTAGAGTTCTCCAAATAGAGGTTTTCGTTGGTTGGGTTTATATCCCTTTTCTTCGTCTCCATCAGAGTGCAAATTTTATTGTTTGTTTTTGGTATTCAATCACAAATTATCTCGAACATCTGATAGCCGATGCTCTCGTCCTTTTTAGATTAACAAATGATTGAATAGGGGCAGCTGTAACACCCTAAAATTTGCCCTCTCATTTTCATAGCATTTAACACACATTTGCATTGCATTCAAAAATCACAAATAATAATAATAATAAATAAAAAAAGGGGCATTTATCATCAAGCATAAGGCATGTGATCTAGTTTTTTCAGTGGCAATATCGATCATCAGGGCTCAAAGTTAAAATAAGCTCAGAACGGATAGCGTGAGTACATTTCCAAGGTTTCCCAACAAAAGGAGGGAAAGTTCAAAATTTGACTGTGTTAACCGGTTAACACACCTGTTAACCGGTTAACGCGTGCAAATTTTTCCTAGAAATGCAAATTTTTTTGCATGTGGGGATTTTGGCTATTTTTCCATTTTTGATTTGATTTATTTCATTTCATTTAAATGTGGAATTATGGAGAAGGATCTAGAATGATTACCAAGCTTAATTCTCAAGCTAATTCCTAATCACCTTTCTAAGCAAGTTCCAAACCATATTTAGGGCCCCAAACCTAAGTGGTATTTATGCCATTTCTCTCCAAACCTCACCATACATACTCCATAATTTTCATTTCCCTCTCAATTTTGTGGTTTTATCTTACACTTTTTTTCTCAACTCTCTTCAAACCCTTAGACACTCAAAGTTCCATTTTCTTCAATGATTATCAAATTTCACCTTGAAATTTGTTGATCTTGGAACTAAACCTTCATCCATTGAATCTCTACACATCTAATTCTGGTTTTTGCTACTGGTTTGGATCTGAATTTTTTGTGGAAGTGATTTTGGATTGAGCTTTTTGCATCATGTTCATCATCTGGCATTTTTTGTGCGTTTGCATGGTTGTTTGTATACCATTCCATGTTTAATCATCATGGACCATTGTGATATCATTTTAGATAATTTTTAGTAGCTGTTTGCATGCATGTTGGTGTATGTTTGCATTCTTTTGACGCGTGAGTTTATGCATTCCTGATACTTGGCATAATCATTTGTTTTGCATCCATGAAGCATTATACATGATGATTGAATGTTTGCATAAACTTGTTTGCATGATAATAATTGTTCAATATGCTAATGTATGTTGTCTATTCATGTGTTTCATGTTTTCATAATTCACACACATAAGCTTGAAATTGCATGAATGTTAACATTTGTTAAAAAGTGATACATAATTCAATGTTAATGGTGTGCATTCTTGTTGCATTATTGCTATGTGTTGAGATGTATGCATTAATACATGTCCTTGGTATGTTGATCATTAACATCTTTGGTTTTTTATTTTCATTTATTGATTATGTGATGCTTATGCATGCTTATGCATGCTTGTTAATTGATGTTCATCCATGCTCATTGATATATGGTTATAATGCATTCTTGGTTTGTAATTGTTGCATGATGCATGAGGTGTTGCATTTCAATTGTGGTGTTTTCATTTTGCATCTAAATATGCCTTGCATTTTGTTGCTGTCTTGTTGTATAAGTGTTGTAAAAAGTGTACAGTTTGTGTTCTGTCTTGACTTTTAACATCTGCCTTGGGGTTGAAATGTGGGCTATTATATGCTGTTTGTTGTTTTTATGCCCATGCAAGTGCTGAAGTGCTGTAGTAAGTGATGTTTATGCTTATTTTTTTTCTAACCATTTCAAGGGCTTAGGTAAGTCTTAGAAGTGTGGATGTACTTCCACATTCCTCCTTCTCCTTTCTCTTTTATATTTCATACTTGTGTTTGTGCAAGTATTTAAAATGCTTTGTCTTTGTATAATTCTCATTCATCCCTCTTTAGGAGCAAATTAACTTCCGTCTTGGAAGTAAGTTGTTTTCCTAATCCTCTTCTTCCTATTCCTTTCTTCTTGTTTATGATAGAGTTCTTGAACCTCACTAACCTAGTTTATCCAAGCATGACAACTTAATTAGGATTGTTTAGTTTCCCTTAGACTTTTCACCTTTGGAGTCTCCTTTGAGTCTTCTCTTTCTCACCTCAAAACAAAAACTAAAAAAACATCTTAATAAAGGTTGAAATGACTTCTTGTTTATGGACTTATTCCATGGGGCATTTGCATCTATCCCATATTGGGGTAATGTGAACTTGTCTAGCATGATGTACAAGTCTGAACTTGAAGTCATTTTCACAAAGAAAAGCTTAAAAATTATTTCTTCACTTGAAAGTACAAAAACACTTAATAAATACAATGGGTCAATGTACTTGAGCCCTAATCTTTGGAGCCAAGTCCTGGGCATCTTCTCCTTGCTTGAGTTTACTTCTTCCTCATTCCATCTTGGAGTGATGTAAGAATTACATACTCCATTGAAAGGAACTTGGATACACTTTCATGTGCCAAACTCTCAAATAAAAGCATTTAAAAAACATTCAAAAAATAATAAGCGTTTTTCCTTCGGGAATTCTCTTCTCACCTCCTTCACTCTAAACGAAAGAACTTGATCCTACCCATCTTTTGCAAGAAGGTAAACACACTCATTTCAGACGAGCCTGCAACACCTGAGCATATGCATAAGCAATTCAATCCCAAAAACACAAGCAAGTTGTGCCAGTCTTATTGAGTCGAACTACGGTGTTCTGACTTTATCATTGCACAAAGGGAATACGTAGGCATACGCGATGACGCTTGGCAAACAAAATCCTTCAGTCTCTTTCCTCGTTCTTCGTGCCATTTCATCTCCTTATCCTTTCATCTCATTCTCGCTTATTTCTTTTTAGTCCTTTCCAGTAGTAGTTGCAGCAGTAGCAAATACCCTCACCCTTTGAAATAGTGCTAGCAAGCGTGGATCCTGTCGGGTACAACAGACAATATGGGGTGTTAATACCTTCCATTTTCATAACCGATTCCATTACCCTTTCTCTTTGGTTCGCGAGACTCCGCTTTCTCCCTCTTCCAAGTTTGTGCAGCATTACCCTTCCTTCAGGATATAAATTCTTGGCTGGCGACTCTTTCTTTTCTGCGCCACTTTCGCGTGTGTACCAGGATGGAACTCCAGGGAGTGACAATGTTCCTTGGACGAAGTTTTCACCCTTGCTCAATTAGACTAATTGATAAGACTTTCACAACTCAATCTCTTAAGAAATGAGACTTATGTGTCTTAAGAATCTTGGCTCAAGACTTGTTGCTCGAATCCCAATGAGATAAGACTTATGCTTAAGCGTATAACAAGAGACTTAATCTAAACTACTGAAGGCTCAGTAGAATATCATACAAGGTGTACATGATACAAGTATCAGAGGTATGGAAATCACCATAACAAAGACCTAAATCTCTTAAGATTTCTAAAATATTCAATGGTAAGAAATCTTAAGGATTTTACAATTACAACCAACAACAAAAAAGCTACATATTACAATAGATTTCATAATTACTTGATGTAACACCCAAATATTTTATTATTTATTTAATATAATATTTAATGATTTATTTGTGATTATTTGGTCGATTTTGTGTTGCGGTGAATTAAGTTGTTAAGTTGGAATATTAAGTCGGAAAGTCGTGGAAATATTATTAGAAGTAATATTATTGTTGTTGGAGTGTGTTGCTTTAGTGGGCTAGAATTCGTGTAAGAATTAGAAATTCGAGGGGTGTAATGTTTAGGCCCATTAATAATATTAGTAGAATAATAATATTATATGATTAAAAAAATAGAAAGAAAACAAGTTAGGTTTTTATCAGTAAGTGGAAGTAGAAGTGGAACAGAGCACGGTCGTGATAGAAGAAGTTGCTTGAGAGAAACCGCAATCGGTGCAATTTCTCGGAATCCGATCAAGTTAGAGCTGCCTTAATCCAAGGTAAGATTGGGTTCGAATTTTATAATCGGTTATGATAATTGGTATGTAGGGTTGGTTAATTTGTGTGTTGTTGTGAATTGTTGATGTTGTTGTGATAGTTGTCCTTTCTTATAGTTGTGATTGATCAATGTTGTTAAGTTGTTTAGTCGATAAGCTGTTTAGGTTGAATAAATGAATTGGATGGGTATGTTGCATAAACCGTTAAAAAATTATTTAGTAATTTGTGTGTTGTTGTATGAAGTTATTTAGACAGTTGGTATTGTGAGGTATTTGGAAATAGTGCAGAGAATACAGGGAATACGAAGAAAACAAAGAGGAAACTGGAGACTTTTAGGTTGGGACGTTTGTCCCTTGAGCCTGACGACCGTTAGGGAGAGGTGACACTTGTCACTTCCCTGTGTCGTCCGACACAATGTGACGATAGTCACACTGAGGAGGATGCTTAGTTTTGACGTTCTGCTTCATGTTTGTTAGACTGAGTAGTTTGGCTTGATGAGATGCTTAGATGTTATTACAGAAACTTGATTTAAAATAAGTAACTAAGTACATAAAATAATTAATTGACTTAGAATGCAGTAAGGAGTTAAGAAGTTATACTGATATGAATTACCAGAAGTTAATTATGTAATATTACCATAAGATTGATAATAGGTTTGGTGAGTTGGTTACTACCATGGGTTTAACAGATACTTAGGAATAAGCTAGTTGATAAGTTGTTGTTGTGAATTTAAGGCGTAGAGCCAATGTTGATTTGTCGTTGTTGTTATGTTGAAGGCCCTTGAATGTTGATAAATTGAATGTTGTTGTGTTGTTACGTTGTATTAGTTGATGTTGTTGATAACCATGTTGAGTCGCATATCATATCATCGAGTATGCTGGGGCTGTTGCTCACACCATGTTGGCCTAGATTGGCACTAAGTTGAAAGTTGAAGGCTTATGGCTTGATGCCTCGGTAAATTAGAAATTTTAAGTTGGAGTTTTACTCCGAATGGTACCACATGCATAACATAGTCGAGTCACATTAAAGTTGCATTTCTCAAGTTGTTGTTGATTGTTTCTTTATTGATGATGTGAAGTGGTGATATTTGTATGATCCTTGCTTATGTATTATTTATCATAGTTTGTTTATAACTTTTGATATCTCACCGCTTTTGTTTGAATGGTGTCCTTATGTTGGCAAAGTTCAGGTAATCAAGAGGAGTAGTCGTTTACCTTTAGTCGAGTCGGTGGTTATCGCTCTGATACGTAGCACTCGGGGGGGGGGGGGGGGGTGACACGTGTCTTGTTTTAATTAGTTATTTTAAATGCTTAATTTTTAAGTTGAATTGTCAAAGACTACTTTGTTGCTTTATTTTAAGTTGAATTTTGTTGATTAAAGATGCTATGATTTGAGTATTGAATCTGCTGCGTAGTATTTAATAAAGTTGAATTATTTTGAAGATTATATGATTGTTGAAGTTCTCCTAGAATGTGTTATGTATCTTTCTTGATTGGTTTTAAGTTGAAAATGTGATATCCCGTTTTATGTTGAAAATTGTATAACTCTGATTTTAATATAAATCTCAGGTAGAAAATGGGGTGTTAGATTAGTGGTATCAGAGCAGGGTTGTCTGTCCGGCCAAGTGTCGAGTCGTAGCTGTTTAACAATCGATTATTGTTATTTATTTCTAACTTTTGTTGGTGTTGTAGTGCTAAGTTGAGATGGCTGGAAGAAATGACACTGGAATGGCTGCTGCAATTCAAGCAATGACTCGGGCTGTACATAATTTTTCGCATGCTGGTGAAGATGCTGGATCACGTAGCTTGGCGACTTTTCAGAGAGAGAATTCGTTTGTCTTTAAAGGAAAGCATGATCCAGATGTAGCGTTGGGATGGTTGAAAGAGATTGAGAGAATCTTCCGTGTTATGGACTGTACTCCAGTGTAGAAGGTTCAATATGGTACTCACATGCTGTCAGTTGAGGCTGATGACTGGTGGCTAGAGACTCGTGAGAGGCTGGGTGCTGCAGGTGAAGTAATCACTTGGGATGTGTTCTTTAGGGAATTCATGAGAAAGTATTATCCAAAGGATGCCCGTGGAAAGAAGGAGATTGAGTTCTTTGAGCTAAAGCAGGGGAACATGTTTGTTACCGACTATGTTGCAAAGTTTGTGGAATTATCTAAGTTCTATCCTCATTATATTGGAGCTGGTGATGAATTTTCAAAGTGCATCAAGTTTGAAAACGGATTGTGCTCTGAAATCAAGAAGGTCATTGGGTATAAGAAGATCCATGTATTTTATGAATTGGTTGATAGTTGTAGGATTTATGAAGAAGATAATAATGCTCATTACAAGATTGTTAATGACAGAAGAGGTAAGCAACAATAGAACCGTGCAAGCCTTATGCTGCTCTAGTGGGAAAGGGTAAACAGAGAGTTGCTCCAGCTCAGAGGACTAGTGGAGGAGGTGCTCTTGCTGGTATAGTTTGCTTCAAGTGTGGACATGCTGGTCACAAGAGTAATGTGTGCACTGTTGAGGTAAAAAGGTGTTTTCATTATGGTAAGACTATGCATGAAATAGCTGATTGCAAGAATAAAGAGATGATTTGTTTTAATTGCGGCGAAGAAGGACATATTGGTAGTTAGTGTCAGAAGCCAAAAATAACTCAAACTGGGAAAGTGTTTGCGTTGGCAGGAACTCAGATAGCTAGCGAGGACAGACTTATCAGAGGTAAAAACTTCATTAATAGTACTCCTTTAATTACTATTATTATACTGGTGCTACGTAATGTTTTATTGTTGCTGATTGTGTTAAAAGATTGGGTCTTGAATTTTCTGCTATGAATGGTGAATTGATCGTCGAGATTCCGGCTAAGGGATCAGTAACTACTTCTCTTGTGTGTCTAAGGTGTCCTTTGTCGATCTTTAATAAAGACTTTTATGTTGATTTGGTGTGTTTACCAGTGAATGGGATGGATGTAATTCTTGGTATGAACTGGTTAGAGTATAACTACGTTCACATAAACTGTTATCGCAAGTCGGTGAGGTTTTCTACTCCTGAAGAGGAAGGAGTCAGATTGTTATCTTTCAGAGAGCTACAACAATTGATGAAAGAAGAAGAATCTCATATGTATTTGTTGATGGAAACATTGTCTGTTGAGATTAAAGCTAAGATTGAGGAATTGCTAATGGAGAATGAATTTCCTAAAGTTTTCCCTGATGATTCCTTATGTACTCCTGGAGAGAGAGGTTAAATTTTTGATTGATCTTATACCTGGTACTAGAGCTATTTCGATGGCACCGTACAAAATGTCGGCATCCGAGTTGTCTGAATTAAAAAAGCAGTTAGAGGAATTACTTGAGAAGAAGTTTGTAAGACCAAGTGTATCTCCGTGGGGAGCTCCAGTGTGGCTGGTAAAGAAGAAAGATGGAAGTATGAGACTTTGTGTTGATTATAGACAACTGAATAAAGTGACAATCAAGAACAATTATCAGCTTCCGAGAATATATGATTTGATGGATCAGTTAGTGGGTGTTCGTGTATTTAGTAAGATCGATTTGAGATCGGGTTATCATCAGATCAAAGTGAAACACGAGGATATTCATAAGACGACGTTCAAAACACAGTATGGACATTATGAGTATTCGGTGATGCCTTTCGGTGTGACTAATGCGCTATGAGTATTCATGGAATATATGAATCATATTTTTCATACTTATATGGATCATTTTGTAGTCATATTCATCGATGATATTCTGATTTACTCTAATTCAAAAGAAGAGCATAAGGAACATTTGAGAATAGTATTGGAAGTTTTTAAAGATAAGAAGTTGTATGTGAAGTTGTCCAAGTGCGAGTTTTGGTTAAAAGAAGTCAACTTTCTTGGTCATGTGATTTCAGGTAGTGGTATTGCTATGGATCCTTCTAAGGTAGATGTTGTGTTGCAATGGGAAACTCCAAGGTCGGCTACCGAGATTAGAAGCTTTTTGGGACTAGCTGGTTATTATAGAAGGTTTATTTAAGGATTTTCTAAGTTGGCACTTTCGTTAACTAAGTTAACTTGTAAAAGTAAAGCCTTTGTGTGGGATGTTAAGTACGAAGAAAGTTTTACACAATTAAAGAAGAGATTAACCTCGACTCCGATTTTGACATTACTAAATCCAAAAGAACCGTTTGTAGTTTATTGTGATGCTTCGTTGATGGGTTTAGGAGGTGTGCTTATGCAGAACAACAAGGTAATTGCTTATTCGTCACGACAGTTGAGAACTCATGAAAACAAATATCCTACACATGATTTGGAACTTACTTCAGTTGTTTTTATGCTGAAGATTTGGAGACATTACCTTTATGGTTCCAGATTTGAAGTTTTTAGTGATCATAAGAGCCTAAAGTATTTGTTTGATCAGAATGAGTTGAATATAAGACATCATAGATGGTTAGAATTATTGAAAGATTATGATTTCGGTTTAAATTATCATTTAGTTAAAGCTAATGTCGTGGCTGATGCGTTAAGCCAAAAGACCTTGCATATGTCATCAATGATGATTAAAGAGTTAGAATTAATTGAACAGTTTCGAGATATGGGTTTGGTTTACGAAGTGACACCGAAGAGTGTTATGTTAGGCATGTTAATGATTAATAATGATTTTCTAGATAGTATTCGAGAAGCCCAGAAGATGGATGTGAAACTAGTGGACATCATGAATATTTGTGGTCAGTTAGAGAAGAGTGACTTTATGATTGATGCACGAGGTGTGTTGAGACTGCATGATCGAATTTGTATTCCCGATGATGTAGATATGAAAAAAAGGATTCTTGAGGAGGGTCATAGGAGTAATATGAGTATTCATCCGGGAGATACTAAAATGTATCAAGACTTAAAGAAAATATTTTGGTGGTCCAGAATGAAAGAAGATGTGGCACGTTTTGTGTATGCGTGTTTGACTTGTGAGAAGTCAAAATTGAACATCAGAAGCCTACATGGTTGATGCAACCGTTGGAAGTTCAGAATGGAAATGGGATAACATTTCTATGGATTTTGTGATAGGGCTTCTTGTTACTCTAAGAAGGCATGATTCAGTTTGGGTGATTGTTGATAGGCTTACGAAATCGGCTCATTTCATACCTATTAACATCACATATCCAATTGTGAAGTTAGAAGAGACTTATATCTGAGTGATTGTGAAGCTGCATGGGGTTCCTTTGTATTGTGTCGGATAGAGATCCGAGGTTTACGTCGGAGTTTTGGAAAAGTCTACAAAAGGTGTTGGGTTCTAAGTTGAGGTTGAGTTCGATATATCATCCTCAGACAGATGGCCAAACTGAGAGGACTATTCAGTCGTTGGAGGACTTGTTGAGAGCTTGCGTTCTTGAGAAGGGAGGTTCGTGGGATACTTATCTTCCATTGATCGAGTTCACTTATAATAATAGTTACCATTATAGTATCGGAATGACACCTTTTAAAGCGCTGTATGGTCGGAGGTGTAGAACTCTGTTGTGTTGGCATGAATCTGGTGAAAGTGTCGTACTTGGACCAAAATTAGTTCGAGAGACTACCGAGAAAGTAAAGTTGATCCGAGAGAAGATGAAGGCTTCTCAAAGTAGGAAGAAAAGTTACCATGACAAGCGAAAGAAGGATTTATAATTCCAAGCTTGTGATCAGGTGTTTTTTAGAGTCACACCTGTGACTGGTGTTGGGAGAACTTTGAATTCTAAGAAGCTCACTCCCCATTTTATCGGTCCGTATCATATTTTGGACAGAGTTGGGAAAGTTTCTTATCAGATGGTGTTACCGCCAAATCTTTCGAATTTGTATGATGTGTTTCATGTGTCACAACTTTGAAAGTACATTTCATATCCATCTCATGTGGTTAGTATGGACGATGTACGAGTATGGGATAATCTCACGTTGGAGACGAAGCCTGTGCGAGTCGTGGATCATGAGATGAAGACTCTTCGAGGGAAAGAGACCGTGTTGGTGAAAGTTGTCTGGTTTGGAGCTGCTGAAGAAAGCATGACCTTGGAATTGGAGAGCAAGATGTGAGACTCCTATCCCGAGTTGTTTGAATCAGGTAAATTTTCGAAAACGAAAGTATTCTAAGTAGAGGAGAGTTATAACGCCCAAATATTTAATTATTTATTTAATCGAATATTTAATTATTTACTTGTGATTATTCGGTAGATTTTGTGTTGCGGTGAATTAAGTTGTAAAGTCGGAATATTAAGTTGGAAAGTCGTGGAAATAGTATTAGAAGTAATATTATTGTTGTTGGAGTGTGTTGGTTTAGTAGGCTAGAATTCGTGTAAGAATTAACAATTAGAGGTGTGTAATGTTTAGGCCCATTAGTAATATTAGTAGAATAATAATATTATATGTTAAAAAGAAATAGAAAGATAACAAGTTAGGTTTTTATCAGTAAGTGGAAGTAGAAGTGGAACAGAGCACGGTCGTGAGAGAAGAAGTTGTGTGAGAGAAACTGCAATCTGTGCGATTTCCCTGAATCTGATCAAGTTAGAGCTGCCTTTAATCCAAGGTAAGGGTGAGTTCGAATTATATAATTGAGTATGATAATTGGTACGAAGGGTTAGGTAATTTGTGTGTTGTTGATATTGCTATGACAATCATGCTTTCTTACAGTTGTGATTGATCGATGTTGTTAAGTTGTTTAGTCGATAAGTTGTTTAGGTTGAATAAATGAATTGGCTGGGTATGATGCATAAATCGTTAACAAATTATTTAGTAATTTGTGTGTTGTTATGTGAAGTTAGTTAGACAGTTGGTATTGTGAGGTATTTGGAAATAGTGCAGAGAATATAGAGAATACGAAGAAAACAGAGAGGAAACTTGAGACTTTTAGGATGGGACATTCGTCCCTTGAGCCTAACGACCGTCAGGGAGAGGTGACGCTCGTCACTTCCATGTGTCTTCCGTCACAACGTGATGATAATCACATAGGTGTGACGATAGTCACACTAAGGAGGATGCTTAGTTTTGACGTTCTACTTCGGGTTTGTTAGATTGGGTAGTTTGGCTTGCTGAGATGCTTAGATGTTATTATAGAAACTTGATTTAAAATAAGTAACTAAGTACATAAACTAATTAATTGACTTAGCATGCAGTAAGGAGTTAAGAAGTAATACTGAGATGAATTACCAGAATTTAATTATGTAATATTACCATAAGATAGATAGTAGGTTTGGTGAGTTGGTTACTACCATGGGTTTAACAGAGACTTAGGAATAGACTAGTATATAAGTTGTTGTTATGAATTTAAGGTGTAGAGCCAATGTTGATTTGTCATTGTTGCTATGTTGAAGGCCCTTGGCCAACGTTGATAAGTTGAATGTTACTGTGTTGTTATGTTGTATTAGTTGCTGTTGTTGATAATTGAGTCGCATATCATATCATTGAGTATGTTAGGGCTGTTGCTCACACCATGTTGGCCTGGATTGACACTAAGTTGAAAGTTGAAGGCTTAAGCCTTGATGCCTCGGTAAATTGGAAATTTTAAGTTGGGAGTTTTACTCCGAATGGTACCACATGCAT
Source organism: Lathyrus aphaca (assembly GCA_963966055.1). Classification (NCBI taxonomy): domain Eukaryota; kingdom Viridiplantae; phylum Streptophyta; class Magnoliopsida; order Fabales; family Fabaceae; genus Lathyrus; species Lathyrus aphaca. Next base: position 141,253,239 of record OZ014525.1, read on the forward strand.
AACAGTGTCGAGTCGCATTAAAGTTGCATTTCTCAAGTTGTTGTTGATTGTTGCTCTATTGATGATGTGAAATGGTGATATTTGTATGATCCTTGCTTATGTATTATTTATCGTATTTCGTTTATAACTTTCGATATCTAACCCCTTCTGTTTGAATATTGTCCCTATGTTGGCAACGTGCAGGTAATCAAGAGGAGTAGTTGGTTACCTTTAGTCGAGTCGGTGGTTGTCGCTCTGATATGTAGCACTCGGGGGGGATGACGTGTGTCTTGTTTTACTTAGTTGTTTTAAATGCTGGATTTTTAAGTTGAATTGTCAAAGACTACTTTGTTGCTATATTTTAAGTTGAATTTTGTTGATTAAAGATGTTATGATTTGATTATTGAACCGCAACTTAGTATTTAATAAAGTTGAATTGTTTTGAAGATTATATGATTGTTGAAGTTCTCCTTGAATGTGTTATGTATCTTTCTTGATTGGTTTTAAGTTGAAAATATGATATCCCATTTTATGTTGAAAATTTTATAACTCTGATTTTAATATAAATCTCGGGTAGAAAATGGGGTGTTACACTTGATCTTGTTGCTCCTTCATCTGAAGAATCCTTGTTAAGATTAAAATTTTAATATTCAACCATATTTATAGCCTTTGCAGAAACTAGTCATTGAAGAGGTAACTTGATCAAGTATCTTTTCCTTTCCTCCATAATACACGAGTTATTGAAGATGGATACACAACAAATTTTGAATTAAGTGAGTAACTTGTTTAACATTTGAGTCGTCATAAGGTTTTGTACTAATAGAGTCATTAAGAGATGTCATCCACACAACATGCTAACATTTCTTGAGCCTTGAAATCATATAGAATCTAGCTGACGAGTTGATAAGATAGTAAAAATTGCTTTCTGCAGTATGGACAACCACAACTTTACCACTAACTCTGAATGGCACCAGATGCTGATATACAATTACCAAGTGTAGTAACTCATCTGAATACTAAGTCCTTCAGATTAGAGTCTACCCCAATCCACACTAGCAATTGTTCTTCAAACTCTACCACCAAAAGATAGCAATGAAGCAACTCTCAAGTGTGTTCGTGTAAACAAATTATGATTATTTATATACAATGATGTAGAACCTACATAAATAAAGACACATCAAATAAACCATTGTTCTTTTAATACTTTGTTATCATCAAAACCAAAAGAGAATATATCAAGAACAAATCTTGTTTTAACAATCTCTCCCTTTTTTATGATGACAAACACAAGTATTTAAAGGACAATGTTTGACATTTAATTTTCTCTACAACAACATGGTATGAGATTTGTAAGTTCCCCCTGAGTCTGATGGTCCATAGATGAGTTCTACCGACTCTAACACCAAGAACTACTTTTCAAGAAAAAGTAAATTAGTCTTCTTAGTAACATCAGAGTCTGAGGTTTGTAAGCTCCCCCTAAGTTAAACAATTCCAAGGTTGAGTTTTGTAAGCTCCCCCTTAGTTCCATATTTAAGAAAACCAAAATAACAACATTTTAACTTCCTTTGGCAACAAAAGAATACAGGATTTGTAAGCTCCTTCTGGGTCTGATAGGCTAAGTCAGAGGTTTGTAAGCTCTTATATAACACTATGTACAAGAGAGTTAAAATATGTTTCTCTTTTAACTTTATTTGACAACACCAAAATATGAGGTTTCTAAGCTATGTTTAGGTCTGATAAGCTAAGTCAGAGGTTTGTAAGCTCTTACTTAACACCATGTACAAGAAAGTTAAAATACACACTGGGCAAGGTAACCAAAAAAGAAAAATAAATACCAAGAAAATAAATAACCAATATGTACAACTGAATATGTACTCAATGGGTTTAATTTCCACTTAAATATTTACCATAATTTTCCACCTTTTGTCACATAAAAAAGAATAAAAAGAAAAGAAAAGAAGAAGAAAGATCTCACAAATAAATGTATCCCAAATCATCATTACACGGTCAATTTCCAATGAATAAAAGTAATCAAGTAACAAGAATCATTAAAGTTTGTATAGTGCATGCTTTAAATTTAGTGGTCGTTACTATTCTAAGACTTAAGCAAGAATTAATTTCGGGCTCTTGGTATGCATATAAGCCATTATAAAAGCACCTAAATTCTAATTCATTTTCATTAAGATATTTCTATAGATATTGAGTCGTCTACTGAGAGTTATGGCACATCCATCATAACAGATGTTACAAAGAGTTCTACAAGTTTATAAGTCCAATCTCTTCAGAGGCGAGCTGCTTCTGAATCATCTACGACTGAGTCCTTGTCCTCAACAATATTTACTCGTGAAGAGGAAACTTCAGTAGTTCGTGAATAACTTTTAAAATAAGATCCTCCAGTAGCTGCTCTGAGGCCCAAGAGAAGAAGTATGAAGATGTCAAAGAAAAAAAGGCCAATAAGAAGTTCCACCTAATAATCCTAGTCATAGAAGAGGAAGAAGAAATTGACACTAAAGATGAAGAAGTGGATTATGGCAATAATGGACATCGTTGGGCACGCGATGCTCTAGCTAGGGATATTTAATAGAAACATCTTGTCCCTTTTAAAAAAAATATTTTTGTAATCCTTATGCTTAATGTTAATGAAATAGTTATTTTGATCAAAATTCCATAAGCATGCAAGTACATTCTAGTAACTCTCCTCAAGATTTTTTGAAAGTACATTTAACCAAGTGGAACTGACACAAAAGTAACAGTTAAAACAAGTCAAATATAAATTCATGACTATTTAAATAATCTTAAATAGGTTAAGTTGTTATATAACATTTCCAAGAGTTATTATTAGAGTACTGATAAAATTTAATCAATACTCAAATAATTTTAAACTCAAGACTATGTATGTCATGCATATATAAAAAGGACTCAGGTAAACTTTCTTCCATCATCACTTAATCCCTAAAACTCCAAGATGTATAAGAAAAATCAGATATGGGTTCCAAAGATATATTTCCGAAAAACAACAATACTGAATGCAACAACTTAAGCAAACTAAGGCAAAGCAACAACTGAAGGATCTACATACAAGCAGACAACTTCAAAAGTGTTTTCCTCTTCAACATCCTTTGTGAAGACACACAAAAGAAGAATATCTTCTAGATCCAGACGCATAAACCATTTGAAAAGAGAGGCATTGGAGTTTTCTAAGGAAGAATGGAAAGATTTCTTAGATAATCTGGACATGTCAAATGATCCTAGGGAATTCCTTAGGTCTAATCCAACAGACTAGGAAATCCAATTATCTTGTAATACTTCTTTTTTATTAATGAAACAAGTTGCAAACATTGAGTTATTTTTCCTATTATTAAAGAATATTATTGAACAACGCATAATTAATATTCAATAGTTTAAATTGAACATAAGCATGATCAAACTTTGAATTAATAATAAAAGGCTTAATACAAAGATTTCAACAAAATACAAATCATAACTATGAATAAATCTAACATCAAAATCTTTCATAAATAACTTCAAATTTGTCTCTCCAGATTTTAGAGGAACTAGCCGCATAACTTATGATAACCCCATGCTAAACAAGTATTTCAGAAATAACTTGTCCTTAAGGAATATAGAAGGTCTTTCTCTCTTGAAAAGAAGAAAGAGACTTATTCAGATGGTCAAATATAACATGAGGAAGGTCAATGTTCAAATTTGAATTAAGAAGTAGAAGTAGATCTTTTTCAATAGGGTCCACAAGGTCTAAATCTTTATCCTTAGGGAGTAAGTTTGAATTCATAATCTAATTCCAAACAACAAAATTGGGAAGAAGATTTGAGATCACTGATGTTTTATATGGATCTACAAAGATAGGCCGAGTAGGAAGATATTGTTCCCAAATAAGAGTTCTTGGAATTCTCCAATCTCCTCATAATTGATCACATTTGCAATCACTTGAAAGGTTATTGTTATAGAAACACCGATTACTCTAGATAGAATATCACACTCTAAATTCAACTCAATAATGGAAGCATTAGTCCAAAAATATTTGACAAAATTGGACAAGTGAAACTACAAAGCCTCTCAAAGTAGAAATTTTAACCTTGTTCAGACAAAGTCTTCAAGAAGTTGAAACCAATCTTAAGAAAATCATCAAAATCCACAAACTTTTCATTAATGACAACCAACTGACTCAAAGGAGATTTAACTGAATAACTTATCCCTGGTTTGGTTTGATTAGCACAAAAAAAGAAGAGAAGAAGAAGAATCTGAACAAGAATCCTACAAGAATAAGAATCCTGTCAGAAAAAGGACACAATGATGTTTCACAAGCCAAGGAATAGTAACAACAAGTCTCAAAAGATAAAGCATCATTACCCAAAGGTGCTTATCTAGTAGATATTTTAATTCCATAGAATGAGTTTAATCTTTATGAAAATTTAAGTATTATAAAAGTTCTGATACCTTTTTACTTAACTTGTTATATCAGAAGTAAAGAATCTTCTTCTGAATCTTAGAATCTGACAACTTTCAAAAGCTATCAACTATCAGAGTCTAGTAGATCTAAACTTAGAAAAAGATATCATTTGTCAGTCATAAGTCTCTAAGATTTTATTCAGAACTTGCACTTTATCTTGAAAGAAGAGTCATGAGTGATTGATTAATATTGAATTGTCTTCAATAGACATTTGACAAGAAACAATATTAACTCAAAAAGTGAGAAAATTGTTTCCATAAATATGATTATCATCTTGCTTAATGAGACATTTAGTACAAACAAATACAACTGAGTTTCCTCTTAAATGTTTATGAAGTTCTCCTTTTAAAAATAAATTCTCTAGAAGTCTAGCAGAAACTTTGTATTTGTATCTATACAAATGTTTCATTGAATCAAAAGATAAAACAAAAAAGAACAAGCATGCCTTTTTTGTTTTGTTTTTGGGGGTCATACTCGATTTAGTACTCATACTTGACTAATAGAGTCTGAACACCGCTTTGAGTGGATTCTGATTCAATGACTGTATAATCATTGACTCCACTACTCACACTAAACTCATTACCACCAGTACTTGAATCCAGGTTGTTGGCTCTTCCTCCAATAAAGTTGTAAACAACCTTATGGAAGATGCCTATTCTTTTTTCCATGATATATGTAGCAAATACATTATGATACTCATATTTCTATAAGACCATACATGGATGTACAAACATACGTTTCTCTACCTTATGAAACAAGCTAATATTAGAATCATAAATCACTTAAAACTGTAAGTCTACAATGAAATATGATAAGAACATAATATTATTCTAAGAAAAGTCACTAATCTCATTGTCAAGAATTAAATCTTTTGACTCTGAAACTATTGACAAACTCAGAACCAATTGGTGTTAGCTATCAGAAAATGAAATAAAGAAAATCAAAGTATTGTCTTAGTACGAATGATTGATTTCAAAGGAAGATTGAAGATTTCTCATAGAAATGTCTTTTAAAACAACTTCCATGACGATCCTCAAATAAGAAGCAATGGAGTTTCTTAAGATATCACCTTAAGGAACAAACTCCCTTTTATCACATATTTTGAAGCAAGATAGATTTTGACACCATATCTTACTTTTTAATATTTGATTTTATTTCAAAACTCAGATGCTTCTATTCATCTGAATCCTGCACCGATATCAGCTTAAAAAAGATTAGACATTGAAGAGCATCTGACATTAGGTTATGGTAGTGGATCTTCTTGCTTTCAGATATGGGAAATCAATTGAAATACATGTATTTTATAAGCTTCTGAAGTTACTCTTCTATAAAAAAAATATATCACAATCCCTTCAGCCAGTATGGAAATTCTTCTAATAAGAAACCTAAGTTTCTTATCATCAGTCATTCCAAATAACAAAGCTAAATGGATAAAGTGATCTATTGTATATTATCTCATCATATAACTCCATTTATTTCCTTTGAAGATTGCAAGACAAACCTTCAGAACACAACAGATCTAACAATTAAACTTCCTGAATTAGTGTGACTTTAGATTTAAATCAGAGAGCAATCTTCTCAGAATTTGCTTGAAAGAATAGATGAAGTGTAACAACTTAAGTTTAAAAATTGATCCCTACAAATATGAGCATAAGAATTCAAACATAGTCCAAGCATCTGACACATTAATGATGTTGATATACTCAGAAGTGAGATAGAGCACCTACCAGAATGCAACTATCTTAGAAGATTTTCAATAAGCTTCTTCTGAGTTGGTGAAAGAGATTTTCAAACCAATCCTCTCTACACTATCAACTTCTATAGTAATACCTTTCACAAGGATATTCTATAGGCCTTCAGCAACCCTTTATCAAGACCAATGAGTTAAAAATATGTTTATCTTTTCCATCATTTAAATCCAGTGGTATCACACTTTGGATATGGTAGGAAAAGTCGTATGATATTTTTCATATGGCACTTGATTCCTTTATGAAGAAGAAATATACTTTTCATATTGGACCAATATCTGCACCATTATTAAGTGTTAAGCACAAACCATGCTCTGATACCAATTGAAAGTGTGAAAATTACACAAGAATGGGGTGTTGATTTGTGTTTCACTTTTACTTAAATTAATTTCTAATCAGAGTTTCAGAATCAGAACTGATGTTCAAACTCTGTTTATTTCATTAGGCAACAAATATTAACAGAAGTAAATAAAGAATAATAGAAGACACAAAATATTTATCCTGATTCCTCCCCTAACTATGAGTACTTCCAGTCCTATTGCCTCACAAGAGATTTTCATTATAATCAACTTGATTACAGTCACTTGCACTTTTGCACAAGAATCTTATAATTGCTCAGACCCACTACCTGATACTTGTGAGCAACTCTTTAGTTTTGTATGATTATAAATTTTAGGTGTTTGTGCTTTTATCATATGCTTTATATTAAGACACTTTGTATGCATTGCTTGCCTTTATATCACTTGTCTCATTTTAAATAAATAATGTCTTTGAATTTCTGAAAATTCGCAAAATGAATCGATTCATTCCATCATGCATCGATTCATGTTGTAGAAATAATTCTGGGAATTCTGCTATGAATCGATACATTCGCAACATGCATCGATTCATGCTGTAAGAATGATTCTGGAATTTCTTCTATGAATCGATTCATACAAACATGCATCGATTCATTGTATATTCATTTTTCTGTTTTTCTTCATTTGATCAGTATGTATTGATTCATGATATTATGCATTGATACATAACAGTTTAAATACCATTATGTATCGATTCATTCGCATCTTGAATCGATTCATTTTTCTGTTTCACTTCTAACAGAATCTGTATAGTATATGTTTGGTTTTCTGTGAGTGCAGACTGTGATAGAATTGCAGACGAAATTCAAAGTCAAGGGGATTGAAGAACACATCAAGAAAAGCAATTTTTAGTGTGTGCAATTCAATGTTGAGCAGGATTGAAACCTAGAATCAAATTCATCTTCATCATCTTCTCAAATATTTTGATTCAAGAACATTAACAAGGAATTAGTGTTGTTTTGTGAATTAAAGGTTTATGAGATAACGTTCAGTGGTACGATCGGAGATCCAGCTGAGTTGAAGAGTGAAAGAAGGTTTCAAGGAAAAACCAGCTGGGTTTTCCTTCAAGAACGGGCGTGTTCTTGAGGGTTTGTTAGTCACGTTTACGAAACAGATTCAGCCGCAACTGTCGCTCCCGGGATTTTCATCCTAGTACAAACGCGAAAGTGGCGCGGAAAGGTTAGAGTCGCCAGCCAGACATTTTTATCCCAAAGGAATGGGAAAGGTAATGTTGCACAAACCTGAGGAAGAAGGAAAAGGACGAGGCCTTGCGAACCAAAGATCTGGATACGGGAGTCGGTTACGAATTGAGAAGGTATTAGCACCCCAATCCGTCCGTCGTACCCGACGGGATCCACGCTTATAAGTCTGTTTTCAAAGGGTGAAAAAATAATATGCTGTTTAACTGAAAGAATAGCTATATGGAATGAAATGAAATGAGAAAAGAAATGGAATTGAAAAATGGGAATAAAGGGGGAAAAATGTAGGGAAAAAGAAAGATTGTGCTCGAATGGGCCCTACCCCACTGCCTACTGTCGCTCCCGATAAATGGGACTGGCCCAGATAAAGGTACAGACGCGAACAGTCGGCGAGAGGGACAATGAGAACACACAGCAGTGGACTCACTGGAGATGAAAAGAGTCGCCAGCTAGGCATTTTTATCCCGGAGGAAAGGTAATGCTGCATAAACCTAGAAAGAGATGGATAAGACGATTGCGAACCAGAGAGACTGAGAAAGGGGGTTGGTTACAACCTGGGAAGGTATTAGCACCCAGATTGTCCGTCGTACTCGACGGGATCCACGCTTAAAAGATTTGTGTTTTAAAGGGGTAGTGTCAGTGCAATTTGTGTACAAAAGAGCTGGAAAAGAATGTACAGGTGTCAGTGTAAGTGAAGTGTAAAGTGAAGTATATAAATGAAGTGTCAGTGTAAGAATGGAGTGAGATGCTCAAGATAATGAGGCTAAAGAATAAAGCTGAAAGATGGGGGAATATACAGAGACTTTTGTTCGATAACTGTTAAGTCATGCCTACGTATCCTCTCGTGCAATGAGGAAGTCAGAACACCGTAGTTCGACCCAAAGAGACTGAAAAGGTGAATTGACTTGTGAACTGCTTACTTGTCTATGCTCAAGTGTATGACCTGTCTGGCTCAGGTGCAAACTGTCTTGCATTAGACGGAAGAAGCAAGTTCTCGTTTGTGAATGAATGAGATGAGAAAAGAATCCCGAAGGAGACGATTATTGTTTGTTTTTGAGTTTTCAGTCTTTTATTGCTTTTGGATTTGTCATAAGTTAATGAGCTTTAGCCTAAACCAATGGATTTAGTAAACTCATCACATCCTCCCTCTGATTAGGGGTAATGAGAATACCTTAAGTGTGAAGTCAGCTTCTCACACTTAATCACCTTTGATGCAGGATTAAGATCATTAACCTACTTGTGATTATTTAGATGTTTTTGGTGTTTTTGTTTAGTGTTGAGTAATGAGATTAAGCCATAATCAGGGATTAAATAGACTCATTACACCATCCTAATAGAAGGATAATAGATGAGAATGTTTAAGCTGAGGAAAGCTCCTCAACTTAATCCATGATTAGGGATTAAACTCATGACAAAACAAGCTTTTGATTAAGTGGATTTTAGTTAATGATAAGATGATGAAGTGATTTTTATAGTTTGTAAGACAACTTGAGGAGGACTTGTCCATTAACACTAGGGTTAGTCCTTCTTAACCAATTAAGGAAGAATTAGAACCCTAATGCAAGGCCCAAGTTACAAGTGTGATGTCTTGATGATTATTAAGTGAATTAATTAAAGGAGTTAAACACATTAAGGGTTTAACACTTAGGATTAAATTTATACACTCCATCCTAATAGAAGGATGCAGTCATAAGCTTAATCACAAAGCCTTAAAGCCTTTAGGGTTTAGTCCCTGTTTATGAGATGAGAGGAGAAGACTCAAAGAGAGACACAAAGGTAAAACTAAGAGGGGAGACTAATCAAAACCCTAATCATTGTCATGCTTGGTTATCCCTAAGGTTTGTGAGGTTTACAAGAGCAATCTTCAATGGAACCACCAGGAAGCAGATGAAAGGATCAGGAGAAGCAAAGTAACTTGCTTCATTCAGGAAGTCAAGTCACTTGAGAAAAGAAAGTGGGATGCACAAGAATGAGCAAGCTCAATCCAAACACATATAAAATGCAGCAAGGATGCATAAAAGAGATGAAGAGAAGTTATGAGAAGTGAAGGCAAATTCACTTCTCAAAGCCACTTACCACCTGAAAGGTTAGAAAAGAAATGCAATGCAATGCAAAATGAGATGAGATAACATGATATAAATCAAAACCAGAAGCACATACATGATGTTAATGATGCTATGAGATGTTACAAACATGAGGCAGCACATGAGGATGATCATACAAGCTTATGGATGCAAATGGAGCAAGTTAAGGCACATGAACATACATGAAAGGTTATGAAATGCAAATGGCATACAACATGGCAAATGCAAGATGCAATGATCAAACATGCTTTCAATATGTCTTATGATGTTAAATGAATCATATGGAAGCATAAAATGTCATGGCAAGTCAAGGCATGAATGCAAAATGCAAGATGGATGCATATGGAAGCCCAAATTAGGGTTTATGATCAAAGCATTAGACACAAACCAAAATCAGAAGCAAACATCAATACAAAAAATTGAAAATGCACTCAAAGGATCCCTAATCCTATACTAACCCACTGCCCAAAGGAAAAGTTTCAACTCTTAACCAAATTCAAGTTATGAATTTCCTAAGTTTTCTAGGGTTTTAGGGTTCCTTAACAAGAAAAATGCCAAACAAATGGAAAATGAAAGATCAAATCATGGCCATTTAATCTCTCAAACTACATGCTAAACACAATGCAATGCAAAAAGAACCAAGGTCCAACTCTTTAGGGTTAGGCAGGAATGATTTTTTGAAGTTTGGATCAAAATAATGCATCAAAATGATTTTAATTCCATGAAAAATTCTCAAAATGCATCAAGATCAAAAAATAAATTTGGTTTGAGGGTTGGACAATGTTTCTAAATGTTTTTAAAGGTTTCATGAATTTTTTGGTGATTTTTAAATACCTAAAAGTATTTTTAATTAATTAATTCTCATTAATTAATTAAAAAGAAACTTTTAGATATTTAAAAATACTTTTTTAATGCTAAAAATAAAAATAAAAATATTTTTGTGTTCTGAAATTAAATAATAACATGTATAAAAAATTTCAGATTTTTTAAAGTGTTTTTGCTATTTTAAATAAATTGTAGAAATCAAATGAAATAAAAGGAAAATAAAATGAATTTAAATGCTGGAAAAGAAAAGTCAACAGATCTGATGGCTCTCATTCAAACTCACACGCGCGCGCTTTGACTTGGCGCCACATCCAAGGGCCAGAATTCAAACTTGCTAATTACACTGATTAAGCCCTAATTTTGCCCTAATGACTTTCAGATGACCGGAACAGTGGTTCCGGTCATCTTCTCCGGCGAGCTCAAATGCTAAATCATTCTACAAGCTATGAAAATGAAAACTAACTATCCAGAAATCATCCCCACCCTAAAACGATTCAAACCCCTCACTCAAACATCACTTATCATTCATAATCAGAGAGAATCGAATCAAAATAGTTTCTAGGGCAAAAATTTCAGAACACGATTAAACTCTCATCTCTCCACCATTTTCAAAACCAATGACATCAGAGTGATCAGGAGAACATATAGAATCTATTTAGAACTTAAAAAAGGATTTCTGGAAAAAATGTTCTTGAGCTACCTGAGTTTTGAAGCTTTCAGTTCACAACTTTCTGGGTGCTTTCCTTTGTGCTATCCACTCCTCTTGTGCTCCTGATGAACCCTTGATGCTTAGAAAAGATTTATGTTGGATGGTTTGAGAGTTTGAACAGGTTCTGTTCAAGCTCAGGTGAGAATCGTGTTTGGCTTATGTGGTGTTTCAAGGGTGAATGAAGGCAGGGAAATGATCAGGAGGATGTGGTGATGAGTTCTATGAAGTTTGTTTGTGAGTTGGTGGCTTGTTTTCTGAGTTTCGAAGGTTTTTGCTCCAAGGGTGGAAAATGGGAATGTGATGCTCTTGCTGGTTTCAGGCTTGCTGGCTATATGAAATGTCTTGCTTTTTGTTTGTATAAACAAATGGGATTGGTCAGAAGATGTGACCTGTGCTTTAGTGATAGGTGTATCTACTTTTGCAAATATGTCAACTTCTTGTAAGAGAGGGCATGGGCAACTTCTAGCCAAGTACAAAGGGCTTGTCTGGCGCAGCATGGTATGAGGGAAAGGCTAGTGTGATTCAGCAGGCTAGGCAGCAAGTGGATGAAGTGTGATCATTGGTTTTGCAACTTGCTTGCTTTTGCTTTCCATGAAAATATCTTGCCTCACAAGCCATGAAACATGAGAAACTCTTGGTCCATTCTGATTTTTAGGTCACATGTGATGTTTGTGTAATGGCTTGACATGAATTAGAAGTCACAAATGCCTTTGGTATAAGATCTTGCAAATTTCTCATTTGGTGCATAACTTGAAATTTAGTGATTTTTGCCAACTTTGATAAACCATAACTTTTGATCCAAAATGAATTAGGTCATGTTCTTGTACTTTTTGAAAAGGGAAAGATCTAATCTACAACTTTCATGACCAAACTTTTTCCATTTGAAGCATTTTTGGATCAAAAAGTAAGGGTTGAAAAATTGCCTAAAATGACAAATTCCTTAAAAGTCAAACTTGCCCTAAAAAGTCAACTTTGCAAAAACTTGTAATTCTTGAATTTTGTGAACTTCAAAATTCTTCCATGATCAAATAAAGGTCATATACACTCACAATGATGAAGATCACCCCTTGGTTGGGTCATTGGGGGCCTCAGATGCCCTGATTTTGCACTGACTTGTCCAGAAAGTCAACTCTTGATCAGATGACTTCCCCATGGAATTTCTTCATGAAAATTGATATGCATACTCCCTATACCATATAGAGACCAATAGAAACAAGAATGACCAAAAAATTTGAAGTTATGGCCTCTGAAACCAAAACCCTAATTTTAGGTCATCTGTGCAGTTAAACCTGGCTCTGCTTCCATACCAATCCCAGTTCTTGTGATTCTTTGGCATTCTTGACTTTGAGAGGATATAATATGATATAAGAACACACATGGACCCCTTTGAAGTGATTGTTGACCTTTGGAGTGGCTCAAGAAGCTCTTGGATTGCTCAGATCACAAACCCTAGATGCAGATGACTTAGAATCTATGCAGTGAGTCAAAAATGTAAATTGAGATGCTATGATTGTGTTTATGCATATGAAATGATCACAAGCCATGGTGTGAATGGGTGAGGGAAAATTTGGGGTGTTTACAGCTGCCCCTATTCAAACATGAGTTAGCTGTGCAGGTTGTAAGCGACGGCTTAACAGGCAAACAAGATAACTTGTGGTTGAATACCAAAGACAGTCCAAATTTGCACTCACAGAATGAAGAAGAAAAGGGATATAGATTATAAAAGAAAATAAAGTATATTATAAAGTATAGACGACGGAGGACGACCGTTGAGCAGAAGGCGACTGCTGGGTGAAGAGCAATGACGGGGACGGCCGACATGTTGGGAAAAGTGCGGGAAATAAAGCAATGACGGGGACGGCCGACATGCTGGGGATAAAAAGAATTATGATGGGGACGGCCATCAAGTAAAACTATAGGATTCTCTGGGGATCGATGAAACATGACGGGGACGGCCACCAAGTTCATAAAGTAAAGTAACCAACGATGGGGACGGCCATCGGGCTAAAAAGAAAAAGGGACCACGACGGGGACGGCCATCGGGTTAAAGAATAAATGAAATAAACAGATGATGAGGTACGGTCATCAAAGGTGAGGGACGATCACCTAGCAGGGGACGGCTGCTCTGTTGGGGTTAAGATGAGGGACGGTCATCTAAGGTGGAGGACGACCACCTGGCAGGGTACGGCTGCCGAAAATATCGCGACATAGTGTCGCTCCCGATAAATGGGGAAATGGCCCAGATAAAGGTACAGACGCGAACGGTCGGCGAGAGGGACAATGAGAACACACAGCAGTGAACTCACTGGAGATGAATAGAGTCGCCAGCTAGGCATTTTTATCCCGGAGGAAAGGCAATGCTGCATAGACCTAGAAACAAAGATGGATAAGACGGTTGCGAACCAGAGAGACTGAGAAAGGGGGTTGGTTACAACCTGGGAAGGTATTAGCACCCAGATTGTCCGTCGTACTCGACGGGATCCACGCTTAAAAGATTTGTGTTTTAAAGGGGTAGTGTCGGTGCAATTTGTGTATAAAATAGCTGGAAAAGGATGTACAGGTGTCAGTGTAAAAGAAGTGAAGTGTATAAATGATGTGTCAGTGTAAGAATGAGAATGGAATGCTCAAGATTATGAGGCTTAAAGAATGAGGCTGGAAAGGGGGGGAATATACAGAGACTTTTGTTCGATAACTGTTAAGTTATGCCTACGTATCCTCTCGTGCAATGAGGAAGTCAGAACACCGTAGTTCGACCCAAAGAGACTGAAAGGATAAATTGACTTGTGAACTGCTTGCTTGTCAATGCTCAAGTGTATGACCTGTCTGGCTCAGGTGCAAACTGTCTTGCATTAGACGGAAGAAGCAAATTCTCGTTTGTGAGTGAAGATGATGAGAAAAGAATCCCGAAGGAGACGATTATTGTTTGTTTTTGAGTTTTCAGTCTTTTATTGCTTTTGAAAGTTTGTCATAAGTTAATGAGCTTAAGTCTAAACCAATGGGTTAGTAAACTCATCACATCTTCCCTCTGATTAGGGGTACTGAGAATACCTTAAGTGTGAAGTCAGATTCTCACACTTAATCACCTTTGGTGTAGGATTAAGGTCATTAACCTACTTGTGATTATTTAGATGTTTTTGGTGTTTTTGTTTAGTTTTAAGTAATGAGGTTAAGCCATAATCAAGGATTAAACAGACTCATTACACCATCCTAATAGAAGGATAATAGATGAGAATGTTTAAGCTGAGGAAAGCTCCTCAACTTAATCCATGATTAGGGATTAAACTCATGACAAAACAAGCTTTTGATTAAGTGGATTTTATTTACTGATATGATGATGAAGTGATTTTTAGGGTTTGTAAGACAACTTGAGGGGGACTTGTCCATTAACACTAGGGTTAGTCCTTCTTAACCATTTAAGGGAGAATTAGAACCCTGATGCAAGGCCCAAGTTACAAGTGTGATGTCTTGATGATTATTATGTGAATCGATTAAGGGATTTAAACACATTAAGGGTTTAACACTTAGGATTAAAGTTATACACTCCATCCTAATAGAAGGATGCAGGCATAAGCTTAATCACAAAGCCTTAAAGCCTTTAGGGTTTAGTCCCTGATTAGGAGGTGAGAAGAGAAGACTCAAAAGAGACACAAAGGTAAAACTAAGTGGGGGGACTAATCAAAACCCTAATCATTGTCATGTTTGGTTGTTCCTAAGGTTTGTGAAGTTTATAAGAGAAGCCTTCAATGGAACCACCAGGAAGCAGATGAAAGGATCAAGAGAAGCAAAGCAACTTGCTTCATTCAAGAAGTCAAGTCACTTGAAGAAAGAAAGTGGGAAGAAGAAGAATGAGCAAGCTCAATCTCAAACACAAGATAAAATGCAGCATGGACGCAAGAGAGATGAAAAGAAAAGTTATGAGAAGTGAAGGCAAATTCACTTCTCAAGATAACTTACCACCTGAAAAGTTAGAAAAGAAAATGCAATGCAATGCAAAATGAGATGAAATGGTATGATGTACATCAAAACCAGAAGCATGTTTATGATGATAATGATGCTATGGAGTGATACAAACATGAGACAACAAATGGAGATGATCATACAAGCTTATGGATGCAAATGGAGCAAGTTAAGAACCAAGAACATACATGAAAAGTTATGGAAGGCACATGGCATACAACATGACAAATGCAAGATGCAATGATCAAACATGCTTTCAATATGTCTTATGATGTTAGATGAATCAAATGGAGGCATGGAATGTCATGGCAAGTCATGTTGTGTAAGAAAATGCAAGATGGATGCATATGGAAGCCCAAATTAGGGTTTATGAACAACACAACAAACAAAAACCAAAATCAGAAGCAAACAATATTATAAAAAATTGAAAATGCACTCAAAGGACCCCTAATCCTATACTAAACCAATGCCCAAAGGAGAAGTTTCAACTCTTAACCAAACTCAAGTTATGATTTTCCCAAGATTTCTAGGGTTTTAGGGTTCCTTAACAAGAAAATTACCAAACAAATTGAAAAATGAGAGATCAAATCATGGCCATTTAATCTCACAAACTACATGCTAAACACAATGCAATGCAAAAAGAATCAAGGTCCAACTCTTTAGGGTTAGGCAGAAATGATTTTTGGAAGTTTGGATCAAAATAATGCATAAAAATGACTTTAATTCAATGAAAAATTCTCAAAATGCATCAAGATCAAAAAATAAATTTGGTTTGAAGGTTGGACAATGTTTCTAAATGTCTTAAAACATTTCATGAATTTTTTGGTGATTTTTAAATACCTAAAAGTATTTTTAATAAATTAATTTTCATTAATCAATTAAAAATAAACTTTTAAATATTTAAAAATACTTTTTTAATGCAAAAAATAAAAATAAAAATATTTTTGTGTTTTAAAAATTAATGAAACCCTTGGTAAAAAATTTCATAATTTTTAAAGCATTTTTGCTATTTTTAATAAATTGTATAAAACAAATGAAATAAATATGAAAATAAAATGAAATTAAACTGAAATAATGGAAAGTAATCAGATCCAACGCATGAGATTTAAACTGGCAAGCGCGCGCATTGACCTGGCGCCAAATCCTACGGCCAGAATTCAAAATCAGCTAATTAATGCTTATGCCCTAATCCTGCCGTTAATCACTCTCAGGTGACCGGAACAGTGTTCCGGTCATCTTCTCCGTTTACCTCAAAACCCAATCTCACTCCATACGTATCTAAAATGAAATCTAAAAACACAGGAATGATCCCCACTCACTCACGAACCAAAACCCTCAATCAAAACAAAATTATCATTCCTAAAATGACTGAATCGAATCAATCTATTTCTAGGGCAAAAAGTTTCAGAAGCATGGTAAACTCTCATCTCTCCACCATTTTCAAAACCAAAGACATATTCATGATCAGGGAGGCATATAGAACAACTTAAGAACTTAAAAAATGATTTCTGGAAAAAAAGTTCTTGAGCTACCTGAGTTTCGAAGCTTTCAGTTCACAGCATTCTGGGTGCTTTCCTGCTTGCAATCAACTCCACTTGACCTCCTGAGAAGCTTTCAATGCTTGGACAGAGTTTGTGATGGCTGGTTTTGAGGTTTGAACAAGTTCTGTTCAATGGAGGGCAGGAATCGTATTTGTGATCCTAGGGGTTTTAGGCTATGGTGATGGATGCTTTGTGATCAGAGGAACATATTGAGTTGATCTATGAAGTGGGTTTGTGTGTTTGTGGCTTATTTTCTGAGTTTCGAAGGTTTTGGCTTTGAGAGTGAAAAATGGTGAAGCTGAGTTCTTGCTGGTTTCAGGCTTATGTCTTGTTGGTTTGGGATCAATGAAGCATGGTGAGATGAGTAGTGGAGTTTGTTTGAGTGTTTATGGCTTGTGGAAACAGATTCGAAGGAAAATGCAAGTTGGAGAGAGTTTGTGAATGTGAGTTGTGGTGAGTTTTCAGGCTGGCTTGTTGTATGAAATGGCTGGCCTTTGATCCACATAAACAAGTCCTATTGGTCAGGTGATGTGACTTGGCCTGCTGTGATAGGTGAGTTAGCTTTTGCAAAAAGTCCACTCTTGTGTAAGAGAAGCATGGGTTGTGTTCTAGGCTAGTACAAGGGTGTGGGCTGGCGCAGCATGGTGAGGGGAAAGGCTATGGTTGGTTCAGCATCCAAGGCAGCAAGTGGATGGAAGTGTTATGATGATTTTGCAACTTGTTTACTTTTAGTTCGCATGAAACTTTCTTTCTCCCAAGGCCATGAAACATGAGAAGTTCTTAGTCCATTCTGAACTTTAGGGTACATGTGATGTTTGTGTGATGGTTAGACATGAATTAGAAGTCACAAATGCCTTGGTACAAAGTTTTTGCAAGTTTTCCATTTGGTGCATATTTTGAAAATTAGTGATTTTTGCCAACTTTGACACACCATAACTTTTGATCCAAAATGAATTAGGTCATGTTCTTGTACTTTTTGAAAAGGGAAAGATCAAATCTACAACTTTCATGACCAAAGTTTTTCCATTTGAAGCATTTTTGGATCAAAAAGTAAGGGTTGAAAAATTGCCTAAAATGACAAATTCCTTAAAAGTCAACCATGCCCTAAAAAGTCAACTTTGCAAAAACTTATAATTCTTGAATTTTGTGAACTTCAACCTTCTTCCATGATCAAATAAAGATCAAATACACTCAAAATGATGAAGATCACCCCTTGGTTGGGTCATTGGGGGCCACAGATGCCCTGATTTTGCACTGACTTGTCCAGAAAGTCAACTCTTGATCAGATGACTTCCCCATGGAATTTCTTCATGAAAATTGATATGCATACTCCCTATACCATATAAAGACCAATAGAAACAAGAATGACCAAAAGATTTGAAGTTATGGCCTCTGAAACCAAAACCCTAATTTTAGGTCATCTGTGCAGTCAAGCCTGGCTCTGCTTCCATACCAATCCCAGTTCTTGTGATTCTTTGGCATTCTTGACTTTGAGAAGATGTAATATGATATAAGAACACACATGGACCCCTTTGAAGTGATTGGTGGCCTTTGGAGTGGCTCAAGTAGTTCTTGGATTGCCCAGATCACAAACCCTAGATGCAGATGACTTAGAACCAATGCAAAGATTCAAAAATGTACTATGGGGTGTTATGGCTGTGTTTATGCATATGGAAATGATCACAAGCCATGGTGTGAATGGGTGAGGGCAAATTTGGGGTGTTTACAGCTGCCCCTATTCAAACATGAGTTAGCTGTGCAGGATGTAAGCAACGGCTTAACAGGCAAACAAGATAACTTGTGGTTGAATACCAAAGACAGTCCAAAATTTGCACTCACAGAATGAAGAAGAAAAGGGATATAGACTGTAAAAGAAAATAAAGTATATTTTAAAGTGTGGGCGACGGAGGACGACCGTCGAGCAGAGGACGACTGCTGGGTAAAGCGATGACGGGGACGGCCGACATGCTGGGGATAAAAGGTATCGTGATGGGGACGGCCATCGAGATAAAGCTGTAAAAAATTCTCTGGGGATTAATGAAAAATGATGGGGACGGCCATCAGGTTCATAAAGTAATGTAATCCATGACGGGGACGGCCATCGGGCTAAACTGAAAGGAAAAGGGACCACGACGGGGACGGCCATCGGGTTAAAGAATAAATGAAATAAACAGATGATGAGGTACGGTCATCAAAGGTGAAGGACGATCACCTAGCAGGGGACGGCTGCTCTGTTGGGGATAAGATGAGGGACGGTCATCTAAGGTGGAGGACGACCACCTGGCAGGGTACGGCTGCCGAAAATATCGCGACATAGGACGAATGTCGGATAAAAGGTCAACGATGGGGACGGCCATCGGATGAGCATGATGGAGGACGACCATCAAGAGGTGGAGGACGACCACCTAGCAGGGGACGGCTGCTCTCAAGGTTTATCATGACATAGGACGAATGTCAGATAACCAAAGATCCATAATGGGGACGGCCATTGGATAAAATGATGAAGGACGATCATCAAAAGGTGGAGGACGACCACCTAACAGGGGACGGCTGCTAAAATATCGACGATGGGGACGGCCATCGGATGAGCATGATGGAGGACGACCATCAAGGGGTGGAGGACGACCACCTAGCAGGGGACGGCTGCTAAAATATCGACGATGGGGACGGCCATCGGATGAGCATGATGGAGGACGACCATCAAGAGGTGGAGGACGACCACCTAGCAGGGTACGGTTGCTCTCAAGGCTTATCATGACACAGGACGAGTGTCTGATAAAAAAGAAAAAATTGCTTTGTTGGCGATCTACTGGGGAATAGTAAACACGGACGAGCGTTTACATCCAAGAAACAAAAGGTATAAGTGTTTGGTATGTTGTGTATAGATTAAGGATGCGGACGAGCATCCTTAAGACTATGATACGGACGAGTACCATGTAGAAACAAAAAAAAAAAAAAAAACTGACACGTGTTCAGAGATGATGATACGGACGAGTATCAACGGGTTAACAGAGAACACGGACGAGTGTTGAATCTGAGGGGACTCTTCTGGGGAACAGTAAACACAGACGAGTATCTATATTCAAGAAGACTTAGTGTATGGATTAAAGATGCGGACGAGCATCCTTAAGACTTATGATACGGACGAGTATCAGGTAGAAACAAACGCTTGACTCATGTTCTGAGATGATGGTACGGACGAGTACCAACTGGTTAACAAAGAACACGGACGAATGTCGAATCTGCGGGGATATAAATGGTGTATACAAGATACGGACGAGTATCTGTATAATTATAACATGAGTAGCGAGTATGAATATTTTAACTGCTGGGGAGAGTGACACGGACGAGTGTCAGAAAAAGAAAAGTATAGTATCAACAAGTATATGGGTTGTAAAAATGTAGGCGACTGCGCTGGGGATATGACACGGACGGGTGTCAAGAAAATATAGATATACAAGTATAGGTGAGTGCAAAGATGATGTCTTTGGCTTTCTGCTGGGGGTATGACACGGACGGGTGTCAGGAAGTATCTGTAATATGGGCGGTCTTGTCTGCAAAGAATGTTCAGGCGACTTTACTGGGGAAAGATGGCATGGACGGGTGTCAAAAGGAGTATATACTGGTGTTTGTGAATTGTGAGGCAACTTCTTTTGCTGGGGAATCTCCGCTGGGGATTTGGGGAAAGTATTCTGTATATTGACGGATTGTCATTATTCACAAGTGTTGATTCAACAACATGGCTTATGATTATGCTATATGTTTGATTTTTGCCGCAATGCTCCGTATTAAACGGAATGCTACGCTTTGTGGGTGATTATGATGTGAATGCCATGATTATGCAAGGATACCAAATCCGGGACTCGGATCCTGATGCCGCGAAGATCTCCGGTCGATCTGTTTGAAATGGGCATCCCAGCTGGGGATGTGATCATTGGTAGATCTGATGAGAAGTATCTGCTTGGGGAATAAGTCACTGATTGACATATCCCAGTAAATGAATGACCCAGCTGGGGTTTGTAGAAGCTTTCCGTACTCTGCTGTGACTCCTTCATGCGTTGCTCTTCTGAATAGAGGCTGACACTCTGTGGGGAAATGGTTCCCTGGCTTTTGTATTCCGCTGAGGAAGAATGACTTGGCACCTCGGCTGGGAGGAGACTGACAAGTGGCAACTTATCTGGGGGAAGTTATCAGTGGCAACTCGGCTGGGGAGAAAGCACCTCAGGTGCTGAGAATGAGTGTTGATCTGCCAGCTTGCTGGGGTGAAGCTTTCATGCCCCGAGTTGCGTTTTGGATACCTGCAATCCTGCAAAGATAGAGAAACGCACAAGTGATCCCGAGGTATCCTTTCCTGGATTCCGTCATAGGAGATTAGATACTTCTGAGAGTAAGTATATTCCCTGCAAGCGTGTGTTTCTATTTTTTTTGAAGAAAAACATTTGTACTCATGCAATCAGTTTTTTAGAGACATCAGACATTCTTTGCAAATAAAATGTACAAGACGAAACATGACTGAAAAATCCGGTTTTATTAATTCATGTGCCCTGAATTGGCGAGATACAGTCAAAGAAACAAATCTCCTAAAATGAGGAGATTGTTACAAATTGAGAAACAAAATGCTGGCGATGTTGACGACGCTTTCAAAGAAGCTTCCTCTTTCGCTATGACTCGTATGACTTTCGACGTTCTTCTCGTCTTGCTTTCTGAAGAAGGCTGATTCTGATTGAAGCTTGATCCTTTTGAGGTTTGCTGAGTTGTAGGCGATACAGACGAATTCAGAATGCAGTTGTTCGCTTATCCCCTTATTTTGCATGGATCGCCCTTTCGGGTTTTCAATCCATCGGGATACCCATTTTTGCCTGAGTTGTCCAATGCGGCTTTTCAACTCAGCGGGTGTACATTTTTGTTTATTTTCCCTTATTTTTGCCCGAGTCTTTTATTCTGTTTTTGACTCGCCGGGATGCCCTATTTTTGCCTGGACTTACATTCTGTTTTTATGTCCAGCGGGTCATTTTCATGCGAAGTATTTTTTAACTGCATCTGAATTCACAGGGGACGGGAAGTCTTCACCATCCATGGTGCTGAGCATCAGTGCTCCACCAGAGAAAACTTTCTTTACCACGAATGGTCCTTCATAGTTCGGAGTCCATTTGCCCTTGTGGTCCGTATGAGGAGGGAGGATTCTCTTTAGCACAAGATCTCCTACTTGGTACTCCCGGTGCCTGACTTTCTGATCGAAGGCTCTCTTCATTCTTTTCTGATATAGCTGCCCATGACAGATTGCAGCCAATCTTTTCTCTTCAACTAGACTCAGTTGCTCGAACCGGGACCGAACCCATTCTGCTTCGTTCAGCTTAACATCCATCAATACCCGTAGAGAGGGTATTTCAACTTCAACAGGTAAGACTGCTTCCATACCATACACAAGTTGATACGGTGTTGCCCCAGTGGATGTTCTGATCGACGTGCGGTACCCATGCAAGGCAAATGGCAGCATCTCATGCCAGTCTTTGTAGGCGACTACCATCTTCTGCACAATCTTCTTGATATTCTTATTAGCCGCCTCAACAGCGCCATTCATCTTTGGCCTGTAAGGAGAAGAATTGTGGTGTTGGATTTTGAAGTCCCGGCATAACTCAGCCATCATCTTGTTGTTTAGATTGGAACCATTATCAGTAATGATTCGCTCGGGAACTCCATATCGACAGATGATATCTCTCTTCAGAAATCGGGCTACCACTTGTCTTGTAACATTTGCATATGAGGCTGCTTCAACCCACTTGGTGAAATAATCAATGGCGACTAAGATGAATCTGTGGCCATTTGAAGCAGTTGGCTCAATCTTGCCAATCATATCAATGCCCCACATAGCAAAGGGCCATGGTGAAGACATTATGTTCAAAGGATTGGGAGGCACATGCACCTTATCTGCATAAATCTGGCATTTATGGCACCTTCTGGCATAAGCACAACAGTCTGCATCCATCGTGATCCAGTAATAACCTGATCTTAACAACTTTTTAGCCATGGCATGCCCTCCGGCATGGGTACCAAAGGATCCTTTGTGCACTTCATGCATCAACAAATCTGCTTCCGTCTTATCAACACATCTGAGGAGTACCATATCAAAGTTCCTTTTGTATAAAGACCCATCAGTGTTCAGAAAGAAACTACCAGCAAGCCTTCTCAAAGTCTTCTTATCATTGGAAGATGCCCCAGGTGGGTATGTTTGATCCTCCAAGAAGCATTTAATGTCATGGAACCAAGGCTTATCATCTTTGACAACATCTGCTGTAAACACATACGCTGGTCTGTCAAGTCTGGACACTGAAATCTGGGGTACAAAGTTAGCAGCTTGAACTTTGATCATGGATGAAATGGTAGCAAGAGCATCTGCAAACTGATTCTCGTCCCGAGGGATATACTCAAGCTTGACCGTTGTGAAGAAAGTCAATAACCTTCTTGTATAATCCCTGTAAGGTATCAGATGATCCTGGTGGGTGTACCATTTCCCGTTGGTCTGATTAACTACCAGAGCTGAATCCCCGAATATAGTTAAAGTCTTGATCCTGAGGTCAATGGCTTCCTCAAGACCCATAATGCAAGCTTCGTATTCGGCTTCGTTGTTAGTGCAGTTGAAAGTGAGTTTTGCCGAGAAAGGCATGTGAACTCCTTTAGGTGTAATGAGTACTGCACCAACACCACGACCATTCATGTTAACAGCCCCGTCAAACATCATAGTCCATTCTTCTTCTGGGTCAGGCCCTTCAGTGTGAATAGGCTCTTCATGATCTTTTGATTTTATGAACATGATGTCTTCATCAGGGAAGTCAAATCTCATAGGCTGGTAGTCATCAATGGGTTGCTCAGCAAGATATTCAGACAATACACTGCCCTTGATGGCTTTCTGAGAGGTGTATTGGATGTCGTATTCTGTGAGGATCATTTGCCATCTTGCAACCCGTCCGGTAAGAGCTGGCTTCTCGAAAATATACTTAACTGGGTCCATTTTTGAGATCAATAAAGTAGTGTGGGTCAACATATACTGTCTCAGTCGGCGAGCAGCCCACGCTAAAGCACAACAAGTTTTCTCGAGCAGTGAATAACGTTGTTCACAGTCGGTAAACTTTTTGCTCAGGTAGTATATTGCATACTCTTTTCGACCAGACTCGTCATGCTGGCCCAGCACACACCCCATTGACTCTTCTAATACTGTCAAGTACATTATCAGAGGTCTTCCTTCAACTGGAGGCATAAGGATTGGAGGTTCTTGTAAGTATTCCTTGATCTTGTCAAAAGCCTTCTGGCAGTCTTCGTTCCACCTGACCGTCTGTTCTTTTCTTAACAGTTTAAACAAAGGTTCACAGGTTGCTGTAAGGTGAGATATGAACCGTGAGATGTAGTTCAATCTACCTAGAAACCCTCGAACTTCTTTCTCAGTTTTCGGTGCAGGCATCTCTTGAATAGCTTTGACTTTATCAGGGTCAACTTCAATCCCTTTCTCGCTTACAATAAATCCCAGCAGCTTACCGGATCACACCCCGAATGTGCATTTGTTGGGGTTCAACTTCAGTTGGTACTTCCTCAGACGCTTGAATAGCTTCAGCAGATTCACCAGGTGTTCTTCTTCAGTAAGGGACTTGGCGATCATGTCATCCACATAACATTCTATTTCTTTATGAATCATATCATGGAATAATGTCACCATAGCCCGTTGATATGTTGCACCAGCATTCTTCAACCCGAATGGCATCACCTTGTAACAGAACGTGCCCCAGGGTGTGATGAAGGTTGTCTTCTCCATGTCTTCAGGCAACATTTTAATTTGATTGTATCCTGAAAATCCGTCCATGAAGGAGAATACCAAGAACTGAGCCGTGTTATCTACCAATACATCAATGTGAGGTAATGGGAAGTCATCTTTCGGGCTGGCTCTGTTCAGATCCTGGTAGTCAACACACATCCTCACTTTGCCGTCTTTCTTAGGCACAGGTACTATGTTAGCAACCCACGGCGGATAGCTAGTTACAGCAAGGAACCCGGCGTCCCACTACTTTTGTACCTCTTCTTTGATTTTCATTGCCATGTCTGGGCGAGTACGGCGCAGTTTCTGTTTAACCGGCGGGCATTCTTCTCTTAAAGGCAGCTTGTGCACAACAATGTCGGTGTCCAACCCTAGCATATCTTGATAAGACCAAGCAAACACGTCCACATATTCTTGAAGCAGATCAATCAGTTGTCTCTTCACTGAGTCTTGTAGACAGGCCCCGATTTTAACTTCTTTCACGTCTTCATCTGTACCAAGATTAATTGTTTCAACCTCCTCCTGATAAGGAGTGATAACCTTCTCCTCTTGTCTCAACAACCTGGCTAGCTCTTCAGGAAGCTCATATTCTTCTTCAACCCCTTCATCAGCTTGATTGATTGGATTGTCAAAGCCATACGAAGTCATAACCGTGCTGTTGTCGGTGCTGTCTGGAAGGCATTCTCTGCAAGGGTTCAGTTTGTTCATTTTAGTGATTGATTTTAATCTTGTTTAAAAAGCGAAATAAAGTTGTCATTTTGAAAACATCGCCATTTTATTTTTTGTACAAAAAGAAAAATGGAAAAACAGTGAGCGGAAAAGAGAAAAACTCATTTGCAAAAAGATGTCTGATATTTCATTGATTAATCTTGTTGCACAAAAAGTACAGATGGCCCGATTACAAAATGAGTCTTGTCATCTTGGGCAAGATGCAAGACTTTGATGCATGCTATAAAATACAGGAAATAATAATTACTTTGCATGAGTAACTCTTATAATTTCCTGGGAAGACCAGTTTGAGATACTGCTCCCCGGGATCTTTGGACGAATCCAATTCTCCAGATTGCGTTCTTCTTCCAGCTCGTCTTCCAAATTGTTGATAGCATCAGGGGTGAGCATCCCCCCACTAACAAAACCGGGCTTCTCAGCAGCCTCTGCTTGATTTTGTTGAGTTGGTCTGTAACCCAACCCAAACTTGTCCTTCTTTTCCTCCACAGATAAGACCTTGCCCCAGCCTTGGGCAGTTCCTTCCTCAACAACCTTCCGGGCTTGTTGATAAGATGCCATGGAGATTCCAGGTACAACAGATGTTTCATTAACATTCAGGGCCTCAAACCCTTGACTCATTGTTTCATGGATCTCCCCATCCATCTCAATGTACTTATAAGTAGCCAGATGGCTAACAAAAATATCCTCCTCTCCACAGATAGTAACGACTTGACCTTCCCACTCAAATTTTAACTTCTGGTGAAGGGTAGACGTTACTGCGCCAGCGGCATGAATCCATGGTCTACCCAACAAACAGCTGTAGGCAGGCTGAATGTCCATCACGTAGAAGATCGTTTTAAACGTTTGTGGGCCAATCGTTACAGGCAGCTCAATTTCCCCCAGAACCGATCTCTTAGAACCATCGAAGGCTCTCACTACCAGGTTACTGGGACGCAATGCCAATCCTTCATACTCTAGCTTCACCAGGGCCTTTTTCGGTAAGACATTAAGGGATGATCCTGTGTCTACCAGCACATGGGAAAGGACTGCACCTTTACATTCCATGGTGATGTGTAAGGCCTTGTTATGATTGCGGCCTTCCGTAGTCAAATCAGTATTGGTGAACCCTAGCCCATTGCTAGCAGTAACATTTCCGACCACAGTTTCCAACTGATTGACGGTGATCTCTTCAGGCACGTAAGCTGCGTGCAAGACTTTAAGTAGTGCATTCCGATGGGCTTCGGAGCACATAAGCAATGATAGGATAGAGATCTTGGAAGGCGTCTGATGAAGCTGATCCACTATTTTGTAATCACTCTTCTTGATGATTCTCATGAACTCATCAACTTCTTGATCAAAGGGTGTTTTCAAAGTTTCCTTAATAGCTTGATCTTCCTGCACCGGGCTCTTTCCTTTTGCCTTGGAAGCAGCTTCTGCTTCGGCAGTGGGTCTTTGAATTTGTGGAGCAAAGAGACGTCCGCTTCGAGTGAAGCCTCCGCCTCCTCCCACATTGTCTACTTGTGGTGCAGGTGTTGATGGTTCAAGAGTGATTTTCTTTCCTTCGCAGTATA
The DNA here is from genome assembly GCA_963966055.1 of Lathyrus aphaca. Taxonomy (NCBI): domain Eukaryota; kingdom Viridiplantae; phylum Streptophyta; class Magnoliopsida; order Fabales; family Fabaceae; genus Lathyrus; species Lathyrus aphaca. The sequence goes on from OZ014525.1 coordinate 141,280,191, forward strand.
CGTCAGAGCCGTAATGCCAAGGGATGGCCTTACTGCTTTCATAAGGTACTGGCCCAGGCACTGTGACAGTGACTGGACTGATGGCAGCTGCAGAAGGGACTGTGATAGTTTGTGGATCGTAATATATCGTGACTGGTGCTCTGACGGGAGTAGCACTTTGAGAGTTGTAGGCAGAGTTATTTTCAGGATCATAATAAATCGTAACTGTTGAGACATCTTCATGGTTTGTTGCTGATGTTGTAGGAAACATTGTTGGAAGGATGGGTGTTGTTGTTGTAGAAGTTTCGAAATGGAGTGGTGCTGGAGTTGTAGAAGGAACATTTGTTGATATCTGATCAGTTGAAATGACAGATGAAGCACTTGTTGATGAAGCCGAAGAATTGTCGGGAACAATGGTTGTTGCAGTTGTAGGAGATACCGGAATTGTTGCTGATGAGATTGCTGGATTTGTTGGAAATGATGTGGTGATTTGAAGTTGGCCACTCTGAATGAGACCATCTATGCCATTCCTCAAGTTATCGCACCCATTTACTGAAATATTGCAGTAAGCGCACCCTAACTCACACCCCGGGACCATTTGACATTCGAGGAGCTGAGCCTTAATCTCTACCAACGGTGTCCGAATCTGACCCACACTGGTTATCAAATAAGACGGCTTGTCTTCTTCAATAGCGTTGATTCTGGGACCTCCGTGGTGTGGCATAGGATTTTTGTTGACATTGGGTGGTGGTGCGAAATTCAGGGCCTTAGAGTCTACCAGGTCTTGTACCTTCATGTGCAAGGCTCTGCACTTTTCTGTACTATGGCCAGGTGCATTTGAATGGAAGGCACATCTGGCGTTGGAGTCATAATTCCTGGGTAAACTGTTGGGATCTGGAGGGGCCAATGTCCTTAGCTCAACTAGGTTGAGTTTCAGGAGTTGTGGCAGTAATGTTGCATAGGGCATAGGGATCGGATCAATCACCCTGTTGGCCTGAGAAGGTCTCTGTTGGAATGGTCTCTGCTGATTGTGGTTGTTGGTGTTGTTGTTGTTGTAATTTCTCGGAGGATACTGATTTTGTTGCTGGTACTGAGGTTGTTGCTGATAATTTTGTTGCGGCGGTTGATAAGCTGGTTGTGGATGAGCTGGAGCGGGAATGGTGACTGCTGCCACGGACCTATGAACATATTGGGGCCTGCCCCTGTTGGTGTGGATAGCATTGGTCTCACCAGTTCTTCTTGGGCCTGCAAAAGGCTTTCTTGCATTACTGGATGAGCTTGCACCGTTGTCTGAGATCTTACCCATTTTCAATAGGCTTTCAATTCTCTCCCCGGCTATGACTACATCTGCAAAGCTGGTAGATGAGAAGGCAGCTAGCCTATCAATGTAAGTCCCCTGGAGGGTGTTCATGAACATATCTGCCATCTCTCTCTCTGACATAGGTGGCTGAACAGCAGCAGCCAATTGCCTCCATCTTTGGGCATACTCTCGGAAACTTTCTCTAGACGACTGTGACATTCCCATTAGGAGGGTCCTGTTGGGTGCCATATCTAAGTTGTACTGATACTGCCTGATAAAGGCCTCTGCCAGGTCCTTCCAACACCTGATAATTGCTCTCGTCAGATGAGAGTACCATTCTCTTGAAGCTCCCGTCAAGCTATCCTCAAAATAGAACATCCAGAGCTTCTCGTCCATGGTATAGGCCTTTAGTCTTCCCAGAAATGATTGTAAGTGGGTTCTGGGGCAGGAAGTCCCGTTGTACTTTTCAAAACAAGGAGGCTTAAACTTATGGGGGATCCTGACCCCGTCTACCAAGCCCATATCCATAACATCAAAACCCAAAGAGTTTTGAGACTCTAAGGATCTTAATTTCTCAGCTATCTCATCCAGCCTTCTATCATAAGCTTCCTCCCCAGCACCCATTACTGTGAACTGATCCTCCTGGGGGTCTTCCTGCAGTACCCTACCGGCAGTGGCAGTCCCTTGAACATTAGCAGGAATATTGACCTCTGGGTGGAGGTGGGGCCCAAATACAGGGGGATTGACGTGAGGTTGGACCCTTTCATTGTTGCTGGTGCCAGCAGTCCCTATATGTGGATCTTCTTGATTCTGCCTTTCCACCATGGCCCTCAATCTTTCTTGGCTCTGAGCCATATTGTTCATCACTTCCATAAACTGAGTCATCTGGGTTCTCATCTCCAATCTTTCGTTTGCCATTTGATTTCTAACCTCTGCAAGGTCCTGTTGTACCTGATCCATTTGTATGCCCGGAAGGTTGTTACGAGTTGGATAACGGTGCGGACGGTTGAGGGGAAATACCCGGCGTCGAGCAATAGTTCCTGAGATCACAACAGAGTTAGTAGCAATAAAACAAAAAACCTACAAAACAAACAAAAGGTTAGCATGCAATGCAGTATGCTCATTTGTTTTCAAGGTATCCGGCTTGGCATTCAGTTTTGACCCTTCCAGACCCTTGAAGATGCTGTTGATGTTGCCTTCGAAGTAAACTTGGATGGAACAAACTGATACATATAATACAAAAGGCAAATGGTACATAGTTTGTTTACAAATACAAGCCCTATGAGGGGTTAAAAATATATTACAAGAAAATAAAAGTACATGGAATGAAAGCAACAACAAGCAAACGGTCAAACACCAAGACCAAACTCATCCTCCCGAACTTCCTTGAGAAGTGCTTCGGTCACAGGATCAGCTGGACGCTCCGTGAGATTCCTAATAAGGAGATTCCGGGTAGTAACAGCTGTAGTTAGCTTCTTGTGTTGACTTTGGTCCTTTGACCTCTTCACACCGGCTCTGATCTTCAGCTCTGAGATCTCCCTCTGGGCTGCTGCCAGGGTTTCCTGTTGCTTTTTTGCACTAGCTTCCATCTGCTCCATCTTATCCTGAGTCCTTTTGTCCTCTTGAGTACGAGCTTCGGTGATCCTGACCCACCTAGCCTGACTCTCCTTCAGATACAAGTCTGTCCTGGCTTTCTGGAACTGGGCTTCCTTGCAAGCATTCTTCAGAATTTGTTCTCCTGCCCTAGACTTCTTGATGTAATCCTCAGACTTCTCAATCCTAGCCAGGTGCTCTATCTTCAATTTTTACAACCTCTCAATATCCAATCTTCCATCACTCCTCTCCCAGAGGGTCTTCTGTAGAGCCTGAGTCAGTTTTTCATTTCTCTCTTTCAATTTCTCAAACTCCTCTAAGCTGACAGTTGCTGGAGGTGGTGTTGTGGAAGGCCCAGGCATATCTTCAATAGTAAAGGGCATCCCAGAGAATTGAGCCCTGGCATGGGACCAATCATAGTACTGTGCTGATGCCACATTGTTGCACTTCCCCAGAATGGTTACCCCTTTAGTCTGCACATTGTCCCAGGCCCAGGCTGCTTGCCTGACAACAGCCAGATTAGGCTTGATTTCAACATAAAGGGTTTCAGTCAGATCCTGTGCTTTGGGAGGATGGACTAATGCATAGCCCAGTTGTCTTTTGAACAGCAGAGGGTTGTAGTTGATGCAACCCTTTACTCCAATCAAAGGCACATTGGGAAATTGCCCACAGCTGGTAATGATGTCTCTGCCCTTAGTACTCTGAGTACACCATCTGATATCATCTGAGGTTAGAGCAACAAGCCTCTTAGCCCAGTTCTTCTGCTGGTGAGGGTTCAAGAATGCATCAGTCTTTGGCAGATGCTTGAGCAGCCAAGTATAGAACAAAGGAGCACAACATCTCACTAATCTTCCCCTTTGCTTTTCATTCCTTTGATGGACAGAGTAGTAAAGATCTCCCAGTAAGGTGGGCACTGGGTTTCTCAGGATGAAAAGATGGATTGCACTCTTGCTAACAAACCTAGGCTCATCTGCAAAAAGAATGACCCCATATATGCTAAGGGCCAACAGAGCACAGACTGCCTTCCACTCCCCCAGTGAGGCCTTCAGACTAGCCTGAGAAATCAAGAAATCCAGATGGAAACCAGAGATTCCTGCTTTAGATGTCAAATTCTGCCCAATCAAAACTGGTTCCAGGTGTAATGCTTTGGCTATCTCCTCATTACTTGGGAAAGCCATCTCAGGGTTGAAAGGGATTCCACCCCTGATGGGTACACCAACCAATGATGAATATTCCTCCAACAATGGTCCCAACTGAAAATTCTGAAATGTAAAGCACCTCAGGGGAGGGTCATAGAACCGCAGGCAGGTATGTATCAAGCTCCTCTGTGAAGGGTCCAAATCCATAACCACATCAAGGATTCCTCCATAATGTTCTCTAAAAAGTGGTATATGGTCTGGAGTAACCAGGGTCTGAATCCTTCTGATGCTAGCTAGTTCAGGCTCAAAGAAGTGATAGGAGATGTTACTTTTCTTAGGTGCCATGTTGATGAAGAACAGGTGTTGATGATGATGACTGAGGATAACACTGAAGATGGGCCACTGGCAGGCAGAGACTGATGATGCAGGTAGCAGATAGCTGAAGCAAGTGTTGATGAAGATAGGTCTAAGCTGATGATGGGGTCAAAACCAAGCCAAAATGATAGGATGGATACCCTGAAAAACAAATAAACACATGTTAAAATGATGCAATGAGGATGTATGCAAATGATATGCAAGGGTTTGTGACTGAGCTGGATCTGATCAAGTGCTCTGACATAAGTCCAAGTATGTTCAAGAAATCCAGATGGAGGTCTATAAGTCCAGTAACCAAGGTGGGGGACTCAAATAAAGAGTCACATGTCCAGGGTTTAGAATCACAAGAACTGTTCCAACATGGAGTATTCTTAATCAAATCAAAGTAACAGGGTATGTTGAGGCCGAGGGTACCTGCAAACCTGTAAACAGCCCAACCCCCTCACAGGTGGTGTTCTAAAACAAGGATCCTCAGACTAGGATCAGTTATGAGAAGTGTAAACACTTCTAACCCGGAGGTACAGTGTTTACAATAACCATAAAAGTTCCTCCTCTTATTCACCTCAGTTTCTGAAGGTCAATACTAAAAGGTCATTCAGACTTAGCAGGCTTCCCAGATAGCCCTAGCATTGCAGGAAATCTGCAACACAGAGTTCTCAAGAAGAAACCCATATCTGAACCGTGTTTCATATTCCCGCACCAGACCGAGATGGAATGGGAAATAATATGAACCACTCTAGCCTAGGTGTCACTCAGGTCCCAGGTATAGGACCTTAACTCTCAATGGAACCCCACCCACCAAAGCAAAACCAGATCCAGCCAGACAGCATGACAGTATGATATATGTAAAGCTATAAATAAAGCAAATAAACAACTGTACATAAAGCAATAAATAAAACAAATATACAAACACAGATAGCACATAACACCCCAGTAAACACAAATCAAACAAGCGCTAGGAGGAACCCACAAAAAGAACCAGAAGCCCTGGTTGCAGTATAAGCTTCCCCAGCAGAGTCGCCAAGCTGTCGCTCCCGATAAATGGGGAAATGGCCCAGATAAAGGTACAGACGCGAACGGTCGGCGAGAGGGACAATGATAACACACAGCAGTGAACTCACTGGAGATGAATAGAGTCGCCAGCTAGGCATTTTTATCCCGGAGGAAAGGCAATGCTGCATAGACCTAGAAAAAAAGATGGATAAGACGGTTGCGAACCAGAGAGACTGAGAAAGGGGGTTGGTTACAACCTAGGAAGGTATTAGCACCCAGATTGTCCGTCGTACTCGACGGGATCCACGCTTAAAAGATTTGTGTTTTAAAGGGGTAGTGTCGGTGCAATTTGTGTATAAAATAGCTGGAAAAGGATGTACAGGTGTCAGTGTAAAAGAAGTGAAGTGTATAAATGATGTGTCAGTGTAAGAATGAGAATGGAATGCTCAAGATTATGAGGCTTAAAGAATGAGGCTGGAAAGGGGGGGAATATACAGAGACTTTTGTTCGATAACTGTTAAGTTATGCCTACGTATCCTCTCGTGCAATGAGGAAGTCAGAACACCGTAGTTCGACCCAAAGAGACTGAAAGGATGAATTGACTTGTGAACTGCTTGCTTGTCAATGCTCAAGTGTATGACCTGTCTGGCTCAGGTGCAAACTGTCTTGCATTAGACGGAAGAAGCAAGTTCTCGTTTGTGAGTGAAGATGATGAGAAAAGAATCCCGAAGGAGACGATTATTGTTTGTTTTTGAGTTTTCAGTCTTTTATTGCTTTTGAAAGTTTGTCATAAGTTAATGAGCTTAAGTCTAAACCAATGGGTTAGTAAACTCATCACATCTTCCCTCTGATTAGGGGTACTGAGAATACCTTAAGTGTGAAGTCAGATTCTCACACTTAATCACCTTTGGTGTAGGATTAAGGTCATTAACCTACTTGTAATTATTTAGATGTTTTTGGTGTTTTTGTTTAGTGTTAAGTAATGAGGTTAAGCCATAATCAAGGATTAAACAGACTCATTACACCATCCTAATAGAAGGATAATAGATGAGAATGTTTAAGCTGAGGAAAGCTCCTCAACTTAATCCATGATTAGGGATTAAACTCATGACAAAACAAGCTTTTGATTAAGTGGATTTTATTTACTGATATGATGATGAAGTGATTTTTAGGGTTTGTAAGACAACTTGAGGGGGACTTGTCCATTAACACTAGGGTTAGTCCTTCTTAACCATTTAAGGGAGAATTAGAACCCCGATGCAAGGCCCAAGTTACAAGTGTGATGTCTTGATGATTATTATGTGAATTGATTAAGGGATTTAAACACATTAAGGGTTTAACACTTAAGATTAAAGTTATACACTCCATCCTAATAGAAGGATGCAGGCATAAGCTTAATCACAAAGCCTTAAAGCCTTTAGGGTTTAGTCCCTGATTAGGAGGTGAGAAGAGAAGACTCAAAAGAGACACAAAGGTAAAACTAAGTGGGGGGACTAATCAAAACCCTAATCATTGTCATGTTTGGTTGTTCCTAAGGTTTGTGAAGTTTATAAGAGAAGCCTTCAATGGAACCACCAGGAAGCAGATGAAAGGATCAAGAGAAGCAAAGCAACTTGCTTCATTCAAGAAGTCAAGTCACTTGAAGAAAGAAAGTGGGAAGAAGAAGAATGAGCAAGCTCAATCTCAAACACAATATAAAATGCAGCATGGACGCAAGAGAGATGAAAAGAAAAGTTATGAGAAGTGAAGGCAAATTCACTTCTCAAGATAACTTACCACCTGAAAAGTTAGAAAAGAAAATGCAATGCAATGCAAAATGAGATGAAATGGTATGATGTACATCAAAACCAGAAGCATGTTTATGATGATAATGATGCTATGGAGTGATACAAACATGAGACAACAAATGGAGATGATCATACAAGCTTATGGATGCAAATGGAGCAAGTTAAGAACCAAGAACATACATGAAAAGTTATGGAAGGCACATGGCATACAACATGACAAATGCAAGATGCAATGATCAAACATGCTTTCAATATGTCTTATGATGTTAGATGAATCAAATGGAGGCATGGAATGTCATGGCAAGTCATGTTGTGTAAGAAAATGCAAGATGGATGCATATGGAAGCCCAAATTAGGGTTTATGAACAACACAACAAACAAAAACCAAACACAGAAGCAAACAACATTATAAAAAATTGAAAATGCACTCAAAGGACCCCTAATCCTATACTAAACCAAGGCCCAAAGGAGAAGTTTCAACTCTTAACCAAACTCAAGTTATGATTTTCCCAAGATTTCTAGGGTTTTAGGGTTCCTTAACAAGAAAATTACCAAACAAATTGAAAATGAGAGATCAAATCATGGCCATTTAATCTCACAAACTACATGCTAAACACAATGCAATGCAAAAATAATCAAGGTCCAACTCTTTAGGGTTAGGCAGAAATGATTTTTGGAAGTTTGGATCAAAATAATGCATAAAAATGACTTTAATTCAATGAAAAATTCTCAAAATGCATCAAGATCAAAAAATAAATTTGGTTTGAAGGTTGGACAATGTTTCTAAATGTCATAAAACATTTCATGAATTTTTTGGTGATTTTTAAATACCTAAAAGTATTTTTAATAAATTAATTTTCATTAATCAATTAAAAATAAACTTTTAAATATTTAAAAATACTTTTTTAATGCAAAAAATAAAAATAAAAATATTTTTGTGTTTTAAAAATTAATGAAACCCTTGGTAAAAAATTTCATAATTTTTAAAGCATTTTTGCTATTTTTAATAAATTGTATAAAACAAATGAAATAAATATGAAAATAAAATGAAATTAAACTGAAATAATGGAAAGTAATCAGATCCAACGCATGAGATTTAAACTGGCAAGCGCGCGCATTGACCTGGCGCCAAATCCTACGGCCAGAATTCAAAATCAGCTAATTAATGCTTATGCCCTAATCCTGCCGTTAATCACTCTCAGGTGACCGGAACAGTGTTCCGGTCATCTTCTCCGTTTACCTCAAAACCCAATCTCACTCCATACGTATCTAAAATGAAATCTAAAAACACAGGAATGATCCCCACTCACTCACGAACCAAAACCCTCAATCAAAACAAAATTATCATTCCTAAAATGACTGAATCGAATCAATCTATTTCTAGGGCAAAAAGTTTCAGAAGCATGGTAAACTCTCATCTCTCCACCATTTTCAAAACCAAAGACATATTCATGATCAGGGAGGCATATAGAACAACTTAAGAACTTAAAAAATGATTTCTGGAAAAAAAGTTCTTGAGCTACCTGAGTTTCGAAGCTTTCAGTTCACAGCTTTCTGGGTGCTTTCCTGCTTGCAATCAACTCCACTTGACCTCCTGAGAAGCTTTCAATGCTTGGACAGAGTTTGTGATGGCTGGTTTTGAGGTTTGAACAAGTTCTGTTCAATGGAGGGCAGGAATCGTATTTGTGATCCTGGGGGTTTTAGGCTATGGTGATGGATGCTTTGTGATCAGAGGAACATATTGAGTTGATCTATGAAGTGGGTTTGTGTGTTTGTGGCTTATTTTCTGAGTTTCGAAGGTTTTGGCTTTGAGAGTGAAAAATGGTGAAGCTGAGTTCTTGCTGGTTTCAGGCTTATGTCTTGTTGGTTTGGGATCAATGAAGCATGGTGAGATGAGTAGTGGAGTTTGTTTGAGTGTTTATGGCTTGTGGAAACAGATTCGAAGGAAAATGCAAGTTGGAGAGAGTTTGTGAATGTGAGTTGTGGTGAGTTTTCAGGCTGGCTTGTTGTATGAAATGGTTGGCCTTTGATCCACATAAACAAGTCCTATTGGTCAGGTGATGTGACTTGGCCTGCTGTGATAGGTGAGTTAGCTTTTGCAAAAAGTCCACTCTTGTGTAAGAGAAGCATGGGTTGTGTTCTAGGCTAGTACAAGGGTGTGGGCTGGCGCAACATGGTGAGGGGAAAGGCTATGGCTGGTTCAGCATCCAAGGCAGCAAGTGGATGGAAGTGTTATGATGATTTTGCAACTTGTTTACTTTTAGTTCACATGAAACTTTCTTGCTCCCAAGGCCATGAAACATGAGAAGTTCTTAGTCCATTCTGAACTTTAGGGTACATGTGATGTTTGTGTGATGGTTAGACATGAATTAGAAGTCACAAATGCCTTGGTACAAAGTTTTTGCAAGTTTTCCGTTTGGTGCATATTTTGAAAATTAGTGATTTTTGCCAACTTTGACACACCATAACTTTTGATCCAAAATGAATTAGGTCACGTTCTTGTACTTTTTGAAAAGGGAAATATCTAATCTACAACTTTCATGACCAAAGTTTTTCCATTTGAAGCATTTTTGGATCAAAAAGTAAGGGTTGAAAAATTGCCTAAAATGACAAATTCCTTAAAAGTCAACCATGCCCTAAAAAGTCAACTTTGCAAAAACTTGTAATTCTTGAATTTTGTGAACTTCAACCTTCTTCCATGATCAAATAAAGATCAAATACACTCAAAATGATGAAGATCACCCCTTGGTTGGGTCATTGGGGGCCTCAGATGCCCTGATTTTGCACTGACTTGTCCAGAAAGTCAACTCTTGATCAGATGACTTCCCCATGGAATTTCTTCATGAAAATTGATATGCATACTCCCTATACCATATAAAGACCAATAGAAACAAGAATGACCAAAAGATTTGAATTTATGGCCTCTGAAACCAAAACCCTAATTTTAGGTCATCTGTGCAGTCAAGCCTGGCTCTGCTTCCATACCAATCCCAGTTCTTGTGATTCTTTGGCATTCTTGACTTTTAGAAGATGTAATATGATATAAGAACACACATGGACCCATTTTAAGTGATTGGTGGCCTTTGGAGTGGCTCAAGTAGTTCTTGGATTGCCCAGATCACAAACCCTAGATGCAGATGACTTAGAACCAATGCAAAGATTCAAAAATGTACTATGGGGTGTTATGGCTGTGTTTATGCATATGGGAATGATCACAAGCCATGGTGTGAATGGGTGAGGGCAAATTTGGGGTGTTTACACATAGGAAGAATGCCGGATAAAAGGGTCAACGATGGGGACGGCCATCGGACGAGCATGATGGAGGACGACCATCAAGAGGTGGAGGACGAACACCTAGCAGGGGACGGCTGCTCTCGAGGTTTCTCTTGACATAGGACGAATGTCAGATAACCAAAATCAACAATGGGGACGGCCATTGGATAAAGTGATGAAGGACGATCATCAAGAGGTGGAGGACGACCACCTAGCAGGGGACGGCTGCTAAATATCACGACATAGGACGAATGTCGGATAGAAAAATCAACGATGGGGACGACCATCGGATGAGCATGATGGAGGACGACCATCAAGAGGTGGAGGACGACCACCTAGCAGGGTACGGCTGCTCTCAGGGTTTATCATGACACAGGACGAGTGTCAGATAAAAGGAAAAATTGCTTTGTTGGTGATTTACTGGGGAATAGTAAACACGGACGAGTGTTTACATCCAAGAAATAAAGGGTACAAGTGTTTTGACGTTAGTGTATAGATTAAAGATGCGGGCGAGCATCCTTAAGACTACGATACGGACGAGTATCGGGTAGAAACAAACTGACACGTTGTAAACGCCCCAAATTTTCCCTCACCCATTCACACCATGGCTTGTGTTCATTCTCATATGCATAAACACAATCATACCATCTCATATCTCATTTTGATTCACTGCATAGTTTCTAAGTCATCTGCACCTAGGGTTTGTGATCTGAGCAATCCAAGAGCTTATTGAGCCAATCCAAAGGCCGCCAATCACTTCAAAGGGGTCTACATGTGTTCAAGTATCATATTACATCCTCTCAAACTCAAAAATACAAAAGAATCACAAGAACTGGGATTGGTGTGGGTGCAGAGCCAAGTTTGACTGCACAGTTGACCTAAAATTAGGATTTTGGTTTCAGAGGCTATAACTCCAATTTTTTTGGTCATTCTTGTTTCCATTGGTCTCTATATGGTATAGGGAGTATGCATATCAATTTTTATGAAGAAATTCCATGGGGAAGTCATCTGATCAAGAGTTGACTTTTCAGACAAGTCAGTGTAAAATCAGGGCATCTGAGGCCCCCAATGACCCAACCAAGGGGTGATCTTCATCATTTTGAGTGTATATGGTCTTTATTTGATCATGGAAGAAGGTTGAAGTTCACAAAAATCAAGAATTTCAAGTTTTTGCAAATGTTGACTTTTTAGGGCACGGTTGACTTTTCAAGAATATGTCATTTTAGGTCATTTTTCAAGCCTTGATTTTTGATCCAAGAAAGCTTCAAATGGAAAAACCTTGGTCATGAAAGTTGTAGATCACATTTTTCCCTTTTCAAAAAGTACAAGAACATGATCTAATTCTTCTTGTATCAAAAGTTATGGTGTGACAAAGTTGGCCAAAATCACTAATTTTCAAGACATGCCTCAAATGACAAATTTGCAAAACCATGAACCAAGGCCATTTGTAACTTCTAGTTGGCTTCAAACCAATGTACAAACATCACATGAGTTCTAAAAATCAGAATTGGACCAAAGTTTCTCATGTTCATGGTTTGTGTAATAAGGCATTTTCATGAAGTTTCAAAAGAAGCCAACTTGCAAAATCACTCATGACACTTCACCCACTTGATTTCTTGGATGCTGAACCAGCCATAGCATCTCACCTCACCATGCTGCGCCAGCCCTAGCCCTTGTACCAATCCTAGCACCAAGACATACCTTTCCTTACAAAAAGTTGACTTTTGGCAAAAGCAAACATCCCAATCACAGCAGGCCATGTCACATCCTCTGGCCAATTGGGATTGTTTATACTTTCCATTTGCTAGCCAAACATAACACCAAGCCAAGCTGAAACACTCCACAAGATCACATACACAAAAACACTCCATCAAGCAAAACTCTTTGAAACTCTCTGCCCAGCTCACAAACACAAAAGCAAGTCTCACCATCATCCTCACCTGGCCACATTAAGCCTAAACCAACAAAGAACCAGGCCTGAAACAAGCCATAACATCACTTCACCATTTTCACCCCAAGTTGCAGCTTCCTTCGAAACACCTTCCACAGCTCACAAACATCCAAACAAACTCCACAAACCTTCTTAAAACATCACCCTGATCACAAAGAACCACCCACCTTGGCCTAAAACTGCCTGAATCACCATTGCCATTTCCAACTGAGCTTGAGCAGAAGCTGTTCAAACTCTTCATCTAGCCAGCATAAACTTCTCCAAAGCATTCAAGCATCACCAGGGGGTCAAGTGGAGTGGATTTCGCAAGGAGTGGAGGCCTGAAAGTTGCTGGAGTGAAAGCTTCGAATCTCAGGTAGCTCAAGAAATATTTTTCCAGAAATCATTTTTTATGTTCTAAACTTGTTCTCCATGCTTCACTGAGTATCCTGATGTTTTTAGTTTTGGAAATGGTGATGAAATGAGAATTTAATTGATCTCTGAAACTCTGTGACCTAAAAATTTGTTTTGTTCGATTCATGAGTTTGGGGAAGAATAAATTTGTTTTGATTGGGGATTTTGGTTCGTGAGTGAGTGGGAATCATTTCCATGCTTTTGGTTTTCATTTTTGTTACGTTTTGAGAGAGTTTGGAGATTTTCAGGTGGGCTTCCCACCGGAGAAGACGACCGGAGGTCTTCTCCGACCACCTGAAAATAATTAGGGCATAATCCCAGTCATTAAGTGAGTTTGAATCTGGAGCGTGTGATTGCTTTGACTCGTTGACTACCCGCGCGCATGTGTGGCCTGGATCCTCCCAATTAGCCCTAATCCACTTAATTAGATTTAATTAATTATAATTAAACTAATTTAGTCAGAAGCAACCATAGCCCTTGGATAGCGCGCGCGGTCAAACATTTCAAATCCAGACTCAATCTCAGCCACTCTTTCTGTTGACTTCATTTAAAATTCATTTTTATTTCTTTTTCTTTCATTTAATTTGCCTAATTTATTTAAAATAGTAAAACTTGTTTAAAAATTATGAAATTTTTTATCCTGAGTTTCATTAATTTTTCAAACACAAAAAATATTTTTATTTTCATTTTTGCATTTAAAAAGTATTTTTAAATATTTAAAAGATTATTTTTAATTGATTAATGAGAATTAATTTATTAAAAATACTTTTAGGTATTTAAAAATCACCAAAAAAATTCATGAAATGTTCTAAGACATTTAGAAACATTGTCCAACCTTCAAACCAAATTTATTTTTTGATCTTGATGCATTTTGATAATTTTTCATTGAATTAAAATCATTTTTGTGCATTGTTTTGATCCAAAGTTCAAAAAATCATTTCTGTCTATCCATGAAGAGTTGGACATTGATTCTTCTTGCATTGCATTTTGTTTAGCATGTAGTTTGTGAGATTAAATGGCCATGATTTGATCTTTCATTTTCCATTTGTTTGATAATTTTCTTGTTTAGGAACCCTAAAACCCTAATAACTTGTAAAATTCATATCTTGAGATTGGGTAAGAGTTGAAACCTCTCCCTTGGGCATTGGTTTAGTATAGGATTGGGGGTCCTTTGTGTGGCATTTTCCATTTTTTATCTTAGGTTTTGCTTCTGATTTTGGTTTTTGTTTGATGTATTGTTCATAAACCCTAATTTGGGCTTCCATATGCATCCATCTTGCATTCTCTTGCATAACATGACTTGCCATGACATTTCAAGCATCCATTTGATTCATTTGACATCATAAGACATATTGAAAGCATGTTTGATCATTGCATCATGTATTTGCCATGTTGTATGCCATGTGCACTTCATAACTTTTCATGTATGATCATGGTTCCTAGCTTGCTTCATTTGCATTCATAAACTTGTATGATCATTTCCATATGCTGCCTCATGTTTGTAGCATCTCATAGCATCATTAGCATCATGTATATGCTTCTGGTTTTGTTTCTCATCATGTCATCTCATCCCATTTTGCATTGCATTGCATTTCTTTCTAACATTTCAGGTGGTAAGTAAATTTGAGAAGTGAATTTGCCTTCACTTCTCATAACTTTTCTTTTCATCTCTCTTGCATCCATTGCTGCATTTTATATGTGTTTGAGATTGAGCTTGCTCATTCTTGTTCCTCCCACTTTCTTTATTCAAGTGACTTGACTTCTTGAATGAAGCAAGTTGCTTTGCTTCTTTTGATCCTTTCATCTGCTTCCTGGTGGTTCCATTGAAGGCTTCTCTTGTTAAACCTCACAAACCTTAGGAACAACCAAGCATGACAATGATTAGGGTTTTGATTAGTCTCCCCTTAGTTTTACCTTTGTGTCTCTTTTGAGTCTTCTCTCCTCACCTCATAATCAGGGACTAAACCCTAAAGGCCTTAAGGCTTTGTGATTAAGCTTATGCCTGCATCCTTATCTTAGGATGGAGTGTATAACTTTAATCCTAAGTGTTAAACCCTTAATGTGTTTAAATCTCTCAATCAATTCACTTAATAAGTACCAAGACATCACACTTGTAACTTGGGCCTTGCATTAGGGTTCTAATTCTTCCTTAATTGGTTAAGAAGGACTAACCCTAGTGTTAATGGACAAGTACCCCTCAAGTTGTCTTACAAACCCTAAAAATCACTTCATCATCATATCATTAAATAAAATCCACTTAACAAAGGCTTTGTTTTGTCATGAGTTTAATCCCTAATCATGGATTAAGTTGAGGAGCTTTCCTCAGCTTAAACATTCTCATCTATCATCCTTCTATTAGGATGGTGTAATGAGTCTGTTTAATCCTTGGTTATGGCTTAACCTCATTACTCAACACTAAACAAAAACACCAAAAACATCTAAAAATAATCACAAGTAGGTTAATGATCTTAATCCTACACCAAAGGTGATTAAGTGTGAGAATCTGACTTCACACTTAAGGTACTCTCATTACCCCTAAACAGAGGGAAGATGTGATGAGTTTACTAACCCATTGGTTTAGGCTTAAGCTCATTAACTTATGACAAACTCTCAAAAGCAATAAAAGACTGAAAACTCAAAAAAACAAACAATAATCGTCTCCTCCGGGATTCTTTTCTCATCTCATTCACTCACAAACGAGAACTCGCTTCTTCCGTCTAATGCAAGACAGTTAGCACCTGAGCCAGACAGGTCATACACTTGAGCATAGACAAGTAAGCAGTTCACAAGTCAATTTATCTTTCAGTCTCTTTGGGTCGAACTACGGTGTTCTGACTTCCTCATTACACGAGAGGATACGTAGGCATAACTTAACGGTTATCGAACAAAAGTCTCTGTATATTCCCCCTCTTTCCAGCTTCATTCTTTTAGCCTCATTATCTTGAGCATATTCTCATTCCTGCACTGACACTTTCATATTTCACTTCACTTTTCCCTTGCACTGACACCTGTACATTCTTTTCCAGTTACTATATACACAAATTGCACTGACACTACCCCTTTAAAACACAAATCTTTTAAGCGTGGATCCCGTCGAGTACGACGGACAATCTGGGTGCTAATACCTTCCCAGGTTGTAACCAACCCCCTTTCTCAGTCTCTCTGGTTCGCAACCGTCTTATCCATTCTTTTTCTAGGTCTATGCAGCATTACCTTTCCTCCGGGATAAAAATGCCTAGCTGGCGACTCTATTCATCTCCAGTGAGTTCACGGTTGTGTGTTCTCATTGTCCCTCTCGCCGACCGTTCGCGTCTGTACCTTTATCTGGGCCTATTCCCATCTATCGGGAGCGACAGCTTGGCGACTCTGCTAGGGAACCTTATACTGCAACCAGGGCTTCTGGTTCTTTTTGTGGGTTCCTCCTAGCGCTTGATTGATTTGTGTTTACCGGGGTGTTATGTGCTATCTGTGATTGTATATTTGTTTTGTTTATTGCTTTATGTACAGTTGTTTACTGCTTTCTTTATAGCTTTAGATACATCATACTGTCATACTATTCTGGCTGGATCTGTTGTTTCTGTTTTGGTGGGTGGGGTTCTATTGAGAGTTGAGGTCCTATACCTGGGACCTGAGTGACACATAGGCTAGAGTGAATCATATTCTTTCCCATTCCATTTCGGTCTGGTGCGGGAATATGAAACACGGTTCAGATATGGGTTTCTTCTTGAGAACTCTGTGTTGCAGATTTCTTGCAATGCTAGGGCTATCTGGGAAGCCTGCTAAGTCTGGATGACCTTTAGTTTTGACCTTCAGAAACTGAGGTGAATTAGAGGAGGAACTTTTATGGTTATTGTAAACACTGTACCTCCGGGTTGGAAGTGTTTACACTTCTCATAACTGATCCAAGTCTGAGGATCCTTGTTCTAGAACACCACCTGTGAGGGGGATGGGCTGTTTACAGGTTTGCAGGTACCTTGACCTCAGAACACCCTGTTACTTTGATTTGATTAAGAATACTCCATGTTGGGACAGTTCTTGTGATTCTAAAACCCTGGACATGTGGCTCTTTATTTGAGTCCCCCACCTTGGTTACTGGATTTATAGACCTCCATCTGGATTTCTTGAACATACTTGGACCTATATCAGGGCATTTTGATCAGATCCAGCTCAGTCACAAACCCTTGCATATCATTTACATACATAAACATTGCATCATTTTGACATTTGTTTATTTGTGTTTCAGGGTATCCATCTCCATTTGGTTCTGGTTTTGACCCCATCTTCAGTATTGACCTATCTTCATTTGTACCTGCTTCAGCTATCTACTTCAGCCAATCAGTGGCCCTTTCTTCAGTATCATCATCAGCACCTGTCTCTGCTCATCTTCAGCATCATGGCTCCTAAAAAGAGCAACATCACCTATCACTTCTTCCAGCCAGAGCTATCTGACATCAGGAGGATTCAGACCCTGATCACTCCAGATCACATACCATTGTTCAGGGAACACTATGGGGATATACTTGATATGGTTATAGATCTGGACCCTTCATAGAGAAGCCTGATCCACACTTGCATTCAGTTTTATGATCCCCCATTGAGGTGCTTCACTTTTCAAGACTTTCAGTTGGGTCCCTTATTGGAAGAATACTCATCATTGGTTGGTCTGCCTATCAGGGGTGGAATCCCTTTCAACCCTGAGGTGGCCTTTCCTGGTAATGGAGAAGTAGCAAAGGCTTTGCATCTGGAACCTGTCCTGATTGAGCAGCATATGACTTCCAAAGCTGGAATCCCTGGTTTTCATCTGGACTTCTTGATCTCTCAAGCTACCCTGAAAGCTTCTTTAGGAGAGTGGAAAGCTGTCTGTGCTTTACTGGCCCTGAGTATATATGGAATTGTATTATTTGCAGATGAGCCTCGATTCATTAGTAAGAATGCAATCCATCTGTTCATCCTGAAGAACCCAGTGCCAACCTTATTGGGGGATCTCTACTATTCAGTGCATCAGAGGAATGAAAAGCAGAGGGGGAGATTAGTGAGGTGTTGTGCCCCATTGTTCCATACTTGGCTTCTCAGGCACCTACCCAGGACAGATGCATTTTTGAATCCTCATCAGCAGAGCAACTGGGCCAAGAGACTCACTGCTTTAACTTCAACTGATATCAGATGGTGCACTCAGAGCACCAAGGGCAGGGATATCATCACCAGCTGTGGGCATTTTCCCAATGTGCCCTTAATAGGAGTTAAGGGTAGTATCAATTACAACCCTCTGCTGTTTGGAAGACAGCTGGGCTATGCACTGGTCCACACTCCTAAAGCACAGGACTTGGTTGAAACTCTTTATTGCGAGAACAAGATTAATCTGGCTATTGTTAGGCAGGCAGCCTGGGCCTGGGATAATGTTCAAACCAAGGGAGTAACCATTTTGGGGAAGTGCAACAATGTGGCATTAGCACAATATTATGAATGGTCCCGTGCCAGGGCCCAATTTTCTGGGATGCCCTTTATTATAGAAGATATGCCTGAATCATCTTCAGCACCACCTGCCACTGTCAGTTTGGAGGAGTTTGAGAGTTTGAAAGAAAGAAATGAGAAGTTAACTCAAGCTTTGCAGAAGACCCTCCGGGAGAGGAGTGATGGTATGAGGGAGATTGAGAGGTTAGAGAAGCTGAGAATGGAGCACCTGGCTAAGATTGAGAAGTCTGGGGATTATATCAAGAAGTCTAAAGCTGGAGAGCAAATCCTGAAGAATGCTTGCAAAGATGCCCAGTTCCAGAGAGCAAGGACAGACTTGTATCTGAAGGAGAGTCAGGCTAGGTGGGTCAGGATCACCGAGGCTCGTACTCTAGAAGACAAGAGAGTTCAAGACAAGATGGAGCAACTGGAAGCTAGTGCAAACGTGCAGCAAGAAGCCCTGGCAGCAGCCCAGAGGGAGATATCAGAACTGAAGATTAAAGCTGGAGTGAAGAGGTCCAAAGACCAAAGTCAGCACAAGAAGCTCACTACAGCTGTTACCACCCGGAATCTCCTCATCAGGAATCTCACGGAGCGTCCGGCTGATCCTGTGACCGAAGCACTTCTCAAGGAAGTTCGTGAGGATGAGTTTGGCCTTGGTGTTTGACCATTTGCTTGTTGTTTGTTTTCATTCATTGTACTTTTACTTTCTCGTGATGTATTTTGACCCCTCCGAGGGCTTGTATTTGTAAAACAAACTATGTACCATTTTACTTTTGTAATATATGTGTTAGTTTGTTCCATCTGAGTTCACTTCGAAAGCAACATCAACAACATCTTCAGGGGTATGGAAGGGTCAAAACTGAATGCCAAACCGGATACCTTGAGAACAAATAAGCATAACTGCATTGCATGCTAACCTTTGTTTGTTTTGTAGGTTTTTGTTTTAACTCTGTTGTGATGTTCAGGAACTATTGCTCGGCGCCGGGTATTTCCCCTCAACCGTCTGCACCGTTATCCAACCCGTAACAATCTTCCGGGCATCCAAATGGATCAGGTACAGCAGGACCTTGCAGAGGTTCGAAATCAAATGGCAAACGAAAGATTGGAAATGAGAACGCAGATGACTCAGTTTATGGAAGTGATGAACAACATGGCTCAGAGCCAGGAAAGATTGAGGGTCATGGTGGAAAGGCAAAATCAAGAAGATCCACATATAGGGACTGCCGGCACCATCAACAATGAAAGGGTCCAACCTCATGTTAACCCCCCTGTATTTGGCCCCCACCTCCATCCTGAGGTCAACATCCCTGCAAATGTTCAAGGAACTGCCACTGCAGCCAGGGTACTTCAAGAAGACCCCCAAGAGGATCAATTTACAGTAATGGGTGCTGGGGAAGAAGCTTATGATAGAAGGCTGGATGAGATAGCTGAGAAATTGAGGTCCTTAGAGTCTCAAAACTCTCTGGGTTTCGATGTCATGGACATGGGCTTGGTAGACGGGGTCAGGATCCCCCATAAGTTCAAGCCTCCTTGTTTTGAAAAATACAATGGGACTTCATGCCCCCGGACTCATCTACAATCATTTCTGGGAAGGCTGAAGGCCTATACTATGGATGAGAAGCTCTGGATGTTCTATTTCGAGGATAGCTTGACGGGAGCCTCAAGAGAATGGTACTCTCACCTAACAAGGGCGACTATTAGATGCTGGAAGGACCTGGCAGAGGCCTTCATCAGACAGTATCAGTATAATCTAGATATGGCACCCAACAGGACCCTCCTAATGGGAATGTCACAGTCGTCAAGGGAAAGTTTCCGAGAATATGCCCAGAGATGGAGGCAATTGGCTGCTGCTGTTCAGCCACCTATGTCTGAAAGGGAAATGGCAGACATGTTTATGAACACCCTTCAGGGAACATATATTGACAGGCTGGCTGCTTTCTCTTCCACTAGCTTTGCAGATGTTGTCATAGCTGGGGAGAGAATCGAGAGCCTGTTAAAAATGGGCAAGATTTCTGATAATGGTGCCAGCTCGTCCAGTAGTACAAGAAAGCCTTTTGCAGGCCCAAGAAGAACTGGCGAGACCAATGCCATCCACACCAACAGGGGCAGGCCCCAATATGTTCACAGATCAGTGGCAGCAGTCACCATTCCTGCTCCAGCTCATCCTCAACCAGTCTATCAGCCTCCACAGCAAAACTATCAGCAACAACCCCAGTACCATCAACAGAATCAGTATCCTCCGAGAAATTACAACAACAACAACACCAACAACAACAATCAGCAAAGGCCATTTCAGCAGAGGCCTTCTCAAGCCAACAGGGTAATCGATCCGATCCCTATGCCATATGCTACATTGCTGCCACAACTCCTGAAACTCAATCTAGTTGAGCTAAGGACGTTGGCACCTCCAGATCCCAACAGTCTACCCAGGAATTATGACTCCAACGCCAGATGTGCTTTTCATTCAAATGCACCTGGCCACAGTACAGAAAAGTGCAGAGCCCTGCATATGAAGGTACAAGACTTGGTAGACTCAAAAGCTCTGAATTTCGCACCACCACCCAATGTCAATAAGAACCCAATGCCAAACCACGGTGGTCCCAGAATTAACGCTATTGAAGAAGACAAGCCGTCTTATTTAATAACCAGTGTGGGTCAGATCCGGACACCGTTGGTAGAAATCAAGGCTCAACTCCTGGAATGTCAAATGTTCCCGGGGTGTGATTTGGGTTGTGCTTACTGCAATATCTCGGTAAATGGGTGCGATAATTTGAGGAATGGCATAGATGGCCTTATTCAGAGTGGCCAGCTTCAGATCACCACATCATTTCCAACAAATCCAACAATCTCATCAGCAACGGTTTCAGAACCTCCTACAACTGCAACAACCATTGTTCCTGACAATTCTTCGGCTTCATCAACAAGTACTTCATCTGTCATTTCAACTGACCAGATGTCAACGAATGTTCCTTCTACAACTCCAGCACCACTCCATTATGAAGCTCCTACAACAACAACATCCATACTCCCGACAATGTCTCCTACAACACCAGCAACAAGTCATGAAGATGTCTCAACTGTCACCATATTCTATGATCCTGAAAACAACTCTGCCTACAACTCAGAAGGTGCTGCTCCCATCAGAGCACCAGTCACGATTTATTATGATCCACAGACTATTACAGTTCCTTCAACAGCTGCAATCAGTCCAGTCACTATCACGGTGCCTGGACCAGTACCTTATGAAAGCAGTAATGCCATCCCCTGGCATTACGGCTCTGACCTGTACTGTGAAGGACAAAGAATCACTTTTGAATCATCAACCCCTGCACCACAAATTGACAATGTGGGAGGAGGCGGAGGCTTCACTCGAAGCGGACGTCTTTTCGCTCCACAAATTCAAAAACCCACTGCCGAAGCAGAAGCTGTTGCCAAGGCAAAAGGAAAGAGCCCGGTGCAGGAAGATCAAGCTGTTAAGGAAGCTTTGAAAACACCGTTCGATCAAGAGGTTGATGAGTTCATGCGAATCATCAAAAAGAGTGATTATAAAATAGTGGATCAGCTTCATCAGACGCCTTCCAAGATCTCAATCCTATCATTGCTTATGTGCTCCGAAGCCCATCGGAATGCACTACTCAAGGTCCTGCACGCAGCTTACGTGCCTGAAGAAATCACTGTCAATCAGCTGGAAGCTGTAGTTGGAAATGTTAATGCTAGTCACGGACTAGGGTTCACTAATACTGATTTGACAGCGGAAGGCCGCAACCATAACAAAGCCTTGCACATAACCATGGAATGCAAAGGCGCTGTCCTTTCCCATGTACTGGTAGACACGGGGTCATCCCTCAATGTCTTACCTAAGAAGGCCTTGGTGAAGCTAGAATATGACGGATTGGCGTTGAGACCCAGCAACCTGGTGGTGAGAGCCTTTGATGGTTCAAAGAGATCGGTTCTGGGAGAGATTGAGTTGCCCATAACGATTGGCCCACAGACCTTTAAAACGACCTTCTACGTGATGGATATACAGCCTGCCTACAGCTGTCTATTGGGTAGGCCATGGATTCACGCCGCTGGCGCCGTGACCTCTACCCTTCACCAGAAGTTAAAATATGAGTGGGAAGGTCAAATCGTTACAATCTGTGGAGAGGAGGATATTTTTGTCAGCCACCTGGCTACCTATAAGTATATTGAGATGGACGGGGAGATCCATGAAACAATGAGCCAGGGGTTCGAAGCTTTGAATGTCAATGAAACATCTGTTGTGCCTGGTACTTCAATATCATCCTACCAACAAGCCCGGAAGGTTGTTGAGGGAGGAAACGCCCAAGGCTGGGGCAAACTGCTATCGGTGGAGAAGAAGGAGGATAGATTTGGGTTGGGTTACAAACCAACTCAACAAGATCAGGCAGCGGCTGCGAAAGAGCCCAACTTTGTGAGTGGGGGATGCTCACCCCTGATGCAATCAACTGTTTGGAAGACGAGCTGGAAGAGGAGCGCAACCTGGAAAGCTGGATTCGTCCAAAGATCCCGGGGAGCAGTATCTCAAACTGGTCTTCCCAGGAAATTATAAGAGTTACTCATGCAGAGTAATTATTATTTCCTGTACTTTTATAGCATGCATCAAAGTCTTGCATCTTGCCCAAGGTGACGAGACTCATTTTGTAATCGGGCCATCTGTACTTTTTGTGCAAACAAGATTAATCAATGAAATATCAGACATCTTTTTTGCAAACGAGTCTTTTTCTTTTCGCTCATTGTTTTTTCATTTTTCTTTTTGTACAAAAAAATAAATGGCAGTGTTTTCAAAATGACAAATTTCACTTTTCTAAGCAAGATTAAAATCAAATCACTAAAATGAACAACTGAACCCTTGCAGAGTGTGCCTTCCAGACAGCACCGACAACAGCACGGCTATGACTTCGTATGACTTTGACAATCCAATCAATCAAGCTGATGAAGGGGTTGAAGAAGAATATGAGCTTCCTGAAGAGCTAGCCAGGTTGTTAAGACAAGAGGAAAAGGTTATTACTCCTCACCAGGAGGAGGTTGAAGTGATCAATCTTGGTACAGATGAAGACGTGAAAGAAGTTAGAATCGGGGCCTGCCTGCAAGACTCAGTGAAGAGACAACTGATTGATCTGCTTCAAGAATATGTGGATGTGTTTGCTTGGTCTTACCAAGATATGCCAGGGTTGGATACCGATATTGTCGTGCACAAGCTGCCTTTGAGAGAGGAATGCCCGCCAGTTAAACAGAAACTACGCCGTACTCGTCCAGACATGGCTATGAAAATCAAGGAGGAGGTACAAAAGCAGTGGGACGCCGGGTTCCTTGCTGTAACTAGCTATCCACCGTGGGTTGCTAACATAGTACCTGTGCCTAAGAAAGACGGCAAAGTAAGGATGTGTGTTGACTACCGGGATCTGAACAGAGCCAGCCCGAAAGATGATTTCCCTTTACCTCACATTGATGTATTGGTGGATAATACGGCTCAGTTCTCGGTATTCTCCTTCATGGACGGATTTTCAGGATACAACCAGATTAAAATGTCACCTGAAGACATGGAGAAGACAACCTTCATCACACCCTGGGGCACGTTCTGTTACAAAGTGATGCCATTCGGACTGAAGAATGCTGGTGCCACATATCAACGGGCTATGGTAACATTATTCCACGATATGATCCATAAAGAAATCGAGTGTTATGTGGATGACATGATTGCCAAGTCCCTTACTGAAAAAGATCACCTGGTGAATCTACTGAAGTTATTCAAGCGTCTGAGGAAGTACCAATTGAAGCTGAACCCCAACAAATGCACGTTCGGGGTGCGATCTGGTAAGCTGCTGGGTTTTATTGTAAGCGAGAAAGGGATTGAAGTTGACCCTGATAAAGTCAAAGCCATCCAAGAGATGCCTGCACCGAAAACGGAGAAAGAAGTTCGAGGGTTCTTAGGTCGATTGAACTACATCTCAAGGTTCATATCTCACCTTACCGCAACCTGTGAGCCCTTGTTCAAATTGTTAAGAAAGGAACAGACGGTCAGGTGGAACGAAGACTGCCAAAGGGCTTTTGACAAGATCAAGGAGTACTTACAAGAACCTCCAATCCTTATGCCTCCAGTGGAAGGAAGACCTCTGATCATGTACTTGACAGTATTAAAGGAGTCGATGGGGTGTGTGCTGGGCCAGCATGACGAGTCTGGTCGAAAAGAGTATGCAATATACTACTTGAGCAAAAAGTTTACCGACTGTGAACAGCGTTATTCACTGCTCGAGAAAACTTGCTGTGCTTTAGCGTGGGCTGCTCGCCGACTGAGGCAGTATATGTTGACCCACACTACTTTGTTGATATCAAAAATGGACCCAGTTAAGTACATATTTGAGAAGCCAGCACTTACCGGGCGGGTTGCAAGATGGCAGATGATCCTCACAGAATATGACATCCAGTACACCTCTCAGAAAGCCATCAAGGGCAGTGTACTATCTGAATATCTTGCTGAGCAACCCATTGATGACTACCAGCCTATGAGATTTGACTTCCCTGATGAAGACATCATGTTCATAAAATCAAAAGATCATGAAGAGCCTGTTCACACTGAAGGGCCCGACCCAGGAGAAGAATGGACTATGATGTTTGATGGGGCTGTTAACATGAATGGTCGTGGTGTTGGTGTAGTACTCATTACACCTAAAGGAGTTCACATGCCTTTCTCGGCAAAGCTCACTTTCAACTGCACTAACAACGAAGCTGAATACGAAGCTTGCATTATGGGTCTTGAGGAAGCCATTGACCTCAGGATCAAGACATTGACCGTGTTCGGAGATTCAGCTTTGGTAATCAATCAAACCAACGGCAAATGGTACACCCACCAGGATCATCTGATACCTTACAGGGATTATACAAGGAGGTTATTGACTTTCTTCACAACAGTCAAACTTGAGTATATTCCTCGAGACGAGAATCAGTTTGCAGATGCTCTTGCTACCATTTCGTCCATGATCAAAGTTCAAGCTGCCAACTTTGTACCTCAGATCTCAGTGTCCAGACTTGACAAACCAGCGTATGTATTTGCAGTAGATGTTGTCAAAGATGATAAGCCTTGGTTCCATGACATTAAGTGCTTCTTGGAGGATCAAACATACCCACCTGGGGCATCTTCCAATGATAAGAAGACTTTGATAAGGCTTGCTGGTAGATTCTTTTTGAACACTGATGGGTCTTTATACAAGAGGAACTTTGATATGGTATTCCTCAGATGTGTTGACAAGACAGAAGCAGATTTATTGATGCATGAAGTGCACGGAGGCTCCTTTGGTACCCATGCAGGAGGGCATGCTATGGCTAAGAAGTTGTTAAGATCAGGCTATTACTGGATCACAATGGATACCGACTGTTGTGCCTACGCCAGAAAATGTCACAAATGCCAGATCTATGCAGATAAGGTGCATGTGCCTCCCAATCCTTTGAACATCATGTCTTCACCCTGGCCCTTTGCTATGTGGGGCATTGACATGATTGGTAAGATTGAGCCATCTGCTTCAAATGGCCACAGATTCATCCTGGTCTCCATTGACTATTTCACCAAGTGGGTTGAAGCAGCCTCATATGCAAATGTTACAAGGCAAGTGGTAGCCAGATTTCTGAAAAGGGACATCATCTGTCGGTATGGAGTACCCGAACGAATCATTACTGACAATGGTTCCAACTTAAACAACAAAATGATGGCAGAGCTGTGCCGGGACTTCAAGATTCAACATCACAACTCTTCTCCTTACAGGCCAAAGATGAATGGCGCTGTTGAGGCAGCAAACAAGAATATCAAGAAGATTGTGCAGAAGATGGTAGTCACTTACAAAGACTGGCATGAGATGCTACCGTTCGCCTTGCATGGGTACCGCACGTCAATCAGAACATCCACTGGGGCAACACCGTATCAGCTTGTGTATGGTATGGAAGCAGTCCTACCTGTTGAAGTTGAATTACCCTCTCTGCGGGTACTAATGGATGTTAAACTGAGTGAAGCAGAATGGGTTCGGGCCCGATACGAACAACTGAGTCTGATCGAAGAGAAAAGATTGGCTGCAATCTGTCATGGGCAGTTATATCAGAAGAGAATGAAGAAAGCCTTCGATCAGAAAGTCAGGCACCGAGAGTATCAAATGGGAGATCTTGTGCTGAAAAGAATCCTCCCTCCTCATACAGACCACAGGGGCAAATGGACTCCGAACTATGAAGGACCATTCGTGGTAAAGAAAGTTTTCTCTGGTGGAGCACTGATGCTCAGCACCATGGATGGTGAAGATTTCCCATCCCCTGTGAATTCAGATGCAGTTAAAAAATACTTCGCATAAAATGACCCGCTGGACATAAAAACAGAATGTAAGTCCAAGCAAAAATAGGGCATCCCGGCGAGTCAAAAATAGAATAAAAGACTCGGGCAAAAATAAGGGGAAAAATAAAAATGTACACCCGCTGAGTTGAAAAGCCGCATTGGACAGCTCAGGCAAAAATGGGTATCCCGATGGATTGAAAACCCGAAAGGGCGATCCATGCAAAATAAGGGAATAAGCGAACAACTGCATTCTGAATTCGTCTGTATCGTCCACAACTTGGTAAGTTTCAAAAGGATCAAGATTCTTTCAGAATCAACCGACTTCAAAAAGCAAGACGAGAAGAACGTCAAATGTCATACGAGTCATAGCAAAAGGAAAGCTTCTTGGAGCGTCGACAACATTGCCAGCCTTTGGTTTCTAATTTTGTAACAATCTCCTCATTTCAGGGGATTTGTTTCTTTGGCTGTATCTCGCCAATTCAGGGCACATGAATTAATAAAATCAGATTTTCAGTCATGTCTCGTTTTGTACATTTTATTTGCAAAAAATGTCTGATGTCTTAAAAGAAAAACTGATTGCATAAGAATACAGATGCTTATCTTCAAATAAAAACATGCTTGCAGGAAATATGTTTACTCTCGGAAGTATTCTAAACTCCTATGACGGAATCCAGTAAGGGACACCTCGGGGTTACCTTGTGCATTTCTCTATCTTTTTCAGGATTGTAGGTATCCAGAACGCAACTTGGGGCATGTAAGCTTCATCCCAACAAGCTGGCAAATCAACACTCAATTTTAGCACCCGAAGTGCTCTCTCCCCCAGCTGAGTTGCTTCCCATGACTTCTCCCAGCTGAGTTGGCCATTTATTACTTATCCCCATCAGGATGGGCAGATATCGCAGGAGATGCCTATATCCCCGGCTGAGTCAAGGATCCTCTTCAACAGAATCCCTAGGGAGGTCTCTCAATGATCTCTCTTTCTCCCCGGCCGAGTTACCATATCGCCCTCAGCCGAGTATAAAAGTCAGGGAATCATCTCCCCACAGAATTCTCAGCCTCTATTCAGAAGAGCAACGCATAGAAGATCACAACAGAGTGAAGGAAGCTTCTACAAACCCCAGCTGGGTCTCTCATTTATTGGAATAGGTCTCTCAATGACCCGATTCCCCAAGCAGATACATCTCATCAGATCTACCAATGATCTCATCCCCAGCTGGGATGTCCACTTCAAATAGATCGACCAGTGATCTTCGCGGCATTGGGATCCGAATCCCGGTTTGGTATCTTTGCATAACCATGGAATTCGCATCATATTCACCCACAAAGCGTAGCATTCCGTCTAATACGGAGCATTACGGCAAAAATCAAACACATAGCATAATCATAAGCCATGTTGTGAATCAGACTCTTATGAATAATAACCATTCATCAATACACAGAAACTGTCCCCACCAGAGTCCCCAGCAAAAGCAGTTGCCTCACAAATCACAAACACCAGTATATACTCATTTTGGGCACCCGTCCGTGTCATCCTTCCCCAGTAAAGTCGCCTGAACACTCTTTACGAACAAAATCACCCATATTACAGACACTTCCTGACACCCGTCCGTGTCAAATCACCAGCAGAAAACCAAAGGCATCCTCTTTGCACTCACATATACTTATAATTTCCGTGGCACTCGTCCGTGTCATATCCCCAGCGCAGTCGCTTACACTTTTACAACCCATATACTTGTTGATATCATACTTTTCTCCTTTTGACACTCGTCCGTGTCACTCTCCCCAGCAGATAAACACTCACCTATGCAATACTCATACTCGCTACTCATGTTACACTCATACAGATACTCGTCCGTATCTTGTATATACCATTCATATCCCCACAGATTCGACTTTGGTCCTTGTTCTTTGTTAACCGGATAGTACTCGTCCGTACCATCATCTCTAAACATGTGTCAAGAGTTTGTTTCTACATGATACTCATCCGTATCATAGTCTTAAGGATGCTCGTCCGCATCTTTAATCCATACACTGTGTCAAACACTTTTGTCTTCATGAATATAGATACTCGTCTGTATCTACTTTTCCCTAGAAGAGTCCCCTCAAATTCAACACTCGTCCGTGTTCTCTGTTAACCAGTTGATACTCGTCTGTATCACCATCTTTGAACGCGCGTCAGTTTTTGTTTCTACCCGATACTCGTCCGTATCGTAGTCTTAAGGATGCTCGTCCGCATCTTTAATCTGTACACAACATCTAAACACTTATACTTTCTTTTCTTGGTTGTAAACGCTCGTCCGTGTTTACTATATCCCAGTAGATCGCCAATAAAGCAAATTTTCCTTCTTATCTGACACTCGTCCTGTGTCATGATAAACCCTAAGAGCAGCCGTACCCTGCTAGGTGGTCGTCCTCCACCTCTTGATGGTCGTCCTCCATCATGCTCATCCGATGACCGTCCCCATCGTTGATATTTTAGCAGCCGTCCCCTGCTAGGTGGTCGTCCTCCACCCTTGATGATCGTCCTTCATCCTTTTATCCAATGGCCGTCCCCATTGTTGATTTTGGTTATCTGGCATTCGTCCTATGTCATGAGAAACCTCGAGAGCAGCCGTCCCCTGCTAGGTGGTCGTCCTCCACCTCTTGATGGTCGTCCTCCATCATGCTCGTCCGATGGCCGTCCCCATCGTTGACCTTTTATCCGATGGCCGTCCCCATCGTTGATATTTTCGGCAGCCGTACCCTGCCAGGTGGTCGTCCTCCACCTGTGATGGCCGTCCCCATCATATTTCTTTTATTCCCAACAGAGCAGCCGTCCCCTGCTAGGTGATCGTCCTTCACTTTTGATGGCCGTACCCCATCATCTGTTTATTTCATTTATTCTTTAACCCGATGGCCGTCCCCGTCGTGGTCCCTTTTCCTTTTTATCCCGATGGCCGTCCCCATCGTTGGTTACTTTACCTTTGTGAATTTGATGGTCGTCCCCGTCATGTTTCATTAATTCCCAGAGAATCTTACTTTATCTTGATGGCCGTCCCCATCATAATTTTATTTTTCCCCAGCTAGTCGGCCGTCCCCGTCTTAGCTTTACCTTTTATCCCCAGCATGTCGGCCGTCCCCGTCATTGTTTTATCTTCACACACCTCTCCCAGCATGTCGGCCGTCCCCGTCATCGCTCTTTACCCAGCAGTCATCCTCTGCTCGACGGTCGTCCTCCGTCGCCCACACTTTACAATATACTTTATTTTCCTTTACAATCTATATCCCTTTTCTTCTTCATTCTGTGAGTGCAAATTTTGGTCTGTCTTTGGTATTCAACCACAAGTTATCTTGTTTGCCTGTTAAGCCTTTGCTTACAACCTGCACAGCTAACTCATGTTTGAATAGGGGCAGCTGTAAACGCCCCAAATTTTCCCTCACCCATTCACACCATGGCTTGTGGTCATTCTCATATGCATAAACACAATCATACCATCTCATATCTCATTTTGATTCACTGCATAGTTTCTAAGTCATCTGCACCTAGGGTTTGTGATCTGAGCAATCCAAGAGCTTATTGAGCCAATCCAAAGGCCACCAATCACTTAAAAGGGGTCTACATGTGTTCAAGTATCATATTACATCCTCTCAAAGTCAAAAATACAAAAGAATCACAAGAACTGGGATTGGTGTGGGTGCAGAGCCAAGTTTGACTGCACAGTTGACCTAAAATTAGGATTTTGGTTTCAGAGGCCATAACTCCAATTTTTTTGGTCATTCTTGTTTCCATTGGTCTCTATATGGTATAGGGAGTATGCATATCAATTTTTATGAAGAAATTCCATGGGGAAGTCATCTGATCAAGAGTTGACTTTTCAGACAAGTCAGTGTAAAATCAGGGCATCTGAGGCCCCCAATGACCCAACCAAGGGGTGATCTTCATCATTTTGAGTGTATATGGTCTTTATTTGATCATGGAAGAAGGTTGAAGTTCACAAAAA
Organism: Lathyrus aphaca; assembly: GCA_963966055.1. Lineage (NCBI taxonomy): Eukaryota > Viridiplantae > Streptophyta > Magnoliopsida > Fabales > Fabaceae > Lathyrus > Lathyrus aphaca. Next base: position 141,310,740 of record OZ014525.1, read on the forward strand.
TCAAGAATTTCAAGTTTTTGCAAATGTTGACTTTTTAGGGCACGGTTGACTTTTCAAGAATATGTCATTTTAGGTCATTTTTCAAGCCTTGATTTTTGATCCAAGAAAGCTTCAAATGGAAAAACCTTGGTCATGAAAGTTGTAGATCACATTTTTCCCTTTTCAAAAAGTACAAGAACATGATCTAATTCTTCTTGGATCAAAAGTTATGGTGTGACAAAGTTGGCCAAAATCACTAATTTTCAAGACATGCCTCAAATGACAAATTTGCAAAACCATGAACCAAGGCCATTTGTAACTTCTAGTTGGCTTCAAACCAATGTACAAACATCACATGAGTTCTAAAAATCATAATTGGACCAAAGTTTCTCATGTTCATGGTTTGTGTAACAAGGCATTTTCATGAAGTTTCAAAAGAAGCCAACTTGCAAAATCACTCATGACACTTCACCCACTTGATTTCTTGGATGCTGAACCAGCCATAGCATCTCACCTCACCATGCTGCGCCAGCCCTAGCCCTTGTACCAAGCCTAGCACCAAGCCATACCTTTCCTTACAAAAAGTTGACTTTTGGCAAAAGCAAACATCCCAATCACAGCAGGCCATGTCACATCCTCTGGCCAATTGGGATTGTTTATACTTTCCATTTGCTAGCCAAACATAACACCAAGCCAAGCTGAAACACTCCACAAGATCACATACACAAAAACACTCCATCAAGCAAAACTCTTCGAAACTCTCTGCCCAGCTCACAAACACAAAAGCAAGTCTCACCATCATCCTCACCTGGCCACATTAAGCCTAAACCAACAAAGAACCAGGCCTGAAACAAGCCATAACATCACTTCACCATTTTCACCCCAAGTTGCAGCTTCCTTCGAAACACCTTCCACAGCTCACAAACATCCAAACAAACTCCACAAACCTTCTTAAAACATCACCCTGATCACAAAGAACCACCCACCTTGGCCTGAAACTGCCTAAATCACCATTGCCATTTCCAACTGAGCTTGAGCAGAAGCTGTTCAAACTCTTCATCTAGCCAGCATAAACTTCTCCAAAGCATTCAAGCATCACCAGGGGGTCAAGTGGAGTGGATTTCGCAAGGAGTGGAGGCCTGAAAGTTGCTGGAGTGAAAGCTTCGAATCTCAGGTAGCTCAAGAAATATTTTTCCAGAAATCATTTTTTATGTTCTAAACTTGTTCTCCATGCTTCACTGAGTATCCTGATGTTTTTAGTTTTGGAAATGGTGATGAAATGAGAATTTAATTGATCTCTGAAACTCTGTGACCTAAAAATTTGTTTTGTTCGATTCATGAGTTTGGGGAAGAATAAATTTGTTTTGATTGGGGGTTTTGGTTCGTGAGTGAGTGGGAATCATTTCCATGCTTTTGGTTTTCATTTTTGTTACGTTTTGAGAGAGTTTGGAGATTTTCAGGTGGGCTTCCCACCGGAGAAGACGACCGGAGGTCTTCTCCGACCACCTGAAAATAATTAGGGCATAATCCCAGTCATTAAGTGAGTTTGAATCTGGAGCGTGCGATTGCTTTGACTCGTTGACTACCCGCGCGCATGTGTGGCCTGGATCCTCCCAATTAGCCCTAATCCACTTAATTAGATTTAATTAATTATAATTAAACTAATTTAGTCAGAAGCAACCATAGCCCTTGGATAGCGCGCGCGGTCAAACATTTCAAATCCAGACTCAATCTCAGCCACTCTTTCTGTTGACTTCATTTAAAATTCATTTTTATTTCTTTTTCTTTCATTTAATTTGCCTAATTTATTTAAAATAGTAAAACTTGTTTAAAAATTATGAAATTTTTTATCCTGAGTTTCATTAATTTTTCAAACACAAAAAATATTTTTATTTTCATTTTTGCATTTAAAAAGTATTTTTAAATATTTAAAAGATTATTTTTAATTGATTAATGAGAATTAATTTATTAAAAATACTTTTAGGTATTTAAAAATCACCAAAAAAATTCATGAAATGTTCTAAGACATTTAGAAACATTGTCCAACCTTCAAACCAAATTTATTTTTTGATCTTGATGCATTTTGATAATTTTTCATTGAATTAAAATCATTTTTGTGCATTGTTTTGATCCAAAGTTCAAAAAATCATTTCTGTCTATCCATGAAGAGTTGGACATTGATTCTTCTTGCATTGCATTGTGTTTAGCATGTAGTTTGTGAGATTAAATGGCCATGATTTGATCTTTCATTTTCCATTTGTTTGATAATTTTCTTGTTTAGGAACCCTAAAACCCTAATAACTTGTAAAATTCATATCTTGAGATTGGGTAAGAGTTGAAACCTCTCCCTTGGGCATTGGTTTAGTATAGGATTGGGGGTCCTTTGTGTGGCATTTTCCATTTTTTATCTTAGGTTTTGCTTCTGATTTTGGTTTTTGTTTGATGTATTGTTCATAAACCCTAATTTGGGCTTCCATATGCATCCATCTTGCATTCTCTTGCATAACATGACTTGCCATGACATTTCAAGCATCCATTTGATTCATTTGACATCATAAGACATATTGAAAGCATGTTTGATCATTGCATCATGTATTTGCCATGTTGTATGCCATGTGCACTTCATAACTTTTCATGTATGATCATGGTTCCTAGCTTGCTTCATTTGCATTCATAAACTTGTATGATCATTTCCATATGCTGCCTCATGTTTGTAGCATCTCATAGCATCATTAGCATCATGTATATGCTTCTGGTTTTGTTTCTCATCATGTCATCTCATCCCATTTTGCATTGCATTGCATTTCTTTCTAACATTTCAGGTGGTAAGTAAATTTGAGAAGTGAATTTGCCTTCACTTCTCATAACTTTTCTTTTCATCTCTCTTGCATCCATTGCTGCATTTTATATGTGTTTGAGATTGAGCTTGCTCATTCTTGTTCCTCCCACTTTCTTTCTTCAAGTGACTTGACTTTTTGAATGAAGCAAGTTGCTTTGCTTCTTTTGATCCTTTCATCTGCTTCCTGGTGGTTCCATTGAAGGCTTCTCTTGTTAAACCTCACAAACCTTAGGAACAACCAAGCATGACAATGATTAGGGTTTTGATTAGTCTCCCCTTAGTTTTACCTTTGTGTCTCTTTTGAGTCTTCTCTCCTCACCTCATAATCAGGGACTAAACCCTAAAGGCCTTAAGGCTTTGTGATTAAGCTTATGCCTGCATCCTTCTCTTAGGATGGAGTGTATAACTTTAATTCTAAGTGTTAAACCCTTAATGTGTTTAAATCTCTCAATCAATTCACTTAATAAGTACCAAGACATCACACTTGTAACTTGGGCCTTGCATTAGGGTTCTAATTCTTCCTTAATTGGTTAAGAAGGACTAACCCTAGTGTTAATGGACAAGTCCCCCTCAAGTTGTCTTACAAACCCTAAAAATCACTTCATCATCATATCATTAAATAAAATCCACTTAACAAAGGCTTTGTTTTGTCATGAGTTTAATCCCTAATCATGGATTAAGTTGAGGAGCTTTCCTCAGCTTAAACATTCTCATCTATCATCCTTCTATTAGGATGGTGTAATGAGTCTGTTTAATCCTTGGTTATGGCTTAACCTCATTACTCAACACTAAACAAAAACACCAAAAACATCTAAAAATAATCACAAGTAGGTTAATGATCTTAATCCTACACCAAAGGTGATTAAGTGTGAGAATCTGACTTCACACTTAAGGTACTCTCATTACCCCTAAACAGAGGGAAGATGTGATGAGTTTACTAACCCATTGGTTTAGGCTTAAGCTCATTAACTTATGACAAACTCTCAAAAGCAATAAAAGACTGAAAACTCAAAAAAACAAACAATAATCGTCTCCTCCGGGATTCTTTTCTCATCTCATTCACTCACAAACGAGAACTCGCTTCTTCCGTCTAATGCAAGACAGTTAGCACCTGAGCCAGACAGGTCATACACTTGAGCATAGACAAGTAAGCAGTTCACAAGTCAATTTATCTTTCAGTCTCTTTGGGTCGAACTACGGTGTTCTGACTTCCTCATTGCACGAGAGGATACGTAGGCATAACTTAACGGTTATCGAACAAAAGTCTCTGTATATTCCCCCTCTTTCCAACTTCATTCTTTTAGCCTCATTATCTTGAGCATATTCTCATTCCTGCACTGACACTTTCATATTTCACTTCACTTTTCCCTTGCACTGACACCTGTACATTCTTTTCCAGTTACTTTATACACAAATTGCACTGACACTACCCCTTTAAAACACAAATCTTTTAAGCGTGGATCCCGTCGAGTATGACGGACAATCTGGGTGCTAATACCTTCCCAGGTTGTAACCAACCCCCTTTCTCAGTCTCTCTGGTTCGCAACCGTCTTATCCATTCTTTTTCTAGGTCTATGCAGCATTACCTTTCCTCCGGGATAAAAATTCCTAGCTGGCGACTCTATTCATCTCCAGTGAGTTCACGGCTGTGTGTTCTCATTGTCCCTCTCGCCGACCGTTCGCGTCTGTACCTTTATCTGGGCCTATTCCCATCTATCGGGAGCGACACACGTGTTCAGAGATGATGATACGGACGAGTATCAACGGGTTAACAGAGAACACGGACGAGTGCTGAATCTGAGGGAACTCTTCTGGGGAATAGTAGACACAGACGAGTATCTATATTCAAGAAGACTCAGTGTTTGACACGGTGTATGGATTAAAGATGCGGACGAGCATCCTTAAGACTATGATACGGACGAGTATCAGGTAGAAACAAACGCCAGACGCAATGTTCTGAGATGATGGTACGGACGAGTACCAACTGGTTAACAAAGAACAAGGACTATTGTTGAATCTGCAGGGATATAACTGGTGTATACAAGATACGGACGAGTATCTGTATAAGTAAGAGTGGTGCATAGATTAAAGCTTAATCTGCTGGGGAGAGCGGCACGGACGAGTGTCAAAAGGAGAAAAGTATAGTATAAACAAGTATCTGGTATACAAAGTGTTTACATTACTGTGCTGGGAAAGTGACATGGACGGATGTCAAGGAAATGTATATACATAAGTATTTGTGAGTGCAAAGAAAGTGTCTTTGGCTTTCTGCCGGGGATGTGACACGGACGGGTGTCAAAGGGAGTATATACTGGTGTTTGTGAGGCAACTGCTTTTGCTGGGGACTCTGGGGAGTATCTTGTATATTGTGGAGGGGTTGATAATATTCACAAGTGTTTGATTCAAAACATGGCTTATGATTATGCTATATGTTTGATTTTTTGCCGTAATGTTCCGTACTTAAGACGGAATGCTACACTTTGCGGGGTGAATATGATGCGAATGCCATGATTATGCAAAAGATACCGATCCGGGATTCGGATCCCATTGTTGTGAAGACTTTTGGCTGATCTGTTTGAAATGGGCATCCCTGCTGGGGATGAGATCATTGGTAGATCTGACGGAATGATTCTTCTTGGGGAAATGGGCCAATGATAGACCTATTCTTGTAAGTGAGGGACCCAGCTGGGGTTTGTAAGAGCTTTCTTCACTCTGTTGTGATTCCTTCGTGTGTTGCTCTTCTGGATAGAGGCTGGAACTCTGTGGGGAGGTGGTGACACGTGGCAACTTAGCTGGGGGAAGTAACCGGTGGCAACTCAGCTGGGGAGAAAGCACATCAGGTGCTAAGAATGAGTGTTGATTTGTCAGCCTGCTGGGATGAAGCTTTCATGCCCCATGTCGCGTTTTGGATACCTGCAATCCTGCAAAGACAGAGAAACGCACAAGTGATCCCGAGGTATCCTTTACTGGATTCCGTCATAGGAGTTTAGACACTTCTGAGAGTAAGTATATTTCCTGCAAGCACGTTTTTATTTTTGAAGATAAACATCTGTATTCTATGCAATCAGTTTTTCTTTAAGACATCAGACATTTTTTGCAAATAAAAATGTACAAGACGAGCCATGACTGAAAATCTGATTTTATTAATTCATGTGCCCTGAATTGGCGAGATACAGTCAAAGAAACAAATCCCCTGAAATGAGGAGATCGTTACAAATTGAGAAACAAAATGCTGGCAATGTTGATGACGCTTTAAGGAGCTTCCTCTTTTGCTACGACTCATATGACTTTTGACGTTCTTCTCATCTTGCTTTCTGAAGAATGTTGATTCTGATTGAAGCTTGATCCTTTCGGGGCTTACCAAGTTGTATGTGATACAGACGAATTCAGAGTGCAGTTGTTCGCTTATTCCCTTATTTTGCATGAATCGCCCTTTCGGGTTTTCAATCCATCGGGATACCCATTTTTGCCTGAGCTGTCCAATGCGACTTTTCAACTCAGCGGGTGTACTCGTTTTTTCTTTATTTTTCCCTTATTTTTGCCCGAGTCTTTTATTCTGTTTTTGACTCGCCGGGATGCCCTATTTTTTCCTGGACTTACATTCTGTTTTTGTGTCCAGCGGGTCATTTTTTATGCGAAGTATTTTTTAACTGCATCTGAATTCACAGGGGACGGGAAGTCTTCACCATCCATGGTGCTGAGCATCAGTGCTCCACCAGAGAAAACTTTCTTTACCACGAATGGTCCTTCATAATTTGGAGTCCATTTGCCCCTGTGGTCTGTATGCGGAGGGAGGATTCTCTTTAGCACAAGATCTCCTACTTGGTACTCTCGGTGCCTGACTTTCTGATCGAAGGCTCTCTTCATTCTTTTCTGATACAGCTGCCCATGACAGATTGCAGCCAATCTCTTTTCTTCAATCAGACTCAGTTGATTGTACCGAGACCGAACCCATTCTGCTTCGTTCAGCTTAACATCCATCAGTACTCGTAGGGAGGGTAATTCCACTTCAACAGGTAGGACTGCCTCCATACCATACACAAGCTGATACGGTGTTGCCCCGGTGGATGTTCTGATTGACGTGCGGTACCCATGCAAGGCAAATGGCAGCATCTCGTGCCAGTCTTTGTAGGTGACTACCATCTTCTGCACAATCTTCTTGATATTCTTATTAGCTGCCTCAACAGCGCCATTCATCTTTGGCCTGTAAGGAGAAGAATTGTGATGTTGGATTTTGAAGTCCCGGCATAGCTCCGCCATCATCTTGTTGTTTAAGTTGGAACCATTATCAGTAATGATTCGCTCGGGAACTCCATATCGACAGATGATATCTCTCTTCAGAAATTTGGCTACCACTTGTCTTGTAACATTCGCATATGAGGCTGCTTCAACCCACTTGGTGAAATAATCAATGGCGACCAAGATGAATCTGTGGCCATTTGAAGCAGTTGGCTCAATCTTGCCAATCATATCAATGCCCCACATGGCAAAGGGCCATGGTGAAGACATTATGTTCAAAGGATTGGGAGGCACATGCACCTTATCTGCATAGATCTGGCATTTGTGGCACTTTCTGGCATAAGCACAACAGTATGCATCCATTGTGATCCAGTAATAACCTGATCTTAACAACTTCTTAGCCATGGCATGCCCTCCTACATGGGTACCAAAGGATCCTTCGTGCACCTCGTGCATCAACAAGTCTGCTTCTGTCTTATCAACACATCGGAGGAGTACTATATCAAAGTTCCTTTTGTATAAAGACCCATCAGTGTTCAGAAAGAAACTACCAGCAAGCCTTCTCAAAGTCTTCTTATCATTGGAAGATGCCCCAGGTGGGTATGTTCGATCCTCCAAGAAGCACTTAATGTCATGGAACCAAGGCTTATCGTCTTTGACAACTTCTGCTGCGAACACATATGCTGGTCTATCAAGTCTGGACACTGAAATCTGAGGTTCAAAGTTAGCAGCTTGAACCTTGATCATGGATGAAATGGTAGCAAGAGCATCTGCAAACTGATTCTCGTCCCGAGGGATATACTCAAGCTTGACCGTTGTGAAGAAAGTCAATAACCTTCTTGTATAATCCCTGTAAGGTATCAGATGATCCTGGTGGGTGTACCATTTTCCGTTGGTTTGATTAACTACCAGAGCTGAATCTCCAAATACGGTCAATGTCTTGATCCTGAGGTCAATGGCCTCCTCAAGACCCATAATGCAAGCTTCGTATTCAGCTTCGTTGTTAGTGCAGTTGAAAGTGAGTTTTGCCGAGAAAGGCATGTGAACCCCTTTAGGTGTAATGAGTACTGCACCAACACCACGACCATTCATGTTAACAGCTCCATCAAAAATCATAGTCCATTCTTCTTCCGGGTCAGGCCTTTCAGTGTGAACAGGCTCTTCATGATCTTTTGCTTTAATGAACATGATGTCTTCATCAGGGAAGTCAAATCTCATAGGCTGGTAGTCATCAATAGGTTGCTCAGCAAGATATTCAGATAGTACACTGCCCTTGATGGCTTTCTGAGAGGTGTACTGGATGTCATATTCCGTGAGAATCATTTGCCATCTTGCAACCCGTCCGGTAAGTGCTGGCTTCTCGAAAATGTACTTAACTGGGTCCATCTTTGAGATCAATAAAGTAGTGTGGGTCAACATATACTGTCTTAGTCGGCGAGCAGCCCACGCTAAAGCACAGCAAGTTTTCTCGAGCAGTGAATAACGTTGTTCACAGTCGGTAAACTTTTTGCTCAGGTAGTATATTGCATACTCTTTTCGACCAGCCTCGTCATGCTGGCCCAGCACACACCCCATTGACTCTTCTAATACTGTCAAGTACATTATCAGAGGTCTTCCTTCAACTGGAGGCATAAGGATTGGAGGCTCTTGTAAGTACTTCTTGATCTTGTCAAAAGCCTTCTGGCAGTCTTTGTTCCACCTGACCGTTTGTTCCTTTCTCAACAATTTGAACAGAGGCTCACAAGTTGCTGTAAGGTGAGATATGAACCGTGAAATGTAGTTCAATCGACCTAAGAACCCCCGAACTTCTTTCTCAGTTTTCGGTGCAGGCATCTCTTGAATAGCTTTGACTTTATCAAGGTCAACTTCAATCCCTTTCTCGCTTACGATAAATCCCAGCAGCTTACCAGATCGCACCCCGAATGTGCACTTGTTGGGGTTTAACTTCAATTGGTACTTCCTCAGACGCTTGAACAGCTTCAACAGATTCACCAGGTGGTCTTCTTCAGTAAGGGACTTGGCGATCATGTCATCCACATAACATTCTATTTCCTTATGAATCATATCGTGGAATAATGTCACCATAGCCCGTTGATATGTTGCACCAGCATTCTTCAGTCCGAATGGCATTACTTTGTAACAGAATGTGCCCCAAGGTGTGATGAAGGTTGTTTTCTCCATGTCTTCAGGGGACATTTTGATCTGATTGTATCCTGAAAATCCGTCCATGAAGGAGAATACCGAAAACTGAGCCGTATTATCCACCAATACATCAATGTGAGGTAATGGGAAATCATCTTTCGGGCTGGCTCTGTTCAGATCCCGGTAGTCAACACACATTCTTACTTTGCCGTCCTTCTTAGGCACAGGTACTATGTTAGCAACCCACAGCGGATAGCTAGTTACAGCAAGGAACCCGGCGTCCCACTGCTTTTGTACCTCTTCTTTGATTTTCATTGCCATGTCTGGGCGAGTACGGCGCAGTTTCTGTTTAACCGGCGGGCATTCTTCTCTTAAAGGCAGCTTGTGCATAACAATGTCGGTGTCCAACCCTGGCATATCTTGATACGACCAAGCAAACACATCCACATATTCTTGAAGCAGATCAATCAGTTGTCTCTTCACTGAGTCTTGCAGGCAGGCCCCGATTTTAACCTCTTTCACGTCTTCATTTGTACCAAGATTAACCGTTTCGACCTCCTCCTGATGAGGAGTGATAACTTTCTCCTCTTGTCTCAACAACCTGGCTAGCTCTTCAGGAAGCTCATATTCTTCTTCAACCCCTTCATCAGCTTGATTGATTGGATTGTCAAAGTCATACGAAGTCATAGCCGTGCTGTTGTCGGTGCTGTCTGGAAGGCACTCTCTGCAAGGGTTCAGTTTGTTCATTTTAGTGATTGATTTTAATCTTGTTTAGAAAAGTGAAATAAAGTTGTCATTTTGAAAACATCGCCATTTATTTTTTGTACAAAAAGAAAAATGGAAAAACAATGAGTGGAAAAGAAAAAGACTCATTTGCAAAAAGATGTCTGATATTTCATTAATTAATCTTGTTGCACAAAAAGTACAGATGGCCCGATTACAAAATGAGTCTTGTCATCTTGGGCAAGATGCAAGACTTTGATGCATGTTGTAAAAATACAGGAAATAATAATTACTCTGCATGAGTAACTCTTATAATTTCCTGGGAAGACCAGTTTGAGATACTGCTCCCCGGGATCTTTGGACGAATCCAGCTTTCCAGGTTGCGTTCTTCTTCCAGCTCGTCTTCCAAATTGTTGATAGCATCAGGGGTGAGCATCCCCCCACTGACAAAACCGGGCTTCTCAGCAGCCTCCGCTTGATTTTGTTGAGTTGGTCTGTAACCCAACCCAAATTTGTCCTTCTTCTCTTCCACAGATAAAACCTTGCCCCAGCCTTGGGCAGTTCCTTCTTCAACAACCTTTCGGGCTTGTTGATAAGATGCCATGGAGAATCCAGGTACAACAGATGTTTCATTTACGTTCAAGGCCTCAAACCCTTGACTCATCGTTTCATGGATCTCCCCATCCATCTCAATATATTTGTAGGTAGCCAGATGGCTAACAAAAATATCCTCCTCTCCACAGATAGTAACGACTTGGCCTTCCCACTCAAATTTTAGCTTCTGGTGAAGGGTAGACGTTACTGCGTCAGCGGCATGAATCCATGGTCTACCCAACAAACAGCTGTAGGCAGGCTGAATGTCCATCACGTAGAAGGTCGTTTTGAAAGTTTGTGGGCCAATCGTTACAGGCAGCTCAATTTCTCCCAGAACCGATCTCTTAGAACCATCAAAGGCTCTTACTACCAGGTTACTGGGACGCAATGCCAATCCTTCATACTCTAGATTCACAAGGGCCTTTTTAGGTAAGACATTGAGGGATGATCCTGTGTCTACCAGCACATGGGAAAGGACTGCACCTTTACATTCCATGGTGATGTGCAAGGCCTTGTTATGGTTGCGGCCTTCCGTAGTCAAATCAGTATTGGTGAACCCTAGCCCATTGCTAGCAGTAACATTTCCAACCACAATTTCCAACTGATTGACGGTGATCTCTTCAGGCACGTAAGCTGCGTGCAGGACTTTGAGTAGTGCATTCCGATGGGCTTCGGAGCACATAAGCAATGATAGAATGGAGATCTTGGAAGGCGTCTGATGAAGCTGATCCACTATTTTGTAATCACTCTTCTTGATGATTCTCATGAACTCATCAACTTCTTGATCAAAGGGTGTTTTCAAAGTTTCCTTAATAGCTTGATCTTCCTGCACCGGACTCTTTCCTTTTGCCTTGGCAGCAGCTTCTGCTTCGGCAGTGGGTCTTTGAATTTGTGGAGCAAAGAGACGTCCGCTTCGAGTGAAGCCTCCGCCTCCTCCCACATTGTCTATTTGTGGTGCAGGTGTTGATGGTTCAAGAGTGATTTTCTGTCCTTCGCAGTATACGTTAGAGCCGTAATGCCAAGGGATGGCCTTACTGCTTTCATAAGGTACTGGCCCAGGCACTGTGACAGTGAATGGACTGATGGTAGCTGCAGAAGGAACTGTGATAGTCTGTGGATCATAATATATTGTGACTGGTGCTCTGATAGGAGTAGCACTGTGTGAGTTGTATGCGGAGTCATTTTCAGGATCATAATAAATTGTAACTGTTGAGACATCTTCATGGTTTGCTGCTGATGTTGTAGGAGACATTGTTGGAAGGATGGGTGTTGTTGTTGTAGGAGATTCAAAATGAAGTGGTGCTGAAGTTGTAGAAGGAATGTTTGTTGATATCTGGTCAGTTGAAATGACAGATGAAACATTTGTGGATGAAGCTGAAGAGTTGTCGGGAACAATGGTTGTTGCAGTTGTAGGAGATACTGGAACTGTTGCTGATGAGATTGCTGGATTTGTTGGGAATGATGTTGTAATTTGAAGCAGGCCACTCCGGATGAGACCATCTATGCCATCCCTCAAGTTATCACAACCATTCACTGAAATGTTGTAGTAAGCACACCCTAGCTCACATCCCGGGAACATTTGACATTCGAGGAGTTGAGCTTTAATCTCTACCAACGGTGTCCGAATCTGACCCACACTGGTTATTAAGTAAGACGGCTTGTCTTCTTCAATAGCATTGATTCGGGGACCACCATGGTGTGGCATAGGGTTCTTGTTGACATTTGGTGGTGGTGCAAAATTCAGGGCCTTAGAATCTACCAAGTCTTGTACCTTCATGTGCAAGGCTCTGCACTTCTCTGTACTATGGCCAGGTGCATTTGAATGGAAGGCACATCTGGCGTTGGAGTCATAATTTCTGGGTAGACTGTTGGGATCTGGAGGCGCCAATGTCCTTAGCTCAACCAGGTTGAGTTTCAGGAGTTGTGGCAGTAATGTTGCATAGGGCATAGGGATCGGATCGATCACCCTATTGGCCTGAGAGGGTCTCTGTTGGAATGGTCTCTGCTGATTATTGTTGTTGGTGTTGCTGTTGTTGTAATTTCTCGGAGGATACTGAGTTTGTTGCTGATACTGAGGTTGTTGCTGATAATTTTGTTGCGGTGGTTGATAAACTGGTTGTGGATGAGCTGGAGCGGGAATGGTGACTGCTGCCACAGACCTATGAACATACTGGGGCCTGCCCCTGCTGGTATGGATGGCATTAGTTTCACCAGTTCTTCTTGGGCCTACAAAAGGCTTCCTTGTACTGCTGGATGAGCTGGCACCGTTGTCAGAAATTTTGCCCATTTTTAACAAGCTCTCAATTCTCTCTCCAGCTATGACAACATCTGCAAAGCTAGTGGAAGAGAAGGCAGCTAGCCTGTCAATGTATGTTCCTTGGAGGGTGTTCATAAACATATCTGCCATCTCCCTCTCTGACATAGGTGGCTGAACAGCAGCAGCCAATTGCCTCCATCTCTGGGCATACTCTCGGAAACTTTCTCTTGATGACTGTGACATTCCCATTAGGAGGGTCCTGTTGGGTGCCATGTCTAAGTTGTACTGATACTGTCTGATAAAGGCCTCTGCCAGGTCCTTCCAACACCTGATAGTTGCTCTTGTCAGATGAGAGTACCATTCTCTTGAAGCTCCTGTCAAGCTATCCTCAAAATAGAACATCCAGAGCTTCTCGTCCATGGTATAGGCTTTCAACCTCCCCAGGAAGGATTGTAAGTGGGTCCGTGGGCAGGAAGTCCCGTTGTACTTTTCAAAACAAGGAGGCTTAAACTTATGGGGAATCCTGACCCCGTCTACCAAGACCATGTCCATAACATCAAAACCCAAAGAGTTTTGAGACTCTAAGGATCTTAATTTTTCAGCTATCTCATCCAGCCTTCTGTCATAAGCCTCCTCCCCAGCTCCCATCACTGTGAACTGATCTTCCTGGGGGTCTTCTTGCAGCACTCTGCCTGCAGTGGCAGTCCCTTGAACATTTGCAGGAATGTTGACCTCTGGATGGAGGTGGGGTCCAAAGACTGGGGGATTGACATGAGGTTGGACTCTTTCATTGTTGCTTGTCCCAGCAGTCCCTGGATGATGATCTTCCTGATTCCTCCCTTCTACTAGTGCTCTCAACCTCTCCTGGCTTTGAGCCATATTGTTCATCACCTCCATAAATTGTGTCATCTGATTCCTCATTTCCAACCTCTCGTTGGTCATCTGATTTCTGACCTCTGTAAGGTCCTGCTGCATTTGATCCATCTGTATGCCCGGAAGGTTGTTACGGGTGGGATATCTGTGTGGACGGTTGAGTGGAAACCCTCGACGTCGAGCAATAATTCCTGAGATCACAACAGAGTTAGTAACAGATAAATCAAAACCTACCAAACAAGGTAAAAGGTTAGTATGCAATGCAGTTATGCTTATTTGTTTCCAAGGTATCCGGCTTGGCACTTGGTTTTGACCCTTCCAGACCCTTGAAGATGCTTGTGATATTGCTTGAAGCAAACTCAGATGAAACAAACCAACACATATATATATTACAAAAAGTAAAATAATACATAACTTGTTTCTTTTTACAATACCAGCCCTCTGAGGGGTCAAAATACATCATAAGAAAATAAAAGTACATAGAATGAAAGCAACAACAAACAAAAGTCAAACACCAAGACCAAACTCATCCTCCTGAACTTCCTTGAGAAGTGCTTCAGTCACAGGATCAGCTGGACACTCTGTAAGATTCCTGATAAGGAGATTCCTTGTGGCAACAGCTGCAGTTAGCTTCTTGTGCTGACTCTGGTCCTTTGACCTCTTCACTCCAGCTCTGATCTTCAACTCTGAGACCTCCCTCTGGGCTGCTGCCAGGGCTTCCTGTTGTTCTTTTGCACTAGCTTCCATTTGCTCAATCTTATCCTGAGTCCTTTTGTCCTCTTGAGTACGGGCTTCGGTGATCCTGACCCACCTAGCCTGACTCTCCTTCAAATATAAATCAGTCCTGGTCTTCTGGAACTGAGCTTCCTTGCAGGCATTCTTCAAGATCTGTTCTCCAGCCCTAGACTTCTTAATGTAATCCTCAGACTTCTCTATTCTAGCCAAATGCTCCACCTTCAACTTCTCCAACCTCTCAATATCCAACCTACCATCACTCCTCTCCCAGAGGGTCTTCTGTAGGGCCTGAGTCAACTTCTCATTTCTCTCTTTCAATTTCTCAAACTCCTCTAAGCTGATAGTGACAGGAGGTGGTGCTGAGGATGGTCCAGGCACATCTTCAATAGTGAAAGGCATTCCAGACATTTGGGCCCTTGCATGAGACCACTCATAGTACTGTGCTGATGCCACATTGTTGCACTTCCCCAGAATGGTTACCCCCTTAGTCTGCACATTGTCCCAGGCCCAGGCTGCTTGCCTGACAACAGCCAGATTAGGCTTGATTTCAACATAAAGGGTTTCAGTCAGATCCTGTGCTCTGGGAGGATGGACTAATGCATAGCCCAGTTGTCTTTTGAATAGCAGAGGGTTGTAGTTGATGCAACCTTTCACTCCAATCAAAGGCACATTGGGAAATTGTCCACAACTTGTAATGATGTCTCTGCCCTTAGTACTCTGAGTACACCATCTGATATCATCTGTGGTTAGAGCAACAAGCCTCCTAGCCCAGTTTTTCTGCTGGTGAGGGTTCAGGAATGCATCAGTCTTTGGCAAATGCTTGAGCAGCCAGGTATGGAACAAAGGTGCACAACATCTTACTAATCTCCCCCTTTGCTTTTCATTCCTTTGATGAACAGAGTAGTAAAGATCTCCCAGCAAGGTGGGCACTGGGTTTCTCAGGATGAAAAGATGGATTGCACTCTTGCTAACAAACCTAGGCTCATCTGCAAAAAGAATGACCCCATATATGCTAAGGGCCAATAGAGCACAGACTGCCTTCCACTCCCCTAGGGAGGCCTTCAGACTAGCCTGAGAAGTCAAGAAATCCAGATGGAAACCAGAGATTCCAGCTTTAGATGTCAAATTCTGCCCAATCAGAAGTGGTTCCAGATGTAATGCTTTTGCTATCTCCTCATTACTTGGGAAAGCCATCTCAGGGTTGAAAGGGATTCCACCCCTGATGGGTACACCAACCAATGATGAATATTCCTCCAACAAGGGTCCCAACTGAATATTCTGAAATGTAAAGCACCTCAGGGGAGGGTCATAGAACTGCAGGCAGGTATGTATCAAGCTCCTCTGTGAAGGGTCCAAATCTATAACCACATCAAGTATTCCTCCATAATGTTCTCTAAAAAGTGGTATATGGTCTGGAGTAATCATTGTCTGAATCCTCCTGATGCTAGCTAGTTCAGGTTCAAAGAAGTGATAGGAGATGTTACTTTTCTTAGGTGCCATGTTGCTGAAGAATGGAGACAGGTGCTGAGAATAACACTGAAGATAGGTCTCTGACAGGCTGAGACTGATGATGCAGATAGCTGATAACTGGAGTAGATACTGGTGAAGGTAGGCCTATGCTGATGATGGGGTCAAAACCAAGTCAAAATAAAGTATGGATACCCTGAAAAACAAATAAACACATGTTAAAATGATGCAATGAGGATGTATGCAAATGATATGCAAGGGTTTGTGACTGAGCTGGATCTGATTAAATGCTCTGATATAAGTCCAGGTATGTTCAAGAAATTCAGATGGAGGTCTATAAGTCCAGCAACCAAGGTGGGGGACTCAAATAAAGAGTCACATGTCCAGGGTTTTAGAATCACAAGAACTGTTCCAAAATGAAGTACTCTTAAACAAACAAAGTAACAGGGTATGCTGGAGTCAAGGGTACCTGCAAACCTGTAAACAGCCCAACCCCCTCACAGGTGATGTTCTAAAACAAGGATCCTCAGACTTGGATCAGTTATGAGAAGTGTAAACACTTCTAACCCGGAGGTACAGTGTTTACAATAACCATAAAAGTTCCTCCTCTAATTCACCTCAGTTTCTGAAGGTCAATACTAAAGGTCATCCAGACTTAGCAGGCTTCCCAGATAGCCCTAGTATTGCAGGAAATCTGCAACACGGAGTTCTCAAGAAGAAACCCATATCTGAACCGTGTTTCATATTCCCGCACCAGACCGAGATGGAATGGGAAAGAATATGAACCACTCTAGCCTAGGTGTCACTCAGGTCCTAGGTATAGGACCTTAACTCTCAATAGAACCCCACCCACCAAAGCAAACAAACAGATCCAGCCAGACAGCAATGACAGTATGATATATGTTAAATTATAAATAAAGCAATAAACAACTGTACATAAGGCAAATAAACAAAGATGAATATACAAGCACAGATAGCACATAACACCCCAGTAAACACAAATCAAACAAGCGCTAGGAGGAACCCACAAAAAGAACCAGAAGCCCTGGTTACAGTATAAGGGTCCCCAGCAGAGTCGCCAAGCTGTCGCTCCCGATAAATGGGACTGGCCCAGATAAAGGTACAGACGCGAACGGTCGGCGAGAGGGACAATGAGAACACACAGCAGTGGACTCACTGGAGATGAAAAGAGTCGCCAGCTAGGCATTTTTATCCCGGAGGAAAGGTAATGCTGCATAAACCTAGAAAGAGATGGATAAGACGGTTGCGAACTAGAGAGACTGAGAAAGGGGGTTGGTTACAACCTGGGAAGGTATTAGCACCCAGATTGTCCGTCGTACTCGACGGGATCCACGCTTAAAAGATTTGTGTTTTAAAGGGGTAGTGTCAGTGCAATTTGTGTACAAAAGAGCTGGAAAAGAATGTACAGGTGTCAGTGTAAGTGAAGTGTAAAGTGAAGTATATAAATGAAGTGTCAGTGTAAGAATGGAGTGAGATGCTCAAGATAATGAGGCTAAAGAATAAAGCTGAAAGAGGGGGGAATATACAGAGACTTTTGTTCGATAACTGTTAAGTCATGCCTACGTATCCTCTCGTGCAATGAGGAAGTCAGAACACCGTAGTTCGACCCAAAGAGACTGAAAAGGTGAATTGACTTGTGAACTGCTTACTTGTCTATGCTCAAGTGTATGACCTGTCTGGCTCAGGTGCAAACTGTCTTGCATTAGACGGAAGAAGCAAGTTCTCGTTTGTGAATGAATGAGATGAGAAAAGAATCCCGAAGGAGACGATTATTGTTTGTTTTTGAGTTTTCAGTCTTTTATTGCTTTTGGATTTGTCATAAGTTAATGAGCTTTAGCCTAAACCAATGGATTTAGTAAACTCATCACATCCTCCCTCTGATTAGGGGTAATGAGAATACCTTAAGTGTGAAGTCAGCTTCTCACACTTAATCACCTTTGATGCAGGATTAAGATCATTAACCTACTTGTGATTATTTAGATGTTTTTGGTGTTTTTGTTTAGTGTTGAGTAATGAGATTAAGCCATAATCAGGGATTAAATAGACTCATTACACCATCCTAATAGAAGGATAATAGATGAGAATGTTTAAGCTGAGGAAAGCTCCTCAACTTAATCCATGATTAGGGATTAAACTCATGACAAAACAAGCTTTTGATTAAGTGGATTTTAGTTAATGATAAGATGATGAAGTGATTTTTATGGTTTGTAAGACAACTTGAGGAGGACTTGTCCATTAACACTAGGGTTAGTCCTTCTTAACCAATTAAGGAAGAATTAGAACCCTAATGCAAGGCCCAAGTTACAAGTGTGATGTCTTGATGATTATTAAGTGAATTAATTAAAGGAGTTAAACACATTAAGGGTTTAACACTTAGGATTAAAGTTATACACTCCATCCTAATAGAAGGATGCAGTCATAAGCTTAATCACAAAGCCTTAAAGCCTTTAGGGTTTAGTCCCTGTTTATGAGATGAGAGGAGAAGACTCAAAGAGAGACACAAAGGTAAAACTAAGAGGGGAGACTAATCAAAACCCTAATCATTGTCATGCTTGGTTATCCCTAAGGTTTGTGAGGTTTACAAGAGCAATCTTCAATGGAACCACCAGGAAGCAGATGAAAGGATCAGGAGAAGCAAAGTAACTTGCTTCATTCAGGAAGTCAAGTCACTTGAGAAAAGAAAGTGGGATGCACAAGAATGAGCAAGCTCAATCCAAACACATATAAAATGCAGCAAGGATGCATAAAAGAGATGAAGAGAAGTTATGAGAAGTGAAGGCAAATTCACTTCTCAAAGCCACTTACCACCTGAAAGGTTAGAAAAGAAATGCAATGCAATGCAAAATGAGATGAGATAACATGATATAAATCAAAACCAGAAGCACATACATGATGTTAATGATGCTATGAGATGTTACAAACATGAGGCAGCACATGAGGATGATCATACAAGCTTATGGATGCAAATGGAGCAAGTTAAGGCACATGAACATACATGAAAGGTTATGAAATGCAAATGGCATACAACATGGCAAATGCAAGATGCAATGATCAAACATGCTTTCAATATGTCTTATGATGTTAAATGAATCATATGGAAGCATAAAATGTCATGGCAAGTCAAGGCATGAATGCAAAATGCAAGATGGATGCATATGGAAGCCCAAATTAGGGTTTATGATCAAAGCATCAGACACAAACCAAAATCAGAAGCAAACATCAATACAAAAAATTGAAAATGCACTCAAAGGATCCCTAATCCTATACTAACCCACTGCCCAAAGGAAAAGTTTCAACTCTTAACCAAATTCAAGTTATGAATTTCCTAAGTTTTCTAGGGTTTTAGGGTTCCTTAACAAGAAAAATGCCAAACAAATGGAAAATGAAAGATCAAATCATGGCCATTTAAAATCTCAAACTACATGCTAAACACAATGCAATGCAAAAAGAACCAAGGTCCAACTCTTTAGGGTTAGGCAGAAATGATTTTTTGAAGTTTGGATCAAAATAATGCATCAAAATGATTTTAATTCCATGAAAAATTCTCAAAATGCATCAAGATCAAAAAATAAATTTGGTTTGAGGGTTGGACAATGTTTCTAAATGTTTTTAAAGGTTTCATGAATTTTTTGGTGATTTTTAAATACCTAAAAGTATTTTTAATTAATTAATTCTCATTAATTAATTAAAAAGAAACTTTTAGATATTTAAAAATACTTTTTTAATGCTAAAAATAAAAATAAAAATATTTTTGTGTTCTGAAATTAAATAATAACATGTATAAAAAATTTCAGATTTTTTAAAGTGTTTTTGCTATTTTAAATAAATTGTAGAAATCAAATGAAATAAAAGGAAAATAAAATGAATTTAAATGCTGGAAAAGAAAAGTCAACAGATCTGATGGCTCTCATTCAAACTCACACGCGCGCGCTTTGACTTGGCGCCACATCCAAGGGCCAGAATTCAAACTTGCTAATTACACTGATTAAGCCCTAATTTTGCCCTAATGACTTTCAGATGACCGGAACAGTGGTTCCGGTCATCTTCTCCGGCGAGCTCAAATGCTAAATCATTCTACAAGCTATGAAAATGAAAACTAACTATCCAGAAATCATCCCCACCCTAAAACGATTCAAACCCCTCACTCAAACATCACTTATCATTCATAATCAGAGAGAATCGAATCAAAATAGTTTCTAGGGCAAAAATTTCAGAACACGATTAAACTCTCATCTCTCCACCATTTTCAAAACCAATGACATCAGAGTGATCAGGAGAACATATAGAATCTATTTAGAACTTAAAAAAGGATTTCTGGAAAAAATGTTCTTGAGCTACCTGAGTTTTGAAGCTTTCAGTTCACAGCTTTCTGGGTGCTTTCCTTTGTGCTATCCACTCCTCTTGTGCTCCTGATGAACCCTTGATGCTTAGAAAAGATTTATGTTGGCTGGTTTGAGAGTTTGAACAGGTTCTGTTCAAGCTCAGGTGAGAATCGCGTTTGGCTTATGTGGTGTTTCAAGGGTGAATGAAGGCAGGGAAATGATCAGGAGGATGTGGTGATGAGTTCTATGAAGTTTGTTTGTGAGTTGGTGGCTTGTTTTCTGAGTTTCGAAGGTTTTTGCTCCAAGGGTGGAAAATGGGAATGTGATGCTCTTGCTGGTTTCAGGCTTGCTGGCTATATGAAATGTCTTGCTTTTTGTTTGTATAAACAAATGGGATTGGTCAGAAGATGTGACCTATGCTTTAGTGATAGGTGTAGCTACTTTTGCAAATATGTCAACTTCTTGTAAGAGAGGGCATGGGCAACTTCTAGCCAAGTACAAAGGGCTTGTCTGGTGCAGCATGGTATGAGGGAAAGGCTAGTGTGATTCAGCAGGCTAGGCAGCAAGTGGATGAAGTGTGATCATTGGTTTTGCAACTTGCTTGCTTTTGCTTTCCATGAAAATATCTTGCCTCACAAGCCATGAAACATGAGAAACTCTTGGTCCATTCTGATTTTTAGGTCACATGTGATGTTTGTGTAATGGCTTGACATGAATTAGAAGTCACAAATGCCTTTGGTATAAGATCTTGCAAATTTCTCATTTGGTGCATAACTTGAAATTTAGTGATTTTTGCCAACTTTGATAAACCATAACTTTTGATCCAAAATGAATTAGGTCATGTTCTTGTACTTTTTGAAAAGGGAAAGATATAATCTACAACTTTCATGACCAAAGTTTTTCCATTTGAAGCATTTTTGGATCAAAAAGTAAGGGTTGAAAAATTGCCTAAAATGACAAATTCCTTAAAAGTCAAACTTGCCCTAAAAAGTCAACTTTGCAAAAACTTGTAATTCTTGAATTTTGTGAACTTCAAACTTCTTCCATGATCAAATAAAGGTCATATACACTCACAATGATGAAGATCACCCCTTGGTTGGGTCATTGGGGGCCTCAGATGCCCTGATTTTGCACTGACTTGTCCAGAAAGTCAACTCTTGATCAGATGACTTCCCCATGGAATTTCTTCATGAAAATTGATATGCATACTCCCTATACCATATAGAGACCAATAGAAACAAGAATGACCAAAAAATTTGAAGTTATAGCCTCTGAAACCAAAACCCTAATTTTAGGTCATCTGTGCAGTTAAACCTGGCTCTGCTTCCATACCAATCCCAGTTCTTGTGATTCTTTGGCATTCTTGACTTTGAGAGGATATAATATGATATAAGAACACACATGGACCCCTTTGAAGTGATTGTTGACCTTTGGAGTGGCTCAAGAAGCTCTTGGATTGCTCAGATCACAAACCCTAGATGCAGATGACTTAGAATCTATGCAGTGAGTCAAAAATGTAAATTGAGATGCTATGATTGTGTTTATGCATATGAAATGATCACAAGCCATGGTGTGAATGGGTGAGGGCAAATTTGGGGTGTTTACACCTACGTACCTCATCGGGATAAATGAGGATCAGAGACGCCGTAGTTCGTCTAACTAAGGCTTACACTCATTTGTGATTTTTAGGATGACATTGCCATAGCTCTAGCTCAGGTGTTACCGGCTCTGACTCGAGGGTGTTTACCGTATCGCTGTTTGAACTGTCGAGACAAGTCATGTTCGTCCGCAAAGAGTATGAGGTGAGAAAAGAAGACGTGACTTCTTGGTTTGTTGTCTTTTAGAAGAAGTGTTTTGAATTTGTGTTTTTTGTATGTACAACACTAAAGACTATGACACATGAGCGAATACTTTCCAAGATCGCCCCCAATGGAACGTTTGTAAAGCATCCTAGAAGAGTGAAGGAGACCTCCACTAGTCATTTCCCGGGTAGCTTAAGGCTCGTGGCGCATTGTACACCTTTTCCTTTATTAAGTGTTTTTGATTTATCTTTTAAGATGAGAAGTGAGACTCAAGTTGTAAAAGGAAAAATTCTAAGGGAAACTAGACTTACCCTAAGTTAGTTGAATTCATGGATAACCTATGGTTAGTGAGGTTTGCAATTAAATCCACCTAAGAGATATAAGACTAGACATGCAAGTAAAAGAAGTTAACAGTGAGCAATATGGTCCTCCTAGGTCATGGTAGGTAAAAACGGTATGGAATGTAAACGGGATGGAACAATGGTTCGGGTGGGTCGGTTGCGTGGTGCTAAGACGCACGACTTATGGTATGAAACATACAAGGCTTGCCTTTGGTTGAATGGAGTGGCACGAAGGTAATCGAGGAACCCTATAGTTACATGCAACTTTATTTATTTATTTGAAAATATACTCGACGTTGGATCGAGCCTTTTACTTATTTTTGAGATTTTCGTTTTCTAACGATTTGTTTTATCTTTTCTAATCCTAATTAAGGAAATTATACAAGCATACAAGTATTACACTATTACATCACAAAGTACACAAAGTATAAAACACAATTGAGGCACAAAAATATCCAAGTCCATAAGCCAATCCTTGGAAACATACCTTGCACAAAAAACAAATAGTTAGTGAATGATATGAACCATGAATATGCATAATATGATGGAAATGAATTAAAATGACAAAAAATATTAAAAGTTATGGAAAAAATGTGAAATTAATTTCCTAAGGTCTTGAACCTGATTATAACACCATGTTAAAAAATCTCTCAAAAATTCTAATCTTAATTATGGTAAATAGCCACTTAATTCTACCTAAAGTTCAATCACAAATTCATACATATCGCACTACCAAAACAGTAGAAAAAAATACCCTAAAAAATACACAAAAAATATTATAGGTACTCCTATTTGTCCTTTAATCATATCAAAAAGAATGGGCAAAAAATGCTACATGAAGTGGCAGAAAGAAATTGTACAAATTTATGTGTCTAAGTGGAACTTCAATATAAACCAATTAAATTAAAAAAAATCGAAATTAAATCGAAAATTGACTAAATTCAGAAAATGAAAATTGAGCATGTTTCTAGATTGACTTAATATTGTAATATAATTTTTGTGGATTTTTATTATGTATTTTAGTATTTTTTATAGAATTAATTTGAAATGATATAAAATAGAAATTAAATAGAAAAGGAGCTAAAAAAGGGGGGAAGAATAGAAATGTTTTCTAGTTTAAAAAACTAATTGGGCTCAGAATGGGGGTGTATACAGCATATTCGCCGGCCCATTGTATAGACATAATGCAGGAGGGGTGAGAAAGACAATATTTTCAGGTTAAAAACCAACCGGGCGTCAAATAGGGGGTGGGAATATGAAGCCCAGGATTAATGGTTTTTATTAATCTTTATTGGTGCATCTAAACAAGATTTATTAACTTTTAATTTCATTAAACTTAATCTAATAAACAAATTATATAAAAATAACAAGAAAAAGGCTGAGAGTGACATTGGAAACCCTAAGTCTTCTTCTCTAAACATAATCGCCTCCCCCAAACCCTATCCTTGCCGTCATCACCTCTCAACTCCTGACGCCGCCGCAGCCGTGAAACCCTACCCGCGCCGTCACCCCCTTTTCAATCCTCCATCTTCTTCTCCCAACAAACCCTACTCTCACCGCCGCCGGCTTACCACCCATTCTCATCTTCGTCTTCTTCGCTTTTCACGAAACCTAACGCCGTCACTACCACCGCCGGACCTCCAATCTCCCATCGATCCCGTGGTCCCCTTCAAACGACCTTCGCTCATCACCACCTCATCACTCTTCGACTTATATTCACTTAGCTCTTCATGTTCCGACCCAAACCATAAATTAACAATTCAAAAGAAGCAAGAACAACCTTTATCAGTGCTTTAAACGAAGCCGCGTTGGGAGAGTTTACCTATGAAGTGCAAGCGGCGGCGACGATGTGAGCTCCAGGTAGGATATTCCGATTCGCAACTCC
This sequence comes from Lathyrus aphaca, assembly GCA_963966055.1. NCBI lineage: Eukaryota > Viridiplantae > Streptophyta > Magnoliopsida > Fabales > Fabaceae > Lathyrus > Lathyrus aphaca. The sequence goes on from OZ014525.1 coordinate 141,334,959, forward strand.
TTTTGAGTTTTCGATTGCTTCTTGAAATTGTTCACATATGCTTCTAGGTTATTGTTTGATTGCAGATTCTGTTGTCTTTGATCTTGTAGAATCTTTGCCGATGATAAGCAATGGAGAGGAAGGTCGTGGATTCTTAGGGTCTTCCGATTGATGATGGTTGATGAACATTTGTTTGAAGATTGGAAGGGTCTGTGCTGCAGCTTGTTGAACCGATATATGAATCGATTCAGTGATGCTACTAGGGTGATGAAAGAGCTCGGAAGAGGATAATGAAGGTGTGGTGGTTTTTTGTATGGTGGAGATTCTACCAGAGAGAACTTGGTATCTCTTTGGACTCAGGTAATTTTACTTTCATTCCATCTCTGAATTTGTTGGAGTCATAGGTCTCTTCTTTCAATTCTGGTTTTTTCCAATGATTCTGAATTGTGATTGGGCTGTCCTGATGTTGATTGTTCACAATGTTCTTGTGACTTTCAATCTGAATTGATAGTTGAACTTGATGCCATGCTTTCTTTGTGATGCAGGTTGCGGTTTCCGCGGATTGATGGTGATAGTTGAAGATGGTGAAGATGCAAAGTTTGAAGGTGAGATTGAACAAGAATTTCTACTGGTTTTTTTGGGTTTCTGTAATTTCTGTGAGTTTTCTAACTGGTTGTAAAGATCAAAATTTCGAATTGAAGATGATGGTTATGTTGAATCTTTGTTGCAGCCTTGGAGATTGATGGAAATTGAGGATTATGAAGATGGAGTAAAGAAGAGTATGAAGTGAATGATGAATTGGGGTGGAAGGATTCTGGGAATTGGGAGGAAAACCGGGAAGGGGAAAGCTTAGCATTCAAGCCGAAGAAACCCGGTAATGAATGGATCTGTATCTATATACCAATCCATATGAAGCTTCTGGAAGTTTCGGTTAAAAGCTTCTAGATTCAGTTGGAAGTTTCTGTTAGTTTTTTTTTCTGTTAGTTAGAATTTGGTTAATTTCAGTTAGTTTTTGTAACTGGATTTTGGTTATTGATTTCTTACTGGTTATTTACCCCTTCTCTCTGAATTTTGTAATTGTTATTCTTTTTTTTTCACTTTCTAGTATCTATTATATCAGTTTTTGCTGTAAACTGATTTCTTGTCATCAGTTATCACCATAAGCTTTTTGTTAAATTCTCAAATCAAACCTCCCTGTAACTAAATATTAAGTGCATTAATTTTTCTGTTTTTTCTCTATATTATAATTCTTGATAGCAGAAAATTAAAATGAATTTCTTTTGCTATATTTTCCTTAAAGCTTCTAGAAAAATGGAATTTAGATTTTTTTTGGTGTAAGGACCATAGCCTAGACAAACTATATGGGCTTTTAACTTGGGCTAATTAACTTGTCAACTAGAATTTGAATGACTTAAAAAATTTGGTTCATGTTTTTGATAAAAGGATTTGCGAGTGGTATTAAGAATAATAAACAACAATTGATTGGTTTAATCATGGTTTAACAGAGAAGTGGGCTCAACTTGGATAAAATATGGATTAATGGGTAAATCAAAACTTAAGAAGTTGGTTTAAAACAAGTAAGAAAACGAATTTTATGGACACACAAAAATTTGGATTTGAAATGGGCTTTAAAGAATAATATATGGGCTTTATAGGTTTTATGGTATATGTAAGGAAAAGTTTGGACAATGGATTAAAATGGAGGTTAATGAGTGGTTAATTATGTTATTGGGTTTAAATGAACTCTTGAATTGAATTTAAATGAGTAAATGGAGTTGAAGTAAGTAATATGGTTTGGGAAAAGAGATGAGCTTAAAATTCAGGTATAAGATGTGGGCTCGAGTATTAAGTAATCCAATTGTACACCTTAATACCCTCGATCCTCATGAAACTTTCATTCAAAAGTAAACTGGTATTCTCGATGAATCCTCAACTTCAATCTCAATTCCATACTAACTCGCAACATGCAATAAACAACTGAGAGAACGAAAATGTCTTGATTACCATGACCCAATACTTTGCAATTCAGCCCATATATTTTTCTTTTATGACTAATGGTCTGTAGACGAATGAAGCATAAGTCAGTAGATGGTAATAAATCAGAGGGCAAATTTTGGGGTGTTACAGCTGCCCCTATTCAATCACTGTAGACGTGAATGGATGATAGTAGTTACTTTCAGACATTTGAAGTATGCAGGGATTGAATACCAGAAACAACCAGAAAATTTGCACTCTGTGGCGGAGAACCAGGGAAATAAACTCAACCGAATGTCCTCTACCTGGATATAATTATGATGTGAAGAAAAGTAAACGGGGAATGCCCTTTGAATGATGCCAGAAGGCTACGGGCTTGCCACACTGTGGGTGGACTTGTGATATGATGTCACCCTGAGGATGGACTTTCGCCAATCTGCGGTTGGACTTCAAAATACATTGCCACACTGCGGGTGGACTTTAAAGGTTTGCCACACTGCGGGTGGACTTTTGAAATGATGCCACCCTGAGGATGGACTTTCGCCAATCTGCGGTTGGACTTCAAAATACTCTGCCACACTGCGGGTGGACTTTAAAGGTTTGCCACACTGCGGGTGGACTTTTGAAATGATGCCACCCTGAGGATGGACTTTCGCCAATCTGCGGTTGGACTTCAAAATACATTGCCACACTGCGGGTGGACTTTGGAAATTGCCACGCTGTGGGTGGACTTGGAAATTTCGCCACCCGTAGATGGACTTTGGCCAGTCTACGGTTGGACTTCAAAATACATTGCCACACTGCGGGTGGACTTTGGAAATTGCCACGCTGTGGGTGGACTTGGAAATTTCGCCACCCGTAGATGGACTTTGGCCAGTCTACGGTTGGACTTCAAAATACTCTGCCACACTGCGGGTGGACTTTAAAGGTTTTCCACACTGCGGGTGGACTTTTGAAATGATGCCACCCTGAGGATGGACTTTCGCCAATCTGCGGTTGGACTTCAAAATACATTGCCACACTGCGGGTGGACTTTAAAGGTTTGCCACACTGCGGGTGGACTTTTGAAATGATGCCACCCTGAGGATGGACTTTCGCCAATCTGCGGTTGGACTTCAAAATACATTGCCACACTGCGGGTGGACTTTGGAAATTGCCACGCTGTGGGTGGACTTGGAAATTTCGCCACCCGTAGATGGACTTTGGCCAGTCTGCGGCTGGATTTTTGCTCACTGTGGGAGACCTTTGAGATTTGCCACACTGCGGGTGGTCTTTTGCTCACTACGGGAGGCTTTTGCTCACTACGGGAGGCTTTTGCTCACTACGGGAGGCTTTAGAGATTTGCCACACTGCGGGTGGACTTTTGCTCACTACGGGAGACTTTTGCTCACTACGGGAGGCTTTTGCTCACTACGGGAGACCTTTGCTCACTACGGGGGACTTTGCAATTTGCCCCCCGAAGATGGACTTTGGCCAGTCTGCGGTTGGACTTTTTCTCACTACGGGAGACTTTTGCTCACTACGGGAGGCTTTTGCTCACTACGGGAGACTTTTGCTCACTACGGGAGGCTTTTGCCCACTACGGGGGACTTTAGAGATTTGCCACACTGCGGGTGGACTTTTGCTCACTACGGGAGACTTTTGCTCACTACGGGAGACTTTTGCTCACTACGGGAGGCTTTTGCCCACTGCGGGGGGCTTTTGGAACTTGCCACCCGAAGATGGACATTGGCCAGTCTGCGGCTGGACTTTGCAATTTGCCACCCGAAGATGGACTTTGGCCAGTCTGCGGCTGGACTTTGCAATTTGCCACCCGAAGATGGACTTTGGCCAGTCTGCGGCTGGACTTTTGCTCACTACGGGAGGCTTTTGCCCACTGCGGGGGACTTTAAAGATTTGCCACACTGCGGGTGGACTTTTGAAATTTGCCACCCGAAGATGGACTTTGGCCAGTCTACGGCTGGACTTTGAAATCTGCCACCCGAAGATGGACTTTGGCCAGTCTGCGGCTGGACTTTGCATATGTTGAATTGCATGGTATGTTGCCCCATGACACTGGGGATATTATGTCTTGAGTATTGTTAATGAACTGGTGTGAATGTAAAAGAAATTCCTGTCGCGGAAGTAATAAGTCTCGGCTAACTCTGTGGGGAAACACAATGATCGCGAATTCGATATCAAGAAGCCCTGTGGGGATAACATCTCTGTCGGAGAAGAGCGTGAATAATTCATTTGTCCCGAATTACCACCTTTGCCAAAAATAAATTGGACTTTTAGATTTGAAGGTCGTGCCTGAGGATACCTCGACTATTGGGGATTATCCACTTTTATGGATCTGCTGGGGAAGAGAATGATTTATCTGAAATCTTCTAGGGGAATAGGAATCGCCTTAGATCTGATGAGGAATCAAGATCAAGGAAAACAACTGAAGGAAAAACTTCTGACTTTAGTGAAGATAACTTCCATTTGCCTGTTGGGGAAGACAACACCGAGACACGTCCTGCTGAGGAGGGAAGATTTCAGGTTGTCTCGCGCTGGGGATCAGTGATTCTGTATGGATTTTACCTCAAGAGGATTTTACAAAAGACTTTGGTGTCTTTAAACTCTCAGGTATCGTAATGACTGCATGGATCAATGTAACAACCTTGCTGGGGAGGTAACCATTGCCAATGCGGATGAATTTGTATCTGTCAGAAGTGCTGAACGAGATAGTTGACTTGACAAGTGACCACGGTATTCTGAGCTCCGGGTAAATTCTTCCAATCGTCTGTCTTTGGGAAAGAATGAACTCTCGTACTATTGGGGTGGCCTGCCCTAGTACGAGTATTTGAATAACTTTGCACTTGACCGATTAATCTTCGCTCTTGGAGAGATCTGAATCTCGAGGTGATTGCCCCAGTTTGACTGAAATTTGAAGAGATTGCTCGACGTAACTGCCCCAGATTGGCTAGCTCTTATTGTGACTAATTTGGAAAGTCCTTTCTCGATGAAACTTTCTCGGAAAAGTGCACCTTGACGTGACAGTCTTTCGGAAGTTTTAGACTTCTCAACTTGGCAAGCTTAAGCTTCTGGATTGAATTTCCACATGTGAACCATTTATGATTCCAAACAAATGTATGCAAGCAAAAAATGTTTATTCTTAGAATGAAAATTCTAATGCAACACACATGTTAAACTTGAAGTTTTGCAAATGGATCGTTTAACCTTCGTGAGAGAATCACTGGTTAAGATACGACCTTATTTTGAATGAGATTATCTACATGCAATACCAACAAATGTCTTTTAGCATAACTCATAGGAGTCAGGAACGCGGTCTCGTAGTAGTACACTCTCAAATTAAACCTGTTTCAGTTAGGACTTTTGAGGGTTATATCGTGGCCTGGTTCACGGTTATAGAAACAAAAGATATAGGCTCGAAGTTTATTTGTGCCCACCCACTCTTCGTGATGTTCTCCATTCCTATGTTCAGCTAGCTTTCACAAGCATTCACTTTTCATAAGGATTTCGTGTTGATCGAGGAACCATTGCTGTTATTAGTTCAAGCACCAATCAGGTTATTATTGAGAGTCAGTCACCCCTCTATCTTTCGTGTCTGTGCCACACGACTTTGTTCTCGTTTTGAGGATCTTTTTTGTGTAATCCTTTCCGCCTTTCTCTTTTGCATTATTTTTCTTATCCCTAACTTTTGCCTGGACTGATTCTTGTGAATCTTTGATTGTGGAGTCCAGCGGGATACCCTAATTTTTGCCTAAGTCGCTTGTTTTCAAGTTTCGACTTAGCGGGCCTATTTTTTTTTTTTTTTTTTTTTTGCATTTTGAACAAGTCGCGTGACATTGTTTGTCTTGATTGCTTCACGAGGGTTGTGACTGCCTCATTCTGTGGTCGTCGAAGGATAACCATTGTGGTTTTCAATCTTTGGACCTTTTGACTTGGATAACCATTGTGGTTTCGGTCTTTGGACCTCTTGATTAGCATAGTAGAATGCAACGGATCTTCAAATACACTTCTTTTATGAAAGTCTGAAAGCTTGGTCTGACTAGCTGACGTCTACCCTGCCCCTGGGTTACATGTGAGGTTTTTTTTCGTTTGAAAATAAACTCCTACTTCAAGGCTCAAAGGGGTTAGCGAGGGTCTATCTTCCTTATATCTCCAGTGTTTAGGATTTGAAATAATGCATGTACATCGTCAACAGGGTCTTACTTGAGAGCACACAATTAGAGATTTTGCGTTTTTGTTTCGTCATTCTCCTTCATAGGATTTAAGCATGACAATTGGTATTGTGATGTACACATGCAAAATTATAAGGGAATGCAAATGAATTTACTTCAAGAAAAAAACATGTGAGTTTTATTATTGCTAACATTCAAAAGAAAACAAATTTCATACAAGTAGACAAATGTTTAACATATAAAAGAAACTACAAATGGAAATGCAATAAAGAAACTGAATATTGTCGTAGTTGAGGAGACTTGGCTCCGTCTGGACCTGTCAGTCTTGGATACTTTCAACGATCAATAGCTCTTTTCACAGACTTGTAATCTTCAATTTGCAGTTGCATACCCAACCATGGCAGTAATACTTCCTCTTCTAGCTATTCTGACTCTAACGCGAGACATCTGGAGGAAAGAGTGAAGCTGGGGAGTAAAGTTGCCCCATAAGGTTGCTCGGAAAGACCTGACGATCTTCTGCCTACGTATCTCCATTGACTGATGACCAATGAAGAATCAGAGCGACGTAGTTCCCCTCAATAGGGATGAAAATGAACAATGAAGAAAGGCAAACACATAAATGCCATCACTGAGAGTATTTGAATACTGCTGGCTCTATTTGCTTCATGAATATCCTGGCGTCCTGGGTGATCAACTTGAAGACTTCAGCTTAACGTGCACCATCTGGTAGAATAACCGTGACACCGGTTCCGTCGTGATTAGGCATCCGACTCTGGAGTAACTTTGGATGAGGAGAAAAATTGATTGTCTTGGACTCAATTAGGTCTTGCACCTTGTTCTGAAAAGCCCAACATTTCTCAATACTGTGCCCCTGGGCACCTGAATGGAATTCGCACCTGGAGTTTGGATCGAAATTTGGTGGTAGATTATCAGCAGAAGGAGCCCTCATGGTTCGGAGTTTGACCAGGTTCAACTTCAATAGCTCTGGAAGCAATACAGCATATGGACATGGGATATGATCAAGTCTGCGGTTCCTCGCTCTTGTTCTTTCCTGAAACGGTCTCTGTACCTGTTGTTGCCGACCCTGTGGTCGTGATTGAAAACTTCGTTGTTGACATTGCGTTGGACGCCTGACATGTCCCTGTACTTTCTTACTCATACTCGGCCGAGGAGTGAATGAAGATCGTTGATGCAGCCCCTTTGAAGACTTAGCCTGAGCAATGATTCTAGAAGAAGGAAAGTTGACCACCTCTTTTGTATTTTTGCATGCTGGAGGAGGAGTTAGCTCGTGATACTCAACCGACCCCATTTTGAACAGTTGTGGACATAATTTAGCATAAGACACGGGTATCGGATCAATAACCTTTTCTTGAACCTGTTGATGACGGGTTGCTAGCAATGGAGGAGCTATAGCCGAAATCGGTTGAAGTATTTCTTCTGGAAACCAAGGCGTAGCAGCTGAGGCGGATCCCTGATAAGGAAAGAAATTGCTCACTTCTTTGGTAACGATTGGTGTAGGATCATTCAGTTCACATGTGGAGTTGGTTCCTATCTGATGCTCTTCCTGACTGCCGAGTGGCGATTGCTGGTGAAGAGATTCTAACTGTAGAGGAAATCCATCTAAAGAACCCTGATTTATTGGACATCCCAAAGAGATGGGAGAAACATGACCTTCTGTTTGAAAATTAGACACACAACTATTTTCCTTTTTCGACATAGCATTCATGATTCCTGTAAGCAGCTTTATCTGAGTCTTCATCAGGTTGAATTCTTCTCTTAGTAATTTCTGATCCTGGGACAACGCTCGAATGCCCACTATAAAATGCCCTAGTTGGGCCTTCATCTCAGTCATCTCCGCTCGGAGTTGTTCCATGTCTAAACCTTGACAGTCGTGATTCAAATTGACCATTCTGGAGAGAAACCAGGCCAGGATAAGAATTTGTCTCTGAACACCTGTAAAAAATGCAAGGATGTATGCAAATGCCATGTTCGGTTATTTCCAAGGAATCCATCTGTTTTGATCCAAGTTTTAATGCAGAAGAAAATCCGACATAATCCAGATATGGGATCCTTAGAAGTAACTGAACATGTATGCTAAAATGCCATGATGTCATGTATGCAACTGGCATGTGGTCAGCGGTCCGACGCTGGTGTGGATCAGATAACCAAATGTTGGTGAAGATCATGATATCAGTATCTCTATGCAGAAGTTCCAGAATTCTCAACCAAGTATCATACAGGACCGGATCATAACACAGAGTAACACTGGCAAAAGCGGGTATGTTGGAAGTTTTAGGGTTCCTACAAACCTGTAAACCCCTCCCAATCTCACGGGTGTTGCTACTACGGGTCAACATCACGGACTCTCAAAGCCGAATAGCAATAATACGTTCACCATTTCCGAGAAATGGCTCATGACCAAATCAGGGAATCGGTTTGGCATTATGTACTACTCAGGGAGGCCTCAGCTGAATTCCGGAAAAAACAAGCATCCCTCATAAGTTCCCGGCTTCAAGCACTGAAGTCGAGAAACAATAGTACATTCATCCCGAAGGGTACAATACTACCGTCATACGACCAGTTGCTTTAACCAGGTTCCTACGAGAGAACAAGGTCATCCTATGCGATTTCCTAGTGGGCCCTCGGGTGCGAATGGGTTTGCCACGAAATGTGGTCTGCCACTGTCACCACTGGAGAGGGTTGTTTCCACTAAGGTCCTCGATGATCGGTTCCCAGTGTTAGCAGCTCAGGTGGGAACATTCTATGGTCTGCCTAGGCAGTATAGAACATATCCCAAGAGAGCCTGATCTGAGTGTGGGACTCGTGAAAACTACACGTGCTCAAGACCACGCAAGCCACACGACTGCCCACTCTAAATCCTATGTGTATACTCAAGCCGGGTATTTGGCTTATCTCACAATAATCCCATCCCGCCAAGGAAAACCAGAACAGCCAGTACAGTATATGCCAGTATATGCAACAGTAAAGTAAAGTGCATAAAGCTGTAAATAAAGCTGTAAAGGAAAGCGATAAACTGTAATCAAAACAGTAAAGCTAAACTAAAGCATAACAGCGAATGAATAAGCACCCAAAGGAAACAGAAACAGACAAGCGCTAGGATTGACTCTCAAAGGGGAAATTAGAATTTCTAAAAGTCCCCAGCAGAGTCGCCAGCTGTCGCTCCCGGGATTTTCATCCTAGTACAAACGCGAAAGTGGCGCGGAAAGGTTAGAGTCGCCAGCCAGACATTTTTATCCCAAAGGAATGAGAAAGGTAATGTTGCACAAACCTAAGGAAGAAGGAAAAGGATGAGGCCTTGCGAACCAAAGATCTGGATACGGGAGTCGGTTACGAATTGAGAAGGTATTAGCACCCCAATCCGTCCGTCGTACCCGACGGGATCCACGCTTATAAGTCTGTTTTCAAAGGGTGAAAAAATAATATGCTGTTTAACTGAAAGAATAGCTATATGGAATGAAATGAAATGAGAAAAGAAATGGAATTGAAAAATGGGAATAAAGGGGGGAAAATGTAGGGAAAAAGAAAGATTGTGCTCGAATGGGCCCTACCCCACTGCCTACGTACCTCATCGGGATAAATGAGGATCAGAGACGCCGTAGTTCGTCTAACTAAGGCTTACACTCATTTGTGATTTTTAGGATGACATTGCCATAGCTCTAGCTCAGGTGTTACCGGCTCTGACTCGAGGGTGTTTACCGTATCGCTGTTTGAACTGTCGAGACAAGTCATGTTCGTCCGCAAAGAGTATGAGGTGAGAAAAGAAGACGTGACTTCTTGGTTTGTTGTCTTTTAGAAGAAGTGTTTTGAATTTGTGTTTTTTGTATGTACAACACTAAAGACTATGACACAGGAGTGAATACTTTCCAAGATCGCCCCCAATGGAACGTTTGTAAAGCATCCTAGAAGAGTGAAGGAGACCTCCACTAGTCATTTCCCGGGTAGCTTAAGGCTCGTGGCGCATTGTACACCTTTTCCTTTATTAAGTGTTTTTGATTTTTCTTTTAAGATGAGAAGTGAGACTCAAGTTGTAAAAGGAAAAATTCTAAGGGAAACTAGACTTACCCTAAGTTAGTTGAATTCATGGATAACCTATGGTTAGTGAGGTTTGCAATTAAATCCACCTAAGAGATATAAGACTAGACATGCAAGTAAAAGAAGTTAACAATGAGCAATATGGTCCTCCTAGGTCATGGTAGGTAAAAACGGTATGGAATGTAAACGGGATGGAACAATGGTTCGGGTGGGTCGGTTGCGTGGTGCTAAGACGCACGACTTATGGTATGAAACATACAAGGCTTGCCTTTGGTTGAATGGAGTGGCACGAAGGTAATCGAGGAACCCTATAGTTACATGCAACTTTATTTATTTATTTGAAAATATACTCGACGTTGGATCGAGCCTTTTACTTATTTTTGAGATTTTCGTTTTCTAACGATTTGTTTTATCTTTTCTAATCCTAATTAAGGAAATTATACAAGCATACAAGTATTACACTATTACATCACAAAGTACACAAAGTATAAAACACAATTGAGGCACAAAAATATCCAAGTCCATAAGCCAATCCTTGGAAACATACCTTGCACAAAAAACAAATAGTTAGTGAATGATATGAACCATGAATATGCATAATATGATGGAAATGAATTAAAATGACAAAAAATATTAAAAGTTATGGAAAAAATGTGAAATTAATTTCCTAAGGTCTTGAACCTGATTATAACACCATGTTAAAAAATCTCTCAAAAATTCTAATCTTAATTATGGTAAATAGCCACTTAATTCTACCTAAAGTTCAATCACAAATTCATACATATCGCACTACCAAAACAGTAGAAAAAAATACCCTAAAAAATACACAAAAAATATTATAGGTACTCCTATTTGTCCTTTAATCATATCAAAAAGAATGGGCAAAAAATGTTACATGAAGTGGCAGAAAGAAATTGTACAAATTTATGTGTCTAAGTGGAACTTCAATATAAACCAATTAAATTAAAAAAAATCGAAATTAAATCAAAAATTGACTAAATTCAGAAAATGAAAATTGAGCATGTTTCTAGATTGACTTAATATTGTAATATAATTTTTGTGGATTTTTATTATGTATTTTAGTATTTTTTATAGAATTAATTTGAAATGATATAAAATAGAAATTAAATAGAAAAGGAGCTAAAAAAGGGGGGAAGAATAGAAATGTTTTCTAGTTTAAAAAGCTAATTGGGCTCAGAATGGGGGTGTATACAGCATATTCGCAGGCCCATTGTATAGACATAATGCAGGAGGGGTGAGAAAGACAATATTTTCAGGTTAAAAACCAACCGGGCCTCAAATAGGGGGTGGGAATATGAAGCCCAGGATTAATGGTTTTTATTAATCTTTATTGGTGCATCTAAACAAGATTTATTAACTTTTAATTTCATTAAACTTAATCTAATAAACAAATTATATAAAAATAACAAGAAAAAGGCTGAGAGTGACATTGGAAACCCTAAGTCTTCTTCTCTAAACATAATCGCCTCCCCCAAACCCTATCCTTGCCGTCATCACCTCTCAACTCCTGACGCCGCCGCAGCCGTGAAACCCTACCCGTGCCGTCACCCCCTTTTCAATCCTCCATCTTCTTCTCCCAACAAACCCTACTCTCACCGCCGCCGGCTTACCACCCATTCTCATCTTCGTCTTCTTCGCTTTTCACGAAACCTAACGTCGTCACTACCACCGCCGGACCTCCAATCTCCCATCGATCCCGTGGTCCCCTTCAAACGACCTTCGCTCATCACCACCTCATCACTCTTCGACTTATATTCAATTAGCTCTTCATGTTCCGACCCAAACCACAAATTAACAATTCAAAAGAAGCAAGAACAACCTTTATCAGTGCTTTAAACGAAGCCGCGTTGGGAGAGTTTACCTATGAAGTGAAAGCAGCGGCGACGATGTGAGCTCCAGGTAGGATATTCCGATTCGCAGCTCCTTTTGAGTTTTCGATTGCTTCTTGAAATTGTTCACATATGCTTCTAGGTTATTGTTTGATTGCAGATTCTGTTGTCTTTGATCTTGTAGAATCTTTGCCGATGATAAGCAATGGAGAGGAAGGTCGTGGATTCTTAGGGTCTTCCGATTGATGATGGTTGATGAACATTTGTTTGAAGATTGGAAGGGTCTGTGCTGCAGCTTGTTGAACCGATATATGAATCGATTCAGTGATGCTACTAGGGTGATGAAAGAGCTCGGAAGAGGATAATGAAGGTGTGGTGGTTTTTTGTATGGTGGAGATTCTACCAGAGAGAACTTGGTATCTCTTTGGACTCAGGTAATTTTACTTTCATTCCATCTCTGAATTTGTTGGAGTCATAGGTCTCTTCTTTCAATTCTGGTTTTTTCCAATGATTCTGAATTGTGATTGGGCTGTCCTGATGTTGATTGTTCACAATGTTCTTGTGACTTTCAATCTGAATTGATAGTTGAACTTGATGCCATGCTTTCTTTGTGATGCAGGTTGCGGTTTCCGCGGATTGATGGTGATAGTTGAAGATGGTGAAGATGCAAAGTTTGAAGGTGAGATTGAACAAGAATTTCTACTGGTTTTTTTGGGTTTCTGTAATTTCTGTGAGTTTTCTAACTGGTTGTAAAGATCAAAATTTCGAATTGAAGATGATGGTTATGTTGAATCTTTGTTGCAGCCTTGGAGATTGATGGAAATTGAGGATTATGAAGATGGAGTAAAGAAGAGTATGAAGTGAATGATGAATTGGGGTGGAAGGATTCTGGGAATTGGGAGGAAAACCGGGAAGGGGAAAGCTTAGCATTCAAGCCGAAGAAACCCGGTAATGAATGGATCTGTATCTATATACCAATCCATATGAAGCTTCTGGAAGTTTCGGTTAAAAGCTTCTAGATTCAGTTGGAAGTTTCTGTTAGTTTTTTTTTCTGTTAGTTAGAATTTGGTTAATTTCAGTTAGTTTTTGTAACTGGATTTTGGTTATTGATTTCTTACTGGTTATTTACCCCTTCTCTCTGAATTTTGTAATTGTTATTCTTTTTTTTTCACTTTCTAGTATCTATTATATCAGTTTTTGCTGTAAACTGATTTCTTGTCATCAGTTATCACCATAAGCTTTTTGTTAAATTCTCAAATCAAACCTCCCTGTAACTAAATATTAAGTGCATTAATTTTTCTGTTTTTTCTCTATATTATAATTCTTGATAGCAGAAAATTAAAATGAATTTCTTTTGCTATATTTTCCTTAAAGCTTCTAGAAAAATGGAATTTAGATTTTTTTTGGTGTAAGGACCATAGCCTAGACAAACTATATGGGCTTTTAACTTGGGCTAATTAACTTGTCAACTAGAATTTGAATGACTTAAAAAATTTGGTTCATGTTTTTGATAAAAGGATTTGCGAGTGGTATTAAGAATAATAAACAACAATTGATTGGTTTAATCATGGTTTAACAGAGAAGTGGGCTCAACTTGGATAAAATATGGATTAATGGGTAAATCAAAACTTAAGAAGTTGGTTTAAAACAAGTAAGAAAACGAATTTTATGGACACACAAAAATTTGGATTTGAAATGGGCTTTAAAGAATAATATATGGGCTTTATAGGTTTTATGGTATATATAAGGAAAAGTTTGGACAATGGATTAAAATGGATGTTAATGAGTGGTTAATTATGTTATTGGGTTTAAATGAACTCTTGAATTGAATTTAAATGAGTAAATGGAGTTGAAGTAAGTAATATGGTTTGGGAAAAGAGATGGGCTTAAAATTCAGGTATAAGATGTGGGCTCGAGTATTAAGTAATCCAATTGTACACCTTAATACCCTCGATCCTCATGAAACTTTCATTCAAAAGTAAACTGGTATTCTCGATGAATCCTCAACTTCAATCTCAATTCCATACTAACTCGCAACATGCAATAAACAACTGAGAGAACGAAAATGTCTTGATTACCATGACCCAATACTTTGCAATTCAGCCCATATATTTTTCTTTTATGACTAATGGTCTGTAGACGAATGAAGCATAAGTCAGTAGATGGTAATAAATCAGAGGGCAAATTTTGGGGTGTTACAGCAGCGTAAGGTTTGGAAATTGGGAGATTTTGCAAATAGATCGTGGAACCGCTGAATTGTTTGTATTACTTGCAGGGAATCTTGATTTGGCTCAGATCAAGTGAAGGTTGATACAATAGGAAGATCTAGGTGTATAGATTTCTGGTGTTTGTACAGCAACCTTGTAAATGACGATTTCAACAATATTGATATAAAAGTTCTCAATTTCGGTTTGAAATTTGAGAGGAAAACGTACCCACACACGAGGACGAACGTGGGGAACTTCCTTACCAAATCTCTGCGTATTGTATTCCTTCTCCATCTCTATTTACGTTTTTAATAGTTTTTGATTCATTGGAAATAGCTTTTGTGATAGGTGCATTCAACACTTTTAAAGCTTGTGTGTTTAAACCTTTATCATCTCAATTGTAAATCCAGCACGTTATCACATGTCCGGTCTTCTAGTGGCTGGTCCAGAATAGACGCAAGTATATTAGGGACCGTGGTTTCCGCTAATCTTTAAAAACTCTGAAGAATCTTTTAAATCCTTGTAAACAAGGAGGTGATCCATTCATCCCCCCTCTAGATCACTAGCCACAGCGTCTAACAATACTCTCTTTTCTTAGAGCACATGTGTAAGACTTACCCTCTACTCATACACTTTGACCGAGTCACCTGCTCCAAGGTCCTTTGGTTGAGACTTACTCTTTCTTAGAACACATGTCCAATATTTCTTGCTCATGCCCTCTAACCGAGCCATCTGCTCCAAAGGTCATCCAGACTGAGACTTTCCCTTGCTCAAGTTGCACTCGAGACTTCTTGCTCATGCCCCTCAGATGGAGTCTTCATCCTTGTTCAATTAAACTAGCTGAATAAGACTTTCACAACTCAAGAACTTAAGCAATGAAACTTACATGGCTTTAACATCCTGACTCAAGACTTTTTGCTTGAATCCCAATGATTCAAGACATCTTCTCAAGCATATAGAAAAAAACTTAATCTAAACTACTAAAGGATCAATACAATAGAGAGTAAGGTGTACAATATACAAGTATCAGAGGTACGGGAAATCACCATAATAAAGACCTAAAGCTCTTAAGATTTCTAATATATTCAATGATAATAAATCTTAAGGCTTTTAAGATTACAACCTACAATAGACAATCTGCATATTATAACAGAGTTAATAATTCCTTGATCTTGCTACTCCTACATTTGAAGAATCTTTGTTAAGATTCAAATTTGAATCTTCACCCATATTTATAACCTTTGCAGAAACTAGTCGTTGAAGAGATAATTTGATCAAGTATTTTTGTCTTTCCTCCATAGTACAAGAGCCATTAAAGATAGATACACATCAGATTCTGAATCCAATGTGTAACTTGTTTAACCTTTCAGTCTTTATGAGGTTTTGTATTAATAGAGTTATTGAGAGTAGTCATCCGAAGAACATTCCAACCTTTCACGAGCCTTGAAATCATTACAAATATAAATTAAAGTATTTCATAAAGGATTAACAAATAACGTAAATAGTTAATCCAGTGAGTATGTCATAAAGTTCGGATCTCTTATGGCTCATATACTGAAGCACACCCCATGAATATTCTAATATGGTGCCCTCGAGTTAAGTGAGGATGCATAAACATCACATTCATAAACATTTTCCGCCTTAGATTATGCCTTCTCTAAGATCTCATGATGAGATGAGATAGCCTTGGGGGATCTCCCTCTGACACTAAAAACATGTACAAATGTGAAAATCTATAATACTATTAGATGTAACAGTAGTAATAATATAAGGGCTATCAACTAGAAAAGTATGTACATCATCCGGTAGAAACTACTCAAGGAGGCATAGAAACTGTAGGGGTTCCTTGGGATAGTCTCCCTAAACATTGCATTATCATTTATACGACACACTATAGAAGTCGCGTACATTATAGGATTTCATGAGATAGTATGCATCCAAAGTGCCTCAATAAAATCTCTAGAAGATGAGGGTACATAAATTAAGACTCTCGTGCTAGCTATCCAAAGTATAAATGAATACAATCTAAGGGTCATGTTAAATGATAATCTCCGTAAAAAGTGAAACGTGTATATCTTCAAATATGGTCAATGGATGATTTGTATGTTATAGTCATTGAATTCCCCCAACCCCAATGTGGAGAAATATAAGAAGCACGAGGAAATTCTTCACCATTGCCAGCAACATTTACCACATGGAAATAAAAGGAAAATGATTGATAACCTAGGATTGTAAATAGGCAATATAATTTTTTTTTAATTAGTGAATCTTTAAAAATTATTCACAATTCATATAAAAACAATAAGCTAAATAAATATTACATGAAAGAGACCGATGTTTTCAGCCATCTGATTGATCTTGAACTTGATTAATCCTGTTTGGGGTACAAGTAAACCAAACATAAAGCTCACAAATTATACTATGGATCTTTTGGAGGTCTAAGAAGTAACAAACTTATACATTATCAATGTATGTTGCACTTTTATTCACAAAAATGGTTGTGAAAATAATTTATAATAAATAAACCCTTAAGATGCATTGGTTGTGATACTCCCTGAGTGCATCAATAACAAAATGGGTAGCAATGACAAACAATTGGCTCATGTATATGATCTCTATAAATTAAAAGCATGCATGACATTCCTTTTTCTAGATAATCTTGAGATCGATCTCACTTAGTTCAACTACTAAGTGTTAAACCATCAAATCTTGTGCTTTAAAGCTCTTGATTGAAGAGTGACCCAATAGATGACCTCTGTGGCCAAAAAAAGTACATCGTTTATAGTGATGCTCATCTCACCAATAGTTTGATGAAATGATGATGCCTCTGATTGTCATATATCGACAAAAGTTGACAAGTGTTCATGGTTATAAAATTGAATACACTTTTAACTATATTTCTATGTGATGTGTAAGTACTATTGTCAAATGATTTTGATGATGACAACTGTCAAATGGATATATTGATTACAATTATCAAATTAAGGTTTTGATGACAATTGTTAAATTGCTTTGATCATGATAGCTCTTTTAAAAATTCTTGATGATGACATATGAACAAAAAGACATATCACAAGCCTTATTAGTCCAATGTATCAAGTTCCAAGTAAATATTCTAGAAAAATTCTATAAGAACAAGATTTGGTTATGCTTAATATCTTTAAGTTTTGATAATAACGACAAAATATTTGTGTGAAAGCAATTTTGATACTCTAACATTTGTGGTTCTGAATGTTCCATCAAACAGGTTCTGACTCTAATAGAGATCGCATGAAAAGTGATTATGATATGAAAATATCTGCTTCTGCTCGAAAAGAAGCAAGACTGCTTCTGTACCAACTCATCAGAATGATCTTGAGAAAACCAATGTTGTTATTGCAATGTTTTCTAGAATTTTGATTATGACTGAGTGTAACTCTGATACATTAGTTTTGTAGACCAAGTGTCGAAGACTCCGATGGCTTAAAGTTCTAGAGACTGAAGGTTCTGAAGATCAAGTGCTGAAAGACGCTAAAGACTTAAAGTTCTAAATAATAAAGGTTCTGAAGACAAGGTTCTGTTGAACGAAGTTCTGAAGACTTCAAGTTCTGAAGACCAAGGGTTTCAAGACATGTGTTGAAGATCTAAAAATAAGGTTCTGAGTGAACAAGGTTCTAAAGATGCTAAAGACTTGAGATTCTAAAGACCCAGCTATCCTTTCCTCTACTTATGCTTCAATCATCTCAGAATCAGAAGCCTCTAAAGGTCAAAAGATAAAGATTAATGGTTAAGAGGGAATAATACAATAATACAAAGACGTTTCGTTCCTCTAACAATTCCACTACTCAACTACCCTGATTTGGTGGTACGAAAGGACGATTGTGTATACTATTTTTCACCCTCAACAACGACATTCCTCAGGCTAGCTGTCATTCAACAAATCTTTTTCTCAGTGCCTATAAAATGACTGTCCCATGAAGGAAAAATGAACAAGACTACGCAACTCTCTAAGCACATATACAAAACTATTATTTTATAGTAGTGCATATTTTCTAAGCTCTCAACTGTTTTTACCCTGCTTGTTTAGAATCAACTCATTGTAAACAAAGCCTATTATATTGCTATAAGTCGCATTAGCTGGTTGTGCATTGTCATAAGTCACATCAGTTGGTTGTGCATTGTTGAAGTCGCATCAGTTAGTTGTACATTGTTGTAAGACACATCAGTTGGTTGTGCATTGTTCAAGTTGCATCGGTTGGTTATGCATTGTTGTAAGACACATCGGTTGGTTGTGCAGTTAGTCATAGATTGTTTATGACTTGTAATCAGTTTGATTATAATGGATTAAGTCCTTGTTGAAGGCAAAATCACCTTGGCATATGGACTATAGGTAGCTTGAGATTATCAAATAAACCAGGATAATTTGTTTGTTTCTTTCTCTTGTTTGTTGATTGGTATACTTGTATTGTTTTCACAAAAAGCTTTCATTTCAAAACCATATTCAAACCCACTTTTCTTGTGTTTTCTCACACCTTTAATTGACATCAGAGCTCCGATTCTGATTGTGATAAAAAAATTTCATACACTTCACCGTGTCTGTTTGTGTGAGTTGTTGTTATGGCTGGACCTGCAAGAAACATTTCAAATGAGAAAGATCACTATAGTGCAAAACCACCAGTTTTTATGGTGAGAAATTTAATTATTGGAAGGACATAATAGAAAGTTTCTTCCTTGGTTATGATGTAGATCTATAACATATGGTAGTTGATGGCTACACTCACCCAATATATTCTACATGAAAGAAGGTCGCTAGAAGATCAATGAGTGACCATTAAAAAAAGGAATACAAGAATTATCACAAGGCGAAAACCATACTGTCGCTCCCCAGATTTTCATCCCGGTGCAAACGCGAACCGTCAGCGATGTTGGGGGTTGAGGTTGAATAGAGTCGCCAGCTAGGCATTTTTATCCCGAAGGAAATGTAATGCTGCATAAACCTGGAAAGATATGGATAAGACGGTTGCGAACCAAAGAGACTGAGTAAGGGGGTAGGTTACGACCTGGTAAGGTATTAGCACCCAGATGGTCCGTCGTACTCGATGGGATCCACGCTTACCTGATTGTGTTTAAAGGGGAAAAATGTATGTGATAAATGTGCATAAAAAAACCAGGGAGAAGAGGATGTACGAAGTGTCAGTGCAAAAAAAAAGAGAAAGTGAGTGCTCAAAACTGAGGCTAAGGAAAGAGAGAGGGGAGGAGACAAAGAGACTTTTGTTCGATAACTGTTAAGTTATGCCGACGTATCCTCTCGTGCAATGAGGAAGTCAGAACACCGTAGTTCGACTCAAAGAGACTTGGATGATTTTGTTATGAACTGCTTGCTTATCTATGCTCAAGTGTATGACTCGTCTGGCTTGAGTGCTAACTTTTTTGCATTAGACGGAAGAAGCGAGTTCTCGTTTTCAGAGTGAATGTGATGAGAAAAGAATCCCGGAGGAGATATTTATTGTTTGTTTTTGTGTTTTCAGTTTCTTATTGCTTTTTTGATGCTTTTCATAGGATAATGAGCTTAAGCCTTAACCAAGGGTTTGCAAACTCATTATATCATCCCTGATTAGGGATAATGAGTCTACTTAAGTATGAGATGAAAATCGCAACTTAATTACCCTAATGATGCAGGATTAAGATCATTAACCTACTTGTAATTATTAAGTGTTTTTTTGGGTTTTGTTTTGTGTTAAGTAATGAGTTTAATCTCTAATCAGGGATTAGTGAACTCATTACACCATCCTAAAAGAAGGATAATAGATGAGAACACTTAAGATGAGGAAGACTCATCAACTTAATCCATGGTTAGGGATTAAAATCATTATATAACAAGCCTTTATTAAAGTGGATTTTAATTAAAGGTGGGATAAAAAATGGATTTTATGTTTGTAAGACTAAACCTAAGAGGGACTTGTCCATTGAACACTAGGGTTAGTCCCTCTGAACCAATAGGCAGAGATGTAACCCTAATATAAGACCCAAGTTACAAGCTTAAGTCTTAATGATTATTAGGTGTTTTGATTAGGAGGTGTAAACAACTTAAAGGTTTAACACTAAGTATTAAAGTTATACACTCCATCCTAAGATAAGGATACAAGCATAACCCTAATTCATAGTCTTAAAACTTTAACTGTTTAGCCTTGATTATGAGATGAGAAGCAAAGACTCAAGGAGACTCAATGGTAAGAAAATAGGGGAGACTATGTACAACCCTAAAGTTATCATGCTTGGATATTCCTATAGTTTGTTAGGCTTAGAGAAAAGATCTTCAGAAAGTCTTCAGATGGCCACCAAGGAAGAAGAAGCAGATGAAAAGAGAAGAGAAAGGAAAATAGGTTACTTACTTCCTAAAGAAGTTAAGTAACCTAAGAGAAAGAAAGGGAGAAAGAGAGAGCATAAGTGAGTCAAACTCACTTCAAAGACAAGTAAAGATGCAAATGAAGAGACAAGAATAGGTTGGATGTGGAGGCAAATCCACATCCTAAACAACTTACCTGAAGCCCCTGAAATGGTTAGTATGAATGCATAAGATATGAAACAAAAGGAAATAAGGAAAATGAAGATGCAATGATCAAGACCAGAAGTGCAAACATAATGCAAATGTGTTATGAAATGATGCAAATATATGTACGATGCTTATGTATGATTATACAAGAGATGAGATGCAAAGGAAAGCAAGTTAGAAGCTTGAAATCACATGAATGCACATAAGAAGTAATGAATGCAAAACATACAAAATAGATGCGAAAATGATCAACCAATGTTCACACATGTCCTAAGGTATCTAAGATGACATACAAATGCATGAGATGTCATGACAAGTTCTTATGATGAAGGTATGCAAAGATGAATGCAAATGAACATGGCAAATTAGGGTTTTAAGAAAGTGTGAGATGCATATGATCAAAACAGAAGGATATTACATGATAAAAAATTGAAATTGCAACCAAATGAACCCTAAACACACATAAGATCACTCCCCAAATATGGAATTCAGAAGCTATACCAAAGTCAAGTTATGGTTTTTCTAAGTTGGGCTAGGGTTTTGGGCACTTCTTCATGAAAAAATGCCAAACAAATGGAAAATGCAATACAAAAATATGAGTTAAATACCCTAGATACTACATGAAAATTATGAAAGAATGCAAAAAGAACCATATGCAAATTCATCTTGGTTGATCAGAAATGGATTTTTGAACTTAGGGTTAGAAATATAAGAAATTTGGAAACCCTAATTCATGGTTAATTGTCAAAACATGATCAAACCCTAAAATAAATTTGTAAGATGAGTTTGTAAATTGTTCTAAACATGTAAGAATGCTTCATGATTTTTTTTGTGATATTTAAATACCTAAAAGTATTTTTAATTAATTAAAATTAATTAATTAATTAAATAATACAATTAAATGATTTAAAATTATATTTTTAATGCAAAAATTAAAAATAAAAATGTTTTTGATTTCTGAAAATTATTTAAAGTGAAAATGAAAAATATTGGAATTTTATAAAATATTTTGCTATTTTAAATAATTAAAGGAAACAAATGCAAAATAAATAAAAAGAAAATGAAAAGTAATTACAAGGAAGGGCCAGAATTGCATGAAGGATGGATCAAGGGCCCAGGATGAGAGTCATCAAGACTTGTGGTATGGAGATCTAAGGGCCTAGATTCAAATTTGTGATATGTGCGCTATCCAATGGCTCAGGTTCAATCTGAATTAATTAATTACAATTAACTTGATTAATTAAAATTAGGGTTAAGTGATTTATCTGGACCATTCGTACACTAATTAAAAACAGATCCTAAGGCTGATATTCAATCTGGCAATGCTAACCCTAATTAGCCCTAATGACTTTCAGATGACCGGAGATAAACTCCGGTCATCTTCTCCGGCCACCCTCAACCCTAACTTCCTCTATAGGCCACTAAACACCATCAAATCTGCCCAGAAACATTCCCCAAACATCATATAACACAAATCAATCATCAAACAATATTTATAACACATGAATCAAGGGAATCAAATCAAAACATTTTCACGGGCAAACATTCAGAACAACAATACATGCTCATTTCTCAATCATTTTTAATTCTAAACACATCACGATGATCAGGATAACATGTAGAATCAATTTATAACAAGAAAAAGAGGTTCTGGAAAATTTGTTCTTGATGAATACCTGAACTGGAGTCCTTCAAATTGGAGCTTTCAGGGCCTCCATCTTGTGCAAATGGCCTCCTTTGGACCTCCTGAAGCTAGTGGAGTGCTTAAAATGCTTAGAATGTGGCTGGTTTTTGAGGTCCAATTCTGATGTAACAGAAATGGAGGTTTTGATATGTGGTATTTCAGGCCATTTTGATGGTTGATTCTTGTTCTATGGATGGTATGTGATTGATTGGTGAAAGAATTTTGGAAGTTTGATGGCTGGTTTGAGAGAATCGAAGAGAGAAAGTTTTTGAGGGATTTTGTGCAATCTGATGCTTTGCCTCTTCTGAGCTCTTGTGTGTTATGTTTTATGATCCTTAGGAAATGCATAAACTAATGAGATCAGTCAGAGGAGTGGATATGCACTGTCAGATTGGTATGGTTCCATTGGACAAAAAGTCAAAAGTTTGTGTACTTGAGGCATGGGTTGGGACATAGGTGATTTGAGGGTTTAGGCTGCCTCAGCTGGCTTCAAGGAGCACCATTGGATCAATTTTTATGAGCTGTGATGCTTGATTCAAAAGCTCTCATAGATTTTGCATTTTTCCAACTTTGTGCATTTTGAAGACCTAACTACTTTCATGGTGAAAACTTCATTTGTTGTAGGGAAAAAAGCTTGTGTGATCTGATCAGAAGGGTTGTATTGTGTGGTTGTTAAACTGGCAATTTCTTCTACTACTAGTCATGGATAGTGGCAGTCTAGATCTTATGTAGCAAGCAAACTAAGAGCATCTGTTTTGAAATGTTTTGAGAGTATGTTCATCAGGTGCGTGAAGCTGAGAATTAGTGGAGTTTATACTCAGCTGGAGTATTGTTTATCCATGACATGGGGAGAGCCTGCTAATCTTATCTGGAGCTAACCTTAAAATCTTTCAAAATTAACAGATCAGATTGCTGTAGAACTATCTAGTAAGGTTATTATACAAGGATTTAAGAATCGAATGGTGTTTGTGGAGTTCACAAATATTTGAT
The DNA here is from genome assembly GCA_963966055.1 of Lathyrus aphaca. Classification (NCBI taxonomy): domain Eukaryota; kingdom Viridiplantae; phylum Streptophyta; class Magnoliopsida; order Fabales; family Fabaceae; genus Lathyrus; species Lathyrus aphaca. The sequence continues at coordinate 141,358,397 of OZ014525.1, forward strand.
TGATTATCCATGTAATTCAAGACTTGTGATGTACAATAAGATGTATGGAACATCTCAGAGTTTATGCAGAATCATGGGAGGGGTATTGCATAAGCTTTAACATTTGTTATTACTTGGGAGTTGGCCTGAGAATTGGCTCCAGTCTTGTGTGATAAGAGTTGTGTATTTCTGGAATGTTTCCTGGCAAGAAGCTAGTCTGGATATTGTTGATGCTGAAGATAGAGATGAAAGACTATGAAGACATCATAATATTGATGACTACTTTGATTGGTTTATTTCTGATCTAGGTGAAGTCCAGAATGCTCATAATGGAGTTAAGATATGTGGCATCCTTAGTATAACTATGAGGTGTAGTTTTAACTATTCTTTCTGAAGATTATGGCAGTGTCAGGTTTGAGGGCTTTGGAGAAACACTGGCAGATTTTCATCAATGTGTGAGTTTGGTAGGAATTACTGAAAAATCAATAGAATGGAGGTTGTCTACTCAAACTTGGTTGGTGAATCAAGTATATGAGAGCATTTAACTCTTGTTCTATTAAGGGAGGAAGTCCTTTCAAGAGGTAGAAGAAGGATTTGAATTCAACAGCTAGATGTTGACTCACAATGTTCTAACGTCTAGTTCAACATCATAATCTCAGTTAGTGAAGTGGCACATCGACTTAAGATAGGATGATCTAAATGAATGAAAAATTGAATGCTTCAAAAAGATTACTCTCTTGATAGTTTGTCGGATTTGCAAGAAGAAGAATTACATGACTTAGGGATTCAAAGTGTGTTTGAAAGTAGGCAAGTGGAACATGTGATTTGAAGATCAATTTTAGTGAGTAGATCAGGATATCTTTGTGAGAATTTTGACAAACATGAAGAAGACAATTTGTGGAAGTTATATTTTTCATACGAGGATTCATAAATGAGGTGATCAAACTGTGGCAATTGGTTGATCTCTATAGTGGATTTGAAGAATCAAGATAATCAGAGTGTGTCAGCTGGTTGGTCTTGAGGATTGTCTTGGAACAAGTTACTCTTGGGCAGAAGGGTGATGAGTTGAAGACTCAATGAGTTTTGTTCTTCTTGAAGGTGGATGAGAGTTTATTTCTCTTTCTGGAATTCTGATTCAAGCTGGTGGCACAGTGTTGTTGAAGGTCTTCAGTTCTTGGATTATTATGCTATAGTAAGTCCAGTTAGTGGAGCATATTAAGAATCATGGTGATGATGTCTTGGTGTGTGGAAGATGTTCTAACTTGTGTCATGACATTATCTGGGATGATTGTCTACATTGTATCGAAAGAGAGTCTACCTAATCATATTGGAGAATGATAAAGTAGAAGGGCTTCCTTGGAAGGAGAATGTAGAGAAGACTGAAGTAGATCAGATAGTGATTGCTTGAAAGTATGAATGTGGATATTCATCAATTGATCAGAATGTCAGAGTTAGATGATTGAATGTGTATCGATTGGAGTGTCTTGCTAAGAAGAAAAGTATGTGAAGAGGACATAACCCTATTGTCAAGTCATGCTAGAGAGAAGTTGATCAGCTTGGCAAGATGTGGAGTTTTGGAGCATGTGAAGTAACAAACCAAGAGGGAGAAGTAAGTAACGTTAGGTGTCCCTTAGCTGTTCATGTCAGGGGGAGTTAAGGCTGAAGTCAAAGCCTTGGCTTTTCATCTGGACTATTACTGCAAGGGTGCATATTTTTATGGAGCTTGCGTGATGTTCAGTTTTGTACATATGAGGTTCAGTGATGTCACACATCATTTTGAAACATGTACTACTAAGTGTGGTTAAATGTTTCTCAGTCTGATGTGTTTTCCTAGCTGTGTGAAGCTAGTTGGGTTGAAATATAAGCTTACGCAGGAGGTGTCTGAAAAATAGTTGTGGTTGTTGTTGGGCAAGATTAGTTGCTGGAAATAATGTTGTCATCATAAGAGACTTGAGTCTTTGGTGTGTGTCTTTAGTTGTGGTGTTCGCATATCCTTTTGTTGGCTAGAGTACATTTTTGTGTTTGTTATGTGCGTCAACTTGTGGCAAACATAGGGAAAATGGTAATGTTCAGACATTGCTTAATTTGAGGTCAGTCTTTGCAATTATTTTGCAATGATGTTGAATAAAATGTTTTATTCTGAGTCTATTTGTTTTTTCAGTTTCCAAGTTTTTTTATGTGTCCCGTTTTTATTGTTTTAAACACAAATAGAGGCTTGTGTTTACAATGTGTTCTCTCTTGTGATCTAAATGAGGTATGTCATGTGTGTCTAAAGAGCAGTGTGGTTCCATATGAGATAAGTTGTTTTCTGCAGTTCTGAGAGAATCTAGAAGGGATTGTAAACTGTGCATGTAGTGTTGTCTTGTTTGAGCTAGCAGACAGTATGTGATAAGATGTCAGAACATGTTACAGGACATGCTTTTTCTTGAGCCAAACAAGGAGTTATTATGGACGGTGCTGGCAGAAGGATGTGAAACACATGTTATTTTTTTTCATGCGTGTTTGTTATTGGTACATCTTGTTTAGGAGAATAAAGTCAGGCGTTCAAAGTCTGTTTTGGACGGCTCATATTAATTAGAGTAGAAGGTTTTACTCCTAAAATAATGATCCTTGACAAAGAACTCCTCTACATTCAAGGAAATATAGTTAATTTTTATGTAATTTCTTTCTATTTATAGAGAGCATTTCTCCTCATTTAGCCTATGAGTGTTTTCATCTTTTCTTATCTCTTATGGGTTTTATTTGTATATGGGCGAGTATTGCATGGGTTTGGTGTTGTGAAGGATGTGCTTGCCACATTTTGGCTAAAAAGGGGGGGAAAGGGTTTACTCAGTTGATGTGCATAGAGTTTATGTTCCAATGGTTGTGTCAAATGTGTTCCAGATATGGTTCAAAGATGTCAGGGAGGATGTTGGTTGTTTAGTCATTGTGACGAGTGTCCTGAGTTATGAACACAATTGCGACGTGTGTTCTGAGTTACCGGGGGTAACAGAATAATTCCTGGTGTAAGGGGGGAGTGTTCTCAGCCTGTGGGGAATGTTCCTGGGAGCAGGAATGGATAGGAGTAGTAATGGATTAGTTCGGCCAAGAAAGAAATGTTTGGACTGTCTTCAGGACTTTCTACTCCTTGATCATGAGGACACTGTTCTGAGATATGAAGAATGGAATGGATATGTCTGCTGCTGCTAAAGAAGGCTGCTTAGGAAGATGTCAAGCAAGATGTCCTAACATGGTGTTGTTGTTTTTTTTGCTGCTGTAATATATGTTGTAATTTTCATATATTTGTTTTAGATAAAATTTGCCAAAGGGGGAGATTGTTAGTTCATTATTTCTAGGATTTGCATAAATTTTGTAAAACAAATATAGAAGTAAAATATTGTATAGGATATATCATCTTTCTAAAGAAGAACAAGTTAAGCAAGAAGTCCTATTGTGCACCTTAACATGTTGAGTTGAATTGTTTCAACATCTGGAGCAACATGTCGAAGAAGATGTCTTATGCAGTCCATTCGACATCATGGACTGATACATGTGGTTTTGAGATTCTGTTATAATTTAACAGAAGCAGAATATTTAGAGAATATAAAGCAATCCAATGTGGCGCTGATTTAAAGGTCTTGAACATTAAAATATGAAATAGAGGAAAATATTGAAGAATATATACTTTCTAAATATAGAGATATTTTAGGAAGTTATAGATTTGAGATCTTTATATTGCATATCTTTCTGTATAATTGTAGCAGCTGTTATGCTTTGTTTTAGAAGGCCCAAATCCATTTGGGAGTAGGTTATAAAAAGGAGTCTTGTAACCTAGGTTTGTAACCAATCAAAGATGTAAAAGTTGCATCATTAGGGTTGAGTTCTTAACATCCGTATGCTGAAAAGATGTAATCTTCAGGGCTATTTCTTTGTAAACTTCGAAGATGTTAAGTAAGAGGTGTATTGTTATTGGAGGAAGCTTTTAAGCAACTCTGAGATGTTGTAATGGAAGTGTGTCTTCTGTTTTGCCTTGTTGTTTAGATGAAGAGCCGTCAATATCAGCAAATAAAAGTTGGGACTGTCAAACATCATTGCGGTGATTGAAATTGAGATGGGTTTCTCATATTTAGGAGTTTCTAAGTAGAAGTTGCACGGGTAGTGATTAAGTGAGAAGATCGTAAATTGGGATGTTTGATGAGGGTCTTTGAATTGATACTACATAATGGATTTCCTTCCTGGCTTGGTAGCCCCCGGAGTAGATGTGACTGCATCGAACTGGGTTAACAATTTTGGTGTGTTGATTTATGCTTTTTAAGTATTGTATTATATTGTAATGTATTATGTATTGTCTTGCTGGATATGTCAGTTCAAATGTCTCAACATCTTGTAGGATATTTGGAATCTGTCATATCATAATTTAGTAATTTGTCATGCTATCTATAACAGACCAGATGTCTCGACATCTTATTTAACATTTGGTTCTACTATACCAGAATTTCAGTAGTTACCACCAGATTTAGTATCTACAACCCCTTTGTGGTTAGCAAGCTCGCTCTGTTTCCCAGAGACCAATTAATGAAAATGCAGCAGAGGACCCCTCACTGTCCTTACCGAGAAAAGAACATACAATGGTTCAGAACAATTCCGATCCAATGATCTAAGAAGTTGGATCTATCTTGACCTTTATCGCGGTCGTTATCACAATAATTACAGTTGAAACTACTATAGGCATGCTTTGCAAAGCATTTTGATGGTGTCCCTCTGAGAATTCGACGAAAATGTTCGTTCAAGAAACACAGAATGATGACTATCAAAATAACTAGTTGTCTTAGAAGATCTATTCCTTGAGTGACGGGCTACTGGATGAGTATCTACACAACAGTATATTTATTTTAAGAGTAAAATATTGCTTCTGTGACCTTCTCAACACTGTGTATGAAAAAAATAAATTAACTATCATCATTTCATAACTAACCACACTAATATTTATTCACTTAATTTTAATTTTTACTTTTTTTTTCTTTCTCAGAATCAAGTAATGAAGGATTTGAACCAAAAGAATGGGATCCTAATATTTGTTCACTTGTTTTTTTCAGGACAGAGTAAGTTCATACCTGCAATTTATTATTCTAATAACAGGAGGAACTGCTTTCGTGGATACTCTTACATGTAGAGGAAAGAAAAATAGAGAGAGAAAGTAATGTTATGCATTCGAGCCATATAGTAAATAATATATACTCAAATGCCACTAGAAAAGGAATGCATGCTGGATGAATATACTGAGAACGAATTTCAAACAGCTGGGTTTTCAACAAAAAAACTATAGATGCCTCTATAATCTATCGGTTGTAGTTGCAATACTTCTAAACGTTCTAATTATAATCATGTACAAAGTCTAAACTACGGAATACAGTGCAAATAAATAAAGTATAATAATGGCATAATTAATAATAGTTAATAGCTATTCAAAGTGAAAATTACACGTATTTTGCTGAGATATTAAGCTAATTGCAACTAAATTCAATGGAAGAACAATAGAACATCTACGGCCAAATATACAATATGAAAAAGTTGTCATACCAAGTCGAGTTCAGCATCTTCAACCATTTGAATTGCCTGATCAAGAGACAAAATTCCAATCTATAAAAACCAAAACATCTTCAAATCACATCATTACTCATCCAAAAATCATTGAAATCAAAGCAAAACGAAACGAGAACAAACCATATTCTGACTCTGATCAATAAGACTAACGGTATTCGACCTAATTCAAATCGAAAACACAAAATAACATAGATCGATCAGGCACAAAGAGTTGATGAGAGATCGATTGGAGATTGAGCGGCAATTTCAATTGGAGAATGATGAAGACAATATTGATCAGAAATAGAAGAACTAGGATGATCGGAGTGAAAAGAAAATGAGGTCGACCGGAGTCGGAGTTAGATGGTGGCGATCGAATACGGTGGTGATCGGAGACGGTGGCAGATAATTTATATTTGAAAGACAATCATATAATTGAATTACAAATAATTATTATTTATATTATTTTATCATTCTCAGCATGATAGCTATATATTAGTAAAAATATCATTCTCTTTTATATATATATATTTTCTTAATCTGTGTTAAAAATCAACCGAATCACCTTATTGTGAAACGAATGGAATAGTTTGTTTTAGGACCAGGATTTTCTACTTGCCAATTCTTCCTGCCGCATGTTTTATTTGTTTTTGATGAAGTTTAGCTATTGAATATGCACGTAAGAAAAAGATGAACATAAACAGTCAGAGATGATCTATTTCCTTTATTTTATGATCTGCAAATTATTGTACACCATAACACTTGATTTTGATGAAATTTTTTATTTTTTTGTTTTTTTATTTTTTTATTTTTATTTTTTAAGATTTTGGAGTTTTTGTATTGCACAGGATAAAGATGGAGACTTGCTGGTTGTTACTATTTCCGAATCAGGCTTCTAGTTTTGCATATAGTTTTTGTGTGCTTCACCTGAGAACAACTTTAGCATCTTTTAATTCAATTTGTTTGGTTTATTTTAAAAACTGTTACTATTTTACATTTACTAGACATGGAAATAGACTATTCTTTTCTTTTAATATTAAACAAGTTGAAAATAAAAAGATAATGTTGCCACTGTATTTAGACATATGTGAACAATGACTATGACATGGTAAAATTATATTGCAATATAATGATTTTAAAGTTTGAATATTCTAAATCTCTAATAAGATTCACATTTCTACAGTAAACTCCTGGACTAATGTGATTAGTGTAATAGCCATGTCTCTTCTCTATAACCAGGTCCCTATCCCTCGAGATGATAATCCAAATTAACTGTTCAATTAAACTTTTCATTTTAATAAAACACATAAAGTTATAATTTTTACTGTTTCTGATTTGACAAAATTAATTAAGCTTTCTTTTATTATTTGTTTTTCGGGCCAAACACATGCACTCTTATGAACTCATTAAAATAAATATATATTGTTTGAGAATCAAGATGTCGAGAAAATAAAAGACAGATAATATTTTAAAGCTAATAGTGTAAACTGACTTTGACTGAAATATTGACATTGTCTATAAAAGTTTGAAGTATTATGCCTCTTCCATTTGACTCAAGGGCGGACTCGGTGCCATACATGAAAATTCAAAGTTCACATTGTGTCCTGGGGTGGATTTGAGATCGATCATCTTACAACTCTCATTCAAATCAACCTTAGTCGTGAAAGTTTTCAAATCAAAAGAGGATAATTCCTCGTAAGCATAATAATGAAGACTTGAGATCAATCAAAACATTAACATCACCTTACAACACTCATATAATTCAACCCTAGTCGTGCAAATTTTCACGTCAAAAGAGAACAATTCCACATAGGTATAATAATGCAGACTTGAAATCAATCAAAAGATTGTTGTCGTCTTTGAAATATATAGTTCACATTATGTCGTTTTCCATCGATTGAGAGATGATGTCGTATGTAATAACTTAAACTATGGATGATAGATTTAAAGTCGTTCAGAATATTAACACCGTCTTATGAATTCGAAATTTAAGGATAAATTTGAGGTTGATCGAAATAATTTATAATAAAAAAATCATATAAAGAAAGTGTTGCTTAATAGGCACTATAGCCGCACATGAATAAAAAGTTAACTCCACGAGCATAGATTCTCTTGTTCAAGATGTGTGTTTTCTAGAAAATGACATTATGAAGTTAACTCCACATAAATCCTAGTAACATGAAAACCACTAAAAGACATAAAGTATATGAATCGGATTGGATTGTCGTTTTGTTTGATAACTACTAAAGAATAATTATTAAACTTCTAGACTTGGAAAATTTGGTCCATGTTTCTTTGGTTTATGTTATAGTAGGCGCTATTCTTTACACTTTGTTTACATTTTCCAATGACTAATTGAGTGTAACACTTTGTTTCTAATAAAGTTGTGGGATAGAAGAGAGAGATTTGAGTGCACTAACTCGAAACCAAATTTGTATGTATTTTAAATATGAAAAATAAAAGCATTAAAAAATAAAGGTTTAATTACAATTTTTTTTTCTATATTTTTTTTGAATTTTGGTCCCTCTATTTTAAAATTTAGAATTTTAGTTCCCCTGTTTTTAATTATTTTTATTTTTGATTCCCATGTTTAAAATCCATAATTTTGATCACTCTATTTTTATTTTATTTTTATTTTTGGTCCTTTAATTTTAAGTTTATTTTGGATTTTAGTTCCCTTCTCAATTGAAAAAGGGGACCAAAAATCTAAAAAAAATTAAAATAAAGAGATCAGAATATTGAATTTTAAAATTGGAGGATCAAAAGTCAACAAAAATAAAAATAGGAGAACAAAAATTCTATATTTTAAAATAGGGGATCAAAAATAAAAAAAAATAAAAAGATCAAAATTGTAATTAAGCCAAAAATAAAATATAAAAATGGTGGAAGAAATATTTATATATTGTACTTGTCAACAAAATCGTCAATTGATGTACAATGAGAAGTGGTAACTAGAGTCTCAAATTTGAGTTTCTAAGTTTTGGTGATTTGTTTTCTAAGAAAACTCGTGAATTAAAAAAGAAAAAGAAAAGAAAAGTTTGGAAAATGGCATGAACCTAACCCAACAAAAATTAAGGAAATAAAATTTAGTCAATCCTAATATATCTCTTAAGGAGTCATAAAAAAACATAGAGGAAGAAAGTACCACCAAGTATCTTGGTTAATAAAATAGAATATATTAGTTATTATATCAGCACATAAGTTGCTTTCGTGAAAAATGTGAGTTGTCTTGAATATGAGGGATCTAATCATATGTTTATAATTTTTAATTATAACTTAGTGTTATAACAAATTCTGTTGAAGTCAAAGATGTATAAGTTTGTAGTCGAAGTTTGTTCAAGTATGTTGAGTTGGACCAGTGTGTTAGCGCAATTGTTTAAATTAGGTTGTTGTTTAAGTTATTTTAGTAGTCTATAAATAGATTGTTTTCTCTCAGGTTGTAGATAGAGTTTTTAGTAGTTGATATTTACTTGTAATCTTTGAATCCTAATAGAGAAATTGAATAGTAAACTAGTTATAACCAATCCTTATTCTTCTTCTTCCCCTCTCTCTCTCTCTCTCTCTCTCCCCCTCTCAAAAACTTAATAGGATTTCTCATGTTTGTTAAAGAAACTCAATCTTTCTCATATTTTGTTTTTTTTACGACATCAATTCATAACAAACTAGTGCGATGAGTGTGGAGAAGAAGATGTCGTCAACAAAATATGCGATTGAGAAATTCACAAGTATGAATGATTTCGGTTTGTGACGCTTTAAGATGTAAGCCATTCTGGTTCAGTAGAGTTTGTTACAAGCGTTGAAAGGATCAGAGAAGATAGATAATGCCCTAACGGAGTAGGAGAAGACAACTATGATCGAGAAAATCCACAATGCTAATATATTGAGCCTTGCTGATAAGGTTCTCCATTAGGCTTCAAAGGAGAAAACTACAACTAGTGGGTGAACGAAACTTGAAGGTTTGTGCATGACGAAATTGTTGGTCAATCGTCTCTACCTGAAGTAAGATTTGTATTCGTTCAAGATGAGTGAAGACGTAGTCTTGGCTAAGCAGCTGGATATGTTCAACAAGTTGATTATTGATCTTGAAAATATCGAGGTCAAGATTGATGATGAAGACCAATCATTACTATTTTTGTATGCTTTACCTAAATTTCATGATCATTTGAAAGAAACTCTCTTGTATGGAAGAGTTCGCTGACCTTTGAAGAAGTTAAATCAACCTTGTACTCTAAATACTTGAATGCAAGAAAGGAGCATAAACCATCTTTTGTTAGTGAATGATAGTTCTTCAAAAGAATTTTTTTGAAGAAAGATTGTAGATTTGACAAGAAGTGGGATAAGGTTTTATAGAATTCTTATGGTGGTAATACTCTTGCAATTATGTGTTATCATTGTAAGAATGAGGGCCTCATAAGAAAGGTGTGCCCTGATCGGAAAAATAATAAATATGGAAAGGATAATGATAATACAAACATTGTGCAAAATGATTATGATTCATCTGACATCCTAGATGTTTCATGCAGCGACTCTTGCAAGCAGTGGATTACAGATTCAGGTTTTACATGATACATGACTCCAAAAAAGACGTGTTTGAGGAATAAGGAGACCAAGATGGTGGATCAGTGCTGCTGGGAAACAACATAGCCTACAAGATCGCAGGTATTGGATCTGTGAGATTCAAGCTCCATGATGAGTCAATAAGGCTAATGACTAATGTCAAGTATTTCCTATCCATAATTTATGAATATTCCATAAAGTTATGGATATTCATCCAGAAGACTAAGGATGAAACTTTTGAAAATTTCAAAAGTTGGGAGAACTTGGTTGAAAACCAAACTAGCTGAAAGGTCAAGAGATTAAGGACTAACAATGGTCTTGAATTTTGCAATGAGCCCTTCGATAGCTATTAAGTTGCGTCTGGTATTGCAAGAAACAAAACTACTATAAGTACTCCCCCAACAAAATGGATAGGATGAAAGGTTAATCTAACCATTCTAGAAAGTGTTAGAAACATGTTAGTTAGTGCAGAATTGAAGAAGGTGTTTTGGACAAAAGTTGTTGTGACTATAACATACCTGATAAATAGCTGTCCCTCGACTGCCTTGAGACATCCACCTAATCTCGACAAACTTAAAGTATTTGGATTTGTAGCATATGCTCACATTAGGAAAGACAAAGTAGAACCAAGAGCTCTAAGATGTATGATTCTTGGATACTCTTAAGGAGTTAAAGCTTAGAGGTTGTGATGCCTAGAGAAAAGTCACATGAGGTTTATCACAAATCGAGATTTAGTTTTCAATGAAGCTGAAATGACCTTCAACTAAATTGATGACGTTGGTTGAAGTACCAAGATCACTGGAGAAAAGTTGGAATATAAAGAGATTTATGTTAAGGTGGGGCATAATGATGTTGAATTTCATAACCTAGATGAATTTGAAGAAGATGCACTACTTGTCGATGAAGATGAGGAGACTAAAAATGACTACCTAATGAAAAGAGACAAGTCGAGAAGAGTCATCAAGCCACCTCAGAGACTTGATTATGTAGATATAATAGAATTTTTCTGAATTTCTTCAAGTGAGGTCCTTAATATGAAGAATATATATATTACAAGGAAGTTGCGAGGAGTCGAAACAAGACTGGATGACTGAAAACCATGGATGATGAGATAAAATATCTTCATGATAATAACACTTGGGAGCTAATCGAGAAACCTGTAGGGGTAAGGTTAGTTAGTTGTAAGTGGATTTTGAAGGTTAAGGGAGGAATCAAAGGAGGGATGTCAAAGCGATTTAAGGCAAGGTTGGTTGCTAGGGGGTTCCCTCTGAAATAAGGTGTCAACTTCAATGATGTGTTCTCATCTATTGTAAAGCACATATCCATTAGAATGTTGTTAGATATGGTCCCGAAGTTTGACCTAGAACTTGAACAGATGGATGTGAAGACGATGTTCCTGTATGGTGATCTAGATGAAACAATTCTGATGAGGCAACCTGAAGGGTATGCAGAAAAGAGAAAGGAATATTATGTGTGCAATCTAAATAGGTCTTTGTATGGCCTGAAAAATATCCTCGACAATGGAATAAGATATTTGATAAGTTCATGGCAAACATAGGTTTCACTAGGAGTCAGTTCGACCATTGTGTTTACTTCAGATTTCAACCTAGAAATTAAATTTTTATTTTGTTGCTTTATGTGGATGACATTCTCATAGTAAGAAATGTTGTTGAGGATGTTATGAAGGTGAAAGATGAACTCAATAAGGAGTTTGATACGAAGGATCTGAGAGCTTCCTCAAGGATTCTTGGGATTGATATCCGGAGTGATAGACATTAGTCGAGATTATGCTTATCTCGAGAAATATACCTAAATAAGATTCTAGACAAGTTTGGTATATTGAATTTAAAGTTGATTCTAACACCTAATAATCCTAAGTACAAGCTAAGTATGACTCAAAGTCCTAGTACTGAAGTTGAAAAAGCCTAAATGAATATCATTTCATAAACTCGTATATTAGGTTGTTTGATGTATGTTATGGTATGTACGAGGCTAGACATAACGTACGAAGTGAGCCTTGTAAGAAGGTGTATGGTAAATTCTAGGAAGGTGCACGAGCAAGCATTAAAGTGGATTTTAAGGTATATAAATGGATCTATGAGCAGGATTTTGATTTATGGTGAATCTTGTGGTGATGATAGAAAATATGAAATTGAAGTATTTGTCGACTCTAATTATGCAGGTTGTATGAATTCAAAAAAATCTATTTCTGGATATGTGTTCACTATGTTTGACACAACAATCAGTTGGAAAGAAACACTTTAAAAGTTTGTTACCTTATCAACCACTGAAGTGAAGTATATTACCCTCACTAAAGTTGTGAAAGAAGCAATGTAACTTGAAGGTTTTCCTAAGGAGATGAAACTTTAAGGTCAAGTTATCATTATTAAATGTGATAGTCAATGTGAAATACACTTGTCGAATAATTCATCCTATCTTGAGAAAACCAATCCCATTGATGTGAGACTCCATTTTATCAGAAAGATAATCGATCATGGAGAAGTTCGAGTGCTGAAGGTTTCGAGTGATGACAATATTGTTGATATGATCACTAAGACATTTCCAAGTAGCAAGTTCTTCCACTGTACGTAGTTGATAAAGCTGCATGATGACAACTAGTTGGTTTCGTGGTTCAGAGATTGTTTCAAGGTGAAGATTTATAACTTATGGGCTATAAGCTAGTGTTGTAGCAAACTCTATTGAAGTCGAAAATGTGCATGTTTGTAATCGAAGCTTGTTTAAGCATGTTGAGTTGGGCCAGTTTGTTAGTCCAATTGTTTAAGTTAGTATGTTGCTTAAGTTAACTTAGTGGTCTATAAATAGATTGTTTTCTCTTTGGTTGTAGAGAGAGTTTTTGGTTATTGATATTCATTTGTAATCTTTGAATCATAATATAAAAAGTGAATAGTAAAATAGTTATAATCAATCCTAATTCTTCTTCTTCCTTTCTCTCTTTTTCGTAAACCTAATAGGGTTTTTCGTTTTTGTTCAAGAAATTCAATCTCTCTAATATTTTGATTTGTTCTTGACGACATCAATTCAAAACAATGATATTAGTGAAGACTCTAAAAGCAATGAGGGAGTCAGTTTCGATTAAAAGATTTCTCCATCCTCTTGAAGTAGCATAATGAATGAACTTCATAATACCACAAAGCTTAGCTTGAAATGTTGTGCAAATGCAAAGATTTGATGAGAAAGCTCCCAAGTAATTTCCAACACCATCTTTGAAAATACAACACATGTGAAAAACACAAGAAACAGGGGGATTGAATTGAGGTTTTCACTCTTGACTATTTTTTGCACTTTGATGAGTTGCGTCAAGCTATGCTATAAATGCGTTGCGGAAGCATAAAGGAATGTAAAACATAAAGCAAGAGTAAAGAACACATGATATATATTGGTTCATTTAAGAACTTCTCAAGCTAGTCTAGTCCACCTGCCAACGTGGTTTCGCCTTAAACAAAGACTTAATCCACTATAACTAAGATCCATGATTACAATCGCACAGTAGCACTGTGACTCACTCAATGAGCCGTTCAGGGATCCTACCGGATATAACGTTCATTGACCCAATAGAACCTCTGCCAGGATTTCATCTCAACTTACAGCTAGACCGTTCATAAATCCAATCCGGATAAAACATCTACTTGAGGAGGCACCTTCAAGGCAACCTGTCGTGACTAACTGCACAACACCAAGTGTCATGACTTCCTGCGCGGCCTACAGTCGTGACTAACTACGCAACAACCTGTTGCAACTTCAGGTTCCAAAACCAACCATTCTGAGCTGCACCAGAACCTTAGCTCTAAAACATACCATCGGAACACATAGTTCTATGAATATACTGGCAACTGATTTTCGTGCCTTCCTAAAGTTATGACCTTCACCAGGTCCTTTATGGAAAAGGTTGTTTACAAATGTTGTGCTTCTTAATAAGCAGATTATAAACACTTTTAAGTACATCAGAAGAACCTAAATACACACTAAGAATATTACATTTTATTCTTTCTCTGTTATGTGGTCTTCTGCTTCTGCAAGTTGCTTCTTCGTTGAGCACTTGAAAGTTGAAGTCTTCTTCTTCAAAAGCTTTGTTAGCTTGATCTTTATTGAGGCACAAGAAGGACTTCTTCGTCTTGATTCACATAAGAACATTTATGGACAGAAACCCATGTTCTTCTACAATCCAATGATCACTTCAGTAGTTGATTTGTTGTTGAAGCTTCCATGATCATCTTCATTGTCTTCTACGACTATGCAAGTCTTCTGAAGTATAGGAAGTTAAGCACATTGTGAATTCAAGATCTCTCTGTTTCCAGCAGATTATTGTCAAAGATTAATCAGCTAGAAGAGTTGCATATTCAATTAAACTCTTCACGGCTTGTTCTAATGTCATTTTTGTTTATCATCAACCTTATGTGATTGTATGACAACATTAATAACATGGTTCAAAGGCCATTTGACAACTTGGTTGTATGTGTGTTCAGAAACCTTTCAGTTATATCAATCAACATCAACATATAAACTAAATGGTTGTATCCTTGATTACTTCACATAGAAGAATATTTAGTTTGTGGATAATCAACCAGGTTATGCTTCAGCAAAACCAACAATGGTTAGGATCATATAAGGACCTTCAATGGTTAGGTTTACTGGAACCAACAACATCATAAAACATGTGATCTTTCCTTTTATAGCCAAACATAAAAGATTTGTTATAGCCCAATTAGGATACTAAGGAATTTGTTACACGAGGAATAAAATAGTACAACCATATATTATCCTTTTCCACAATTCAAAGATAGTGGAGAGGTAGTGTGATAAAGTATTATCGTATTGTGTACTATCCTTGCCAACAATAAAATTGTCATTTGAAATTTAGAGGCTTCTGATTATAAATTAGTGAATTAAGCACGTGTTAGAGACAATGATACGTAGGTCTTCATGAGAACCTAAGACTTTAGTCTTCATAACTTGTTCACATAGAACTACGTTCTTCAGGACTTCAACACTTGGCTTGAAACCCATGGTCTTCAGAACTTCAAGTCTTAGAGTCTTCAGAACCTTGTTCACATAGAACATTATCTTCAGAGTCTTCAACACTTGGTTCTTAAAAACTAATCTTTAGAACTTTAAGTCTTAGAATATTCAGAACTTTGTTCACATAAAACATTGTCTTCAGAGTCTTCAGCACTTAATTCTTTAAAACCTTAATCTTCAGAACTCGTACGTCTTCAGAATATTTCAAGCACTTGGTCTTAAGATGTTAAGTCTTCATAACTTCAAGTCATCATTCTTCAGAATTTAGTTCTTTAAAAGATTAATTTCATAAGCTTTTCTTCGCTATCTGATCAGAACCACGTTCATAACAACCTCCACAAGAGCATTGCCAACGCAACATATGCATCCTTGGATCTTTCTGATTGTGTTCAGATTCAGAAGCACACTTGCTTCCTTAGCACGTTTGTGACTAATGTTACACATAGTAACTTCACATATTAGCATTTGCATAGTCATTCATAATGTTTGTTTGATCTTAATATATATAATATTCATGATCTGCACTTTAACAAACATCAGAACATAAAAAGGAATGAAGAGACAACTTTTGTTCTTATAATCTTCCCTTTTTTTACTATGACAAATCCATGTATTTGAAGAAGTGAGGAAACACTAGAAGGGGGGGGGGGGGGGTTAAATGGTGTTTTAAAAAATAATCGCTATAAAAATAAACACAACCAAATAAAAGAATATCGAAAGGAATAAAGAACACAAGAATTTATCCTGGTTCACTTGTCAACCACAAGCTACCTCCAATCCACCCTACCAAGGTGATTTTTCCTTCAACAAGGTCTTAATCCACTATAATCTCAACAAATTACAACTGTATAACTACTATGTGACTAATAACCACTAAGACTCGTAGCCTTAGTCTTCCTAAAGCTCCTGACCTACACTAGGTCCTTTAGGGAATGCAAACAATATTTTCTACAAGGTTTGTTTACAAAGAAGTGATTATACATTAAGCAAGTGTAAACACAATTAAGAGCTTATTGATTTTTGAAAGTTTGATCTTTGTACTATTGTATATGATATTGCAAACGTTCATCACTTGCTTCTTCACTTGACAATCCTTTTATAGGAGCTTGAGAAATATATTTAATGCATCACAGCTGGCCAAAGGAATATCGTTACTGAGGGTGAAAATAGTACACACAATCATCCTTCTTGTACCACCAAATCAAGATAATGGAGTAGTAGAATTGATAGTGGAACGAGGTGTCTTTGTACTATTGTACTATTCCCTCATATCCATTAATTCTTATCTTCTGATCTTCAACGGCTTCAGGTTGATAATTGTGTGAAACATGAGATGAGATAAATTAACTTTTCTTGACCATTACTTTTTTTCTTCAGAACTTCAAAGGCTTCTAGTTGATAGACGATTGAAGCATGAGTATAGAAAAGAGTAACAATTGATCCTATTTATCAGAACATCAGAGGCTCCTAGTTGAGAGATGTATTGAAGCATGTGTCGCGGCTGGCTTAAAAACTAAGAGTCGTCATCCTATTTTTTAAGGTAAATAAGGATAAACCTAAATCCTAAGGTAGAGACCTATGGTCCAGGAGTCAGTTAAGTGGGAGGAAGGTGTTAGGCACCCCTCACTTCTATTATACTTAATAGGATCTTTTTTAGTCTTTAGAGTTTCTTTGTTTGTCAAAATAAATCCAAATCGCATGAATATTCCAAAACCCTAATTTTTCATAAGTTTACTAACTAAGATCTTTGTACAAAGTTCATATGCCTACATACCTTCAATTTGAAGGATCAGAGCGTTGTAGTTCGGTTCCCCTACCCCTAAACCCTAATCCTAAAGTTTCTAACTACTCCTTAACCTAATTTCTAAATCCTAAAATAAAACCCCTTAACTTCATTTTAAAATCCTAATTTATTTTCATAAAACATCATTTTAAATAACCCTTAAGTAAAACCCCAAAAAGTCATTGATAAAACCCCATAATTATTATAAAACCCCGTAAACCTTGTAATACCTCAAAATACTTTTTATTTTATTTTATAAAATGCCATAAATTTTAGTAAAACCCCAGAAATTGCATTTTAAATCCCAAGACAATCATCAACATGACAATTGTTTGGCTCAAAAGAAAACTATACACACACGAAAACATTGAATGATATAATCCTTATTTTTCACATCTACAAACTAGGGTAATGAAACCTCTAAATAGAATCTTGAATGGGAAAGGGCTTACTGAACTTGTACAAAACAAATAATATATTTCCTTAAATAAAGGAACAAAAATAGCAACATAAAATGTTCTGCTAAAATAACTCCAAGTTGAATCCTTTTCCTTCTAATAAACTGCGCTAATTAAACACAACCAATCACAAGTTTAATGGCATCAAAACAGACGCCTGAAATAAAGATTCATCTAGGTCTTCAGGCCCAGTCAGAGATGTCATGACATTAGTCTTGAATCCGGATAAATCAGCTGCAAACAACAAAATTTCACACCTGCATAATGCTTAAATCACATGTCATAACATTTTATATGACATCCAGAATCATACATATGTTTTACCATAAAATGTAGCCAATCTAAAACACCTACAAACTTCCCATTTGGAATTTTTTGGCTAAAACAATTTAAGCATTATCAGAACAACATTATTCAGCAAAAACCATCACAACAGCAGAACCACACAAGCACACACAGAGCAGAGAGATAGACATACTCACCCTCAACAAAAAAATGTATCAGAGTACAACACAACAATAGAAATAGCAGAGAGATTTCATCTCCCCCTCAACATGTTAAGCCCTGCAGCAAACAGTCTGGCTATACTAAAATAAATAGTATAATTACTCCCCTTTTTTAGCCATAAATTGAGCCAAACAAAAACAGAATCATAAAGCAAAAGAAATTGTTAGAACTACAAGCTCACGGGGAGCAAAAATCTTGGGTATAGCAGAAATCCAACAAAAAAAGTACCAAAAGAAACAAACTTCATATTTTTTTTTCACTCTCTTAACCACCATCAAAGTCGTCTGCAGCTTCCTCTCCAGTCTTCTTCCTTTGATTGGACTTCCTTAAGATAATAATTGCTATAAGCCATCATAAAGAAAAATTCTTAATTTTCCTCTTAGGTTTTCAAATTGATTAGCATCCAAGGCCTTAGTCAGACAGCTGTAGTTCAGTGGCAACATGCTCCAACTTGGTCACTTTATCTTCCACAAAATCTCTGATTAAATGGTGCCTAATATTAAGATGGTTTTTCCTACTGGGCTGAATAGGATTCTTGGAAATATTGATTGCACTGAGATTGTCACAATATAATGTCATGACCTCCTGAATGACATTATACTCTGAGAACATTTGTTTCATCCAAACAAGCTAAGAACAATTGTTGCCAACTTCTATGTACTCAGCCTCTACAGTAGATAAGGTGACACAATTTTGTTTCTTGCCAAACCAAGAAATGAGATTGTTACCTACAAAGAAACACCCTTAAGAAGTACATTTTCTATCATATGCATTACCAACCTGTCGCTCCCACCTGAGGACACAGGGCCAAGAGGGGTACAGACGCGAACGGTCGGCGAAAGGAGAGAGAACACACAAGGGTGAACTCAAAAGACAAGAGTCGCCAGCTAGGCATTTTTATCCCAAAGGAAAGGTAATGCTGCATAGACCTAAGAAAAGATGGATAAGACGGTTGAAATCCAGAGAAACTGAGAAAGGGGGTTGGTTACAACCTGGGAAGGTATTAGCACCCAGATTGTTCGCTGTACTCGACGGGATCCATGCTTAAAAGATTTGTGTTTTAAAGGGGTAGTGTCAGTGCAATTTGTGCATCAAAGCTGGAAAGAATGCAAGTGTCAGTGCAAAAGGAAATGTGAAATGTATAGGTGAAGTGTCAGTGTAAGAACAAGAGTGAAATTCTCATGACTATGAGGCTTAAAGAATGATGCTGGAAAGAGGGGGAATATACAGAGACTTTTGTTCGATAACTGTTAAGTTATGCCTACGTATCCTCTCGTGCAATGAGGAAGTCAGAACACCGTAGTTCGACTCAAAGAGACTGAAAGATAAATTGACTTGTGAACTGCTTACTTGTCTATGCTCAAGTGTATGAGATGTCTGGCTCAGGTGCAAACTGTCTTGCATTAGACGGAAGAAGCAAGTTCTTGTTTGTGAGTGAATGAGGTGAGAAAAGAATCCCGGAGGAGACGATTATTGTTTGTTTTTGTGTTTTCAATCTTTTATTGCTTTTTGGAGTTTGTCATAGGAAAATGAGCTTAAGCCTAAACCAAGGGTTAGTAAACTCATCACATCCTCCCTCTGATTAGGGGTAATGAGAATACCTTAAGTATGAAGTAAACACCTCACACTTAATCACCATGATGTAGGATTAAGATCATTAACCTACTTGTGTTTATTTAGATGTTTTTGTTTAGTGTTAAGTAATGATTTTAAGCCATAATCAAGGATTTAATGGACCCATTACACCATCCTAATAGAAGGATAATAGATGAGAACATTTAAGCTGAGGAAGATACCTCAACTTAATCCATGATTAGGGATTAACCTCATGACAAAACAAAACCTTTATTAAAGTGGATTTTAGTTAATGATAAGGTTAAGAAATGGATTTTATGGTTTGTAAGACAACTTGAGGGGGACTTGTCCATTAACACTAGGGTTAGTCCTTCTTAACAAATTAAGGAAGAATTAGAACCCTAATGCAAGGCCCAAGTTACAAGCTTGATGTCTTAGTGATTATTAGATGAATTTATTAAGAGATTTAAACACATTAAGGGTTTAACACTTAGGGTTAAGGTTATACACTCCATCCTAATAGAAGGATGCAGGCATAAGCTTAATCACAAAGCCTTAAAACCTTTAGGGTTTAGTCCTTGATTATGAGGTGAGAAGAGAAGACTCAAAGAAAACTCAAAGGAAAGAGTCTAAGAGGGACTAAACAAACCTAAAATGTTATCATGCTTTGAAGTCCTAGGGTTTGTGAGGCTTAAGAGGAGAAATCTTCAAGGAAGCCACCAAGGAGAAGCAAGATAGAAAAGGGATGAGATGAGAAGAGAAAAGAGGGAAAAGAGGCACAAGTGAGTAAGCTCACTCCAAGACAAGTAAAAATGCAGCAAGGATGTAAAATGATGAGGTGAGAAGAGGTAGGAGGTGAAGGCAAATTCACCTCCTAAACAAACTTACCATTAACCTGAAAAGTTAGTACAAGATGCATAAGGGGAGAAATGAGATGAAATAATGCATATGGATGGGCAAAGGCCAAAGTCAGAAACATACACATGATGCAAATGATGTCAAGAGATGGTGCAAAGTCATACAAGATGCACATATGTGAGCATACAAGAGAATGGATGCATATGGAGCATGCCTTGAACCATGAAAGTTCCTGAAAGTTTATGAGATGATATGAATGCATAACATGGCCAATGAATGATGCAATGATCAAACATGATTCTAATATGTCCTAAGATGTCTTATGAATAATGTGGATGCACAAAATGTCATGGCAAGTTCTTGAATGCAAGCATATGAGAAATGGATGCAAGAGAAGACACAAATTAGGGTTTATGAACAACATGCAACACAAAAATTCAAAATCAGAAGCAAATGACATGGCAAAAAATTGAAAATGGGAACAAGGGAACCCTAACCCTACACAAGTTCACTGCCCAAAGGAGGAGACCTAAATCTAAACCTAATGGAAGTTATGATTTTCTCAAGTCATCTAGGGTTTCAAGGCACTTCAAAAGGAAAAATGCTCATTAAATTGAAAATGCAAGATAAATTCAAACCAATTTTACCCTAAAAACTACATGATATGAAGGATGCAATGCAAGAAGAACCATTATAAAACCCTTCATGGTTAGGCAGAATGAATTTTTTCAAGTTAGGATCAAAATATTGCCTTTAAACAAATTTAATTCCAATGAAAATTGTCAAAATAGGTCAAGAATCAAAAAGAAATTTGTTTTGAGAGTTTGATAATGTTTTTAAATGTTTTGAAATGCAATGTGAATTTTTTGGTGATTTTTAAATACCTAAATGCATTTTTAATTAATTAATTTCCATTAACTAATTAAAAATAAACATTTAAATGATTTAAAAATAATTTTTAACGCAAAAAATAAAAATAAAAATATTTTTGGGTTCTGAAAATTAATGAAATGTTTGACAAAAAAAATCAGAATTTTTTAATATGTTTTGCTATTTTTTAAAAATTCGTAGAAGTTAAATATAAAACAAATGAAATTAAAATGAAATTAAAATGAAATTAAATGAAAAATGAGAAAGTATGCAAATCCAAGAGCCAGGATTCACACTCAGGGAGGCGGGAGTTGACTACGCGCGCTAATGGACGGCCAGAATTCAAACTCACTTAATTATGATTAAACCCTAATCCTGAGCCCTAATCACTTTCAGATGACCGGAACAGTGTTCCAGTCATCTTCTCCGGCTAGCTCCCCACCCCAACTCCCTCAATACGCAACCCCAAGACCCCTAAAGCTCCAGAAATGATCCTTTCCTCAACCCCAGCAAGAATCAAGCATCAAAACTCATTTATTCAACCCCAAAATCATGAATCGAAGCAAAACGGAAAGTATGGCAGAAATTTCAGAAGATCAATACATGCTTAATACTTGACTATTTTCAAAACCAAACACATCAGCATCATCAGTGAATCATGGAGAATCAATTAGTAACTTAAAAACACGTTTCTGGAAAAATTGTTCTTGATGATACATGAACTGAAGCTTTCGAAAATGGTGCTTTCTGGCCATTCCTTTGCTTCAAACAAGCTCCAATGATCTTCCCCAAAAGTTTGTGATGCTTAGCTGGAGTTTATATGGCCTTAAAATGAAAATGGCAGAGGTTCAGTTTGTGAAGTGTGGAAATCGTGTTTTTGATTCAGGGCTTTTTAGGGCAAGGTGATGGTTGGGAAATGATCAGTGGATCATGGTGAGTTGTTATGTGGAATTTGTTTTGAGGTTTGAAGCTTTTGTGATCAGATTCGAATGAAAATGCAAAGAGGGAGGTTTTTGTCAACTATGGAAATGCTCTGGTTTCAGGCTCCAAGATTGTGTGAGAAATGATCCATGAGGCATGTATGTGAAGCTGTGATTGGTCAGAGTAGTTGGTGTGGCTCAGCTTGATTGGTATGGCTCAAATTGCATAAAGTCAACTTTTGTGTAAGTGAAGGTATGGGCTGGTTCAGTCATGGTACAAGGGCATGGTTCGAATCAGCATGCTTCAAGGAGGTCCATGGAAGTCACTTTTGGCAGCTGGCACAAGTGGATGAGAAGCTTTGATCCATTTTGCATTTTTGGGGGAGTTTGGCCCCTTTTGAAATTTGTGAAGTTCATGGCATGAAACTTGAGAAATTCTTGTGCAATGCTGAGTTTTGGGTCATGTGTGAGGTTTGTGTAATGTTTAGAAGTTGATTTGAAGTCACAATTGGCCTTGGCATGAAGTTTTGCAACTTTCCCCTTTTGGTGCCTAAGTGAAATTTCATGATTTTTCCCCAACTTTGACAAGCCATAACTTTTGATCCAAAATGAATTAGAATGAGTTCTTGTACTTTTTGAAAATGGGAGGATCCATTCTACAACTTTCATGACCAAAGTTTTCTCATTTGAGGCATTTTTGAATAAAAAAGAGGAGGTTGAAAAACTTTCCCAAAATGGCAAGTTTTCATTATAAGTCACTTTCCCAAAAAGGCAACTTTGCAAATGGCTTGAAATTCTTCAATTTTGTGAACTTCTAACATCTTCTATGATCAAATAAAGATCATACACATTCAAAATGATGGAGAACATCCTTTGGTTGGGTCATTGGGGGCCTCAGAAGCCCTGATTTTGCACTGACTTGCTCAAGAAGTCATCTCTTGATCAGATGCCTTCCCCATTGAATTTCTTCATGAAAATTGATATGCATGATCCTTGTAACATATAGAGACTAATATAAACAAGAATGACCAAAAAATTTGGAGTTATGGCCTCTGAAACCAAAACCCTAATTTTAGGTCATCTGTGTAGTTAAACCTAGCTCTGCTTCCATGCCTTTCTCAGTTCTTGTGATTCTTTGACTTATTTGATCTTGAGAGGATATAATATGGTGCTTGAACATACTTGGACCCCTTTTAAGTGATTGATAACCTTTGGAATGGCTCAAATAGCTCAGGGATGGCTCAGATCACAAACCCTAGATGCAGATGGCTTTGAATCAATGCAGTGAATAAAAAATGTGGTATGAGATGCTATGATTGAATTTATGCAAATGAAAAGATCACAAGCCATGGTGAAATGAGTGAGGGCAAATTTGGGGTGTTTACACAACCCAATCAACATCATAATATCCAGATAAGACAAGATCACTTCCATGAGAATATAACATGCCATAGTCACAAGTCCCATTCACAAATTTTAGTATTCTTTTGACTTGATTTATGTGAAAGACCTTAGGTTCTGCTTGATATCTGGCACATACTCCAACAACAAAAGCAATATCAGGTCTGCTAGCTGTCAAATACAACAGACTGTCTATCATGCTTATATACAAGCTTTGATCAACACTTACACCTTTTTCATCTTTAGTCATCTTAAGATGGGTAGGATAATGTGTTCTTTTTTGACTGGCACTCTCCATTCCAATCTTCCTTACAATGTTTCTGGCATATTTGCTTTGAGAGAGAAAGATGGAATCTTTCATCTATTTAACTTGCAAACTTTGAAAGAAGGTTAATTCTCCAACAAGACTCATTTCAAATTCAGATTGCATTTGTCTAACAAAATGTTTAACCATCTCATCTGACATCCCACCAAACACTATATCATCCACATACATCTGAGAAATCATGATGTTTCCTTCTTCGTCTTTGACAAATACAATTTTGTCAATTCCACCTTTTCTGTAGCCATTCTTGAGGAGAAACTCTGTTAATCTTTCATACCAAGCTCTAGGAGCTTGTTTTAATCCATACAAATTCTTTCTTAACTTGTAGACATGGTATGAAAGGTTTGGATCAACAAAGCCTTTAAGTTGCTCCATGTAAACTTCCTCATTCAAGTATCCATTAAAAAACACACTTTTTACATCCATTTGGAATAGTTTAAACTTTAGAATGCATGCAACTCCCAAAAGCAATTGTATTGATTAAATTCTAGCCACATGAGAAAGTGTTTCATCAAAGTCAATGTCTTCAATTTGAGTATATCCTTGAGGAATAAGTCTGGCTTTATCCTTGGTCACAACCCCTTGTTCATCAGACTTATTCTTGTACACCCATTTAGTGACAATGACATTGGTTCCTTCAGGTCTTGGTACAAGCTTCCACACTTCATTTCTCTTGAACTGCTCTAGCTTATCTTGCATAACATTAATCTAAAGTTCATCAATCAATGCTTCTTTTCCTTTTTAAGTTCAATATTGGATACAAAACAAGAGTTAGAGATAACTTCCCTTGATCTAGTTAAAATTCCACTGTTGGGACCACCTATAATAAGATCTTTAGGATGATCCTTCTGGATTCTGATGGAAGCTACTTTGTTTGTTGTTTCTGGCTCAGATTCTGAGATAGGTGGATTTAGATCGTCTTCCTTATCAGTAACTTAAACTGGATTATCATAGAATATTCCAAGATCGTATGTGACATCAACGTCTTTGTATAGATCATCAATAACCACATTTATGGATTCCATAATGACTCTTGTTCTAAAGTTGAAAAGTCTATAGGCTCTGTTGTTATTAGAGTAACCTAAAAATATGCCTTCATCACTTTTGGGGTCCATTTTTCTTCTTTATTCTCTATCTTCCAGAATATAACACTTACTTCCAAATACATGAAAGCATTGGACATTAGGCTTCCTTCCCTTCCAGAGCTCATAGAGAGTAGTAGGAGTTCCCTTTCTTAGAGTGACTTTATTATGAACATAACAAGCAGTGCTCATAGCCTCAGCCTAGAAGTACAGAGGAAGTTTCTTGGTATGAATCATGGCTCTAGCTAATTCTTGAATGTTATGTTCTTCCTTTCCACAACTCCATTTTGCTGAGGAGTAATGAGAAACGAAAATTCGTGGTTGATTCCTTCAGATGAGCAGAATTCAAAGAACTTTTGATTCTCAAATTCCTTCCTATAGTCACTTCTGATCCTGATGACACAACTTTCCTTTTCCCTATGAATTCTTTGGCATAGATCCTTGAACACATCAAAGACATCAAATTTCTCTCTGACAAAATTTATCCAAGTAAACCTTGAGTAGTCATCCACCACCACATAAGCATACCTTTTTCCACCCAGACTTTCAACCTACATAGGACCCATTAAGTCCATGTGTAATAACTCCAAAACCTTGGATGTAGTAAGATGTCGAATCTTCGGATATGACATCTTGGTTTGCTTTCCTACCTGACATTCCCCACATACTTTACCTTCATCAATCTAAAGCTTAGAAATTCCTCTCACAACTTCCAAAGTTATAACTCTTTTCATTTCTCTTAGATGAAGATGACTCATCTTTTGATGCCACAATTTTACTTCATCTTCTATAGATAGAAAACACACAGATGAATAACTGGTATCTTGATTGACCCAGAGATAACAATTATCTCTAGACCTAACTCCCTTCATGACCACCATATTCTCTTCATTTTTTACAATACATTCTAACTTTGTGAAGTTGACACTGAATCCTTGATCACATAGTTGACTGATGCTAATGAGATTAGCAATCAATTCTTTCACTAGTAGAACACCATCAAGATTTGGAACACCTGAACATTCAAGTTTTCCTACTTCTTTGATTTCTCCTTTAGTTCCATCCCTAAAAGTTACATAATTGGTGGGATGTGATTTGATGTCAACCACCAAATTCTTTATTCCAGTCATGTGCTTAGAACAACCAATATCAAAATACCAATCCTCTTTAGCTGATACTCTAATAGAAGTATGAGCTATCAAGGCAGCCTGTTTAGGAACCCATTGTTGTTTCTTAATGACCATGTTTTTCTTAGGTTTGGGTTGTGGATTATGATCAGGATATCCATGAAGTCTAAAACATAAGGTTTTATGTGGCCAAACCTCCCACAGTAGTGACACCTCCATCTTTGATATCTTCTCCTTTGATGAGTTGATCTTCTTGTTTCATGATGTTGAGACACTGGTTTTGACATCTGGTTTGAAACATCATTCTTGAGCTCAGGTTTGCTGCTAATTTCAAAATTGTTTTTAGAGCCATTAAATCATATCCTAGATAGGTCTCTTGCACTTATTCCTATCTGAAGAATATCATCAAGTTTTTCAGATCCACTATTTAGCATTATGATGGATTTGGTCATTTGATCCAGCTTAGAATTCGACATGGTGACTTCATTATTTAGATTAAACATTATTGACAAATGATCTTCCTTTTCAGCCTCTAGGGTTGCTATGATCTTCTTCTTCTTCTTTTCTCCTTCTTGAATCACCTGAGCACATTTGATACATAACTTTTAATAAGTATCAGCTAGTTCCTCAAAGTTTAGCTCATCTTCACTAGAATCATCATCAGACACACATGTCCTTGTCAGAATAGTGATATGTTTAGCTGATTCCTCTTCAAAGTCACTTTCAGAATCTCCATCAGACCATGTAACAAATAGGCCTTTCTTTTGTCCCTTCAGATACGTAGGACATTCAACTATAATATGGCTAAAACGATCACACCCATGACATTGAACTCTTCTACTTTGGCTTGGCTTTTGTTCAGGCTTTATCCTTGACTCATTTGATCTGCTGATGTCAGATGAAGTGTTCCTGACATTTGGTCTTGAGCTAATATTCATCCTTTTCACGACCTTGTTAAATTGTCTTCCCAACATGGCAACAACTTCTTGCAGGCTTTCTTCATCCTCCGTTACACCTCTTTCTGCTTCTTCATGAGTATTTGACACAAGAGCTATGCTTTTGTTCTTCTTTTCAGGAACGTCACTGAATCCCATTTCAAATGTCTGAAGGGATCCAATAAGGTCTTTAACCTTCATATTGCAGATGTCTTGTGCCTCTTCTATAGTAGTCACCTTCATAGCAAATCTTTTGGGAAGTGATCTGATAATTTTCCTCACAAGCTTTTCATCAGACATTTTTTCTCATAAAGCTCCTGAGGCATTAGTAATATCAAGAATATTCATGTGAAAGTCATGAACAGTCTCATCTTCTTTCATTCTCAGATTCTCAAACTTAGTAGTAAGCATTTGAAGTCTTAACATCTTGACTTTTGAAGTTCCTCCATGAATGGTTATGATAATATCCCAAACTTCCTTGGCTAATTCATAATGATGCACTAATCTGATTATGTTCTTATCAATGCCATTGAACAAAGCATTCAAGGCTTTAGAGTTCCATAGTGCCAAATCATCCTCATTTTTACTCCAATCCTTCTCAGGCTTTAAGGTTGTATTTCCATCTTTATCAGTAATGACAGGATGTTCTCATCCTTTATCTGCAACTTTCCATGCCTTCTTGTCGAGAGATCTTAAGAAAGCAACCATGTGAGGTTTCCAATAATCATAGTTAGACTCATCCAGAATAGGTGGTCTATTCCCAAATCCTCCATCCTTGTCCATAGTACCAGAATAATGCCCCTAGATCTCACCCAGAAAAATAAGCAGGGTGCCTGCTCTGATGCCAATTGAAATTCTGGAAACTGGTATATGATGTCGAATACATTGTCACGACACCAATATCTAACAAGTTTAAAACAATGTAAATAAGCAAATACAAAAATAAAGAACACATGGAATTATTAACCCATTTTGGTGCAAACACACCTACTCTGGAGGCTACCAAGCACAGAAGGAACTCCATTATCAGTAGTATTAATTCAAAGACCCACAACAAACAACCTAGTTTGGAATCTTCTCACTTAATCACTACCCAATACAAGTTCTGTAACACCCCCTTTCTATACCCCAAATAATCAAATAATCATTTAGGCACATATTAAAATTTCATCAAAGTATAATTAAAACATAGTATAAAAGAGGCATGTCACATTATAATTAAAACAAATATACACATTCACATCAATTACGCCAAACGACAACGAACTCTTTCTATTCAACATGCATTCATATTCACTTTACGAAATATATTTATTTGCCAAACGACCACTATACCACAATCAATCCCACAATTCCTTAACTAACATAATTACGTTTTATCGGAAAATTCGGGTAAAAGTCGGTTAAAAATTACATATTTTAGCATCATTAGTTTCTACATGTTTTTAGCTCCGAATCGATAAAAAGAACGCCAAAAACGGATAACCGAAACTCAAGTTACGAATTAAAAACACCAAACCAAAAAGTCCCTGGCTCGCTAAGCGACAGGTTTGCTTGCTGAGCTAAAAAGTTCTTGGAAAGCTCGCTGAGCAAGGAAACGCTTGCTGAGGGAACACTGCGTTTTTAGCAGCAGCTCAGTCACACAATAGTCAACCTAAAGGGCTCCAAAACCCCACCAAACCTTCACCAACATGATCATTAATGAACCCTTGGTTGGACCCTGTAGATGATGTTCCGATAAAAACTCTATGATAGAACCCCCTTGGAAAAACGCCCTTGATAAAATTCCTTAATTGAACTCAATCGATGATACTTCCTAGATAAAAATTCCTTAGTTGAATCCCATTGATAATACTCCCTTGATAAAATTTCTTGATTTAATTCCTTGACAAAACCCTTGATAAACCCTCTAATGAAACCCCTATTGAAAATTCCTAATGGAACCCTTGATAATAAACCCTTAGATACTTGATGGAAACTATCCCTTGTGTTGGGTATATTCATAAATTAGGGATTTGACTTCTATGAACGGTCACAAATCCTATGTTATGTATGTATGTTCATGTATGCATGTGATGTCATGTAATTATTAGATGCTAGAGCGTAGCGACGTGATTCATGCATGAAGATGATTCAAATGTCTCCATAAGTGCCCTAGATAGACCATTTTTAAGCGGTTTTTTTTATCAAGCCTTGCAGCAGTTTGTCCCATATTGATTGTGCTTCAGAGGGTATTGCCCTTGATTGATTGAGTTTTGTAGGATTATGTATGAAAAGGAACATAGATCCCACCATGCCTTGATATGACCTTGAGATTAACTGCCCCAATATTTGAATCTTGGAAAAGTATACCCTGGATTGATTACCCTTTGGAATGACCGATTTCACCATGTCGTTAAGGTGTTCTGCCTCAGTATGTAATTTTGGAATGGTCTTCCGTTTGTCACAGAGGTATTGTTTGAAGAGGAACTTGGATCTCACCATAATGTGATATGACTTTTATATGAATTGCCCCAAATATTTACATCTTAAAAAGTGTATCCCATAGTTTGAATCCTTGAAAGGTATACCCCTAATCCTTGAGGTCTATATAAATTGCATGAAAGGGACTTGGGTGCCACAATGCTGTAATATGACCTTTATATGACTTGCCCCAGTATTTGAATATTAAAAAGTATGCCCCTGATTAGATGACTTCTGGAATGATTGGCCTCACTGCACCCTTGAGTTGGTGTGCCCCAATATGAACCTCATGAAAATATCTACCCCTTATCATTAGAGCTATGGAACTGCTTCTTGAAGTAGGTGCATCAAATCTTTAAATGTTTTGCCCCTAGTGAGTTGGATCTTCATATGATGTTCCCCCAAGATCATAAGGATTTTCCCCTCAATTAGAATGATTCCTTAATAATTTGCCCCTATTCAAAAGCGTCTTGAATTGAGATGCCCGTGATTAAACCTTTGTTGATATTCCTTAAATGCTAAGTATTGATTTGTGAGTAAAAATATTCCCTTTGAAAAGTAATTAAAACACCATGTTCATGCAAGTTTTGAAATCCAAAATAGATATGAGGCATATTATAAATGATATTCGGCCATGAGGTTGGCACGAACGAAAATGAAAAAATGATGATTTAACAAACATTTGGATTTGGAGTCAGCTTAACAATGACTTTGCTGAGTATGTTTTTATAATATCCCTAGCTTTAATTAGGACTTTTATATGTTATAATGTGGCATGGTTCACAGTTTAAGAAAAAAAAGATACAAGACTCAAAATTTAAAATTTAACCCACCCTATTCTCCTTGATGTTCTCCAATCATAAATTCAATTAACCCAACAAATGCATTCATCCTGCAAAATAACCTTTTTTAGTCATGGAGATCATGGTCTAAACCCTTGACGAGATCTTTGATATTGCAATCACCCACTCCCGTTTACAAGATTGTTCAAATTTTTTATTTTTCTTTGCTTCTAATCCCTTATTTTTGCACGGACCAATTCTTTTGAATTTGCGATCCATTAGGATACCCTAATTTTTCCCTAAGTCAATTTGTTTTACTTAGTGGGCTTTTTCCTCTTTTTTTGAACAATCCTTCAATGATTTTTCCTTTGATTCCGAAAGTTATGAATTTCATATTAGCTATTGTGAGCTTTTATCCTTTTGCTTCCTCAATGTTGAATGGAATAAAGAAGACATTGTGAGCTTTATTGCTTCCTCAACCTTCAATAGTGTATGCGATGAAGAAGATGAGCTTAACCCATTATCTGTGTGATTGGATGTATCGACTCCCCTGCATTAGGATGCATTGTTGAATTAATTGAAATCTACCCTGCCCTGGTTAAGATTCATATTTTTTTTATAGAAAAAACACCGACTTCTGGCTCGAGGGGTATAACATCCTAAAATTGCCCTCTCATTTTCATACCATTTTGCATACCATTCTCATACGTTGTATTGCATCAAAATCAAAAAGAAAGAAAGCATAGATTCATCATTTAAAGCCTAAGGTGCGTGATTAGTTAATTTCAAGAATTATAGTCATTCAAAGTCAAATAATAAGAGCCAAGTGTCTTACATCAAGCCTCAAAGGTCTCTTAGGGTCCACATGATCTCTATTGAATCCCCAAGTCATCATAAGAAGTGGATTGATCAAGGAATTCAAGCAGTGCAACATCTCCTAACCAAAAGGGGGCCAAATTAGGGTTTCTGATTAAGGGGGTTTCTTAATGAAATTTTGGCTCAAAATTGATTTCAATGTGTTCCACGTGATATAAAGTATCTAGGGATGGAATATGGTCCATTAAATCATTTTAGAAGGTATCCAATTGATCAGTTACTTGAAAATCAAGAAATTGAGGAAAAGTAATCTGTACAGTGTAAAAAGTCAACTCCTGACTTTTTGAGGCCAAAATCATGAAATTCATATTACAAGTGATCATGGGCAAAATTTTATTAAGGAATGATGGATGAATCATCAAAAATCAAGAAAAACCTAAAATTACCATTTTGGGAGAATCAGGGTTAGAAAAAATAGTAAGTTTTGGCCACTTTGGCAGCCATGTTCAAAAGAGGCCATTTCAAAATTTAAAAGTCAAACAAAAATTCCATCTGGACTATTTGATAGAGGGAATTCTAAGCTTCAATTCCATAACTGGATCATATTTATAGGATCAAAATTGAGGGATATATGATTTTGCCAAGATTGACCAAACTAAGGCAAAAACTAGGGCAAGGCAAGACCTGGGCATGCTAGGGGCCAGTCATTTCCACAAGCAGGAGGCGTGCCAAATTTCCATTCATTTTTCTCCATCAAAAACACCTCAAATGAAAAAGTCTTGAACATCAAAGTTGCTCTTTGTCAACTCCTATACAACTTTGATGTTAGAAATTTTTCCATAGGATCAATCGATTGGAAGTTATGGTGCCTCAAAGTGATAGATTCAAACTGAATTTTTCCTTTGGCCTTGGGCCAGGCACGCGCGCCATCTTGCCTTGCCAAAATCAGTTTCAAACAACTAGCTTCAATGTCATTTGGAACCCTTTGAAGATTTCATTTTAATGTGTGTTGAACATCAACAATGTTCTCCATAATTCCCTCTTTCCATAGAAACCAAATGCACTTCATTCCATTCATCATGCATGAAGTTTTCCTTCATCAACTTCCATGGTTTTCATTCTGATTTCTTGGCCTAGGTAGTGGTTCATGGACTGTTCTTGCTGGCTTCAGTCACATCACTTCCCCCCACCACAAATGCCTTTCCATTTCATGGCAAACAATTTCCTACACACATGCCTCCATGTTACATCATGCACCATAATGAAAAATTCAAAAAAAAGAAGAGGGGATAAGCTTTATGTTGGTGCATCATGTTGCATCACCACCTCACATCATTGGCATCTACCATAAGAATCATGATCAATATCACATAAACATAATTCACTCGAGCTCACTCTCACTTAACTTCTCAATTTGTTCATACACCATGACATTACTCCACACACCTTCTAAAACTAACCTAACCAAGCTTCTAACTATTAACCGAAGCTGGTTAACTCTTAACCAAGCATATAAAACTAGCTCTAACAGAATTTGAAGCTAAGAATCCTCATTTTCACAATTTTTCAGTTTTCATCATCACCGATTTCTTTTTGATTCTCTCTACACATAACACAAATCTCTTCCATTTTCCTCTGCATTTTTTCTCATCAAGCTTTCATAATCATCAATGGAGTGATGGAGTGATCATTGGAACTAGATGTCTTCAAGTTGCAGTTTCTGAATTCAGAATGTTTGAGCAAGAGTTGAAGTTCTATAAGCCTTTATTTGGCCTCTCTCAAGCTCAAGCATTAAGAACAAATCCTCTGGGATTCTTACAACACTGAGTTTATCATTTGTAGGTTTTGATCTTCAAACTTTTCTCTTCGATTTTCACTGTTTTGAGTTTGTTTTGGTGATTGTTCAAGCTTATTAGAAGCTCTAATTGATCTGGCTAGATGATTGGCTTGTTAGAAGCTTAGATCCAATTTCTAGGGCTTACTTGTTTTCTTTCGGTTCTCTCTGTATGATCTACATGACTTGGGCTTCATTTTGATATAAAGTTTGATGTGTTTTGTTGACTTGAACCTTGATCTTCACCGGAGAGTGGCCGGAGAAGACGACTAGAGTCTTCTCCGGCCGGTGACATTCATGTGACCACATAAACCCTAGGTTTAGTCTAGTTTAAGTCCTAGCCATCAGATACATTCCATCCAACGCTTTTGAGAGTGCCAACATATTAATGAGAGGTGTGCACTTCGCGTGCCTGAGTTTGTGAACTTGAATCATTGCATGTGCATGCTTCTATGTTACTTGTCATGAGCCTTATATCTAAACCATGTGATGTGTTTACTTGATGGATCTTTGTGCATTGACTTGATCTAATGGCCATTGTTGAGTCAAAATATTGACTGCATTTCATAACATGGACTTCACCTATGTGTGTTTTGTGGACTGAAGCCTCATTACTATTCACACACCCTCTCCATAGGCCAAAGGCAATTTGAACTTAATTTCCTTGCTGACTACATCCCTTAGCTTATGTTTGCTTCATTTTATTTTCATTCAAATACATTTTTCATTTGCATTTTTAAAAAATAGTTAGATGCATTAAAAAATTCTAAAAAAATTTATGAATCATTCTTAGACATTTATAAAAAAATTTACATATTTTATTTTCCATTTTTATTTATTTTTGGCCTCTGAATTAATTGTTTTTCGAATTTCCTTTTTCAAATGGTTCATCATTGACACTTTGGCTTGCTGATTTTATTCCTCATCATCCATACATGGTTTGATCCCCATTCTTTTTGCACATTTTAAAGGATACTTTGAGGCATATAAAAACATTTTTTCCACATTTTTAAGGTCATATTTGCATACTTTTTGGAACTAGTCTTTATGCATGATCATGTGAAACTCTAATTGCATTTGAGTGTTTGGTTGAGAGAGCTTTCTTGTGATTATTTGCATGAGTTTTTGGTATGTTGTTTGCACCTGGTTGAGGTCTCTTGATACCTAATTTGATGATTTTTGAATATGGTTTGCTAGTTGTTTGATTACTATTGTTTGAGGTCTCTCTTTTGTGAACTTCTTTGACCATGTTTGATTGCTTGTTTGAGAAGGCACTTGTTCCATTGTATGAGGTCACTTATTTGAATTCTTGAGCCATGTTTATATCATTATAGGTCTTACTTTATGCAATTATAGGTCTTTAGTTTGAAATTGATGCTTGTTTGGTTCACATATTCAATACTTGTTTCACCTGCCTCTTTTTGACCTAATTCTTCATCCTTTCTCTTCTATGCCTCTATTTGACTTATAATTGGTTTGTTTATGCCATTCCATATAATCCATTTGCATTTCATATGTTGTATGCCTCTGACTTTAAATCATCTCATACATTTCAAATGCCATTCATGCCTTACTTTGCATACTTGAACATGTTTCATCCAAATGCACATTTCTTCTTCTCTTAATTTCAAAATGACTTGTAATTGTTCAAATGTGATTAAGTTGTGCATATAATTTCATCTTAAAATGTAATATTTCTTCTTATTTTTATGTATGTTCATCCATATTTCATTTTTCATGTTGACTTTTGTTCCAAGTTATCTTCTTATGTGATCCATGTTCACTTCCTTCTCAACTCTTCTTCATCTTTCTTCTAATGATTGTATACTCATATATATGACTTGTATGCCACTTAATATGCATTAAATGACATTTATAAGTTCATTTCACTTATGACTTTGAGTTTATTTGAGGAATTTTAACATGAACACCTTGCATAACCATTCTTTCTCACCTTACTTCTTCTTTAGTGCATAGTTTGGAACTTCTGAGTCTTGTTTCATTCCTTTTTGGATGTAGTTCTGTGACTAACATCAGAGGTCACTCTTGATCATTAGATAATGACTTTAGAAGTTATATAATCTTTAGTACCTTCACCTTTAGACTTAGGTCTTATTTTGAACCCTAGTTCCATTATAGGATGCATGTAAGGTTTAATTGTTTGTATTCCTTTGTTTTGGTTTCCAATATACATATTATTGTGATAATAACCTTTTGTGTAGGGGCTATGGTAAGTAATTGAGTATGTGGATGCATATCCATACTCATACCTCTTCTTCCCTTCTCTTTTAAATGGTTTCTCCTTTGTGTTTGCGAATAGCATCTTTATGCTTCTTTGACATTTCATTTCCTTTCATCCCTTTGAGTTCTAATATCATCTTCAATATTTGAAGTGAGTTAGAAATTATTCTTGTTTTATCTTTAGGATTAGAAAACCTCACTAACCATAGGATCTCAATTAAACAACAACATAGGGTGAGTCTTAGTTTCCCTTAGCGTTTTCTCTTTCTCAACTTGAGTCTTCTTCTCTCATCTCAAAACAAAATCAAAACATCTAATAAAGGTTAAACTTTCTCATGTTTTCGCTCCCTGGATTTCCATCCTGGTACAAACGCGAAAGTGGCGCGGAAAGAGGTAGAGTCGCCAGCCAAACATTTTTATCCCGAAGAAACAGGAATGGTAATGTTGCACAAACCAAAGAAAAGAAAGGAAGGACAAAGGTCCTGCGAACCAAAGAGACTGGGTTCAGGAGTCGGTTACGACCTGGGAAGGTATTAGCACCCCAGATCGTCCACCGTACCCGACGGGATCCACGTTTGCAAAGAAAATGCTTTAAAGGGTGAAGAAATGAAAGCTGCTGCAAAAGAAAAGGAACTAGATCTGGATAAAAAAAGAAAAGAAAGGGGGAAAATGTAGGGAAAATAAAAGAGTGTGCTCGAACGGGACCTACCCCGCTGCCTACGTACCTCATCTGGACATGAGGATCAGAGTCGCCGTAGTTCCCCTAACTAGGGGTGGAAAATATTGCTTGCGTCTTAAGGCTTGAATTGCCTATGTCAAAGCTCTGGTGTTGCAGGCTGGTCTTGCACGAGTGAGTTACCATCTTGCAAAGTTACAAGTAGGAGCAAGTTCTTACGTAATGAGTGAAGGTGATGAGAAAAGAAGTCCCGAAGGAGAGACACTTATTGTTTGTCCAGTGTTTTTTAGAGTTTTTTATGAGTGTGGCACAAGGAAGTGAAAGCAAATCCCTTTCTAAGGAACATGTCTTCATTACCACATCCCAAAATAGAATGAGTAACAAGTCCATCAAGAATGAAGAATATCCTCAAACTTGTTTCCTGAGATTAGGATTTAAATTCCCTAAATTGTTTGTATTATTAAATGCTTTTGTGGATTAAAGTAAAGAAGTGTTTTTTAGCCTTTTTTTTAGAGAGTGACAAAAGGGAGAGGTCATCTCAACCATTATTAGATGTTTTTTGGGTTTTTGTTTGAAGATGAGAAAGAGAGAGCACCAAAAGGATCTCAAAGGTAAAAACTAAAGGGGAACTAACAACCCTAAATGTTATCATGCATGGGAGTCCTAAGTTAGTATGGTTTGAGTTATAT
Organism: Lathyrus aphaca; assembly: GCA_963966055.1. Classification (NCBI taxonomy): domain Eukaryota; kingdom Viridiplantae; phylum Streptophyta; class Magnoliopsida; order Fabales; family Fabaceae; genus Lathyrus; species Lathyrus aphaca. The sequence goes on from OZ014525.1 coordinate 141,394,874, forward strand.
CCTAATGAAGAAGAAAGAAAGAAAGAAAAAAGAAGAAAAGGAGAAGAGAAAGGAAAAAGTTAGAATACAACTTACTCCTCTAAAGGAGACAAGTTGTTTCTAAAAGGGGAAGAGAAGAAGCTGATGACAAGATGGCATAAGGCACATCATAATCACAATTGAGAAAGTGAAATAACAAGAAGAGATGAAGAATTGAAATGTGGACATCATCCACACTTCACTTACCATGAGCCCCTGAAATGGTTAGAATCATTCAAACATGATAAAATGAACCAAAAGGAAATCAAAAGAGATGTGAACAAATAAAAGATCAAACACACACATCACAACTAGAAGTGATTCAATTTAATTACATGCTAAGATACATCAAACAATGCCAAGGAAAAGGTGAAGCAAACAAAGCATTACAAGGCAACACTAGTTAGTATGGAAAGGCTAAGCATACATGAAGTAACACCTAACATACAAGCCACTCAAGCATCAAACCACTCATGACCAGAACCTTAACATGCCAAGAATATGCCTAAGCAACACAAGAGACCAAGAAAGGAAGAAAACAAGTTTAATCATTGTCAACAAGAGAAACACATAAGCACAAATTGTGAAGTGAACATGTACATAAGTGCATAAACTTCAAAGACAAGCAACTCAAGGAACAAGTAAAATACAAAGACCAGGGACATATCCTCATACAAACAAGATTCTAAATATCCTATAGGAGTTGGCACAACTGCCCTCCTAGCCTAAGAAACAAGCATATGACCAAAAAGGATGCAAAATAAGGCAAGCAAACAAGAAACTCATATTAAATCAAGAGTGCATTCAAAAATTCTACCATTAAGTACAAAGGTTCTTTAAACATGTGATAACATCATACCAAAAGAACAAAACCAAAATCAGAAGCAAAATAGGTCAAAGAATTGCATAAAGATCAATTAGGGTTTTAGAAACTTCAACACAAAGCAACATGGCAAAACCTAAGATACAAACCCTAAAAATCGTGAAATAAATCTCAAGTAAGCCTTAACATGTTAGAAATTAGGAGCAAAAAGCACCAAGTCCATAGCTATCACCAAATTCAAAATAGAAAGTGAACAAGACAAGTCATGTATAAAGGAAATTAAAATAAAAGAAATAAAACCAAAAATTAAGTCAGACATGAATATTAACAAAAAATTGAATTAAAAAGCATCGAAAAGTAAAGAAAATTAAAAGAAACCTTCATGATTTTTTTGGTAATTTTTGCATATCTTTATCTATTTTTAATGAATTAAAACAAACAAACATAATAAAAATAAAATAAAATAAATAAATAAAATCAGGTCAACCAGGTATGCGCATCTAATGGTCCAGATCCTAAGTCAATACAAAGTATGAAGATCTAATGGCACACATGCAAGTCAACAATCAAAGGCTAAGGTAATCACATCCAACACACACAATTCAAACACAGTTTCCCTCCATCCATCCAACGACCACGTTTTAAACTTGGATTGACTCAGAGGTATGTGACTAGCACATGTATCTTTAATGTGTTGACTTAAGCATGAACGCACAATCACAACACATCTCACGGCTAAGACCTCATCTTCTTCCTTGGATCACCTGCATGAAGTTTCCGACCACAAATCCAGAATCTGGTGAACGGAGCCCTAGCTCCGTCACCGGAAAACGCCAAACACACAAATCAAACCATAACAAAGCCTGTAAACCTCCATATCTAATCATCTAATCAAGCTAAACAAAAATCCAGCAACAAAATTCACAAACACTTCAAGAATAAGGCAAATCGCATCAAACAAATTTTGACATCATACTTTCAGATTCACATATCTCACTCAATATTCAACCAAAATCAAATCTAAATAGTTCAGTGTAACCAGCATCACTCACAGATCATTATGCACATAATAAAAACAAGTTGTAGATCCATGGACTTCATGACATACCTGAGGTTGAAGCACTTCAGAATTACCAAGATAGAGCTCCAAATAATGTTGATCCACGTATCTTGATCTCCTCTTGCAAAATAAATGCAAGATGAAGCTTATGAGAGGCTGGATTGATGAATTTGAAGGACCTTGCTCTGAAATGAAACTCCTTGATTACTCACCCTCAACTTCAATCAATGGTGGAAATGAGTTCTTCGAGGCTTGAAGATAAAGAATATGAAAAGAGATCAAAGAAATAAGGCTATGAGAGAGGGATTTGAAGGCTTTTGATCTTGTGCATGAAATTCTAAATCTGAGAAATGAGAGAGTAGTAGGATACATTCAAAGCATGCTTGGCTTTTATATCATGTGCATACTACACTGATTAGGGTTTGTGAAATTGTTGTGGCAAGGAAAGTGTGATAGGGGTGTTTATGCAAATTTGCATGAAACCTCACATGGATGCATTCCCACATGCATTCCCTTATTTGAGTGCAAAAACTGATTCCATTTCACTCCAAATTCACCTCTGGATCAATCTTGGCCATTGGATTTAAGTGAGTCATGCATTCCTTGTGATTTTGCACTTTTGCATTTTGAAAAATATCTTACATTCCACCCACGAATTTCTTTGCTTCTTTGGGTAAACATACTCTTATGAAATGCTTTAGAGTATTATGACCTCAATTGATTCCTAAAACATCTTGAAAATAAATTACATGCCATTTTGCAACTTGGTGGAAACTTGAGAATAATGTAAAACCCTAAAAATATCCCAACTTCTTTTGGTCATAACTTGAGTTTCACATATGCTATGGACAAGTTCTTATACTTTTTGTAAATGGGAGAGCATACCCTACAACTTTCATGTTCAAAGAAAATCCATTTGGAGTCATTTTGATTGTGAAAGAAAGCCTTGAAAATTAGGGCAAAACTTACTAAAAATTTGGACATTTTCATTACATGCCATATGCCAAAAATAGAAAGCCTTGCAAAACCTCTTGATTCTTGAACTTTGAGACCACAAAACCTCTTATTTGACCTTAATAACATCCCTTAGCTTGAAAAGTATGATTGGACCCCTTGAATTTCCACAGTTGACTTTTCAGATACCCAATTTGACCAATTTCTTCACTTACAAGTAACTAATGAATTGACTGACTTTCTTAATGAACTTTCTCACCAAATTCCATCCATAAGCTTCAAATGACGTATAAAAGACTTTGACCACAAGAATTGGTCAAAGGTACAAGAAATCCCTGCTCAAAAGCAAAACCCTAATTTAAGATTCATCTGTGTAGGAGATTGTTGCATCTTTGATCCTCTGATGATCTTCTACCCTTCTTGACCTTTGTAAATAATATTGGGCTTGCATATGACATGAGGAAACCTTGTGGAACTCTTGCAATGTCACTTGGCTTCTTGCTTTGGCTTGCATAGCTTTAAATCCCTAGTTGATTGATCATATGCCCTATGCTAGAACATGAGGACATTGTGCTTCATTTGTTTTATGCTAGATGCCAATGATATGATATGCTTATGATGATTATGATTTGAACATGATGATAAAAGAGAAGAGGGAAAATCCCCAGTTGCTTTGACTTGTCTTTTTGCAAGACGGTAAACGCTCTCGTACCAGACGAGCCTGCAACACCTGAGCATAGGCATAAGTAGTTCAATCCAAAAAAATACAAACAAATTTCCTCCCTAGTTAGGGGAACTACGACGACTCATATTCTCATATTCCCATGAGATACGTAGGCACTAGGGTAGGGCCCATTCGAGCACATTCTTTATTTTCCTTACATTTTCCCATACCTTTTCGTTCTCTTTTCCAGTTCTAGTATCAGTTTCAGTTAAGTAGCAGTTAATTCTTACCCTTTGAAATAGTACAAGCAAGCGTGGATCCCGTCGGGTACGATAGATGATATGGGGTGTTAATACCTTCCCAGTTTGTAACCGACTCACGAACCCATTCTCTCTAGTCCGTATGACCTAGTTCATTCCTTTCCTTCAATTTGTGCAACATTATCTTTCCCTATCCTTGGGATAAAAATTCCTGGCTGGAGACTCTACCTTTTCCACGATGCATCTGTTGTTTTCCTCTTCTCTCAGCCGTACCTTTGAAATGCTCAGATCGAGCCTTATTGTCTTCCTAAAATATCCTACAACAATCCACCAAATCCGGAATTCTTCGGATTCTCTGATATCCAATCGCCTTCTTAATCTCAGGCCTCAAACCATTCTCGAACTTCACACATTTTGAGAACTCAGCAGTCACCTCACTATAATGCGGATAAAACTTTTCCAGGTCAGTAAACTTGGCAACATACTCGGTCATATACATACTACCTTGTTTCAGCTCCAAGAACTCGATTTCCTTCTTTCCCCGGACATCTTTAGGAAAATACTTCCTCAGGAATTCTCTCATAAACACAGCATAGGTGACTGCTTCACCAAACACATCCAACTGTTGATGAGTGCCAACCCACCAATCATCAACTTCAGTTACCAATCTGTGCGCACCCAACCTCACCTTACTTCCTTATGAACACTCCATCACCCTGAAGATCTTTTCGATCTCCTTGAGCCAATCCTGTGCTTCATCAGGGTCATACTTCCCCTTGAATGTAGGTAGACCATTCTTCTGAAACTCATCATTCTCACGATCCCCAACATTCATCGGGTTTTGCATCGCCTGAGCCATCGCCTGCATAGCAGCGGCAAATGCAACATCGTTTCTCCCAGCCCTTCTAAATCTGTCTACAACAAGACTCAACACTTACAACGACTCCACGACTCAATGACTCAACTACTTGGTCGGACGGACCGACCTGCTCTGATACCACTTTGTAACACCCAAATTACCCCACAAAATTATAAATAAAATCAAAGTTATTAAATTGCACTGAAATTATTTTAGTGTCACAATTCAACTAAAAAATCACGGCTCAATAAATAAACAAGCAAAAACTGTCGTCAAGACACCCAAAGCACGTATCAGAGCCGACTCCTAAAGACGTGAAGTACACCTACTTCACTGACCACCACTCGACTTACCCTGATCACCTACACATTACCAACATAAGGGTAAAATTCAAACAAAATGGGTGAGATACTTACATCACAAAAGAGAAAATAATAAGAATTAGCAAGTATCATTAACTAGATCACCACTTCTAAACCACAACAACTACACAACCACATCACAAACACACATCAACATCATACACAATAACAACGAATTCTGCAATGAGACTCTACTTGACTCTATGCATGTGGTACCATAATCCGATTTCTATTTCAAAATCCAGTTCTCGTCGGAACTCTCGACCCCTCTTTCATGGTCCAGTATGATCCCTATTTCATGATCACACCTTCGACCCCTATTTCATGGCCACGTACGATCCCTATTTCATGACCGCACCAACATCGCAATGATCCCAATATAATCCAACGAACATACCCTACCTTGGTATATTGTTTCAATCATGCTCATGTCATGTAATATCAATGACAATCATGTATATTTACAACGACTACATTTTACAACTCAACATCAACAACTAACATACAACGACTCATCACAACAACTAACATCCTCAACATCATGCATAATTGCATACAACAACATATACTAATATCAAACAACAAATATGTGACAACACCAAATACAACAACATATATTACATATACATGTATCAACAACAATGTTATGTAACTATCATAACAACAACAAATGGCAACATCAACTATTAATAAACAATTCAACTTATGTTTATTTTGAGTTATGCTAATCAAATTTCTAATTAAGCTCATAACTCCTCTCTAACTACCTTTAACCAAACCAATTCCATTCCTATCCATTACTATATTATTTAGACAATTTTAAGGAATATTTTAGAATTAAATCATGTTATTTTTTTCACTCCAGGTCTCGTTAAGCAATGGGCTTGTTCGCTAAGCGAGCAAATCTCTGTATTTTGATCTCTAAATTTTCCACCTGCTCGCTAAGCGAGCTCTGTAACGTCCATATTTAATTAATTAATTAAATTAAATTTTATTGCATATTTTCCCGATAATTGTTGTCAGGTGTTGTTTTGTCGTTTGTGTCATTAAGTTGTTTAAGTTGGTATCAGTTAATGGTTAAGTCGTGTTTGGGTTGCTTAACTTAATTAAGTCAGATAAATAAAAATAAGTATTAATGAAATAATATTGTAAACACCCCAAATTTTCCCCCACTTTTTCTCACACCATGGCTTGTGATCTTTCATTTTTGCATAAGCATAGGCATACCATCTCATATTGCATATTTGTTTCATCTGCATGGTTTATTTCATCTGCATCTAGGGTTTGTGACCTGAGTAATCCAAGAATCAATCTGAGTCATCCCAATGGTCTTGAAGCTTTCCAAGGGGGTACATGTGTGTTCTATAATCATATTATTCTCCCCAAAGTTCATGAAAGTCAAGGGATCACAAGACTGGGAAAGGCATGGAAGCAGAGCTAGGGTTTTCCTACACAGATGACCAAAATTAGGGTTTTGGTTTCAGAGGCCTTAACTCCAAATTTTTTGGCCATTCTTGTTTCTAATGTTCTTAATATGTTATAAGGATCATGTGTACCAAGTTTGATGAAGAAATTCACTGTGGAACTCATCTGATCATTGGGTAATTTCTTGAGCAAGTAAAGTCAAAATCAGGGCATCTGAGGCCCCCAACAAGGGTACCAAAGGATCATTTTCATTAAATTGATTTTCTATGATCTTTATTTTATCTTAGAAGTGGTTGGAAGTTCACAAGATTGAAGAATTTTGAGCCAATTGCAAACTTGCTATTTTTGGAAATGACTTTTAATGGAAACTTTCCATTTTGGGAAAGATTTTCAACCCCCTCTTTCATAACCAAAAAAGCTTCAAATGAAAAATTATTGGACATGAAAGTTGTAGATTAGGTCTTTCCATTTTCAAAAAGTACAAGAACATATCTTGATTCATCCTAGAACTCAAGATATGGCCTTTCAAAGTTGGCAAAAATCACATAATTTCAAGTTTCATGTCAAAGAGGCAAATGTGCATTTTTGGTTTCCAAGCACTCAAATGACTTCTAATGTGCCCAAATGTGACATAATATGTACATACACCTTGCCTAGACCAGAATTGAGTCTTGCATCACAAGGTTTCATGGCCAATTTTTCAAGAAAGTTCAAAGAGGGAAAGTTGCAAAATGCCTTGGATCCTTCCATCCACTTGTGCCAGCTGCATCAAACCAATTCTATGGTTCTCCATGAATCTTGCTGAGGCCAGACACTCCAAAATGCCAGCTTTTCCATGGCCCATACCTCAAAGTACACAAATTTGACTTTTTAGCAAAACCTCCCATACCAATCAAGCTGAGCCACAACCACTCTTCTGACCAATCAAGACTTCACATACATGCCTCATAGACCTCATTTCATAATATCTTGGAGCCTGAATCATCCCACAACTCAAAATCCCAAAAATCACCATAGAGCTTCATCTCTTTGAAAGTCAAAACATAACCATCGAACTTCAAAACAAACTTCACCAATCATCTTCAAATCACTTATAGATCACAAAGCACCCACTCACATGGCCTGAAAGCTCCATATACCAAAACACGATTTCTGCAAAACCAAAACCATACACTTCAAAATAGCCATCACAAGCTTGCTCTAAGATCCTCATCATCATCAGGGAGCTCATTGGGGGTGATTTGAACCAAGAAAGAGGCCAGAAAGCTCAGGAATTGAAAGCTTCATCTCAGGTAACCATGAAGAACAATTTTTCCAGAACTCTTATTTTAAGTTCTTAAATGCTTCTACATGATGTACTGATCATCCTGATATGTTTACTTTTGAAAATGGTTAAAAATCAAGCATGTATTGAACTTCTGAAAGTTTTGAATGTTTTTTCCGTTTTGCTTCGAATCATGATTTTCTTGAGTGATAAATGTTATTTGATGTTGGATTCATGTTTAGGGATGTTAGGGGATCATTTATGGAGCTTTAGAGAGTTGGATTTAGCCTAGGGAAGAAGTTAGGGTGAATGGCCTGCCGGAGAAGATGACCGGAGCTAGCTCCGGTCACCTGAAAATCATTAGGGCACTAATTAGGGTTTAGGGGGTCAGTTTGAATGTGGGCCGTAGGATTAAGTTTAGCGCATGAATGAAGGGTCTGGATGTGTTCATTAAAACCCTAATCAGATTAATTAGTTTAATTAATTAGGGTTAATTTTAAAAATGCCAGATTGAATCCTAGCCACACAAACGCGCGCTAGTCAATTCCCTCTCTTTTTATTCAAATCTAGGCCACTGGATCAGTTGACTTCCCATTTAATCCATTTTTATTTTATTTCATTTTATTTCTTTTGCATAATTTATTTTAAATAGTTAAAAACATCACAAAAATATTTCCTTTTGCATTTCTGATCCAAATATTTTTCTCAACCCAAAAATGATTTTTATTTTATTTTTTGCATTTAAAAAATATTTTTAAAATATTTAAGTGTTATTTTTTTATTAATTAATGGATTTTAATTAATTAAAAATACATTTAAGTTTCTAAAAATCACCAAATAAATCATGAACCATTCCAATAAATTTAGAAACATTTTCAAACTCTTCATACAAATTTATTTTTAGGTTTGATCATAATTTCACAATTTTCTTTGAATTAGGGTTCTTTAAAATCACATTTTTTAACCCTAATTTGAAAAATTCATTTCTGCTTAACCATGGAGAGTTTGAACTTGATTCTTTTTGCATTGTTTCACATATTGCATGTAATTTCTAGTTTATTTTCCTCATGAATTTATCTTGCATTTTCAAATTGATTTGCATTTTCCTTTGAGAATCACCCAAAAAATCTATCAAACTTAGGAAATTCATAAATTTCAATAGGATTAGCTTCTGACCTTCTCCTTTGGGGTGTGACCTTATATTGGTTTAGGTTTTGTTTGAGTTCAATTTCAATTTTTTTATCATGGTGAATGCTTCTGTTTTGATCATATGCATCTCATGTTGTCTTAAAACCCTAATTTTGCATCTTCATTTGCATTCTCCTTTGGATATCATCATCATGTGAACTTGCCATGACATTTCAAGAATTCATATGTCATCTTGGACATCTTAGGACATGTTAGAACATTGCTTGATCATTTCTTCATCCATTTTCCATGTGTTGCATTCATTTCATTTCATAAACATCCAAGTGTTTTCAAGTTTCTAAGCATGCTTTCATGACATCTCATCTTTGTATGATCATTCATATGCATCTTGTATGACTTTGAATCATCTCATATGCCATATGCATTGCATAATAACTTCTGAATTTGGTCTTTCAATCTCATTTCAATTCATTTCTTCATGCTTTATGTCTTATGCATTCATACTAACACTTTCAGGTACCATTGGTAAGTTATTTGGGAAGTGGATTTGCCTTCACTTCCCACCTCTTCGTATCTCATTCATATGCATATTTACATGTCTTTGAAGTGAACTTGTTCACTTGTGTTCCATCTTTCTCACTTTCTTTCTTTTAAGTTACTTATCTTCTTCAGGAAGTAAGTAACTTATTCTTCTTCTTCCTTCTCTTTTCATCTGCTTCTTCCATTGGTGGCCTTGAAGATCTTTTTTCTTAAGCCTAACAAACCATAGGATATCAAAGCATGATAAATTTTAGGGTTATGAATAGTCCCCCTAGCTTTTACCTTTGAGTCTCCTTGAGTCTCTCTTCTCATCTCTTAATCAGAGACTAAACTCTTAAAGCTTTGGGACTTTGGAATTAGGGTTATGCTTGCATCCTTCTATTAGGATGGAGTGTATAACTTTAATCCTAAGTTTTAAACCTTTAATTTGTTTACACATCTTAATCAAATCACATTAATAATCACTAAGACTTTATCTTGTAGCTTGGGCCTTACATTAGGGTTCTATCTCTTCCTTATGGTTAAGAGGGACTAACCCTAGTGTTTAATGGACAAGTTCCCCTCAAGTTGTCTTACAAACCATAAAATCTACTTCTTAATCTCATCCCTTAATTAAAATCCACTTAATAAAGGCTTGTTATATAATGAATTTAATCCCTAACCATGGATTAAGTTGATGAATCTTCCTCAGCTTAAGTGTTCTCATCTATTATCCTTCTATTAGGATGGTGTAATGAGTTCACTAATCTGTGATTAGAGATTAAACTCATTACTTAACACTAAACAAAACCCAAAAACATCTAAATAATCACAAATAGGTTAATGATCTTAATCCTACATCATAATGGTAATTAAGTTGAGATGCTTATCTCATACTCAAGTATGCTCATTATCCCTAATCAGGGAGGATATAATGAGTTTACAACCCTTGATTTAGGCTTAAGCTCATTAACTTATGCAAAACACCAAAAACAATAACAAGACTGAAAACACAAAAACAAACAATAATCGTCTCCTCCGGGATTATTTTCTCATCACACTCATTCATAAACGAGAACTTGCTTCTTCCGTCTAATGCAAGACAGTTAGTACTCGAGCCAGACGAGTCATACACTTGAGCATAAACAAGCAAGCAGTTCACAGTCAATCTATTTTCAGTCTCTTTAAGTCAAACTACGGTGTTCTGACTTCCTCATTGCACGAGAGGATACGTAGCCATAACTTAACAGTTATCAAACAAAAGTCTCTGTGTCTTCCCCCTCTTTCAGCATTCTTTTCTAAGCCTCAGTTCCTGAGCATTCACCCTTTTGCACTAACACCTGTACATTCATTCCTAGATTTTGCACACAGATAGCACATACACTACCCCTTTAATCACAATCTTGTAAGCGTGGATCTCGTCGAGTACGACGGACAATCTGGGTGCTAATACCTTCCTAGGTTGTAACCAACCCCCTTTCTTAGTCTCTCTGGTTCGCAACCGTCTTATCCATCTTTTTCTAGGTTTATGCAGCATTACCTTTCCTTCGGGATAAAAATGCCTAGCTGGTGACTCTATTCTTTTCATTTTCATTTCCTCTTTTCGCCGACCGTTTGCGTCTGCACTGGGATGCAAATCTTCGGGAGCGACAATTTGGCGATTCTGCTGGGGTTTTGTTTCATGCAACCAGGGCTTCTGGTTCTTTTTGTGGGTTTCTCCTAGTGCTTGTTTGATTTGTGTTTATGGGGGGTGTTAAGTGTTATATGTGCTTTTTGTTTATTGCTTTATTTATTTCTTTCTGTACAACTTTATTTATTGCTTTCATTTACTGTTTATGCATTTCATACTATTGTCATCATATCATGTGCTGGATCTATTGTTTACCTTGGTGGGAGGGATATTTAGTGAGTAAGGTTCCACACCGGGAGCCTGAGTGATACATAGGATAGAGTGGCTTCATATTCTTTCCCATTCCATTTCGGTCTGGTGCGGGAATATGAAACACGGTTCAGACATGGGCTTCTTCTTGAGAACTTTGTGCTACGGATTTCCTGTAGTACTAGGGCTATCTGGGAAGCCTGCTAAGTCTGGATGACCTTTTTAGATGACCTTCAGCATCTGAGGTGAATTAGAGGAGGATCCTTTATGATTAATGTAAACACTGTACCTCCGGGTTAGAAGTGTTTACACTTCTCATAATTGATCCAAGTTTGAGGATCTTTGTTCTAGAATAATACCTGTGAGGGGGTTGGGATGTTTACAGGTTTGCAGGAACCCTTGGCCTCATCATACCCTGTTACCAGACTTGTTTTAAGGTTACATCATTTTTGGACTAATTCTATGAAACCCTGGACTTGTGACTCTTTATTTGAGTCCCCCACCTGGTTACTGGTTCTCTAAGCCTTCATCCGAACTTATGAACACACATGGACCTTATCAAAGCAGATAACAGATCCATCACTTGATCACAAACCCTTGCATATCATTTTGCATACATCATTTTGTATCATTTTAACATTTGTCTATTTGTCTTACAGGGTATCCACATCTTATCTTTGGTTTGGTTTTGACTGATCTTCTGCTCAGCCACCTTTGTCAGATATTATTCTCAGGGATATCTTCATCAGATATATTCATCAGCTAGCTTCTCTTCAGCACCTTCATCAGTTACCTTCATCAGGATTTCTCCTCAGTTATCTTCATCAGCATCCATTGTCAGTATGGACTCATCCAGGAAAAGTAGCATCACTTATCATTTCTTTGAGCCCTCCCTAGCAGGCATTAGGCAGATTCATACACTCATCACTCCTGATCATGTCCCTTTATTCAAGAAACATTATGGTGGTATCATGGACATGATCATGGACTTGGATGCATCATAGAGGAGTATGATTCACACTTTCCTTCAATTCTATGACCCTCCTCTCAGATGTTTTACCTTTCCAGACATTCAGCTGGGTCCTTTGTTAGAGGAGTTTTCCATGTTGTTGGGTATTCCCATCAGGAGGGGGATTCCTCTCAACCCTGAGATGACTGCTCCCAGGAATGAGGATATAGCTAAGGCTCTGTATTTGGAAACCACCATCATTGATCAGAACATGACTACTAAGGCTATATTCTCAGGCCTCCATTTGGACTTCTTGATCACTCAGGCTACCAGTCATCTTGCAGTTGGGAAGTGGGAAACTGTTTGTTCTCTCTTGGCCCTTAGCATATATGGTATCATCTTGTTTGCAGACGAGCCTAAGTTTGTAATAAAGAGTGCTATCCATATTTTCTTGCTGAAGAATCCAGTTCCTACCTTGCTCGGGGATTTCTACTACTCAGTGCATCAAAGGAATGAGAAAAAGAGGGGAAGATTAGTCAGATGTTATGCACCCCTCTTCTACTGTTGGTTAATGAGGCACTTGCCAAAATCAGAAGCTTTCTTGAATCCTCATCAGTCAAGAAACTGGGCTAAGAGAATGATTGCCCCTACATCAGAGGACATCAGGTGGTGCACTCAGAGCACCAAGGGCAGAGACATAATCACTAGTTGTGGGCAGTGTTCCAATGTACCTCTGATTGGAGTGAAGGGTTGCATCAACTACAATCCTTTGCTGTTCAAAAGACAACTAGGGTATGCCTTAGTACATCCACCAAGAGAGCAGGACTTATCAGAAACCCTTTACTGTGACATTCAACATAACCATGCCATTTCCCGACAAGCAGTCTGGGCTTGGGATAACATTCAAACAAAAGGGACTCTCATTCTTGGCAAGTGCAACAACATAGCCTTAGCACAATACATTGATTGGTCTCTCATTAGAGGACAGATCACCCGCATGCCTTTCACCCTGGAGGATGTTCCTGGACCATTAGCAGTAGAACCTGTAGCTACAGTCAATTTAGAGGAGTTTGAGAAGTTGAAGGAAAGGAATACTCAGCTTTCTGAAGCTCTGAAGAAGAACCTCTGGGAGAGGAATGATAGTCGTCTAGACAATGAGAGGTTCGAGAAGCTCTGGATCGAGCATATGACCAAGATTGAGAAGACAGATGATTACATCAGAAGAGCCTGAGCAGGGGAGTTGTTATTGAAAAATGCTTGCAAGGAAGCCAAGATTCAGAAGGCTAGAGCTGAGCACTACTTAGAAGAGACTCAGGCTAGATGGATCCGAATTACTGAGGCTCGTTCACAGGAAGATCAGAAGACACATGCTAAGATAGAGCAGCTAGAAGCTAATGAGTAGAAGAATCATGAAGCCTTGTTAGCAGCACAAAAGGAAATCTCCGAGTTGAAACTCCGGGCGGGGTTGAAGAGATCAAAAGACCAAGACAAGTATAAGAAGTTGACAAATGCTATTGCCACCAGGAACCTTCTTATCAGGACCATCACAGAGCATCCAGTTGGACCAGTGACTGATGCTCTCCTGAAGGAAGTCATAGAGGATGACTATGGGCTGGATGTCTAATTTCTTTGTATTTGTACTTCATTTTTGTTTGTACTTTTGTTTATTTTGTTGTATTTTGACCCATCATGAGGGCTTATTGTAATCACAAAACTATGTACCTTTGCATTTGTAATATATGGTTTGTGTGTTATTTTGTGGGCTTCATTTCTCTTCAACATCATCATTCCTCGAGGTCTGGAAGGTCAAAACCAAAGAACCAAACCGGATACCCTTGGAAGACAAATAGACATACTGCATTGCATACTAACTTCATTCTTTGTTTTGTAGGTATTTTTGTTGCTGTTTCTCACTTTGTTGTGGTTTCAGGAAACATTGCTCGTAGGAGAGTCTTCCCCATCAACAGAGTTCAATGGTATCCTACAAGAAACAACCTTCTGAGCTTACAGATGGACCAGGTTCAGCAAGATTTGACTGAGGTAAGGACTCAAATGGCTAATGAAAGAACTGAAATGAGGGCTCAGATGAACCAGTTCATGGCAGTAATGACTGGGTTGGCCCAAAGCCAAGAAAGATTAAGAGAGTTGGTCGAGCGGAAAACTCCTGAAGAAAACCACCCAAGTACAGGGGGTACCAGCAACAATGATTATGGACAACCTCGTACTGATCCCCCGAAGTTTGGACCTCATCTTAACCCTGACATTAATGTTATCAGGAATACACAGGGTAATACTGGAGGGCGTGCCTTGCAAGAGGATCCTCATGAGGAATAGTTCACTGTAGTTGGAGCAGGAGATGAAGTCTATGATCGTCGTCTGGACGAGATAGCCGAAAAGCTGAGATCCCTGGAGTCCCAAAACTCCTTAGGATTTGATGTTATGGATATGGGACTGGTAGAGGGAGTTAGAATTCCTCACAAATTCAAACCTCCCTGCTTCAAAAGATATAATGGAACATATTTCCCTCGCACCCATCTTCAATCCTTTCTGGGAAGATTGAAGGCTTACATTATGGATGAAAAGCTATGGATGTTTTATTTTGAGGATAGCTTGACCGGAGCATCCCGTGAGTGGTACTCTCATCTGACTAGGGCAACAATCAGAAATTGGAAAGATTTGGCCGAGGCTTTCATACGCCAATACCAATACAATCTATACATGGCTCCTAACAAAACCCTTCTAATGGGTATGTCACAATCCTCCAGGGAAAGCTTCAAAGATTATGCTCAGAGATGGAGACAATTAGCTGCTGCAGGGACTCTCATTCTTGGAAAGAGAAATGGCAGATATGTTTATGAACACCCTACAGGGGACATACATTGATAGGTTGACTGCTTTCTCTTCCACTAGCTTCGCAGATGTGGTCATAGATGGAGAAAGGATTGAGAGTTTGTTAAAAATGGGTAAGATTTCTGATAACGGTGCCAACTCTAGAAGCACAAGGAAACCTTTTGTAGGGCCCCGAAGGTCGGGTGAAACTAATTCAGTACACATGGGCAGAGGTAGGCCCCAGTATATGCAAAGATCACTTGCCGCTGTCACAATTCCCACTCCACCACCTCAACAACAATACACTCTGCAACCACAAAATTTCCCTCAGCAACAACATTTTCCTCAACAAAGGTCCTACAACAACAACAACAACCAACAATAACGTCCTTTCCAGCAAAGGTCGTCTCAAGTCAACAGGGTAATTGATCCTATACCAATGCCCTATGCCACTTTGTTACCACAAATTTTGAAGCTTAATCTTGTTGAATTAAGGAATCTGGCTCCACCAGATCCTCAGAACCTTCCGAGAAATTACGACGTCAATGCCAGATGTGCCTTCCATTCTAACGCACCTGGCCATACCATAGAAAAGTGCAGAGCTTTGCACATGAAAGTCCATGATCTAGTTGTTTCAAAGGCTTTAAATTTTGCAGCACCTCCTAACGTCACAAAGAATCCTATGCCTAGCCACGGTGGGCCCAGGATAAATGCAATTGAGGAGGATCAACCCATGAATTTAATCGAAGATACTGCAAGCATTCAAACACCTCCGACAGAGGTTAAAGCCTAGATTTTAAAATGCTAGGTGTTCCCAGGTTGTGAGGCCTGCTGTGAATCTTGCAAAGTTTCCACCAATGGTTGTGCAAGTTTAAGAAGTGGCATCAATGACCTTATCAAAGAAGGTATCCTGCAGATAACATCAACGATTTCTACAACATTAGCAATTCCTCTTGCAGCAACAACAGGCACTCCTCCTACACCTTCAAAAACAATTGTTCCGACAGACTCTGCTACAAAGTCAACAATCATTTCTTCCACCACTTCAACAAATGTTAGTTCAACCACATCCGCTTCTACAACTACAACAACCATTAATAATGACATCTCGATAGTCACCATATACTATGACCCAGCAATGGTCCCTGATTCCAACAATTTTCAGCGACAATCTCAACAACAACCCAGCTTCAGTCTTTCACCATCACCACCAGTCAGAAGTCCTGTCACCATAAATTACGATCCCTAGACAATAATAGTTCCTACTTCCACTGCAGTCAGTCCAGTCACCATCACGGTACCTGGACACATTCCATATGAAAAAGATAATGTTGTACCATGGCACTATGGTTCAGACCTCTACTGCAACAGGGAGAGAGTCGTTATAAATTTTTCAACTCATACACCACAGGTCGATAATGTCGGGGGAGGAGGAGGCTTCACTCGAAGTGGACGCCTCTTCGCGTCACAAATACCAAGAGTTAACACTGAGGCAGAGGCTGCTGCCAAAGTTAAAGGCAAAAATGTGGTGCCTGAAGAACCAACTTTGAAAGAAGCTCATAAAACATCCTTTGATCAGAATGTGGATGAATTTATGAGAATAATCAAGAGAAGCGATTATAAGGTTATGGATCAGCACCACCAGACTCCTTCCAAGATCTCCATTTTATCACTGTTGTTGTGTTCCGAAGCTCATCGGGATGCATTACTTAAGGTGTTGCACACAGCCTACGTGCCTGAGGAGACCACGGTAAATCAGCTTGAGACAGTGGTGTCTAATGTTAATACTAGTCATGGGTTAGGCTTCACCAATGCTGATTTGACAACGGAAGGTCATCATCATAACAAAGCTTTGCACATCACTCTGGAGTGTAAAGGGACTGTGCTTTCACATGTTCTAGTTGACACTGGGTCCTCACTCATTGTCTTTCCAAAGAAAGCCCTTGTTAAGCTTGAATATGATGGTATAGCTCTCCGACCAAGTAATCTGGTGGTTAGAGCTTTTGATGGTTCCAAGAGGTATGTTCTTGGAGAAGTGGAGCTTCCTGTGATAATTGGCCCTCAGGTCTTTTAAACTACTTTCTACGTGATGGACATTCAGCTGGCCTACAGCTGTTTGTTGGGTCGACCTTGGATTCACGCCGCTGGTGCAGTTACGTCGACCCTTCACCAGAAATTAAAATACGAGTGGGAAGGGCAAATTATCACAATCTGTGGTGAAGAGGATATTTTTGTTAGCCATCTGGCCACCTACAAATACATTGAGATGGATGGTGAAATCTACAAGACCATGAGCCAAGGTTTCGAAGCACTGAATGTCAATAAGGCGACAACTAAAGTATTTGTTGCATCCCTAGAAGATAGGATGGGTACTTCAATTGTCTCCTACCAACAAGCTCGGAAGGTTGTTGAAGATGGAAACGCCCAAGGCTGGGGAAAATTTCTACCTATGGAGAAGAAGGAGGACATATTCGGTTTGGGTTATAAACCATTCCGACAAGATCAAGCAGAGGCTGCTAAAGAGCCCAAGTTCGTGAGTGGGGGAATGCTAACCCCCGATGCTATCAATAACGTGGAAGACGAGGCTGAAAGCGACCTCAACCTGGAGAGCTGGATTCGTCCAAGGATCCCGGGCCAACAAGTCCTTAACTGGTCTTCCCAGGAAATTATAAGAGTTACTCCTATAGAGTAATTATTATTTCCTGCTTTTTAGCATGCATCAAGTCCTGCATCTTGCCCAAGGTGTCAGGAATCACTTTTTAATAGGGCCATATTTGTATTTTGTGCAAATGGAATATCAATGAACAATGGACATCTTTTGTAAACAATTTTCTATTTCGCTCATTGTCTTTTCATTTTTGTTATTTTTCGCACAAAACAATAAAATGGCAATGTTTTCAAAATAAATAACTTCATTTTTTCTGAACAAGATTAAAATTGATCACTAAAAAGAACAAATCTCAACCCTTGCAGAGATTATCCTCCAGATTGGTACCGACAACAACACCTCTATGACCTTGTATGACTTCGACAATCCAATTAATCAAGCAGATGAAGGGGATGATGAAGACTCTGAGTTTCTTGAAGAGTTAACTAGGTTGTTGAGGCAGGAGGAGAAAGTGATTACTCCTCATCAGGAGGAGATTGACACTGTTAATCTTGGTACTGAGGAAGATTTGAAAGAAGTGAAGATTGGGCCCTGTCTACAAGCTCCAGTAAAAGAACAACTTATCAGTATGCTTTGGGAATATGTCGACGTCTTTG
Source organism: Lathyrus aphaca (assembly GCA_963966055.1). Taxonomy (NCBI): domain Eukaryota; kingdom Viridiplantae; phylum Streptophyta; class Magnoliopsida; order Fabales; family Fabaceae; genus Lathyrus; species Lathyrus aphaca. Next base: position 141,413,152 of record OZ014525.1, read on the forward strand.
CTTGGTCCTATCAAGACATGCCAAGTCTAGATACGAATATTGTCATGCACAGGCTACCCTTGAAAGAAGATTTCCCTCCAGTTAAACAGAAGTTGCGCCGCACTCGCCCAGATATGGCCATGAAGATTAAGGAAGAAGTACAAAAGCAGTGGGACGCCGGTTTCCTTGCTGTAACTAGTTACTCGCCGTGGGTTGCTAACATTGTACCCGTGCCTAAGAAGGATGGCAAGGTGCATATGTGTGTGGATTACCGGGACCAGAACAGAGCTAGCCCGAAGGATGATTTCCCATTACCTCACATTGATGTATTGGTAGACAACACAACTCAGTTCTCAGTATTTTCTTTCATGGACGGATTTTCTAGATACAATCAGATCAAGATGTCACCCGAAGACATGGAGAAAACAACTTTAATCAAACCCTGGGGCATATTTTGTTACAAGGTAATGCCGTTTGGACTGAAGAACGTCGGTGCAACATATCAACGGGCTATGGTAACGTTATTCCACGATATGATCCACAAAGAAATCAAATGCTATGTGGATGATATGATTGCCAAGTCCCTTACTGAAGAAGACCATCTGGTGAATCTGCTGAAGTTGTTTAAGCGTCTGAGGAAGTATCAACTGAAGTTGAACCCCAACAAATGCACATTCGGGGTACGCTCCAGTAAACTGCTAGGTTTTATCGCAAGTGAAAAGGGAATTGAGGTTGATCCCGATAAAGTCAAAGCTATTCAGGAAATGCCCGCACCTAGGACTGAGAAAGAAGTTCGAGGGTTCTTAGGTAGATTGAACTACATCTCAAGGTTCATATCTCACCTCACTGCAACTTGTGAACCTTTGTTCAAACTTTTAAGGAAAGAACAAACAGTAAGGTGGAACGACGATTGTCAGAAAGCTTTTAACAAGATCAAGGAGTACCTGCAAGAACCTCCAATCCTCATGCCTCCAATTGAAGGAAGACCTCTGATAATGTACCTGACAGTATTAGAAGGGTCAATGGGGTGTGTGTTGGGCCAGCATGACGAGTCTGGTCGAAAAGAGTATGCAATATACTACCTAAGCAAAAAGTTTACTGTCTATGAACAACGTTATTCACTGCTCGAGAAAACTTGACGTGCTTTAGCGTGGACTGCTCGCCGACTAAGACAGTATATGTTGACTCACACTACTTTGTTGATCTAAAAAATGGACCCCGTCAAGTACATATTTGAGAAGCCAACACTTACCAGAAGGGTTGCAAGATGGAAAATGATTCTGACAGAGTATGCATTCAGTACACCTCTCAAAAGGCCATCAAGGGCAGTGTACTGTCTGACTATCTAGCTGAGCAACCCATTGATGATTACCAGCCCATGAGATTTGACTTCCCTGATGAAGACATCATGTACTTAAAAGCAAAAGATTGTGAAGAGCCAGTTCACACTGAAGGGCCTGATCTAGAAGAGGCATGGACTATGATGTTTGACGGGGCTGTCAATATGAATGGTCGTGGGGTTGGTGCAATGCTTATTACACCTAAAGGAGTTCATATGCCTTTCTCGGGAAAACTCACTTTTGCATGCACTAACAACGAAGCAGAATACGAAGCATGTATCATGGGTCTTGAGGAAGCCATTGACCTCACGATCAAAACCTTGAATGTATTCGGAGATTCAGCTTTGGTAATCAACTAGACCAACGACAAAGGGTACACTCATCAGGAGCATCTGATTCCATACCGTGACTATACGAGGAGATTATTGACTTTCTTCACAACAGTCAAACTTGAATACATCCCTCGAGATGAGAACCAGTTTGCAGATACTTTAGCTACCATTTCCTCCACGATTAAAGTACAGACTGCTAATTATGTGCCTCAGATTCTGGTATCTAGACTGGACAAACCAGCATATGTGTTCTCTGTGGACACTGCTATTGATGACAAACCTTGGTTCCACGACATCAAATGCTTCTTAGAGGATCAGAAGTACCCACCTGAGACATCATCTAATGATAAGAAGACATTAAGAAGGCTGGCTGGCAGTTTCTTCCTCAATACTGATGGCTCATTATACAAGCGAAACTTCGACATGATCCTGCTCAGATGTGTTGACAAGAAGGAAGCAGACCTGCTGATGGAAGAGGTGCATGAAGGTTCTTTCGGTATCCATGCTGGAGGACATGCAATGGAAAAGAAGTTGTTAAGATCGGGTTACTACTGGATCACAATGGATGTAGACTGTTGTGCCTATGCCAGAAAATGTCACAAGTGTCAGATCTACGCAGATAAAGTGCATGTGCCTCCAAATCCTTTGAACGTGATGTCTTCACCTTGGTCCTTTGCCATGTGGGGCATTGACATGATTGGAAAGATTGAGCCGACTGCTTCAAATGGTCACAGATTCATCCTGTTAGCCATTGATTACTTCACCAAATGGGTTGACGCAGCTTCGTATGCAAACATCACCAGACAAGTGGTAGCCAGATTTCTGAAAAGAGACATCATTTGTCGGTATGGAGTTCCCGAGCGAATCATTATTGGTAATGGTTCCAATTTGAATAACAAAATGATGGCAGAACTTTGCCGGGACTTCAAAATTTGACATCACAACTCTTCTCCTTACAGGCCAAAGATGAACGGCGCTGTTGAGGTAGCCAACAAGAATATCAAGAAGATTGTGCAGAAGATGGTAGTCACCTACAAATACTGGCATGAAATGCTACCATTTGCCTTACATGAGTACAAAATCTCAATCAAAACATCTACTGGAGCAACACCTTATCAGCTTGTGTACGGTATGGAAGCTGTCCTACCTGTTGAAGTTGAGCTACCCTCCTTACGGGTAATGATGGATGTGAAACTTGTGTGACATGGCATGGTTTTAATGTGTCAAAAACTTGGCATGTTTTGAAAGCTTGAGAGGTTCAAAATGAAAAATCAAGGATTGGCATTTTTGGAAAAACATACTGAATGAGCCGACTCAAATTCATCAATGAGCCGACTCATTCAGTGTTAAATTGATGACAAACGCACGGGTCCAAATAGGCTTCCTGATGCATCATTTTTGGTCGACTCATGAGTGTGGATGAGTCGACTCAAAACCCTTTATGAGCCGACTCATTCAATTGGAAATTGGTGGCAAACGCACGGGTCCAAACAGGCTAACTGGTGCATCATTTTGGTCGACTCATGTGTGAGGATGAGCCAACTCAAAACCCTTCATGAGTCGACTCATTAAGAAGTGTTTTCTTCTCATTTTCCACGGGTCTTAACAGGCTTCCTATCTGTTTATTTTGGTCGACTCATCTATAAGTTTGAACCGACTCATTTAATGAATTGAGTCGGCTCATTACTATGCTGACTCATTTTTTCATTTAATTTTTCCCTCTCTTATGTTTATTCTCTCTAACCAATATAAATATCTGCTTAATTTCTTTTGAGAAGTTTTAATAAGGAAAGTGAAAGATATACACATAGCTCTCTTCATCTTCTTCATTCTTGCATCAATCAAACAATTACACACAACAATCTTTGTTTGATCTTGGTGTATGTTTTGAAGATAACATTCAATCGTGAATAAAAATTTCAGATTGGGTTTAGAGTGTGTGGGTTTTCCTTGGAAAAATCCGAAGGGTTTTATCCTCTAAGATCATTGAAGATTTGGGGGTTTTGCACACATTGACTGTTCGTAGATTCAGCCGAGTGAAGAAGATTGAAGATCGAGTGGATCGTTCTCTCATATCACGGTAGACGGAGGATTGCGAAAGTCTTTGTGGGTTCACAAGTGTGGGAGAAACTTAGCCATGCTCAAAGTTTGAAGAATTGTGTATTCTTGCAATAAGGGGGCAATTAATCGGAGGCTTTCTCGACACGCGTGGAAGACTTGATTCTACTTTGAATCAAGGGACAAGAAGAAGATTTGACAACACATTAAACGTGGTTTGGTTTGTTGGTTAATTTATTTCTCTTCTTGTAAAACAATTGCGATTTAATAAAATTTCCCAATTCAATTTCGAATTGGGGGCAGAGTACTTCGAGCGAGGACGACAAAGGAACTGCCTCAACAAATTCCTTGTGTTCTTTTCATTTCTCGCATTTTACTTTTATTCATATTGATATTGTGTGCTTTAAAATTCTAGTGTATCAAATTAGTGCATTTAAAGTGTTTGTTAAATTACTTCACTCAAAAGTGTTAACTAAAGTGGGTAAAACTCTGCCCTAGTTGATACAACAAAATTGCCTTTGGTGACTGCACTCCAAATGTTTGATAAAAAGCCCAATCACACAAAATCAATATCTTTGTGCTTGATTTCTTCTACAATCATTATTAAGAATTGTTTTATCAGGTGCTGGATAGTCAAGTGAATCATTTGTGAAATATTAATTCATCTAGTCATCATTTCATTCCAATTGAGTTTTACGCATATCCGATCTCCGGTGACTTCTAATTTGAACTAGACAATTTTCTGGGAAACTTCCGCTATTCTCTTTCAACTTAATTTTGAAAAGCTAATTTTTAAAAAAGGGATCTATTCAACCCACCTTCTAGATCCTCGCTATCGTCTAACAAGTGGTATCAAGAGCACTGGTTCATCTAGTGCTCCACATACAACTTATTGGAAAATGGACAACGATCCAACGGGGGCGTACAATAGAGCTCCAGTTTTTTACCGGAGAAAACTATAGTCACTGGAATGATTGTATGCGCATCCATATCAACTCTGTTGATAGAAAAATTTGGAAAGTTATCCAAGAAGGCCCTTTTCAAATAACCATGGCCAGATCGGATAATGTCCAAATTGAAAACCCGGAATCACAATGGGGTGATAACGATGAAAAGAAATATAGCTACGATTGGAAAGCTCGAAACATACTCATAACCTCTTTGGGAGCGGATGAATATTTTCGAGTTTCTCATCACACATCGGCTAAAGCTATGTGGGAAGCCTTACAAGTTGCCCATGAAGGAACCGATGATGTTAAGCTTGCTCGAATTAATACTCTACAACAAGAGTTCGATCGTTTTCACATGAGCCAAGGGGAAACCGTTGGTGAAATAGAAAAAAGATTTTCTCACTTGACAAATTGATTAAATGCTCTTGGTAAAACTACTCCTAATGATGTAGCAACTAACAAGATTTTGAGATGTCTTACTAGGGAATGGTTGCCAAAAGTTATGGCAATCAAAGAAGCCAATGACGTAAGAACTTTGGATCTAACCACTCTCATTGGAAAACTACAAGAGCACGAACAAGAGCTCTTAAACTTAAATGAGCATGAAGACAAAGAAAAGAAAGAAAAGATCGAGAAAAATAAAGATCATGAGAAGAAGAAGTCTATTGCATTAAAAGCTTCTTTCTTAAAATCCTCCACAAATAAAGATAGTGGGAGTGATACGAGTGATGATGAAGACGAATCAAATGAAGATATGGGCTTATTCGTAAGAAGATACAATCGGTATCTCAAAAAGAATGAGATTTCTCATTCGGACAAGCGTCTCATCAAATATCGAAGAAAATCTAATCCTTCCAAGAAAGAGTATGTTAAAAGTACTAAAGGCAAGGGATCTTGTTACAACTGTGGAAAACCGAGACATTACAAACCGAATTGCCCTATGTTAAAGAAAGACAAGGCAAAAGACAAATATCAAAGAAAAGGAAACAAGGCTAGAAGAGCATATATTTCTTGGGAAAGCGATAGTGAGTCGTCTAGCAAAGATACCTCAAGCGATGAGGAAGAGAGAGTAAATATTTGCCTCATGGCTCATAAGAAAGGCAAGAAAGAGGTAAGACATGCTAAATATGATTATGCTGAAAAATTGTCTTATAATGATTTGCTTAGTACTTTTAATATTCTCCATCAAGAAGCTAGAGAAGCTTTGAAGCGCATTGCATCCTATAAAAGAATTTTTTCACATTTAGAGAAAAAGGTTTCAGATAGTGAAAATGCTATGAAAGCTCTTAAGGAATCAATGGTAGAATCTATAGTAGAAGACAAACGAGAATGGCATAACTTTCATAGTTGTGAAACATGTTGGATTTGAAAAAAGGAAGTCAAAACTCTTCAAGCCAAACTAGACAAGTTGTCACAACCAAAAATTACATTCACTATTGATCGTTCAAACTTTAGGGAATCAATGAACAATCCATATCAAAAATATACCTATGTTGTGAAGGATCAAAATAGTCAATGCAAACCGAAACCATTCTTGAAATGTCACTATTGTTGCAAGGAAGGTCATAAAATTTCCAAATATTGTTTTAGGAGATACTTGGTCCCAAAAGGCATTTGTCAATGGTTGCCTAAAAGCAACAAAATTTTCACTCACACTCTAGGACCCAATGAAAATTGGGTACCTTTCTCTCTTGTCTAATCATATAGGTGGAGTGTCTTGAGACTATGGAGAAACGGTGGTTTCTTGATAGTGGATGCTCAAGACATATGACAGGTGATATTTCCCTATTCTATGACTTTGTGGCTAAGAAGAAGGGCTTTGTTACATATGGTGATAACAACAAGGGAGCTATACTCGATAAAGGTAGTGTAGGTAATCCCTTTTCTACATCTATCTCTAATGTCCTTTTAGTTGAGGGTCTTAAACATAACCTTGTTAGCATTAGTCAATTATGTGATAAGGGATATAATGTCTCATTCTCTAAATAAGGATGCATAATTGAACATAATGACAACAAAGAGGATGTGTTTAAAGGCTTGAGGGTTAACAATGTTTATATGCTTGATTTGAATTTGATGATCTTGAGTGATCCTAAATGTCTTATTTCCAAAAATGAAGAGTCTTGGATTTGGCATAGACGCTTAGCTCATATCAACTTTGACTTGATAAATAAGGTTGTGTCCAAAAACTTAGTAGTCGGTTTTCCTAACATAAAGTTCACTAGAGATCATCTTTGTAATGCTTGCCAAATGGGAAAGCAAACTAAGATATCTTTTAAATCAAAAAATCTAGTCTCTACTTCTAGACCTCTTGAACTTCTACACATGGATCTTTTTGGTCCTTCTAGAATCAAAAGTATAGGAGGGAACTATTATGGTTTTGTTATTGTTGACGACTACTCTCGATTTTGTTGGACAATCTTCTTAGCTAGTAAAAGTGATACCTTTTCGGCCTTTGAAACTTTTGCCAAATTATCTCAGAATAAACTTGACACAAACATTGTAACTATTAGAAGTGACCATGGAGGTGAGTTTGAAAATCATCTCTTTGAAATTTTTTGTGAAAACCATGGCATTGATCATAACTTCTCCGCTCCTAGAACACCACAACAAAATGGTGTTGTGGAACGTAAAAATCGTGTGTTGGAGGAATTGGGAAGAACTATGATTAATGATAGCGGTCTTCCTAAATATTTTTGGGCCGATGCTATTAGCACCACTTGTTATGTTTTGAATAGGATCACTATTCGACCTATTCTAAACAAAACGCCCTATGAACTATTAAAAGGAAGAAAGCCTAATGTTTCACATCTTCATGTTTTTGGTTGCAAATGCTTTGTGCTTAATAATGGAAAAGAAAATCTTGGTAAATTTGATTCAAAGGCGGATGAATGCATCTTCCTTGGATACTCTAATTCAAGCAAAGCATATAGAATATTCAATAAAAGGTTGCTTATAGTTGAAGAATCTGTACATGTATCTTTTGATGAAACTTATCCAAATGTTGTCGGAAAAGGTAGTGTTGTTATTGGTGCAGGTGCCTCTTCTAGTGAGATTGTTAATGACATTGATATTTCTTGTGTTGAACCCTTTCCGGATGTTGTTAATAAGGAGCCGGTTGATGTGTCTAGTCTCAAAGATGAAGGTCAAGCATCCTTTCAAAATGATCTACCATTGGAATGGAAGACATCAAGAGATCATCATATCGATAACATCATTGGAGATATCTCAAAGGGTGTCATTACTAGATCAAGACTAAGTAACTTTTGTTTTTATCATGCCTTCATATCTCAAATTGAGCCTAAGAATGCCAAAGAAGCCTTACTTGATGAAAATTGGTTCCTAGCCATGCAAGAGGAACTAAATCAATTTAAAAGAAATGAGGTTTGGGACCTTGTTCCACCTCCGCTAAATCATCGAGTAATTGGCACCAAATGGGTTTTTAGGAATAAATTGGATGAAAACGGCACTATCATTTTCAACAAGGCTCGTCTTCTTGCTCAAGGGTATAACCAAGAGGAAGGCATAAACTATGAGGAAACTTATGCTCTTGTTACCCGCCTTGAAGCTATACACCTTTTAATTGCATTTGCTTGTTCACAAAACTTTAAACTATATCAAATGGATGTTAAGAGTGCCTTCCTTAACGAATATATAAATGAAGAGGTTTATGTGTGTCAACCTCCTGGGTTTGAAATCTTTGAAAAACCAAATCATGTTTACAAACTAAAACGTGCATTATATGGTCTCAAACAAGCTCCTAGAGTTTAGTATGAGCGCCTAAGCAAATTTTGAATCAATCAAGGATTTTCAAGAGGAAAGGTTGACACTACTCTCTTTATTAAACATGAAGGAAAACATTCTATATTAGTTCAAGTATATGTAGATGATATTATTTTTGGATCTACTAATATGAAGTTGGTTAAAGAATTTTCAAGTTATATGCAAGGTGAGTTTGAGATGAGTATGATGGGGGAGTTAAATTTCTTCCTCGGACTTCAAATTATACAACTTGAAGATGGAACCTTCATAAGTCAGACTAAATATTGCAATGAGTTGCTCTAGAGGTTTGATATGACAAACTCCAAGTCTATTGATACACCAATGCCTACGGTGGCAAGTCTTGATCGTGATGAAAAAGGTAAGGATGTAGATATAAAAAGGTATCGAGGTATGATCGGATCTCTTCTTTATCTTACCGCATCGCGTCCCGATATTATGTTTAGTGTATGTATGTGCGCTAAGTTTCAATCTTGCCCTAAGGAATCACATTTAAAATCAGATAAACGCATACTTAGGTATCTTTGTGGTACATCTAAGTTTGGTTTATGGTATCCTAAGGGTAGTGATTGTTCTTTGGTAGGTTTTACCGATTCCGACTTTGCCGGTTGCAAAGTGGATAGGAAAAGCACTAGTGGAACTTGTCATTTCTTTTCAAACTCTCTTGTCAGTTGGCATAGAAAAAAGCAAGTTTCTGTTGCCTTATCAACTGCAGAGTCGAAGTATATTGCAGCCGGAAATTGTTGTGCCCAAAACCTATGGCTAAAACAACAATTGCTCGACTTCAATATCTCTCTCAAACAAATTCCAATTTTGTGTGACAATACTAGTGCAATTAATCTTACCAAGAATCCTATTCTTCATTCACGCACTAAACATATTGAAATCAGACATCATTTTCTTAGGGATCATGTAGAGAAAGGTGATGTGGTGTTTGAGCATGTAGATAGTGTAAATCAACTAGCCGATATTTTTACAAAACCGCTCGCTACCGATTCTTTCTTCTTTATCCGTAGGGAACTTGGTGTTCTTGACATCTCGGATAGATCTTAGTAATCATTGCTTTGTTTATATATTATTCTTTGGCTCAACTTCTCTTGTCTCTAACATCTTGTTATGAAGTGTTATCGTTCATCCATCTTTCATATACTCGAGGTAATATGACTCTTTACTTGGTTACCTCAATTCATTCTTGATATATGTATTTAGTAAGAGTGTGTTGCATGTCTTCTGTTTGTATATTTATCTATTTCTTCTATTCTCTTGGATTATGAGTGATTATTTGACAAATAATTAGCATACATGATGATATTTTCATATTTTAAGGTATTTTAAGTGGTTTTTGGTGAAATTTTGTGTTAAAACCTGTCGGGTCCCAACAGGCCGACTCATGAGTCGGCTCATGGAGCCTTGTGAGTCGACCTCTCTACTCCCTTGAGCCGACTCATTTCAAATTCAAATTGAGTCGACTCATTTTTTAATTTGAGACGGCTCATTGTCGCCTCAACTGACGTGTGGCTGTCTTGAAAAGACGCGCCGCCTGTCATTTCGTCTCCCTAGGTCGGCACATCAATGCCCCCATCCACTTTTGACTTTCCATTTATGATTTATTTAATATTTTCTTCATTAAAACTCATTATCATTTCATCTTATCATTAACAACACATCATATTCTCATATTCTCTCAAGTTTTCATCTTCATCCTCCAACCCTCAAATCCTCTCTTAAAGCTTCATATTTCTCAACAATGGCATCAAGACCTACAGGTAAAAGGTCTCGTGGCTCCTCTTCTCAATCACTTCCTGTCAGTGCTTTCTCTCTTCTTCCATCTGATTTAGTTGAAGTTTACAACAAGAAATTCAAGAACAGGAAGGTGGTTCCTCAATATGTCTACTCAAGAACAACTGCTACTCAAATGCACATCCCCCACATTATTGAACTTATGGACTTCCAAGGTATCAATCCCTTTCTATACTGTCATGTTGAATATAATGAGGACTTGGTTAAGATGTTCTATGCTGGTCTGGTTGGCACTTTTAAGGGTTTCGAATTCAACTTCCGTATGGGCTCCAGAATGTTTGCGGTTAATGCTCAAGTGTGGAAAGATCTATTTCGCATTGATTCTGAGGAATCTAGTATCTTGATGACCGATACATCTCAAGTTGAAAATTACAACTTTCGCATTGAACTCAATGGTATGCTTAAAGAACCTTTTGTTGATTTCGTTGTTAATTCCGAATTATTTCCGAATGCCACTACTACTGGAAAAGTTAAGCCGGTGGATCGTATCCTTCATTGGATCGTTGCCCACAACCTACGGCCAAAGAAAGGTGGCTTCTCTCGTATTGATATGAGTGAAGTTCATTTGGTATATATACTTCGGAACAAGGTCAAAGTCAACTGACCTTACTATTTTGCGAGTCGCATTTTTGCCTTAAAGGAAAAGAAAGGCGTTGCTCTTGCTTATCCCTCCATCATTCAGAAGATCATCGACAAAGCTGAGATTGTCAATTTTGATGTACCCTTGGTGTCCGTACCGGACACAAATTGGTTTCAGCAAAAGACCCTAAGTCTTATGGGTCACATATGGGACTCTCAAGAAAGAAGGTATCGGTATGTGGGAAGAAGTGATCAAAATCAACCCATTGAAGACAATTCTGATTGAGATGATATTGATGATCAAAATGAACCTAATGCGATTCCTCATGAAGACTTGCCCGCTGACAATGAAGAGTGGCATGGCATACCATCAAATGATTCCTATGAAAATCAAGGCTGGGGTGAATGGCAAAACATCGGGTGGACTAACACCACTACTCGCTTTGCTCCTCCATCTCCTCCTCCATCTCAACCGCAATAAGATGATCCTTCGAGAATCATGGTGATGCTCCAAAATAAGCAACTTCAACAGCAAGCTTACTACAACACTCAGACTGAAAGATACACCGAGATAGAGCGGCGTTTAAATGAGCAAGATACCGCCTTTGCTGATTATGTGTCTGTTCAAGACACTCGGTACACTGCGCTGCAGGATCACTTGGTTGCTCAGGACACTGCCTTTAACTCGCTCAACAGTAGTTTTCTTCAGTTTACAGAAAACGACATGGATGACTCACAGCCCATCACTTATCATCGTCGTTACCCTTCCACTAGGGATCGTAATCGACACCCTTGAGAGAATAGTTTCATCATATGTACTTGTCATGATTATGAATATGGTTTCTGTATTGTTTGTTTTGTTTGTTTGAATGAACTTTTATTTCTCGTTAATTCCATTGTTTTGTTTATTCTCACCATTTTTTACTCGCTTTTGCAAATTGTGTGTTTGTGGATGCGTGTTTCTATCGCAATTGGCTTCTCATTTGACATTTGTTTCTGCTTGCTATCTCCATTGTTCGATTCACTCATATGGTTTCTCTTATTTTTGATGTTGTCAAAGGGGGAGATGATATTGAGATTGATGTATATAAGATCGGGTCACATAATCAGGGGGAGTTTTTACACCACATATGGCGATTGATTCATCAAGTTTTTGCCATCATCAAAAAGGGGGAGTTAGTGTGACATGGCATGGTTTTAATGTGTCAAAAACTTGGCATGTTTTGAAAGCTTGAGAGGTTCAAAATGAAAAAGCAAGGATTGGCATTTTTGGAAAAACATACTGAATGAGCCGACTCAAATTCATCAATGAGCTGACTCATTCAGTGTTAAATTGATGACAAATGCACCAGTCCAACCAGGCTCCCTGGTGCATCATTTTTGGTCGACTCATGAGTGTGGATGAGTCGACTCAAAACCCTTTATGAGCCGACTCATCAAGAAGTGTTTTCTTCTCATTTTCCACGGATCTCAATAGGCTGCCTCTCTGTTTATTTTGGTCGACTCATCTGTAAGTTTGAGCCGGCTCATTTAATGAATTGAGTCGGCTCATTACTGTGCTGACTCATTTTTTCATTTAATTTTTCCCTCTCTTATGTTTATTCTCTCTAACCAATATAAATAGCTGCTTAATTTCTTTTGAGAAGTTTTATCAAGGAAAGTGAAAGATATACACATAACTCTCTTCATCTTCTTCATTCTTGCATCAATCAAACAATTACACACAACAATATTTGTTTGATCTTGGTGTACGTTTTGAAGATAACATTCAATCGTGAATCATAATTTTAGATTGGGTTTAGAGTGTGTGGGGTTTCCTTGGAAAAATACGAAGGGTTTTATCCTCCAAGATCATTGAAGATTTGGGGGTTTTGCTCACATTGACTATTCGTAGATTCAGCCGAGTGAAGAAGATTGAAGATCAAGTGGATTGTTCTCTTATATCACGATAGACGGAGGATTGTGAAAGTCTTTGTGGGTTCACAAGTGTGGGAGAAACTCAGTCGTGCTCAAAATTTGAAGAATTGTGTATTCTTGCAATAAGGGAGCAATTAATCAGAGGCTTTCTCGACATGCATGGAAGACTTGATTCTACTTTGAATCAAGGGACAAGAAGATTTGACAACACATTCAACGTGGTTTGGTTTGTTGGTTAATTCATTTCTCTTCTTGTAAAACAATTGTGATTTAATAAAATTTCCCAATTCAATTTCGAATTGGGGGCAAAGTACTTCGATCGAGGACGACGAAGGAACTGCCTCAACAAATTCCTTGTGTTCTTTTCATTTCTCGCATTTTACTTTTATTCATATTGATATTGTGTGCTTGAAAATTCTAGTGTATCAAATTAGTGCATTTAAAGTGTTTGTTAAATTGCTTCACTCAAAAGTGTTAACTAGAGTGGGTAAAATTCTGCACTAGTTGATACAACAAAATTGCCTTTGGTGAGTGCATTCCAAGTGTTTGATAAAAAGCCCAATCACACAAAATCAATATCTTTGTGCTTGATTTCTTCTACAATCATTTTTAAGAATAGTTTTATCAAGTGCTGGATAGTCAAGTGAATCATTTGTGAAATATTAATTCATCTAGTCATCATTTCATTCCAATTGTGTTTTATGCATATCCGATCTCCGGTGACTTCTAATTTGAACTAGACGATTTTCCGGGAAACTTCTGTTATTCTCTTTCAACTTAATTTTGAAAAGCTAATTTTTAAAAAAGGGATCTATTCAACCCCCTTCTAGATCCGCGCTATCGTCTAACAAAACTAGATGAAACAGAATGGGTCTGATCTCGATACAACCAATTGAATCTAATTGAAGAGAAAAGATTAGCTGCCATCTGTCATTGGCAGTTATATCAGAAGCAAATGAAGATAGCCTTTGATCAGAAAGTTAGATCTCGGGAATACCAATTGGGAGAGCTTGTTCTGAAAAGAATTCTTCCTCATCATACAAACCACAGGGGCAAGTGGACACCAAACTATGAAGGTCCCTACGTAATAACCAAAGTCTTCTCAGGTGGAGAATTGATGCTCGCAACCATGGATGGTGAAGACTTCCCGTCTCCTGTGAATTCAGATGCAGTTAAAAAAATACTTCGCATAAAATGACCCGCTGGACATAAAAACAGAATGTAAGTCCAGGCAAAACTAGGGCATCCCGGCGAGTCAAAAACATAATAAAAGACTCGGGCAAAAATAAGGGAAAAATTGAAAAACAAAATGTACACCCGCTGAGTTGAAAATCCGCATTGGACAGCTCAGGCAAAAATGCGTATCCCGGTGGATTGAAAACCCGAAAGGGCGATTCACGCAAAATCAGGGAATAAGCAAACAATTGCATTCTGAATTCGTCTGTATCGCTCACAACATAGTAAGCTCCGAAAGGACAAAGCGTTGGTCAGAATGAGCCTTCTTCAGAAAGCAAGATAAGAATAACGTCAAGGTCATACAGGTCATAGCAAAGGAAGCTCACTGGAGCGTCATCTTCAATATTGCCAATATTTTTAATTTACAGCAATCTCCTCCTTCCAGGGGATTCGTTTATTTTGATTGTACTTGCCAATTCAAGGCACAAAAATCAATAAAATCAGAATATTCAGTCACACTTCGTTTTGTATATTTTTGTTTTGTTTGCAAGATGTACAATGTTCATAATACAACACTTGCATAAATTATATGATCCATTTTAACAAATGCTTGCAGAAAATATATTACTTTCAGGTAATTCTAACTCCCATTACGGAATTCGGTTAAGGATACCTCAGGACGCTTGTGCGTTTTCCTTTGTCTTAACAGGTTGCAGGTACTCAAGACAGACAATCTTTTGCAACATATGGCATGTCAAGCATTGAATCCCCATCACACTATTTTCCAGGAGTTATCTCCTCCCCGAACAAGATCTCCCGAGAAATGACTGACAACTCTTCCACAACAAAGTGTTTCAAAGCGCTCTCTTGTCCCCACCAAAGATACCAGATTTCTCTCATCCTCAGCAGAGTTGGTGGAATTAATTCCCCACAGATATTGCCTCCCCAGAAGAGCAATACCTGAAACATATCCCCAGCGGAGCTGCTAAAACCTCCACATCCCCATTAAGGAGTTCTCCCTCCAGATAGATCTACCAATGATCTATTTCCCCAAGCAGAGTTCTCCCTCCGGACAGATCTATCAATGATCTCTTCCCCCGGCTGGGTTATCTCTCCAAACAAATCATCCAAAGATCTTTATCCCCGCAGGATCCGAGTCTCGGATCAGGTTCTCTCCTTTACATAATCATAGCATTCGCATCATATTCACCGGGAAAAAAGCGTAGCATTCCGTCTAATACGAAGCATTACGACAAAAATCAAACATTTGCATGATCATAAGTCAGGTTCGAGCCGATCACTTACAAATACCGATCAATATTTCACCGGCAATATACAAAACTCATACCCCCTACAGATAAAAGCCAAAGCATCCCCTTTGCATTCTCAATATAGATGCATGTTCATATTTATACATGCTTTTTTTTTAACAGTCGTCCGTGTCATCATATCCCCCGCAGGTCGCCAGAATACCTTCTGCACTCTCAAATATAGATATTTATTCATGACTTGTACATATTCTTTCTAACACTCGTCCGTGTAATACTTCCCCAACAAGTCAAACACTCCTTCGTGTCCCTTACCCAATCTTTCGACACTCGTCCGTGTCTTGCACATACTTCACCAGCAGATTAACACTTGTACATACTTACCCAGAATCCTTTCGATACTCGTCCGTATCTTGTATATATATCACCCCTCGGCAGATTAAACACTCGTCCATGTTCCTTGCTTAACCGATTGATACTCATCCGTATCATCATCCTTAACCACGTGTCAGCGTTTGTTTCTATCGATACCCGTTCGTATCGTAGTCCTGAAGATGCTCGTCCGCATCTTTAGTCTATACACACCATCAAACACTTATATCTTTTATTTTAAAGGCGTAAGCACTCGTCCATGTTTACCATTCCCTAGTAAGTCACCAATAAAACAACTTTCTTCTATCCGACATGCGTCTTATGTCGTGATACGTTCGGCAGCCGTCCCCTACCAGGTGATCGTCCTTCACCTTTGGATGACCGTCCCTCATCCATTCCCCAGTGGAATCCCCATTGATGGAACCTTCTATCCGACATTCGTCCTATGTCGTGATAAAGAGCAGCCGTCCCCTGCTAGGTGATCGTCCTTCATCTTTCGATGACCGTCCCTCATCATTTATCTGATGGTCGTCCCCATCGTTGATCTTGTTATCCGACATTCGTCCTATGTCGTGATATCCCCCAAGAGCAGCCGTACCCTGCTAGGTGATCATCCTTCACCTCTTGATGATCGTCCTTCATCATGCTTACCTGATGGTCGTCCCCATCGTTGATCTTTTCTATCCAGAATTCGTCATATGTCGTGATATTTTTAGTAGCCGTCCCCTACTAGGTGATCGTCCTTCACCTTTTGATGATCGTCCCTCATCATTATTTCATTTATTCTTTAACCCGGTGGTCGTCCCCGTCGTGGTCCCTTTTGCTTTTCCTGGTGAGAGTTCTTCATCAGTTTAGCCTGATGGTCGTCCCCATCATTTATTTTCTCAATCCCCAGAGAATTTTATTTCCCTACCCAATGGTCGTCCCCGTCGCGGTTTCTTTATTCCCCATCATGATGGTCGTCCCCGTCATTGCTTTGCTTACCACTTTATCCCCAGCAGTTGTCCTCTGCTCGATGGCCGTCCTCCATCACCTTCATTTGATAATCATACTATACTACCTTTTACAATTTATATCCCTTTTCTTCTTATCCCCATCGAGTGCAAATTTCGGATTGTCTTTGGTATTCAACCACAAGTTATCTTGTTTGTCTGTTAAGCCAGGCGCTTACATCATGCACATCAAACTCATGCTTGAATAGGGTCAGCTGTAAACACCCCAAATTTTCCCTCACTTTTCTCACACAATGGCTTGGGATCTTTCATTTTTGCATAAGCATAGGCATACCATCTCATATTGTATATTTGTTTCATCTGCATGGTTTATTTCATCTGCATCTATGGTTTGTGACCTGAGCAATCCAAGAATCAATCTGAGCCATCCCAATGGTCTTGAAGCTTTCCAAGGGGGTCCATGTGTGTTCTATAATCATATTATACTCCCCAAAGTTCATGAAATTTAAGGGATCACAAGACTAGCAAAGGCATGGAAGCAGAGCTAGGGTTTTCCTGCACAGATGAGCAAAATTAGGGTTTTGGTTTCAGAGACCTTAACTCCAATTTTTTTGGCCATTCTTGTTTCTAATTTTCTTAATATGTTATAAGGATCATGTGTACCAAGTTTTATGAAGAAATTCACTGTGGAAGTCATCTGATCATTGGGTAATTTCTTGAGCAAGTAAAGTCAAAATCAGGGCATCTGAGGCCCCCAACAAGGGTACCAAAGGATCATTTTCATCAAATTGAAGTTTTATGATCTTTATTTGATCTTAGAAGTGGTTGGAAGTTCACAAGATTGAAGAATTTTGAGCCAATTGCAAACTTGATATTTTTGGAAATGACTTGTAATGGAAACTTTCCATTTTGGGAAAGATTTTCAACCCCCTCTTTCATAACCAAAAAAGCTTCAAATGAAAAATTCTTGGACATGAAAGTTGTAGATTAGGTCTTTCCCTTTTTAAAAAGTACAAGAACATGTCTTGATTCATCCTAGAACTCAAGATATGGCCTTTTAAAGTTGGCAAAAATCACATAATTTCAAGTTTCATGTCAAAGAGGCAAATGTGCATTTTTGGTTTCCAAGCACTCAAATGACTTCTAATGTGCCCAAATGTGACATAATATGTACATACACCTTGCCTAGACCAGAATTGAGTCTTGCATCACAAGTTTTCATGGCCAATTTCTCAAGAAAGTTCAAAGAGGGAAAGTTGCAAAATGCCTTGGATCCTTCCATCCACTTGTGTCAGCTGCATCAAACCAATTCTATGGTTCTCCATGAATCTTGCTGAGGCCAGACACCTCAAAAAGCCAGCTCTGCCATGGCCCATACCTCCAAGTACACAAATTTGACTTTTTGGCAAAACCTCCCATACCAATCAAGCTGAGCCACAACCACTCTTCTGACCAATCAAGACTTCACATACATGCCTCATAAACCTCATTTCATAACATCTTGGAGCCTAAATCATCCCACAACTCAAAATCCCAAAAATCACCATAGAGCTTCATCTCTTCGAAAGTCAAAACACAACCATCAAACTTCAAAACAAACTTCACCAATCATCTTCAAATCACTCATAGATCACAAAGCACCCACTCCCATGGCCTGAAAGCTCCCTAAACCAAAACACGATTTCTGCAAAACCAGAACCATACACTTCAAAATAGCCATCACAAGCTTGCTCTAAGCTCCTCCTCATCATCAGGGAGCTCATTGGGGGTGATTTGAACCAAGAAAGAGGCCAGAAAGCTCAGGAATTGAATGCTTTATCTCAGGTAACCATGAAGAATAATTTTTCCAGAACTCTTATTTTAAGTTCTTAAATGCTTCTACATGATGCACTGATCATCCTGATATGTTTACTTTTGAAAATAGTTAAAAATCAAGCATGTATTGAACTTCTGAAAGTTTTGAATGTTTTTTCCGTTTTTCTTCGAATCATGATTTTCTTGAGTGATAAATGTTATTTGATGTTGGATTCATGTTTAGGGATGTTAGGGGATCATTTTTGGAGCTTTAGAGAGTTGGATTTAGCCTAGGGAAGAAGTTAGGGTGAATGGCCTGCCGGAGAAGATGACCGGAGCTAGCTCCGGTCACCTGAAAATCATTAGGGCACTAATTAGGGTTTAGGGGGTCAGTTTGAATGTGAGCCGTAGGATTAAGTTTAGCGCGTGAATGAAGGGTCTGGATGTGTTCATTAAAACCCTAATCAGATTAATTAGTTTAATTAATTAGGTTTAATTTTAAAAATGCCAGATTGAATCCTAGCCACACAAACGCGCGCCAGTCAATTCCCTCTCTTTTTATTCAAATCTGGGCCACTGGATCAGTTGACTTCCCATTTAATCCATTTTTATTTCATTTTATTTTATTTCTTTTGCATAATTTTTTTAAAATAGTTAAAAACATCACAAAAATATTTCCTTTTGCAATTCTGATCCAATTATTTTTCTCAACCCAAAAATGATTTTTATTTTATTTTTTGCATTTAAAAAGTATTTTTAAAATATTTAAGTGTTATTTTTTATTAATTAATGGATTTTAATTAATTAAAAATACATTTAAGTTTCTAAAAATCACCAAAACAATCCTGAACCATTCCAATACATTTAGAAACATTTTCAAACTCTTGATACAAATTTCTTTTTAGGTTTGATCATAATTTCACAATTTTCTTTGAATTAGGGTTCTTGTAAATCACAATTTTTAACCCTAATTTGAAAAATTCATTTCTGCTTAACCATGGAGAGTTTGAACTTTATTCTTTTTGCATTGTTTCAAATATTGCAAGTAATTTCTAGGTTATTTTCCTCATGAATTTATCTTGCATTTTCAAATTGATTTGCATTTTCCTTTGAGAATCACCCAAAAAACCTAACAAACTTAGGAAATTCATAACTTTCAATAGGATTATTTTCTGACCTTCTCCTTTGGGGTGTGAACTTATATTGGTTTAGGTTTTGTTTGAGTTCAATTTCAATTTTTTATCACGGTGAATGCTTCTGTTTTGATCATATGCATCTCATGTTGTCTTAAAACCCTAATTTTGCATCTTCATTTGCATTCTCCTTTGCATATCATCATCATGTGAACTTGCCATGACATTTAAAGAATTCATATGTCATCTTGGACATCTTAGGACATGTTAGAACATTGCTTGATCATTTCTTCATCCATTTTTCATGTGTTGCATTCATTTCATTTCATAAACATCCAAGTGTTTTCAAGTTTCTAAGCATGCTTTCATGACATCTCATCTTTGTATAACAAACCATAGGACATCAAAGCATGATAAATTTTAGGGTTGTGAATAGTCCCCCCCTAGCGTTTACCTTTGAGTCTCCTTGAGTCTCTCTTCTCATCTCTTAATCAGAGACTAAACTCTTAAAGCTTTGGGACTTTGGAATTAGGGTTATGCCTGCATCCTTCTATTAGGATGGAGTGTATAACTTTAATCCTAAGTGTTAAACCTTTAATTTGTTTACACCTCTTAATCAAATCACATTAATAATCATTAAGACTTTATCTGGCCTTACATTAGGGTTCTATCTCTTCCTTATGGTTAAGAGGGACTAACCCTAGTGTTTAATGGACAAGTCCCCCTCAAGTTGTCTTACAAACCTTAAAATCTACTTATTGATCTCATACCTTAATTAAAATCCACTTAATAAAGGCTTGTTATATAATGAATTTAATCCCTAACCATGGATTAAGTTGAGGAATCTTCCTCAGCTTAAGTGTTCTCATCTATTATCCTTCTATTAGGATGGTGTAATGAGTTCACTAATCTGTGATTAGAGATTAAACTCATTACTTAACACTAAACAAAACCCAAAAACATCTAAATAATCACAAATAGGTTAATGATCTTAATCCTACATCATCATGGTAATTAAGTTGAGATGCTTATCTCATACTCAAGTATGCTCATTATCCCTAATTAGGGAGGATATAATGAGTTTACAACCCTTGATTTAGGCTTAAGCTCATTAACTTATGCAAAACACCAAAAATAATAAAAAGACTGAAAACACAAAAACAAACAATAATCGTCTCCTCCGGGATTCTTTTCTCATCACACTCATTCATAAACGAGAACTTGCTTCTTCCGTCTAATGCAAGACAGTTAGTACTCGAGCCAGACGAGTCATACACTTGAGCATAGACAAGCAAGCAGTTCACAGTCAATCTATTTTCAGTCTCTTTGAGTCAAACTACGGTGTTCTGACTTCCTCATTGCACGAGAGGATACGTAGGCATAACTTAATAGTTATAAAAAAAAAGTCTCTGTGTCTTCCCCCTCTTTCAGCATTCTTTTCTAAGCCTCAGTTCCTGAGCATTCACCCTTTTGCACTGACACCTGTACATTCATTCCTAGATTTTGCACACAGATAGCACATACACTACCCCTTTAATCAAAATATTGTAAGCGTAGATCCCGTCGAGTACGACGAACAATCTGGGTGCTAATACCTTCCCAGGTTGTAACCAACCCCCTTTCTCAGTCTCTCTGGTTCGCAACCGTCTTATCCATCTTTTTCTAGGTTTATGCATTACCTTTCATTCGAGATAAAAATGCCTAGTTGGCGACTCTATTAATTTCATTTTCATTTTCTCTTTTCGTCGACCGTTCGTGTCTGCACCGGGATGCAAATCTTCGGGAGCGACAAATATTAAGTTGGGCTTTATTGTAGTGTGAGAGTAGTAATGTTGGGGGTGCTATTTTAGGCCCATTAGTAATTTAGCTGATTAGTGAGATTTTAGTAATAATAAGCTGAAAAACCTAATTAGAAGAATAATCAGAATTTTGAGAGAGAACAAGTTTTAGAGGAAGATCAAGAAGAGGCTAGGTTGGATTTTCGTAGAGATTGTTGCTGTGAATTTGAGCTGCCTTCAATCCAAGTTAAGGGTGGGGTTCAAATTCTATAACCGGGATTAGATAATCCGTATGTAGGCTGGGTTTCGTATAATTGTTGATGCGTTTTCGTATGAGTTGTTGTTGAAATCCGTGTGGATCTGTCATGTATAATATGTTGATCTTATTGTGTTGCTGTCATAAGATTTGTTCATGTTGATGTATCTGTCGTTGTATTTGTTATTGTGTTGTTGGACTGTTTTATGTTGTAGGAATTTGTGTAGAAAGGAGATTTAGGACTCATAAATTAGTGGTAGAATTATTAGATGAGGTCTATACATAGAATTGGAGTCTAAAATCAATGTAGAACCCAATTAGGCTTGAATTGAGTGATGAAGTTGTGTAAATCGTAGCAGAAGTGGGGCTGGTGTGCATTATGGTGAATCACGTAGCAGATATGGTGATATGCGTAGCAAGGGAAGCCATACACTTAACACATGCTTGTTACGCAGGCATTGCACGTAAGGGAAGGTTTGTTTCTAGGCCCTCTGGCCATTTGAGTAGCATACACGTAGGGAATTAAGGTATTACATGTATGAGCAAGCATTACGCGTAAAGGGTGGCATAGGAGCAAGTCTATACGCGTATAGGCGGGTCTATACGTGTATGGATAAAGTGGTGTGCAAAAAGTGAAGTTTTTGGCGATTCATCCTGTTTTTGCATCCAAGTTGAGCTGAGTTGATCCTATACATGAAGTAGATATAAAATGAGACGACTTTAGTATATTTGAAGATTTAAAATAATTAATTTAGAAACGTATCTAGTTAAATCGTAATTGGTGTGTTTCCTGTGTTGTGATCGTATTAAGTTAATATGAGTTGTGTTGTCCCGATCTTGGGAAACTATTAAGTCGCAGGTCTTTTGACCAATGTTGACACATGTTGTTAAGTTGTTAAGTTGATGTTTATGTTGTTGTCGTGGTATGCCATTCATAAGTTGAATACAAGTGCATATTTTCAAGTTGGAGCGAATGCTCAAATCAAGTTGGTTTGGATTAGCAAATAAGTTGTTGATGCCTCGATAAACTGGCAATGTTTCAAGTTGGGAGTTTACTCCAAATGGTACCACATGCATATACATAAGTTGATTCACATTTAAGTCAAATTTTATATAATGTTGTTGGTTGAATTTGCATGTCGATGTTGCTTGTTGTGTGAAGTGGTGTGATTGTATGATTTCCCGCTTACAAGTAACTGATGAATTGACTGACTTTCTTAATGAACTTTCTCACCAAATTCCATCCATAAGCTTCAAATGACCTATAAAAGACTTTGACCACAAGAATTGGTCAAAGGTACAAGAAATCCCTACTCAAAAGCAAAACCCTAATTCAAGATTCATCTGTGTAGGAGATTGTTGTATCTTTGATCCTCTGATGATCTTCTACCCTTCTTAACCTTTGTAAATAATCTTGGGCTTGCATATGACATGAGGACACCTTATGGAACTCTTGCAATGTCACTTGGATTCTTGATTTGGCTTGCAGAGCTTCAAACCCCTAGTTGATTGGTCATATGCCCTATGCTAGAACATGAGGACATTATGCTTCATTTTTTTTATGCTAGATGCCAATGATATGGTATGCTTATGATGATTATGATGTGAACATGATGATAAAAGAGAAGAGGGCAAATTTGGGGTGTTACAGCTACCCCTATTCAAACATCTGTTAATCTGAAAAGGATGAAAGCCTAGGCTCTCGTCTGTTCGAGATGAACTGTGATTGAATACTCATAAGAACCAAAAATTTGCACTTTGCTGAAGAATAAGAGAGGGAATGGGAAATAAACCCAATCCAAACCAACAACTACTTGAAACCCTTGCTGGGATGAAAAGTAACTCAGAAACAAAGCTTTGTATAAATTCAACGTCAAACGGAGCAGACGAGCTTCCTTCAAACAAAACTTGTTACGCTAGGTGGGTAAATAACAAACCTGTTACGCCAGGTGAATAAAATCCAGGACGGACGAGCCCTCTTCATACATCTTGCATATATATATGGTACTAAGACGAACGAGTCTTCTTTGGATAACTTGTTATGCCAGGACCGATAATGCACTTAAGCCTGTGGGATAGACATGCAGAAATAGGATAGACGAACCCTCTTCATATACCTTGCGTAGATATATGGTTCTAGGACGGACGAACCCTCTCCACAATCTTTCTTAGATATGTGTTTCTAGGACGAATGAGCCCTCTTCATAAATCTTTCTTAGATATATGGTACTCAAGACAAACGCGTCTTCTTCGGATAACCTGTTACGTCAGGGCCGGTAAACCTTTTGACGTTTAATCCCACCGTCAGGATTTCAAACCTCTTCAATACGGACGAGTATTGGATGATCATCAAGGAAAAAAGGACGAGTAACCTAAGTCAAAGATACAGACGAGTATCAGACGATGATCCAAGAAACACAGACGAGTGCTTCAGGCAATGATACGGACGAGTATCAGTCACTGATACAGACGAGTACCAGAAAAGTATAGGAATCCCCCACAAACGAGCGAATGAGAAATGATACAGACGAGTATCAAAAACAAATCAAACACCGACGAGTGCTTGCAAAAGGTAACACAGACGAGTGTTAAGCGATGATACAGACAAGTATCTGAAAGAAAACACAGACAAGTTCTTGTCAAAAGATAACATAGACGAGTGTTAAACACGATATGGAAGAGTTTCAGAAAGGTATCAAACACGGACGAGTGTTTTCCAAAAGATAACACAGACGAGTGTTAAAGACGATACAGACGAGTATCAGAAAGGTATCAAACACGGACAAGTGTTTTCTAAAAGATAACACAGACGAGTGTTAAAGACGATACAGACGAGTGAATGAGAGCAAAAACATAACACATACGAGTGTTAGGGGTGATACAGACGAGTATCAGAAAATTATAAATCAAACATAGACGAGTGAATGAAGCAATAGTATATCACAGACGAGTGTTAGTGGTGATACATACGAGTATCAGAAAGAATATCAAACACAGACGAGTGTTTTTCAGGCTGGAGAACTAACACAGACGAGCGTTAGGGGTGATACAGACGAGTATCAATAAAAACTTGATTTTCCAGGAGGGTGGTAACTCTGCAAGGGAGAATGATAACTGTAGAATGTTCTACTGAAGAACAAAAATCAGGATGTTCTGCCAATGCTTGATTCTGGATGAGGAAATGAACAACTGGCTGAGTTGTCACAAGGGCCAAAAATAAATTGGCAACCTCCTGTGGAATATTTCAATGATAGGAGTGAATCCCTGATCCTGAAACTCTGTGGGGAGATACCATCTTCCGACTTGGCTGGGTAAATGCTTGACCACTCAATCTTGTTGGGCATATAATTCTAACAATCTGAACTCTGTGAAGAAATGTAAGGCTTTCAGCTACCTGCTAGGAATACTTCATTGTTGACTCCGCTTGGGGGGGATAATTGTTCCCTTACTTTGATGTTTTTTTGGGAATATCATTTGCTCTCATTTATCTGTAGAGAAACCAAACACTCACTTTCTATACCTGCAACAACAAAAGTGCATACATATGCCCCGAGAAATTACATAGCATGAGTTAATAATCACATTTTACCTGTCGTTCAAAGTATTTTTAGAAGTTTCCCTTTCGCACATCACTCATAGAGCCAACAAGTTTATATGCAATGTTCTTTTACCAAAAATTCAGGACACTTTTCTAAACAGGAAACAAAGACTAAATTTTTTAACTGAATATTCTTTTATTGATGAGCCTCTAAATAGGAGAAAATTTACACCAGGAAGAAACTACCTGGAAAGAGGTAGTCACCACAAAATTGAGAAAAAGAAACTATCCTAATGACAATGTACACGGCATTCCAATGAGTTTCCTTTCTGCTATGTGTCGCTCCCCAAGACTCTCGTCCCGGTGCAAACGCGAACGGCCGGTGATGTTGGAGGTTGAGGTTGAATAGAGTCGCCAGCTAGGCATTTTTATCTCGAAGGAAAGGTAATGCTGCATAAACCTAGAAGGGTATGGATAAGACGGTTGCGAACCAGAGAAACTGAGAAAGGGGGTTGGTTACGACCTGGGAAGGTATTAGCACCCAGATCGTCCATCGTACTCGACGAGATCCACGCTTACTTGATTGTGTTTAAAAGGGGATAGTGTATGTGCTAAACTGTGTATAAAAGGATAGGGAGGAATGTACAGTGTGTTAGTGCAAAAAGAGAGAGTGAGATGCTCAAGACTGAGGCTTAGAAAGAAAGTTGGAAGAGGGGGAAGACAAAGAGACTTTTGTTCGATAACTGTTAAGTTATGCCTACGTATCCTCTCGTGCAATGAGGAAGTCAGAACACCATAGTTCGACTCAAAGAGACTGGATGATTTTGTTGTGAACTGCTTACTGGTCTATGCTCAAGTGTATGACTCGTCTGGCTCGAGTGCTAACTGTCTTGCATTAGACGGAAGAAGCGAGTTCTCGTTTTTAGAGTGAGAGTGATGAGAAAAGAATCTCGGAGGAGACGATTATTGTTTGTTTTTGTGTTTTCAGTTTTTTATTGTTTTTGGTGTTTTGCATAGGATAATGAACTTAAGCCTAAATAAAGGGTTTGTAAACTCATTATATCCTCCCTGATTAGGGATAATGAGCCTACTTAAGTGTGAGATAAGCATCTCAACTTAATTACCATGATGATATAGGATTAAGATCATTAACCTACTTATGATTATTAAGGTGTTTATGGATTTTTGTTTAGTGTTAAGTAATGAGTTTAATCTCTAATCAGGGATTAGTGAACTCATTACACCATCCTAAGAGAAGGATGATAGATGAGAACACTTAAGCTGAGGAAGACTCCTAAACTTAATCCATGGTTAGGGATTAAATTCATTATATAACAAGCCTTTATTAAAGGTGGATTTTAATTAAAGGTGGGATTAAGAGATGAGTTTTATGTTTGCAAGACTTTAGCATGAGGGGGACTTGTCCATTAAACACTAGGGTTAGTCCCTCTTAACCAAAAGGAAGAGATGTTACCCTAATATAAGGCCCAAGTTACAAGCTTAAGTCTTAATAGTTATTAGGTGTTTTGATTAGAAGGTGTAAACAAATTAAAGGTTTAACACAAAGGATTAAAGTTATACACTCCATCCTAAGATAAGGATGCAGGTATAACACTAATTCAAAGTCCTAAATCTTTAAGTGTTTAGCCTCTGATTATGAGATGAGAAGAGAGACTCAAGGAGACTCAAAGGTAAAAGACTAGGGGGGACTATATACAACCCTAAAATTATCATGCTTGGTTTTTCCTATGGTTTGTGAGGCTTAAAGAGAAGATCTTCAGGAGGCCACCAAGGAAGAGAAGCAGATGAAAAGAGAAGGAGAAAGAGAATAGGCTACTTTACTTCCTGAAGAAGATAAGTAACCTAAAAGAAAGAACGTAAGAATAAGAGAGAATAAGTGAATCAAGTCACTTCAAAGACATATAAATATGCAAATGAAGAGATGAGAAGAGGTGGGATGTGAAGGAAAATCCACATCCCAATCAACTTACCATAAGCCCCTGAAAGGTTAGTGTGAATGCATAAGATGCAAAGCAAAGAGAAATAAAGCAAATGAAGGTGCAAAGACCAAAACCAGAAGTGAATATGCAATGCTAATGTGTTATTCAATTATGCAAAGCCATACATGATGCATATGGATGTTCATACAAAGGATGAGATGCAAAGGAAGCATGTAAGAAGCTTGAAAACACATGGATGTTCATGAAATGCAATGAATGCAAAGCATACCAAATGAATGAATAAATGATCACGCAATGTTCAAGCATGTCTTAAGATGTCTAAGATGGCATACAAGAGCATGGAATGTCATGGCAAGTTCATATGATTGAGATATATAATGATGAATGCAAATGAACATAGAAAATTAAGGTTTTGTAAATGTATGAGATGCACATGACCAAAACAGAAGCATACATCATGATAAAAAATTGAAAAATGAACTCAAACAAACCCTGAACACACACAAGATCACTCACCAAAGATGGGGATCAGAAGCTAAACCTAGAGGAAGTTATGAATTTCCTAAGTTAACTAGGGTTTTTGGGTGATTCTAAGGAAAAAATGCCAAACAATTTGAAACTGGAATGAAAAATTATGAGTTAAATAACCTAGATACTAGATGCAATGTGTGAAAGAATGAAAAAAGAACCAAGTTCAAACTCATCATGGTTGATCAAAAATGATTTTTTCAAGTTAGGGTTCGAAAAATGTGAAATTTGGAACCCTAATTCAATGAAAATTGTGAAAATATGATCAAACCTAAAAATAAATTTGTATGGTGAGTTTGTAAATTGTTCTAAATGCCTAAGAATTATTCATGAATTTTTTTGTGATTTTTAGAAACCTATATGTATTTTTAATTAATTAAAATCAATTAATTAATTAAATAAAACATTTAAATGATTTACAAATAATTTTTTAATGCAAAAATTAAAAATAAAAAGTTTTTGAGTTTAGAAAAATATTTAAAGTGAAAATGAAGAAAATGAGATTTTTAAAAATAGTTTTGCTATTTTAAATAAATATGTGAAAGAAATGTAAAGAAAATAAAATAAAAATGAAAGGTATGCATGATCTAAGGCTCAGATTCAAAGCTGGGGTGACTGCGTGCGATTTTGGATGGCTGGGATTGTTTCTGATTTAATTAATTTAATTAAACCTAATTAAGTTAATTAATTAAAAGTTAGGGTTAATGAGTGAATCTGATCCGTCCACGCGCTAAACAAAACATGATCCAATGGCCCAAAACGCATCTGGAGATTAAAACCCTAATTAAGCCCTAATGACCCTCAGGTGACCGGAGGGAAGCTCCGGTCATCTTCTGCGGTCACTCAAAACCTCATCTTCCTCCCTAGGTCACTAAAACCTCTCTAACCTGCCCAAAAACATTCCCCTACTCACACGAAACTCAAATCAATCAACAAATATGATGTATAAGACACAAACATGGAGAATCGAAGAAGAACAAAAATATGGACAAACTTTCAAAAACCTATGAAATCCTCATTTCTTCACCATTTTCAATTTTAAAGACATCATGATGAACCCCATAACATGTATTTTCATCTTGTAACAAGAAAATAAGATTCTGAGAGAAAATGTTCTCGAGGTTACCTGAGTTGGAGATCTTCGGATGTGGACTTTCAGAGCCTCTCTCTTGTTCAAAATGCCTCCTCTGGTCCCTTTGGTGCTAATGGAATGCCTGGAAGGAGTTTACAATGGCTATTTTGTGAGTTTTGGTTCTGGTGTAACAGAAATGGTACTTTTGGTTTATGATGTTTCAGGCCATTTTGAGGGTGGGTGTTTGATCCTTAGGCCAAGTGGAGATGATTGATGAGAGAATTAGTGAGTTTTGTTGGCTATGCAGAGAGAATTGAAGACTTGAAAGTTTATGGAAATTTTGGGTAATCTGAATGTGTGGATGTTTCAGGATTGTGTGATGTTATGTTTGAGGTCCATGAGGTTCACATAAACAATGTTAATTGGTCCAGAGAGTTTTTGTGGCTCAGTTTGATTAATATGGCCTCATTTGTGTAAACACCCCAAATTTTCCCTCACTAAGTTCACACCATTGGCTTGTGATCTTTCATCTTTGCATTAGTTTAAGCATATCATTTCATATTGCATTTTTGTTTCATCTGCATAGTTTAAGTTCATCTGCATCTAGGGTTTGTGATCTGAGCAATCCAAGGATCCATCTGAGCCACTCCAAAGGCTTCCAATCATTACAATAGGGTCCATGTATGTTCTATCATCATATTATATCCCTCAAAGATCAAGGAAGTCAAGAAATCACAAGAACTGGCAAAGCATGGAAGCAGAGCTAGGGTTTCACTGCATAGATGACCTGAAATTAGGGTTTTGGTTTCAGAGGCTATAACTCCATTTTTTTGGTCATTTTTTTTCTAATGGTCTCAATATGTTATAAGGATCATGTGTACCAAGTTTGATGAAGAAATTCATTGTGGAAGTCATTTGTTCATTGGGTAACTTCTTGAGCAAGTCAGAGCAAAATCAGGGCATCTGAGACCCCCAACAATGGAACCAAAGTGGATTTTTCATCAAATTGAAGTTATATGATCTTTATTTGATCATTTAAGTGGTTGGAAGTTCACAAGATTGAAGAAAAATGAGCTAAACCAAAAGTTGCCAAAAATGGAAATGACTTGTAATGAAAACTTTCTATTTTGGGAAAGTATTTCTACCTCCTCTTTCTCAACCAAAAATGCTTCAAATGAAAAATTGTTGGTCATGAAAGTTGTAGATTGGATCATTTCCCTTTTCAAAAAGTACAAGAACAAGTTCTAATTCATTATGGAACTCAAGTTATGGCCTTTCAAAGTTGGCAAAAATCCTATAATTTTCAAGAATACACCAAAGAGGGATTTTTGCAAAACCACTTGCCAAGTCATTTTGTGACTTCTAATACACTTCTATGCATCATAAAAACATAGTGCATTGCCTAAAAGTCAGAATTGGCCCAAGGATCTCAAGTTTCTATGCCTTGCACATCAAGAAATCATAAAAGGGAGAAAATGAACAAAGTTTGCAAAATGATACACAACCATACCTCCACTTGCTGAATCACCACAAAACCAGTTCCATGGCTCTCCTTGATCCTTGCTGAGCCAGGACAAGCCAAAAAGCCAACTGCAAACCATCCCATACCTCAAGTACAAGATTTGTTGACTTTGTGCAAGATGACCCATACCAATCACCATAGGCCACAACAACTTCTCTGACCTATCAAAGCTTGTTATGTGGATCAAACACAGCTCATAACACATATCACACAAGCCTAACACTTCAGAATCATCAGGCTCTCAAAAATCACCCCATTTTGCAAAAGCATTCGAAACTCTCTGCTCATACACTCAAACTCCAAACTTTTTTTCATCAATCACCTCAGCTTCATCAAAGGATCATTTCCCACCCTTCATTGCAACCAAAAACCCCCCAAAACTGAAACACGATTTCTGGCCAGCAAGAGTTCAAGCTCTCATTTCAGCCATTACAAACTCCTTCCAAGCATCAAAGCTTCATCAGGAGGATCATTGGAGTCAGTTTGCACCAAAGAGGAGGCCAGATAACTCAGATTGAGAAAGCTTCACTTCAGGTATCCTCAAGAACAAATTTTCCAGAAATGTAATTTCTTGTTATAGACATGTTCTTTGTGCTTTGCTGATCATCATGATCTATTTTGTTTTGAAAATGAGTGAGAAATAAGCATTTATGAAGCTTCTAAAATTTCTGTGTGATTTTCCGTTTTGCTTCGAATCTTGATGTTCATGTGAAATAAATGAAATTTGTTGGTTGAATCTTGCTTAGAATGAGTTGGGGATCATTTCTGGAGAGTTAGGGGTCTGGGGTGGCCTAGGGTGGAAGTTAGGGTGGAGAGCTGGCCGGAGAAGATGACCGGAGGTCTTCTCCGGCCACCTGAAAGTCATTAAGAGGTTAATTAGGGTTTAGGGTTAGTTTGAATATCAGCCATTGGATCTTTGTTACACGCGTATTTGGATGGCTCAGATTGCCTCATTAAACCCTAATTCACATTTAATTAGTTAAGTAGAATTAATTAAATTAAATTAACTTAGAGTGAATCTCAGCCACTCATTTGCGCGCTGGTCAACACTTTCATCTCCAGTTTAAATCCTGTCCTTTGGATCAACCTACTTTCATTTATTTTGATTTTTATTTCTTTTCTTATCATTTGTTTTGCATAATTTATTTAAAATACTTAGAAAATCCTAAAAATATTTTCCTTCTGCATTTTTAATTCAAATATTTTTCTTCACCCAAAAACATTTTTATTTTTATTTTTTGCATTAAAAAACAATTTTAAAAATATTTAAATGTTTATTTTAATTAATTAATGGAAATTAATTAATTAAGATATCATTTAGGTTTCTAAAAATTCCAAAAAAATTCACATTGCATCTTAGGACATTTAGAAACATTGTCAAACCATTCATACAAATTTCTTTTTGGTTTTGATTCAATCTTGACAATTTTCTTGAATTTAGGGTTCATAAAAATCCCATTTTTGAACCATAACTTCAAGAATTCTTTTTTGCCTAACCATGAAGGTTTTGACATTGGTTCTTTTTGCATTGATCTTCATATGGCATGTAGTTTCTAGAATATTTTTGTCACAAATTTATCTTGTATTTTCCATTTGATTTTCATTTTCCCTCTTAAGGTACCTTAAAACCCTAGTTAACTTAGAAAAATCACAACTTTCTTTAGGTTAAGAGTTAGAACTTCTCCTTTGGGGTGTGATATCATATGGGGTTAGGGTTCCTTTGAGTTCATTTTCAATTTTTTATCTTATGTTTTGCTTCTGTTTTTGACTTTTACATCCCATGTTGCCTTAAAACCCTAATTTCTCATGTCCATTTGCATTCATCTTGCATATGCATCCACACATGCACTTGCCATGACATTTCATGCATTCACATGTCATCTTAGATATCATAGGACACATTAGAACCATGATTGATTATTTCTTCATCCATTTGCCATGATATGCATTCATTTCATGCCATGAACTTTCATTTGTTTTCATACTTCTAAGCATGCTTCCATTGCATTCCATCTCTTGTGTGATCATTCATAATACTTAACATGTCTTTGCATTATTCCCTAGAATCATTTTCATCATGAATATGCTTCTGGGTTTGGTCTTCATCTTTGCATACATTCCATTTTCATTTCATTCCTTTCCTTTATGCTAACATTTTCAGGTGGTAAGTAATTTGAGATGTGAATTTGCCTTCACTTCTCATTTCTCTTCATCTTTTTCTTATGGATCCTTTCTGCATTTTTATTTTCTTTAGAGTGAGCTTGCTCATTCATGTTCATCATTCACTTTCTTTCTCCAAGTCACTTATCTTCTCCAGTGAAGTAAGTAACTTGTTTCTTCTGCTTCTCCTCCTTTCATCTGCTTCTTCCATTGGTGGCTTATCTGAAGATCTCTTGCAAGCCTCATAAACCATGGGAACACCCAAGCATGACAACAATTAGGGTTTTGATTAGTCCCCCTTTAGCTTTTACCTTTGTGTCTTCTTTGTGTCTCTCTCCTCATCTCATAATCAGAGACTAAACCTTTAAGGTTTTAAGACTTTGTGATTGGGGTTGTGCCTGCATCCTTCTCTTAGGATGGAGTGTATAACCTTAATCCTAAGTGTCAAACCCTTAATTTGTTTAAACCTCTTAATCAATCCATCTTAATAATCACTAAGACATTAACTTGTAACTTGGGCCTTGCATTAGGGTTCTAATTCTTCCTTTATTGGTTAAGAAGGACTAACCCTAGTGTTAATGGACAAGTCCCCCTCAAGTGTCTTACCAACCATAAAATTCACTTCTTAATCTCACCTCTTAATTAAAATCCATTTAATAAAGGTTTGTTTTGTCATGAGGTTAATCCCTAATCATGGATTAAGTTGAAGAATCTTCCTCAGCTTAAGTGCTTTCATCTATCATCCTTCTATTAGGATGGTGTAATGGGTCCACTAAATCCTTGATTATGGCTTAAACTCATTACTTAACACTAAACAAAAACTCAAAAACATCTAAATAATCACAAGTAGGTTAATGATCTTAATCCTGCATCATGGTAATTAAGTCTGAGGTGCTTATCTCATACTTAAGGTATTCTCATTATCCCTAATCAAAGGGAGGATATGATGAGTTTACTAACCCTTGGTTTAGGCTTAAGCTCATCAACTTATGACAAACATAAAAAAGAAATAAAAGATTGAAAACACAAGAACAAAGCAATAACCATCTCCTTCGGGATTCTTTTCTCATCACACTCACTCACGAACGAGAACTTGCTTCTTCCGTCTAATGCAAGACAGTTAGCACTCGAGCCAGACGAGTCATACACTTGATCATAGACAAGCAGGCAGTTCATCAGTCAATTTATCTCTCAGTCTCTTTGAGTCGAACTACGATGTTCTGACTTCCTCATTGCACGAGAGGATACGTAGGCATAACTTAATTGTTATCAAACAAAAGTCTCTGCTTCCTCCCCCTCTTTCAGCATTATTCTTTTAAGCCTCATTCCTGAGCATCTCACTTCACTTTCTTTCACTGACACGTGTACATTCTTTTCCAGCTTTTGCACACAGATAGAGTGAATGTGATGAGAAAAGAATCCCGGAGGAGACGATCATTGTTTGTTTTTGTGTTTTCAGTTTTTTATTGTTTTTTGATGTTTTGCATAGGATTATGAGCTTAAGCCTAAATCAAGGGCTTGTAAACTCATTATATCCTCCCTGATTAGGGATAATGAGCCTACTTAAGTATGAGATAAGCATCTCAACTTAATTACAATGATGATGTAGGATTAAGATCATTAACCTACTTGTGATTATTAAGTGTTTTTCGGTTTTTGTTTAGTTTTAAGTAATGAGTTTAATCTCTAATCACAGATTAGTGAACTCATTACACCATCCTAATAGAAGGATGATAGATGAGAACACTTAAGCTGAGGAAGATACCTCAACTTAATCCATGGTTAGGGATTAAATTCATTATATAACAAGCCTTTATTAAATGGAATTTAATTAAAGGATGAGATTAGGAAAGTGGATTTTAAGTTTGTAAGACAACTTGAGGGGGACTTGTCCATTAAACACTAGGGTTAGTCCCTCTTAACCATAAGGAAGAGATGGAACCCGAATGTAAGGCCCAAGTTACAAGATAAAGTCTTAGTGATTATTAATTTGTTTTGATTAAGAGGTGTAAACAAATTAAAGGTTTAACACTAAGGATTAAAGTTATACACTCCATCCTAAGATAAGGATGCAGGCATAACCCTAATTCAAAGTCCTAAAACTTTAAGTGTTTAGTCTCTGATTGTGAGATGAGAAAAGAGAGACTCAAGGAAACTCAAAGGTAAAATACTAAGGGGACTATACACAACCCTAAAAATTATCATGCTTTGATATCCGATGGTTTGTGAGGCTTAAGAGAAGAATCTTCAGGAAGGCCAGCAATGGAAAAAGCAGATGAAGAGAGAAGGAGGGAGAAGAATAAGTTACTTACTTCATGAAGAAGATAAGTAAATTAAAAGGAAGAAAGTAAGAATTAGAGGACATAAGTGAATTGGATTCACTTCAAAGACAAATAAATGTGTAAATGAGAGGAAAGAAGAGGTGGGAGGTGAAGGCAAATCCACCTCCCAGATAACTTACCGAAGGTTCCTGAAATGTTAGTATGAATGCATAAGACACAAAGCACAAAGGAATGAGATGAATAAGGATGAAAAGCCAAAAACTAGAAGTTATTGTGCAAGGAAAATGTGTTATGAGATGATGCAAAGACATACAAGATGCATATGAATGATCATACAAGTATGAGATGCAATGGAAGCATGTTTAGAAGCATGAAAACACATGAATGTTCATGAAATGTAATGGATGCAAAGCATATCAAAATGATGAAACAATGATCAAGAAATGTTTCAAACATGTCCTAAGATGTCTAAGAAGTCATACAAAATAATGGAATGGCATGGCAAGTTCACAAGTTCATGATATACAAAGAAGAATGCAAATGAAGATGCAAAATTAGGGTTTTAAGGCAACATGAGATGAAAATGACCAAAACAGAAGCATACATCATGATAAAACTTTGAAATTGAACTCAAACAAACCCTAAACCTATACAAGGTCACACCCCAAAGGAGAAGGTCAGAAGCCAATCCTAGTGAAAGTTATTAAATTTCTAACTTACCTACGGTTTTTTGGGTGCTTCTAAAGGGAAAATGCAAATCAAATTGAAAATGCAAGATAAAAATATGAGATAAATAACCTAGAAACTATATTCAATATGTGAAACAATTCACAAAGAACTAGGTTCGAACTCATCATGGTTAGGCAGAAATGAATTTTTCAAGTTAGGGTTAAATAATGTGAAATTTAAGAACCCTAATTCAAAGAAAATTGTGAAAATGTGATCAAACCTAAAAATAAATTTGTATGGTGAGTTTGAAAATGTTTCTAAATGTTTAAGAATGCTTCATGATTTTTTTGATTATTTTTAGAAACCTAAATGCATATTTAATTAATTATAATTAATTAATTAATTAAATAAAACATTTAAATATTTTAAAAATACTTTTTTAATGCAAAAAATAAAATAAAAAATGTTTTTAGGTTAAGAAAAATGTTTGAAACAGAAATGCAAAGTTTAAGATTTTTTTAATGGTTTTTGCTATTTTAAATAATTATGGAAAGAAAATGGAATAAAAATGAAATAAAAATGGATTAAATGAGAAGTATGATGATCCAGTGGTTGAGATTTGAACCTGGGGGGAAGGGGTTGACTGCGTGCGTGAATAAAGGGCCAGGATTCATTCTGGGATTTTAAATTAATTAATCCTAATTAATCTAATTAATTAGATTTAGGGTTTTAAGTGAATAAATATGGACCCTACAAACACGCGCTAAACAAGATCCTACGGCCTACATTCAAACTGGCAAGATTAACCCTAATTATAACCCTAAACACTTTCAGGTGACCGGAGCAAGCTCCAGTCATCTTCTTCGGCGAGCCCTTCAACCTATCTTCTTCCCTAGGCTACCCAAAACCCTCTAAAGCTCCAGAATCAACCATCTAACAACCCTAAACACAAATCCAGCCCCAAGAACAATTTATCATGCATCAAATCCATGAATTGAACAAAAACATTTTCAGATAAAAAAGTTTCAGAACATCAATACATCCTGGTTTCTCAACCATTTTCAAAACAAATCATATCAGCATGATCAGGGAGACACATAGAATCATATGGGAACTTAAAACAAGAGTTCTGGAAAAAAGTTTGAAGGTGACTACTTGAGATGTAGCTTTCTGACTTTGAGCTTTCTTACCCTTCCTTTGATGCAAAACCACTCCAATGGTCCCCCTTGAGCTTGTGAAAGGCTTGAAACAAGTTTGTATAGCTTGGTTTTTGAGATTCA
The DNA here is from genome assembly GCA_963966055.1 of Lathyrus aphaca. NCBI lineage: Eukaryota > Viridiplantae > Streptophyta > Magnoliopsida > Fabales > Fabaceae > Lathyrus > Lathyrus aphaca. The sequence continues at coordinate 141,449,629 of OZ014525.1, forward strand.
GTTCTGCTAAGGCATAAATTGTGTCTTTGATTCAAAGGCTTTTAGGGCAAAATGAAGGGTGGTTTGTGATCCTTAGGCCATTTGGAGATGATTGGTGAAGTTTGTATTGAGGTTTGTGGCTTGTGGGATCAGATTCGAAGAGAGGAAGTTCTTGGGTGGGTTTTTGCAATCCTGAGTTGTGGGATAATTCAGGCCAATGTGTGTTATGAAATGAAGTCCTTAGGGCTTGCATAAAGAGTGTTGATTGGTCCAGAGAGTTGTTGTGGCTCAGCTTGATTGGTATGGTGTGTTTTGCAAAAAGTTAAGATTGTGTACTATGAGGTATGGGCACAGGTCAGAGCTGGCTTGGGGGCTTGTCCTGCCTCAGCTTGCATCAAGGATGGCCCTTGGATGGTTTGTGATGATCTGCAGCCTTTGATTCAAGTGATAGCATATGTTTTGCAACTTTGCCTCTTTGGAGTTTCTTGAAGTGCAAGACATAGAAACTTGTGATTTTTTGTGCAATATTGATCAAAATGTGTTGCATTATGTTGCTATGATTTTTAGAAGTTGATTAGAGGTCATGAAATTGCTTGTCAAGTGAAATTGCAAAAATCCCTCTTTGGTGCACATTTGAAAATTATAGGATTTTTGCCAACTTTGAAAGGACATATCTTGAGTTCTAGATTGAATCAAGACATGTTCTTGTACTTTTTGAAAATGGGAAGACATAATCTACAACTTTCATGTCCAAGGATTTTTCAGTTGAAGCATTTTTGGTCATGAAAGAATAGGTTGAATATCTTTCCCAAAATGGAAAGTTTCCATTACAAGTCATTTCCAAAAATAGCAAGTTTGCATTTGGCTCAAAATCCTTCAACTTTGTGAACTTCCAACCACTTCAATGATCAAATAAAGATCATAGAGACTCAAAATGATGATGATGACCCTTTGGTACCCTTGATAGAGGCCTCAGATGCCCTGATTTTGACTTGCTCAAGAAGTTACCCAATGATCAGATGACTTCCACAGTGAATTTCTTCATCTAATTTGGTACACATGATCCTTATAACACATTAAGACCATTAGAATTAAGAATGACCAAAAAAATTGAGGTTAAGGGCCTCAAGCCCAAAACCCTAATTTTGGTCATCTATGCAGGAAAACCCTAGCTCTGCCTGGACCTCTGTGCAATCCTTTGACATTTTGTGACTTCAAAGACTTCTTGGAGATGTAAGATGATCATAGAACACTCATGGACCCTCTTGGCATGCTTCAAGGCCCCAGATATTGCTCAGATCACTTCTAAGATTCACCTGATCATAAAACCCTAATTGTGCAGTCATGCAATGATTTGATGAAGTTGTTTATGCAATGTGAGATGCAATTAGATATTTATGCAAAATGAGATCATAAGCCATGGTGTGAGAAAAAGTGAGGGCAAATTTGGGGTGTTTACAAGAGGGTATTCCTTATTATGCTTCAGAGAGGAACCCTCCTTATGAAGACATTACTACTGCCTGTCATTTGAGTATGCTCAGATTCAAGATGGGGCTAGAATCCATCCAGGGCAAGGGGATTTCTTTGGAGTTTCTCATCACAGAGGCTCATGTTATGGCATCAAGAAACAAATGGGCATATTTCAAAGCATTATTAGCCATGATAGTGTATGGGATCAGTTTATTTCCAGGAAAAAAAGGATTAATCAGCATGGAGGTGTAAACACCCAAAATTTGCCCTCACCCCTTTCACATCATGGCTTGTGATATCCTCATATACATAAGTTCAATCATAGCATCTCATATCACATTTGTGATTCACTGCATTGTTTCTAAGTCATCTGCATCTAGGGTTTGTGATCTGAGCAATCCAAGAGCCACTTGAACCACTCCAAAGGTCATCAATCACTTCAAAGGGGTCCATGTATGTTCAAGCATAATATTATGCCCTCTCAAAGTCAAGAATGTCAAAAAATCACAAGAACTGAGAATGGCATGGAAGCAGAGCCAGGATTAACTGCACAGATGACCTAGAATTAGGGTTTTGGTTGAAAAGGCCATAACCCCAAATTTTTTGGTCATTCTTGTTTCTATTGGTCTCTATATGTTATAAGGACCATGCATATCAAGTTTCATGAAGAAATTCCATGGGGAAGTCATCTGATCAAGAGTTGGCTTTTTGAGCAAGTCAGTGTAAAATCAGGGCATCTGAGGCCCTCAATGACCCAACCAAAGGGTGTTCTTCATCATTTTGATTGTGTATGATCTTTATTTGATCATAGAAGATGTTGGAAGTTCACAAATTTGAAGAATTTCAAGCCATTTGCAAAGTTGACTTTTTTGGGAAAGTTGACTTATAATGAAAATTGCCATTTTGGGAAACTTTTTCAACCCTTGCTTTTTGATTTAAAAATGCTTCAAATGGAAAAACTTTGGTCATGAAAGTTGTAGAATGGATCATTCCCTTTTCAAAAAGTACAATAACTTGACCTAATTCATTTTGGATCAAAAGTTATGGCTTGTCAAAGTTGGCTAAAATCACATAATTTGAAGTTTTCTACCAAAGAGGCATTTTGCAAAATGGTATGATCAAGTGTTTTAAAGGCCTCAAATGTGTACAGTTTCTTCACAACATGATCACATGACCTCTAAAAATCAGAATGGGCTGGATTGTTGTTTAGGAGGTTTAGATGAGTTGATCTGGAGGTTTTGGCAGGAGTTGGTGAGGTTTTGAGAGAGTTAGGTCAGAGGTCTCGCCGGAGAAGACGACCCTCCGGCCACCTGAATTTCTTTAGGGCTAATCAGAGTCATTAATGTGAGTTTGAATGTGAAGCGTAGGATGAGTTGACTAGGGCTGACCCGCGCGCATTTGAGTGGACATGATCTCTCATTAAAACCCTAATCATCTTTAATTAAATTAATTAATTCAGTTTATCTTAATTAGGTCAGTTTAAATTACAGCCTTTAGATCTGGCGCCAGTCAATGCGCGCGCAATCCATTCAAACCTCAGCCCTTGATTCTGATTACTTCTCATTAAATTCATTTTTATTTTCATTTTATTTCATTTGTTTTGTTCATTTATTTAAAAATAGTAAAAATCATTGAAAAATTCTGAAAATTTTTATTCAAGCTTTTATTAATTTTCAGAAACCAAAAATATTTTTATTTTTATTTTTTTTGCATTCAAAAATATTTTTAAATCATTTAAAAGTTTATTTTTAATTAATTAATGAGAGTTAATTAATTAAAAATACTTTTAGGTATTTAAAAATCACAAAAAAATTCATGAAATATTTAAAATCATTTAGAAACATTGTCCAACTCTCAAACCAAATTTATTTTTTGTTCTTGATGCCTTTTGACAATTTTCAATGGAATTAATTCCATTTTAAGGCATTATTTTGATTCAAACTTCAAAAATTCATTTCTGCCTAACCATTGAGAGTTGGACAATGATTCTTTTTGCATTGCCTCTTGCATAACATGTAGTTTATAGGTTTAAATGGGCATGAATTGATCTTGCATTTTCAATTTGTTTGACATATTTCTTGACAAGGTACCTTAAAACCCTAGCCAACTTAGGAAATTCATAACTTACACTAGGTTAAGAATTGGATCCTCTCCTTTGGGCAGTGAGTTTGTATAGGTTTAAGGTTCCTTTGAATGCATTTTCAAATTTTTATCATGATGTTTGCTTCTGGTTTTGGATTTTTGTTTTGTGCATTGATCATAAACCCTAATTTGGACTTTCTTTTGCTTTCATCTTACATGTGCTTGCATACCATGACTTGCCATGACATTTTATGCATTCATTTGATTCATGATACATCTTAAGACATATTAAAATCATGTTTGATCATTGCATCTTTCATTTGCCATGTTGTATGTCATTTGCATTTCATAACTTTTCATGAACATCCATGGTTCAAAGCATGCTTCTTTTGCATCCTTATGCTTGTTTGATCATCCTCATGCCTTGTTTCATGTTTGCATCATCTCTTAGCATCATTAACATCATGTATTTGCTTCTGACTTTGTCATGCATCATGCCATTTCATCTCATTTGCATTGCATTTCATTTCTTTCACTAACTTTTCAGGTGGTAAGTTACTTTGAGAAGTGAATTTGCCTTCACTTCTCACATTCTCTTTTCATCTCTTTCATACCTCCCTTGCTGCATTTTGTATGTGTTTGGATTGAGCTTGCTCATTCTTGTTCATCTTACCTTCTTTCTTCAAGCAACTTGTCTTCTTAAGTGAAGCAAGTTGTTTTGCTTCTCTTTGTTTCATTCTCCTTTCATCTGCTTCCCTCCTTGGTGGTTCGTTGAAGATCTTTTCTTGTAAACCTCACAAACCCTAGGAGCAACCAAGCATGATAATAATTAGGGTTTGATTAGTCCCCCACTTAGCTTTTACCTTTGTGTCTCTTTGAGTCTTCTCTTCTTATCTCATAATCAGGGACTAAACCCTAAAGGCTTTAAGGCTTTGTGATTAAGCTTATGCCTGCATCCTTCTATTAGGATGGAGTGTATAACTTTAATCCTAAGTGTTAAACCCTTAATGTGTTTAAATCCTTTAATCAATTCATCTTAATAATCATCAAGACATCAAGCTTGTAACTTGGGCCTTGCATTAGGGTTCTAATTCTTCCTTAATTGGTTAAGAAGGACTAACCCTAGTGTTAATGGACAAGTCCCCCTCAAGTTGTCTTACAAACCCTAAAAATCACTTCTTCATCATATCATTAACTAAAATCCACTTAATAAAGGCTTTGTTTTGTCATGAGGTTAATCCCTAATCATGGATTAAGTTGAGGAGTCTTCCTCAGCTTAAACATTCTCATCTATTATCCTTCTATTGGGATTGTGTAATGAGTCTGTTTAATCCCTGATTATGGCTTAATCTCATTACTTAACACTAAACAAAAACAACAAAAACATCTAAATAATAACAAGTAGGTTAATGATCTTAATCCTACATCAAAAGATGATTAAGTGTGAGATGCTGACTTCACACTTAAGGTATTCTCATTACCCCTAATCAGAGGGAGGATGTGATGAGTTTACTAACCCATTGGTTTAGGCTTAAGCTCACTTTCCTATGACAAACTTCCAAAAGCAATAAAAGAATGAAAACTCAAAAACAAACAGTAATCGTCTCCTCCGGGATTCTTTTCTTATCTCATTCACTCATAAACGAGAACTTGCTTCTTCCGTCTAATGCAAGACAGTTTGCACCTGAGCCAGACAGGTCATACACTTGAGCATAGGCAAGTAAGCAGTTCACAAGTCAATTCATCTTTCAGTCTCTTTGGGTCGAACTACGGTGTTCTGACTTCCTCATTGCACGAGAGGATATGTAGGCATAACTTAACAGTTATCGAACAAAATTTTCTGTATATTCCCCCTCTTTCCAGCATTATTTTCTTAGCCTCATTATCATGAGCATTTCACTCTTGTTCTTACAATGACACTTCACATACTTCACTTTACATTTCTTTTACACAGACACCTGTACATCCTTTTCCAGCTCTTTTATACACAAATTGCACTGACACCACCCCTTTAAAACACAAATCTTTTAAGCGTGGATCCCGTCGAGTACGACGGACAATCTGGGTGCTAATACTTTCCCAGGTTGTAACCAACCCCCTTTCTCAGTCTCTCTGGTTCGCAACCGTCTTATCCGTATCTTTCTAGGTTTATGCAGCATTACCTTTCATCCGGGATAAAAATGCCTAGCTGGCGACTCTATTCATTTCATCCTTTCGCCGACCGTTCGCGTCTGTACCCCTTCTTGGCCCCGGTGTCATTTTGGTGGGAGCGACAGCTTGGCGACTCTGCTGGGGACCCTTATACTGTAACCAGGGCTTTTGGTTCTTTTTGTGGGTTCCTCCTAGCGCTTGTTTGATTTGTGTTTACTGGGGTGTTATGTGCTATTTGTGTTTGTATATTTGCTTTATTTACTGCTTTATGTACAGTTATTTATTGCTTTCTTTACGGCTTTATATGCATCATACTGTCATAACTGTTATCTGGCTGGATCTGTTTTCTGTCTTGGTGGGTGGGGTTTCACTGAGAGATTAAGGTCCTATACCTGGGACCTGAGTGACACCTAGGCTAGAGTGGTTCATGTTCTTTCCCATTCCATTTCGGTCTGGTGCGGGAATATGAAACACGGTTCAAATATGGGTTTCTTCTTGAGAACTCTGTGCTACAGATCTCCTGTAGTGCTAGGGCTATCTGGGAAGCCTGCTAAGTCTGGATGACCTTTACTATGACCTTCAGAAACTGGGGTGAATTAGAGGAGGATCTTTTATGGTTATTGTAAACACTATACCTCCGGGTTAGAAGTGTTTACACTTCTCATAACTGATCCAAGTCTGAGGATCCTTGTTTTAGAACATCACCTGTGAGGGGGTTGGGCTGTTTACAGGTTTGCAGGAACCCTTGGCCACATCATACCCTGTTTCTTATTGTGTTTAAGATTGCTTCACTTTGGATAGTTCTTGTGATTTAACCCAGGACATGTGACTCTTTATTTGAGTCCCCCACCTTGGTTACTGGACTTTTGAACCTCCATCTGGACTTCTTAGACATACATGAACTTTATATCAAGACAGTTGATCAGATCCGGCTTGATCACAAACCCTTGCATATCATTTGCATACATCATCATTGCATCATTTAACATTTGCTTATTTGTTTTTCAGGGTATCCATAATACATTTGGCTTGGTTTTGACCCCTTTATCTGATCAGACCCCTGTTCATCAGCTATCTGCTTCAGCCATCTTCATCAGTTGCCTGCTTCAACAACTATTATCACCAGTCTCAGCTTATCAGTATCAGTCTTCACCATCAGTATCTGTTTTCAGCTCTTCATCAGCAGACATGGCACCTAAGAAGAGCAACATTTCATATCACTTCTTTGAGCCTGTGCTGGCTGGCATCAGGCAGGTCCAGGCACTCATCACTCCAGACCATATCCCACTATTCAGGGAACATTATGGAAGCATCCTTGATATGATTATAGACTTGGACCCTTCTCAGAGGAGTTTGATTCACACTTGCCTACAGTTCTATGATCCTCCTTTGAGATGCTTCACCTTCCAGAATTTTCAGTTGGGACCCCTGTTGGAGGAGTATTCATCACTTATTGGAGTACCTGTCAGGGGTGGTGTCCCCTTCAACCCATAAATGGCTTTTCCCAGCAATGAAGAAGTGGCAAAAGCACTGTATCTGGAGCCTACTCCGATTGAGCAGAACATGACAACAAAGGCTGGAATCTCTGGTCTGCACTTGGATTTCTTGACTTCTCAGGCTATCCTGAAGGCCTCCTTGGGAGAATGGAAGGCAGTTTGTGCATTGTTAGCCCTCAATATATATGGGGTTATACTTTTTGCAGATGAGCCCAAGTTTATTAGCAAGAATTCCATTCATCTTTTCATTCTTAGGAACCCAGTGCCCACCTTACTGGGAGATTTCTACTACTTTGTTCACCAAAGGAATGAAAAGCAAAGAGGAAGGTTGGTGAGATGCTGTGCTCCCCTGTTCCATACCTGGCTGCTCAAACACTTGCCCAAGACTGATGCCTTCTTGAATCCTCACCAACAGAAGAATTGGGCTAGAAGACTTATTGCTTTGACCTCAGATGACATCAGGTGGTGCACCCAGAGCACCAAGGGCAGGGACATCATTACTAGTTGTGGGCAGTTCCCCAATGTACCTCTAATAGGAGTGAAGGGTTGCATCAACTACAACCCTCTGCTATTCAAAATACAATTGGGCTATGCATTGGTCCACCCTCCTAGAGCACAAGACTTGGCTGAAACCCTTTATTGTGAGATAAAGCCTAATCTAGCTGTTGTCAGGCAAGCATCCTGGGCTTGGGACAACATCCAGACCAAAGGGATGGCCATTCTTGGGAGATGCAACAATGTGGCCTCAGCTCAGTATTATGAGTGGTCCCATGCTAGGGCTCAAACTTCTGGGATGCCTTTCACCATTGAGGATGCACCTGGACCATCCACAGCACCACCTCCAGCCACTGTCAGCCTGGAAGAGTTTGAGAAATTAAAGGAGAGGAATGAGAATTTGTCTTAAGCTCTGAAGAGGACCCTCTGGGAGAGGGGTGATGGTCGCCTGGACATTGAAAGGTTGGAAAAGCTTAAGGTGGAGCATCTAGTCAAGATTGAGAAAGCAGAAGACTACATCAAGAAGTCAAGAGCTGGAGAGCAGATTTTGAAGAATGCCTGTAAAGAGGCCCAGTTTCAGAAGGCTAGGACTGATCTCTATCTGAAAGAAAGTCAAGCTAGGTGGGTCAGGATCACTGAAGCTCGCACTCAGGAAGATAAGAGAACCCAGGACAAGATTGAGCAGTTGGAGGCTAATGAAAATAAGCAACAGGAGGCCCTGCTAGCAGCCCAGAAGGAGATCTCAGAATTGAAGCTTAGGGCTGGCGTGAAGAGATCAAAGGACCAAGGCAGACACAAGAAGCTAACCACTGCTATTGCCATCAGGAATCTTCTTATCAGAAGCCTCACAGAGCATCCAGCTGACCCTGTAACTGAAGCACTTCTGAAGGAAGTTAAGGAGGATGAGTTTTGTCTTGGTGTCTGACTTTTGCTTGTTGTTGCTTTCATTTCATGTATTTTCTTTTTATGTTGTATTTTTGACCCCTCATAGGGCATGTGTTGTAAAAAACAAACTATGTATGATTAACCATCTTGTAATATATTAGTTTGTTTCATTTGAATCTCTTTCTCCCAAGCAATATCAAAGCACCTTCCTCAGGGGTCTGGAAAGGTCAAAACCAAATGCCAAGCCGGATACCTTGGAAACGAATAAGCATACTGCATTGCATACTAACTTTTGTTTTGTTTTGTAGGTTTTTGGTTTGTTTGTTACTAACTCTGTTGTAGTTCAGGAACTATTGCTCGACGACGTGTGTTCCCTCTCAACCGTCCGCACAGATATCCCACTCGCAACAACCTTCCGGGTATACAGATGGACCAAGTACAGCAGGATCTTACAGAAGTCAGGACTCAAATGGCCAATGAGAGGCTAGAAATGAGAAACCAGATGACCCAGTTCATGGAGGTGATGAATGGCTTGGCTCAAAGTCAAGATAGATTAAGGGCATTGGTAGAAAGGCAGACCCAGGAAGAACCCCATCTAGGGACTGGAGGAACGAGCAACAATGAGAGGGTTCAGCCTCATGTTAATCCACCAGTGTATGGGCCTCATCTTCATCCAGAGATCAACATCCCTGCTAATGTACAAGGGAATGCTACTGCAGGCAGAGTATTACAAGAAGACCCCCAAGAAGATCAATTCACTGTAATGGGAGCTGGGGATGAAGCCTATTGTAAACACCCCAAATTTGCCCTCACCCATTCACACCATGGCTTGTGATCATCTCATATGCATAAACACAATCATATCATCTCATATCTCATTTTTTGATTCACTGCATAGCTTCTAAGGCATCTGCACCTAGGGTTTGTGATCTGAGCAATCCCAATGCTTCTTGAGCCATTCCAAAGGCCACCAATCAACTCAAAGAGGTCCATATGTGTTCTTGTATCATGTTACATCCTCACAAAGTCAAAAATGCAGAGGAATCACAAGAACTAGGGTTTGAGTGGATGCAGAGCCAGGTTGAACTGCACAGTTGACTGAAAATTAGGGTTTTGGTTTCAGAGGCCATAACTCCAATTTTTTTTTTGGTCATTCTTGTTTCCATTGATCTCTATATGGTATAGGGAGTATGCATATCAATTTTCATGAAGAAATTCCATGGGGAAGTCATCTGATCAAGAGTTGACTTTTCAGACAAGTCAGTGCAAAATCAGGGCATCTGAGGCCCCCAATGACCCAACCAATGGGTGATCTTCATCATTTTGAGTGTATATGATCTTTATTTGATCATGGAAGAAGGTTGAAGTGCATAAAATCAAGAATTTAGGGTTTTTGCAAAAGTTGACTTTTTGAGGCATAATTGACTTTTCAAGAATGCATCATTTTAGGTCATTTTTCAAGCCTTGATTCTTGATCCAAAAAGGCTTCAAATGGAAAAACTTTGGTCATGAAAGTTGTAGATCTCATCTTTCCCTTTCCAAAAAGTACAAGAACATGATCAAACTCTTCTTGGATCAAAAGTTATGACCATGCAAAGTTGCCAAAAATCATTTATTTTCAAGTTATGCATCAAGTGGAAATTTTGCAAAGTCTTGGATCAAAACACATTGCAGCCTCTAATGCATCTCAAATTAGCATGTGAACTTTCTCTAAGTTACAAAAATCAGATTTTGAACTAAGTTTGCCCTTGGTTTCATGCTTGGTTATGCAAAGGATCACATGTGAAACATAAGCCAACCAACTTGCAAAACTACTCATTTCACTTCCTACAACTTGGTGCATTGGCTGCTGAGCTTTGCTAGGCCTCTCCCTCACCTTTGCTGCGCCAGCCATGCCTTGTACTTGCCTAGACCTTGCCCATGCCCTATCTTACACAAAGTTGACCTTTTATGCAAAAGCAAACTTACCTATCACAGCTGCACAAGTCACATCCTCTGGCCACTTGGATTAAAATATGTTATCAATTTGCAAGCTAAAGACATCAAGAGCCAAGGCTGAAACACACACATTGAACACTTACACAAAAACTCACCTCATTGCAAGTTCATTCGAATCACTCTCCACAGTCTTCAAACACTCAAACTCTCATCATCACTCAACTCACCACACCTCATAGACAAGAAACACCCCAAGCATAAGCCTGAAACAAGCCTGAAAACTCCATTGCCATCATTCACCTCAAACTGCAGTTTCATTCGAAACTCTTATCCTAGCTCACAAACACACCAACCAACACCACAAACCTTCTCAACACACTTCATAGATCACAAACAACCCCTTTTCACAGCCTGAGAGTGCCAGAATCTCATCTGCCATTGTTGACTGAACTGAAGCAGTTCCTTTCGAATCTTCTTTTCCAGCCAACACAAACTCATTTTGAGCATTCAAACACACTTGGGGGACCAAGAGGAGCAGCTTGCACTGAAGGAAGAGGCCTGAAAGTTCCTAAATTGAAAGTTGCAAATCTCAGGTAGCTCGAAATTAATTTTTCCAGAAATGATTTTTCTTGTTACAAACTTGTTCTTTATGCTCTCCTGATCATCCTGATGCTTTTAGTTTTTGAAATGGTTGTGTTTTGAGAATTTAATTTGTGTTTGAAGCTTACGAACCCTAGAACTTTCCCTCTTCGATTCAGATGATTTAGGAAAGATAAATTTGTTTTAGGTTAGGGGTTTGATTCGTGAGGGTGTTAGAAACGTTTCCCAATTCATAGATTTCATTTATATTACGTTTTGAGGAAGTTGGGTGATTTTCAGGTGAGCTTCTGGCCGGAGAAGACGACCGGAAGTCTTCTCCGGCCACCTGAATGTAATTAGGGCATAAACCAGTAATTAATGTTAGTTTGAATATGAGCCGTTGATTCCCGTTGACTGGTTGACTTCCCACCCTTTTTGATGGCCAGGATCTGTTTCATTAGCCCTAATCACATTAATTTATTTAATTAATTAGGATTAAGAAGTTTGAATCTGGACCACTAGATGACGCGCCAAGTCAACCCTCTCATTTCCAGATTGAATCCCAGCCTTGCATTCTGCTTACTTCCATTTAATTTAATTTTATTTTCATTTCTTTTCATTTAAATTGCACAATTTATTTAAAATAGCAGAAAAATCATAAAAATTATGAAACTTTTTCTTTAAGGTTTTATTAATTTTTATGACACAAAAATATTTTTATTTTGTTTTTATCATTAAAAAAGGTATTTTTAAATATTTAAAAGATTATTTTTAATTGATTAATGGGAATTAATTAATTAAAAATACTTTTAGGTATTTAAAAATTACAAAAAATTCATGAAATGTTCTAAGACATTTAGAAACATTGTCCAACCTTCAAACCAAATTTCTTTTTTGATCTTGATGCATTTTAAGAATTTTTCATGGAATTAAATCATATTTTGTGCATTATTTTGATCATATGTTTGAAAATTCATTTCTGCCTATTGGTGAAGGTTGAGACATTGATTCTTTGTGCTTTGTTTTCCATTTGACATGTATTTTCAAGGATAAAAAGGCCATGATTTGATCTTGCATTTTCTAATTGATTGGCATTTGTTTTGATAAGAACCCTAAAAAACCCTAATAACTTGCAAAAATCATATCTTGAGATTGGTAAAGAGTTGGGAGTTCCCCTTTGGGCAGGGATTCATTATAGGTCTAGGGTTTCTTTGGGTGCCATTTTCCATTTTTTATCTTAGGGTTTGCTTCTGTTTTTGGTTTGTGTTTGATGTTTGATCCATAAACCCTAATTTGGGCCTTCTCTTGCATCCCTCTTGCATTTCCTTGCATGACATGACTTGCCATTGCATTTTGTGCATTCTTATGATTCATTTGACATCTTAAGACATGTATGAAGCATCATTGATCATTGCATTACATCTTTGCCATGCCATTTGTCTTGTATGCTTCATGACATTTCATGTTTATTCATGTCCCTTAACTTGCATCATTTGCATCCATGACTTTGTATGAACATCTCTATGCCTTGTCTCATGTTTGCAGCACTTCATAACATCATAATCATCATGTGCATGCTTCTGGTTTGGCCTAGCATCATGTCATTTCATTTCATTTAGCATTGCATTGCATTTGTTTCTAACATTTCAGGTGGTAAGTAAACTTGAGAAGTGAATTTGCCTTCACTTCTCATAACTTTTCTTCTCATCTCTCTTGCATAGCATGCTGCATTTATACATGTGTTTGAGTTTGAGCTTGCTCATTCCTGCTTCTCCCACTTTCTTTCTTCAAGTGACTTGACTTCTTGAATGAAGCAAGTCACTTTGCTTCTCTTGATCCTGTTCATCTGCTTCCTGGTGGTTCCATTGAAGATCTTCTTGGTGAAACCTCACAAACTTTAGGATCAACCAAGCATGATAATGAATTAGGGTTTTGATTAGTCTCCCCTCATAGTTTTTACCTTTATGTCTCTTTGTGTCTCTCTTCTCATCTCATAATCAGGGACTAAACCCTAAAGGCTTTAAGACTTTGTGATTAAGCTTATGCCTGCATCCTTCTCTTAGGATGGAGTGTATAACTTTAATCCTAAGTATTAAACCCTTAAGGTGTTTAAATCTCTTAATCAATTCACTTAATAAATGTCAAGACATCACACTTGTAACTTGGGCCTTGCATTAGGGTTCTAATTCTTCCTTGACTGGTTAAGAAGGACTAACCCTAGAGTTAATGGACAAGTCCCCCTCAAGTTGCCTTACAAATCATAAAAATCACTTCATCATCATATCATTAATAAAATCCACTTAATCAAAGGCTTGTTTTGTCATGAGTTTAATCCCTAATCATGGATTAAGTTGAGGAGCTTTCCTCAGCTTAAACATTCTCATCTACTATCCTTCTATTAGGATGGTGTAAGGGGTCTGTTTAATCCTTGATTATGGCTTAACCTCATTACTCAACACTAAACAAAATCACAAAAACATCTAAATAATCACAGGTAGGTTAATGATCTTAATTCTGCACCAAAGGTGATTAAGTGTGAGAATCTGACTTCACATTTAAGGTGTTCTCATTACCCCTAATCAGAGGGAAGATGTGATGAGTTTACTAACCCATTGGTTTAGGCTTAAGCTCATTATCCTATGACAAACTCAAAAAAGCAATAAAAGACTGAAAATTCAAAAAATAAACAATAATCGTCTCCTTCGGGATTCTTTTCTCACCTCCCTCATTCACAAACGAGAACTTGCTTCTTCCGTCTAATGCAAGACAGTTTGCATCTGTGCCAGACAGATCATACACTTGAGCATAGACTAGTAAGCAGTTCACAAGTCAATTCATCTTTCAGTCTCTTTGGGTCGAACTACGGTGTTCTGACTTCCTCATTGCACGAGAGGATACGTAGGCATAACTTAACAGTTATCGAACAAAAGTCTCTGTATATTCCCCCTCCTTCCAGCATTATTCTTTGAGCCTCATTATCATGAGCATCTTATTCTTGTCTTTACACTGACACTTTCATACTTCACATCACTTATACACTTCACACTGACACCTGTACATTCCTTTCCAGCTATTTTATACACAAATTGCACTGACACTACCCCTTTAAAACACAAATCTTTCAAGCGTGGATCCCGTCGAGTACGGCGGACAATCTGGGTGCTAATACCTTCCCAGGTTGTAACCAACCCCCTTTCTCAGTCTCTCTGGTTCGCAAACCGTCTTATCCGTATCTTTCTAGGTTTATGCAGCATTACCTTTCCTCCGGGATAAAAATGCCTAGCTGGCGACTCTTTTCATCTCCAGTGAGTTCACGGCTGTGTGTTCTCACTGTTCCCTTCGCCGACCGTTCGCGTCTGTACCTTTATCTGACCTGGTGTCACTTATCGGGAGCGACAGCTTGGCGACTCTGCTGGGGATCCTTATACTGCAACCAGGGCTTCTGGTTCTTTTTGTGGGTTCCTCCTAGCGCTTGATTGATTTGTGTTTATTGGGGTGTTATGTGTTATTTGTGTTTGTATATTTGCTTTATTTATTGCTTTCTGTACAGCTTTATTTACCGCTTTCTTTATTGCATTTGTATATATCATACTGTCACTGTTGCTGGCTGGATCTGGTTTCCTTGTTTTTTGGTGGGTGGGTATTTCATTGAGAGTTAAGGTCCTACACCTGGGACCTGAGTGACACCTAGGATAGAGTGAATCATATTCTTTCCCATTCCATTTCGGTCTGGTGCGGGAATATGAAACACGGTTCAGATATGGGTTTCTTCTTGAGAACTCTGTGTTGCGGATTTCCTGCAATGCTAGGGGGATCTGGGAAGCCTGCTAAGTCTGGATGACCTTTTAGTTTGACCTTCAGAAACTGAGGTGAATTAGAGGAGGAATTGTTATGGTTATTGTAAACACTGTACCTCCGGGTTAGAAGTGTTTACACTTCTCATAACTGATCCAAGTCTGAGGATCCTTGTTCTAGATCACCACCTGTGAGGGGGTTGGGCTGTTTACAGGTTTGCAGGTACCTTGACCTCAGAATACCCTGTTATTTTGACTTTGTTAAGAATGCTCCATGTTGGATAGTTCTTGTGATTCTAAAACCCTGGACATGTGGCTCTTTATTTGAGTCCCCTACCCTGGTTACTGGATTTATAGACCTCCATCTGGAATTCTTGAACACACATGGATCTATACCAAGGCAGTTAATCAGATCCAGCTCAGTCACAAACCCCTTGCATTTCATTTGCATACATACTCATTGCATCATATTGACATGTGCTTATTTGTGTTTCAGGGTATCCATTTCTCATCTGGTTTTGGTTTTGACCCCATCTGCAGTTTTGACCCATCTCCATCAGCACTTGCTTCAGTTTGTCAGCTATACTTCATTTACTTGCACTAGCCAGCCAGTGGCCCACTCCTCAGCATCTTCATCAGCACTCATCCTACTCAGTCTCAGCATCATGGCTCCAAAGAAAAGCAACATCACCTATCATTTCTTCCAACCAGACTTATCAGACATCAGGAGGATCCAAACCCTGATCACTCCAGATCACATTCCTTTGTTCAGGGAGAGTTATGGAGATATACTGGACATGGTTATGGATCTGGACCCTTCTCAGAGGAGCCTCATCCACACCTGCATTCAGTTTTATGATCCTCCATTGAGATGTTTCACCTTTCAAGACTTTCAGTTGGGTCCTCTTTTGGAAGAATACTCATATTTGGTTGGTTTGCCTATCAAGAGAGAAATCCCTTTCAACCCTGAAATGGTCTTTCCCAGCAATGGAGAGATAGCAAAAGCTTTGCACCTGGAACCTCTGTTGATTGAACAACACTTGACCTCTAAAGCTGGGATCCTTGGATTTCATCTGGACTTCCTGATTTCTCAAGCTAGTTTGAAGGCCTCCTTGGGGGAGTGGAAAGCTGTTTGTGCTCTGTTGGCCTTAAGTGTATATGGAATTGTGCTGTTTGCAGATGAGCCTCGATTCATCAGCAAAAGTGCAATCCATTTGTTCATCCTGAAGAACCCAGTGCCAACTTTACTGGGAGATCTCTATTACTCAGTACATCAGAGAAATGAGAAGCAGAGGGGGAGATTAGCAAGAATTTGTGCCCCATTATTCCATACTTGGCTCCTCAGGCATCTACCCAGGACAGATGCATTTCTCAACCCTCATCAGCAAAGCAACTGGGCTAAGAGACTCACTGTCCTAACTTCAGCAGATATCAGATGGTGTACTCAGAGCACCAAGGGCAAAGATATGATCACCAGCTGTGGGCACTTTCCCAATGTGCCTCTAATAGGAGTTAAGGGAAGTATCAATTACAACCCTCTGTTGTTCAGAAGGCAATTGGGCTATGCACTAGTTCATACTCCTAGGGAGCAGGATCTAGCTGAGACCCTCTACTGTGAGAACAAGATTAGTCTGACAACTGTTAGGCAGGCTGCCTGGGCCTGGGATCATGTTCAGACTAAGGGAATCACCATTCTGGGGAAGTGCAATAATGTGGCGTCAGTCCAATATTATGAGTGGTCCCATGCTAGGGCCCAATTCTCTGGAATGCCTTTCACCATAGAAGATATGCCTGAGTCATCTTCAGCACCACCCCCTGCCACTATCAGTCTGTAGGAGTTTGAAAACCTGAAGGAAAGGAATGAGAAGTTATCCCAAGCCTTGCAGAAGACCCTCCGGGAGAGGAGTGAAGGTATGAGGGAGATTGAGAGATTGGAGAAATTGAGGGTAGAACACTTGACCAAGATTGAGAAGTCTGGGGAGTATATCAACAAGTCTAAAGCCGGTGAGCAGATTCTGAAGAATGCTTGTAAAGAAGCCCAGTTCCAAAGAGCAAGAACAGACTTGTATTTGAAAGAGAGTCAGGCCAGGTGGGTCCGGATCACTGAGGCCCGTACTCTAGAAGACAAGAGAGCTCAAGACAAGATGGAGCAGATGGAAAAGGCCCTGGCAGCAGCCCAGGAAGAAATATCAGAGCTGAAAATCAAAGCAGGATTGAAGAGGTCTAAGGACCAAAGTCAGAGCAGGAAATTGACTGCAGCTGTTGCAACAAGAAACCTTCTCATCAGAAGTCTCACGGAGCGTCCGGCTGATCCTGTGACCGAAGCACTTCTCAAGGAAGTTCGTGAGGATGAGTTTGGCCTTGGGGTTTGATCATTTGCTTGTTGTTGTTCCTTTTCCATGTACTTTTGCTTTTTGTGATGTATTTTGGCCCCTTTGAGGGTTTGTGTTGTAAAAATGAACAAGTTGTATTATTTCACCCTTTGTAATATATTTGTGTTGGTTTCTATTTGGGCTCACATCAAAAGCAACTTCAACAGCATCACCTTCAAGGGTCTGGGAGGGTCAAAACTGAAGACCAAACCGGATACCTTGAGAGCAAATAAGCATAACTGCATTGCATGCTAACCCCTTTGTTTGTTTTGTAGGTTTTTGTTTTGTTGTTGCTAACCTCTGTTGTGATGTTCAGGAATTATTGCTCGCCGCCGGGTATTTCCTCTCAACAGGCCACACAGGTATCCAACTAGAATCAACCTTCCGGGAATTCAGATGGATCAAGTTCAACAAGATCTTGCTGATGTCAGAAATCAGCTAGCCAATGAAAGATTGGAGATGAGAACACAGATGACGCAGTTCATGGAGGTTATGAACAACATGGCTCAGAGCCAGGAGAGACTGAGAGCTATGGTGGAAAGGCAGAACCAAGATGAGCCTCATGTGGGGACTGCAGGCACAAGTAATAATGAAAGGGTGCAGCCACATGTTACCCCCCCGGTGTTTGGTCCACATCTACATCCTGAGATTAATATCCCTGCAAACGTTCAAGGGACAGCCACCGCGGCCAGAGTACTTCAAGAAGATCCTCAGGAGGACCAATTTACTGTAATGGGTGCTGGAGAGGAAACTTATGACAGGAGATTGGAAGAAATAGCTGAGAAGTTAAGATCCTTAGAATCTCAAAATTCTTTGGGTTTTGACGTGATGGATATGGGCTTAGTAGACGGGGTTAGGATTCCCCACAAGTTCAAGCCTCCATGTTTTGAAAAGTATAATGGGACTTCTTGTCCTCGAACCCATCTGCAATCTTTTCTCGGAAGATTAAAAGCTTACACCATGGACGAGAAATTGTGGATGTTCTACTTCGAAGATAGCTTGACTGGAGCTTCTAGGGAATGGTATTCCCATCTGACGAGAGCAACTGTGAGATGCTGGAAGGACCTGGCAGAGGCCTTCATCAGACAGTATCAATATAATCTGGATATGGCACCCAATAGGACCCTCCTAATGGGAATGTCACAGTCTTCGAGGGAGAGTTTCCGAGAGTATGCCCAAAGGTGGAGGCAACTGGCTGCTGCTGTTCAACCACCAATGTCTGAGAGAGAAATGGCAGACATGTTTATGAACACTCTTCAGGGAACGTATATTGACAGGTTGGCTGCTTTCTCTTCCACCAGCTTCGCAGATGTTGTCATAGCTGGGGAGAGGATTGAAAGCCTGTTAAAGGTGGGTAAGATCTCAGACAACGGTGCAAGCTCGTCCAGTAGTACAAGAAAGCCTTTTGCAGGCCCGAGAAGAACTGGCGAGACCAATGCCATCCACACCAACAGGGGTAGGCCCCAATATGCTCAGAGGTCAATAGCAGCAGTCACTATCCCTGCTCCAGCTCATCCTCAGCCAGTCTATCAACCTCCTCAACAAAACTTCCAACAACAACCTCAGTATCATCAGAATCAATATCCTCCAAGAAACAACTACAACAACAACAATAGCAACAACAATCAACAGAGGCCATTTCAACAGAGGCCCTCCCAAGCTAACCGAGTGATCGACCCGATCCCCATGCCATACGCTGCTTTGCTGCCACAACTTCTGAAACTCAACCTGGTTGAGCTAAGAACGTTGGCACCGCCGGATCCCAACAGTCTACCAAGGAACTATGACTCCAATGCTAGGTGTGCTTTCCATTCAAACGCACCTGGCCACAGTACAGAAAAATGCAGGGCTCTGCATATGAAGGTACAAGACTTGGTGGACTCCAAGGCTCTGAATTTTGCACCTCCGCCCAATGTCAACAAAAACCCAATGCCACACCATGGTGGTCCTCGAATTAATGCTATTGAAGAAGACCAACAGTCTTATTTGATAACTAGTGTGGATCAGATCAGGACACCATTGGTGGAAATCAAAGCTCAGCTCCGTGAAAACAATATATTTCCAGGGTGTGAACTAGGATGCCCATACTGCAATATTTCATGGAATGGGTGTGAGGACTTGAGGAATGGCATTAACAGCCTTATTCAGAGTGGCCTACTCCAGATCACTACATCATTCCCGACAAATCCGACAACTTCATCAGCAACGGTTTCAGACCCTCCTACAACTGCAGCAACTAATGCTCCCAACAATTCATCAGCACCATCAACAAGTACTTCACCTGTCCTTCCGAATGATCAGTTTTCAACAGTTTCTCCTGCTACAACTTCAGCTTCATTCCATTTCGACTCTCCATCAACAACAACAACAGTCCTTCCAACGGAACCTCCTACAACTCCAGCAAACAATCATGAAGATGTCTCCACAGTTACCATATTCTACGATCCAGAAAATAATTCCGCCTACCATTCAGAAGGTGCTGCTCCCGCTAGAGCACCAGTCACAATCTTTTATGATCCACAAACAATAACAGTCCCTTCAGCAGCAGCAATCAGTCCGGTCACTGTCACGATACCTGGACCTGTACCATATGAAAGCGATAGGGCCATCCCTTGGCACTATGGCTCTGACTTGTATTGCGAGGGGAAAAGAATCACTCTTGAAACATCAGCACCTGCACCACAAATTGATAATGTGGGCGGAGGCGGAGGCTTCACCCGAAGCGGACGTCTCTTTGCTTCACAAGTCCAAAGACCTACTGCCGAAGCAGAAGCTGCTGCCAAGGCAAAAGGAAAAAGCCCGGTGCAGGAAGATCTAGCTGCCAAAGAAGCCCTGAAGACTCCATTCGATCAGGAAGTTGATGAGTTTATGAGAATCATCAAAAAGAGTGACTACAAAATTGTGGATCAACTTCACCAGACGCCATCCAAAATCTCTATCCTCTCACTGCTTATGTGCTCCGAAGCCCATCGGAATGCACTACTGAAAGTACTGCACGCAGCTTACGTGCCCGAGGAGATTACTGTCAACCAATTGGAAACCGTTGTTGGAAATGTTACTGCTAGCAATGGGCTAGGGTTTACCAATTCTGACCTGACAGTGGATGGCCGCAATCACAACAAAGCCTTGCACATAACCATGGAATGCAAAGGAGCTGTCCTTTCACATGTGCTGGTGGACACAGGATCATCCCTGAATGTCTTACCAAAGAAGGCTCTGGTGAAGCTTGAATATGATGGACTGGCATTGAGACCCAGCAACCTGGTGGTTAGAGCTTTTGATGGCTCGAAGAGATCGGTTCTGGGAGAGATTGAGCTGCCTGTGACAATTGGCCCACAGACCTTTAAAACTACCTTTTATGTGATGGACATTCAGCCCGCCTACAGCTGTTTGTTGGGTAGACCCTGGATTCACGCCGCCGGCGCAATAACGTCTACCCTTCACCAAAAGTTAAAATTTGAGTGGGAAGGTCAAGTTGTCACAATCTGTGGAGAGGAGGACATTTTTGTTAGCCATCTGGCTACTTATAAATACATTGAGATGGATGGAGAGATCCATGAAACAATGAGCCAAGGTTTTGAAGCCTTGAACGTCAATGAAGCATCTGCTGTATCTGGTATCTCCATGTCATCTTACCAACAAGCCCGGAAGGTTGTTGAAGAAGGAACTGCCCTAGGCTGGGGCAAGGTCTTAGCTGTGGAGGAGAAGAAGGACAAATTTGGGTTGGGATACAGACCAACTCAACATCAAGTGAAGGCTGCTGGAGAGCCTGGTTTTGTCAGTGGGGGAATGCTTACCCCCGATGCTATCAACTGTCTGGAAGACGAGCTGGAAGAGGAGCGCAACCTAGAGATTTGGATTCGTCCGAAGATCCCGGGGAGCAGTATCTCGAACTGGTCTTCCCAGGAAATTATAAGTGTTACTCGAGCAGAGTAATTATTATTTCCTGTATTTTTTATAAGCATGCATCAAAGTCTTGCATCTTGCCCGAGATGACAAGACTCATTTTGTAATCAGGGCCATATGTACTTTTGTGCAAACAAGATTAAAATATTGAAATATCAGACAATCTTTTTGCAAACGAGTCTTTTTCTTTCTGCTCACTGTTTTTTCCATTTTTCTTTTTGTACAAAAATAAATGGCGGTGTTTTCAAAATGATAACTTCATTTCACTTTTTTCTAAAGCAAGATTAAAATCAATCACTAAAATGAACAACTTAACCCTTGCAGAAAGTGCCTTCCTGACAGCACCGACAACAGCACGGCTATGACATCGTATGACTTTGACAATCCAATCAATCAAGCTGATGAAGGGGTTGATGAAGAATATGAGCTTCCTGAAGAGCTAGCCAGATTGTTAAGGCAAGAGGAAAAGGTTATCACTCCTCACCAGGAGGAGGTTGAAGTGATCAATCTTGGTACAGAGGAAAATGTGAAAGAAGTCAAGATCGGGGCCTGCCTGCAAGACTCAGTGAAGAAGCAACTGACAGATCTGCTTCAAGAGTATGTTGATGTGTTTGCTTGGTCGTATCAAGATATGCCAGGGTTGGATACTGACATTGTTGTGCACAAGTTGCCTTTGAGAGAAGAATGCCCACCGGTCAAACAGAAGCTGCGCCGAACTCGTCCAGACATGGCTATGAAAATCAAGGAAGAGGTACAAAAGCAATGGGACGCCGGGTTCCTTGCTGTGACTAGTTATCCGCCGTGGGTTGCTAACATAGTACCTGTGCCTAAGAAGGACGGCAAAGTAAGAATGTGTGTTGATTACCGGGATCTGAACAGAGCCAGCCCGAAGGATGACTTCCCATTACCTCACATCGATGTATTGGTGGATAATACGGCTCAGTTCTCGGTATTCTCCTTCATGGATGGATTTTCAGGATATAATCAGATCAAGATGTCACCTGAAGACATGGAGAAGACAACATTCATTACACCTTGGGGCACGTTCTGTTACAAAGTGATGCCATTCGGACTGAAGAATGCTGGTGCCACATATCAACGGGCTATGGTGACATTATTCCACGATATGATCCACAAAGAAATAGAATGTTATGTGGATGATATGATCGCCAAATCCCTTACAGAGGAAGATCACCTGGTAAATCTGCTCAAGTTATTCAAGCGTCTGAGGAAGTACCAATTGAAGCTGAACCCCAACAAGTGCACATTCGGGGTGCGATCCGGTAAGCTGCTGGGCTTTATTGTAAGCGAGAAAGGGATTGAGGTTGACCCTGATAAAGTCAAGGCTATACAAGAGATGCCTGCACCGAAGACTGAAAAAGAAGTTCGAGGGTTCTTAGGTCGATTGAACTACATTTCAAGGTTCATATCTCACCTTACAGCAACCTGTGAACCCTTGTTCAAGCTGTTAAGAAAAGAACAAACGGTCAGGTGGAACGAAGACTGCCAGAAGGCTTTTGACAAGATCAAGGAATATCTGCAAGAACCTCCAATCCTTATGCCGCCAGTTGAAGGAAGACCTCTGATTATGTACTTGACAGTGTTAGAAGAGTCGATGGGGTGTGTGCTGGGCCAGCATGACGAGTCTGGTCGAAAAGAGTATGCAATATACTACCTAAGCAAAAAGTTTACCGACTGTGAACAACGTTATTCACTGCTCGAGAAAACTTGCTGTGCTTTAGCGTGGGCTGCTCGCCGACTAAGGCAGTATATGTTGACCCACACTACCTTGTTAATCTCAAAAATGGACCCAGTCAAGTACATATTCGAGAAGCCAGCTCTTACCGGACGGGTTGCAAGATGGCAGATGATTCTCACAGAATACGACATACAGTACACATCTCAGAAAGCCATCAAGGGCAGTGTACTATCTGAATATCTTGCTGAGCAACCTATTGATGACTACCAGCCAATGAGGTTTGACTTCCCTGATGAGGACATCATGTTCATTAAAGCAAAAGATCACGAAGAGCCTATTCACACTGAAGGGCCTGACCCGGAGGAAGAATGGACTATGATGTTTGATGGGGCTGTTAACATGAATGGCCGTGGTGTTGGCGCAGTACTTATTACACCTAAAGGAGTTCACATGCCTTTCTCGGCAAAACTCGCTTTCAACTGCACTAACAACGAAGCTGAATACGAAGCTTGCATTATGGGTCTTGAGGAAGCCATTGACCTCAGGATCAAGACATTGACCGTATTCGGAGATTCAGCTTTGGTAATCAATCAGACCAACGGAAAATGGTACACCCACCAAGATCATCTGATACCTTACAGGGATTATACAAGAAGATTATTGACTTTCTTCACAACAGTCAAACTTGAGTATATCCCTCGGGACGAGAATCAGTTTGCGGATGCTCTTGCTACCATTTCGTCCATGATCAAAGTTCAAGCTACTAACTTTGTACCTCAGATTTCAGTATCGAGACTTGATAGACCAGCATATGTATTTGCAGCAGATATTGCTGAAGATGATAAGCCTTGGTTCCACGACATCAAATGCTTCTTGGAGGATCAAACATACCCACCTGGAGCATCTTCCAATGATAAGAAGACTTTAAGAAGGCTTGCTGGAAGTTTCTTTCTGAACGCTGATGGATCTTTATACAAGAGGAACTTTGATATGGTACTCCTCAGATGTGTTGACAAGACGGAAGCAGATCTACTGATGCATGAAGTGCATGAAGGCTCTTTCGGTACCCATGCTGGAGGGCATGCAATGGCTAAGAAGCTGTTAAGATCAGGCTATTACTGGATCACAATGGATGCAGACTGTTGTGCCTATGCCAGGAAATGTCATAAATGCCAGATCTACGCAGATAAAGTGCATGTACCTCCCAATCCTTTGAACATAATGTCTTCACCCTGGCCCTTTGCCATGTGGGGCATCGATATGATTGGTAAAATTGAGCCAACTGCTTCAAATGGCCACAGATTCATCCTGGTCGCCATCGACTATTTCACAAAGTGGGTTGAAGCAGCCTCATATGCAAATGTCACCAGGCAAGTGGTAGCGCGATTTTTGAAAAGAGATATCATCTGTAGATATGGAGTGCCCGAGCGAATCATTACTGATAATGGTTCCAACTTGAACAACAAAATGATGGCAGAACTGTGCCGAGACTTCAAGATCCAACATCACAATTCTTCTCCTTACAGGCCAAAGATGAACGGCGCTGTTGAGGCAGCTAACAAGAATATCAAGAAGATTGTGCAGAAGATGGTAATCACATACAAAGACTGGCACGAAATGCTACCATTTGCCTTGCATGGGTACCGCACGTCAATCAGAACATCCACTGGGGCAACACCGTACCAACTTGTATATGGTATGGAAGCAGTCCTACCTGTTGAAGTTGAATTACCCTCTCTACGAGTTTTGATGGATGTTAAACTGAGTGAAGCAGAATGGGTACGGTCCCGATTCGAACAACTGAGTCTGATCGAAGAGAAGAGATTGGCTGCGATCTGCCATGGACAGCTATATCAGAAGAGAATGAAGAAAGCCTTCGATCAGAAAGTTAGGCACCGGGAGTACCAAGTGGGAGATCTTGTGCTGAAAAAAATCCTCCCTCCTCATACAGACCACAGGGGAAAATGGACTCCGAATTATGAAGGACCATTCGTGGTGAAGAAAGTTTTCTCTGGTGGAGCACTGATGCTCAGCACCATGGATGGTGAAGATTTCCCATCCCCTGTGAATTCAGATGCAGTTAAAAAATACTTCGCATAAAATGACCCGCTGGACATAAAAACAGAATGTAAGTCCAGGCAAAAATAGAGCATCCCGGCGAGTCAAAAAACAGAATAAAAGACTCGGGCAAAAGTAAGGGAAAATGAATAAAAAATGTACACCCGCTGAGTTGAAAAGCCGCATTGGACAGCTCAGGCAAAAATGGGTATCCCGATGGATTGAAAACCCGAAAGGGCGATCCATGCAAAATAAGGGAATAAGCGAACAACTGCATTCTGAATTCGTCTGTATTACCTACAACTTGGTAAGCTTCAAAGGATCAAGCTTCAATCAGAATCAACTCTCTCCAGAAAGCGAGACGAGAAGAACGTCATTGTCATACGAGTCATAGCAGGAGAGGAAGCTCCTCAAAGCGTCGTCAACACCGCCAGCACTTTATTTCTCAATTTGTAACAATCTCCTCATTTCAGGAGATATGTTTCTTTGACTGTATCTTGCCAATTCAGGGCACGTGAATTAATAAAATCAGACTTTCAGTCACGCTTCGTCTTTTTACATTTACGTTTTGCAAAGAGTTGTCTGATATCTCTAAAATACAATTGCATAAGTACAGATGCCTTCTCTAAAAACAAAACACATGCTTACAGGGAATGTGATTATTCTCGAAAGTACTTAACTCCTATGACGGAGTCCAGTAAGGGATACCTCGGGACCTTTTGTACGTTTCATTATCTTTGCAGGATTGCAGGTATCCAGAACGCAACCTGGGGCATGCAAGTTACGTCTCAACAGGTAGGCGAATCATGATCAACTTGGTTTATCTTCCACATGGCACTAGAAGGTGCCCATTTCCCCAGCGGAGCTGCCGAATCAGCATGCACTCAATCTCAGCATCTGAAATGCTCTTCCCCCAGCTGAGTAGCTCCCCATTGCCTTCCCCAGCAAAGTTGCCAAGTCAACAAACAAGCTTAACACTCAGAATGCTCTATCCCCAGCGGAGTTGCCTCTTGTTGCTCTCCCCAGCTGAGTTATCAACAGCATTCCCCAGCCGAGTTGCCATCCTTCCTCAGCAGAATGCAGAAATCAGGGAATCATCTCCCCACAAAGTCCCCAGCCTCTATTCAGAAGAGCAACGCACGAGGAAGTCACAACAGAGTGAAGAAAGCTTCTACGAACCCCAGCTGGGTCTCCCGTATTATAAGGATATGTCGATCAGTGACCTATATTCCCCAAGCAGATACACCAATGATCTCATCCCCAGCTGGGATGTCTTCCTCAGCAGATCAGCCAGAGATCTTCGCAGCAACGAGATCCGAGTCCCGGATCTGTGCTTCTTTGCATAATCATAGCATTTGCATCACAATATACCCTCAAAGCGTAGCATTCCGTCTAATACGGAGCATTACGGCAAAAATCAAACGCATAGCATAATCATAAGTCATGTTGTGAATTGAACACTTGTAAATATTGGCAATCCGTCGTTATACAGAATAGTTCCCCCAAAATCCCCCAGAATCCCAGCAAAAGCAGTTGCCCCATATTCAAATACCAGCATGCACCTCTTGGTACCCGTCCGTGCCATTGTTCCCCAGTAAAGTCGCCTGAACAAACAAGATCACCCGTATTACAGATACTCCCTGACACCCATCCGTGTCAAATCACCAACAGAAAGCCAAAGACACCCTCTTTGCACTTACACATACTTGTATATACACTTTCTTGACACCCGTCCGTGTCATGTCCCCAGCGCAGTCGCTTACACTTTTGCAACCCATATACTTGTTAATATTATACTTTTCTCTCTTGGCACCCGTCCGTGTCATTCTCCCCAGCAGATAGACACTCATCAATACATTATATATACACTCGCTACTCATCGGTACGCTTATACAGATACTCGTCCGTATCTTGTATACATCACCACTCATAACCCCACAGATTCGACAGTAGTCCTTGTTCTTTGTTAACCCGTTGGTACTCGTCCGTACCATCATCTCAGAACATTGCGTCTAGTGTTTGTTTCTACATGATACTCATCCGTATCATAGTCTTAGGGATGCTCGTCCGCATCTTTAATCCGTACACCGTGTCAAACACTTATGTCTTCCTGAATATAGATACTCGTCTGTGTCTACTATTCCCCAGAAGAGTCCCTTCAGATGCAACACTCGTCCGTGTTCTTTGTTAACCAGTTAATACTCGTCCGTATCATCATCTCTGAACATGTGTCAGTTTGTTTCTACGTGATACTCGTCCGTATCATAGTCTTAAGGATGCTCGTCCGCATCTTTAATCTATACACAATACCAAACACTTATACCTTTTGTCTCTTGAATGTAAACGCTCGCCCGTGTTTACTATCTCCCCAGTAGATCGCCAACAAAGCAAATCTTTCCTTTTTATCTAACACTCGTCCTGTGTTATGATAACCCTGAGAGCAGCCGTACCCTGCTGAGTGGTCGTCCTCCACTTCTTGATGGTCGTCCTCCATCATGCTCATCCGATGGCCGTCCCCATCGTTGATTTTAGCAGCCGTCCCCTGCTAGGTGGTCGTCCTCCACCTCTTGATGATCGTCCTTCATCATTTTATCCAATGGCCGTCCCCATTGTTGATTTTGGTTATCTGACATTCGCCCTATGTCATGATAAACCCTGAGAGCAGCCGTCCCCTGCTGAGTGGTCGTCCTCCACTTCTTGATGGTCGTCCTCCATCATGCTCGTCCGATGGCCGTCCCCATCGTTGACCTTTTCTATCCGATGGCCGTCCCCATCATCGATGTCTTCGGCAGCCGTACCCTGCCAGGTGGTCGTCCTCCACCTTTGATGGCCGTCCCCATCATATTTACTTTTTATTCCCAACAGAGCAGCCGTCCCCTGCTAGGTGATCGTCCTTCACCTTTGATGGCCGTACCCCATCATCTGTTTATTTCATTTATTCTTTAACCCGATGGCCGTCCCCGTCGTGGTCCCTTTTCCTTTTAGCCCGATGGCCGTCCCCATCGTTGGTTACTTTACCTTTATGAACTTGATGGCCGTCCCCGTCATGTTTCATTAATTCCCAGAGAACCCTACTTTATCTTGATGGCCGTCCCCATCATATTTTGACTTTCCCCAGCTAGTCGGCCGTCCCCGTCTTAGCTTTTCCTTACATCCCCAGCATGTCGGCCGTCCCCGTCATTGCTATTTACCCAGCAGTCGTCCTCTGCTCGACGGTCGTCCTCCGTCGCCCACACTTACAATATACCTTACTTAATCTATATCCCTTTTCTCCTCCATTTTGTGAGTGCAAATTTTGGATTGTCTTTGGTATTCAACCACAAGTTATCTTGTTTGGCCTGTTAAGCCATCGCTTACATCCTGCACAGCTAACTCATGTTTGAATAGGGGCAGCTGTAAACACCCCAAATTTGCCCTCACCCATTCACACCATGGCTTGTGATCATCTCATATGCATAAACACAATCATATCATCTCATATCTCATTTTTTGATTCACTGCATAGCTTCTAAGGCATCTGCACCTAGGGTTTGTGATCTGAGCAATCCCAATGCTTCTTGAGCCATTCCAAAGGCCACCAATCAACTCAAAGAGGTCCATATGTGTTCTTGTATCATGTTACATCCTCACAAAGTCAAAAATGCAGAGGAATCACAAGAACTAGGGTTTGAGTGGATGCAGAGCCAGGTTGAACTGCACAGTTGACTGAAAATTAGGGTTTTGGTTTCAGAGGCCATAACTCCAATTTTTTTTTTGGTCATTCTTGTTTCCATTGATCTCTATATGGTATAGGGAGTATGCATATCAATTTTCATGAAGAAATTCCATGGGGAAGTCATCTGATCAAGAGTTGACTTTTCAGACAAGTCAGTGCAAAATCAGGGCATCTGAGGCCCCCAATGACCCAACCAATGGGTGATCTTCATCATTTTGAGTGTATATGATCTTTATTTGATCATGGAAGAAGGTTGAAGTGCATAAAATCAAGAATTTAGGGTTTTTGCAAAAGTTGACTTTTTGAGGCATAATTGACTTTTCAAGAATGCATCATTTTAGGTCATTTTTCAAGCCTTGATTCTTGATCCAAAAAGGCTTCAAATGGAAAAACTTTGGTCATGAAAGTTGTAGATCTCATCTTTCCCTTTCCAAAAAGTACAAGAACATGATCAAACTCTTCTTGGATCAAAAGTTATGACCATGCAAAGTTGCCAAAAATCATTTATTTTCAAGTTATGCATCAAGTGGAAATTTTGCAAAGTCTTGGATCAAAACACATTGCAGCCTCTAATGCATCTCAAATTAGCATGTGAACTTTCTCTAAGTTACAAAAATCAGATTTTGAACTAAGTTTGCCCTTGGTTTCATGCTTGGTTATGCAAAGGATCACATGTGAAACATAAGCCAACCAACTTGCAAAACTACTCATTTCACTTCCTACAACTTGGTGCATTGGCTGCTGAGCTTTGCTAGGCCTCTCCCTCACCTTTGCTGCGCCAGCCATGCCTTGTACTTGCCTAGACCTTGCCCATGCCCTATCTTACACAAAGTTGACCTTTTATGCAAAAGCAAACTTACCTATCACAGCTGCACAAGTCACATCCTCTGGCCACTTGGATTAAAATATGTTATCAATTTGCAAGCTAAAGACATCAAGAGCCAAGGCTGAAACACACACATTGAACACTTACACAAAAACTCACCTCATTGCAAGTTCATTCGAATCACTCTCCACAGTCTTCAAACACTCAAACTCTCATCATCACTCAACTCACCACACCTCATAGACAAGAAACACCCCAAGCATAAGCCTGAAACAAGCCTGAAAACTCCATTGCCATCATTCACCTCAAACTGCAGTTTCATTCGAAACTCTTATCCTAGCTCACAAACACACCAACCAACACCACAAACCTTCTCAACACACTTCATAGATCACAAACAACCCCTTTTCACAGCCTGAGAGTGCCAGAATCTCATCTGCCATTGTTGACTGAACTGAAGCAGTTCCTTTCGAATCTTCTTTTCCAGCCAACACAAACTCATTTTGAGCATTCAAACACACTTGGGGGACCAAGAGGAGCAGCTTGCACTGAAGGAAGAGGCCTGAAAGTTCCTAAATTGAAAGTTGCAAATCTCAGGTAGCTCGAAATTAATTTTTCCAGAAATGATTTTTCTTGTTACAAACTTGTTCTTTATGCTCTCCTGATCATCCTGATGCTTTTAGTTTTTGAAATGGTTGTGTTTTGAGAATTTAATTTGTGTTTGAAGCTTACGAACCCTAGAACTTTCCCTCTTCGATTCAGATGATTTAGGAAAGATAAATTTGTTTTAGGTTAGGGGTTTGATTCGTGAGGGTGTTAGAAACGTTTCCCAATTCATAGATTTCATTTATATTACGTTTTGAGGAAGTTGGGTGATTTTCAGGTGAGCTTCTGGCCGGAGAAGACGACCGGAAGTCTTCTCCGGCCACCTGAATGTAATTAGGGCATAAACCAGTAATTAATGTTAGTTTGAATATGAGCCGTTGATTCCCGTTGACTGGTTGACTTCCCACCCTTTTTGATGGCCAGGATCTGTTTCATTAGCCCTAATCACATTAATTTATTTAATTAATTAGGATTAAGAAGTTTGAATCTGGACCACTAGATGACGCGCCAAGTCAACCCTCTCATTTCCAGATTGAATCCCAGCCTTGCATTCTGCTTACTTCCATTTAATTTAATTTTATTTTCATTTCTTTTCATTTAAATTGCACAATTTATTTAAAATAGCAGAAAAATCATAAAAATTATGAAACTTTTTCTTTAAGGTTTTATTAATTTTTATGACACAAAAATATTTTTATTTTGTTTTTATCATTAAAAAAGGTATTTTTAAATATTTAAAAGATTATTTTTAATTGATTAATGGGAATTAATTAATTAAAAATACTTTTAGGTATTTAAAAATTACAAAAAATTCATGAAATGTTCTAAGACATTTAGAAACATTGTCCAACCTTCAAACCAAATTTCTTTTTTGATCTTGATGCATTTTAAGAATTTTTCATGGAATTAAATCATATTTTGTGCATTATTTTGATCATATGTTTGAAAATTCATTTCTGCCTATTGGTGAAGGTTGAGACATTGATTCTTTGTGCTTTGTTTTCCATTTGACATGTATTTTCAAGGATAAAAAGGCCATGATTTGATCTTGCATTTTCTAATTGATTGGCATTTGTTTTGATAAGAACCCTAAAAAACCCTAATAACTTGCAAAAATCATATCTTGAGATTGGTAAAGAGTTGGGAGTTCCCCTTTGGGCAGGGATTCATTATAGGTCTAGGGTTTCTTTGGGTGCCATTTTCCATTTTTTATCTTAGGGTTTGCTTCTGTTTTTGGTTTGTGTTTGATGTTTGATCCATAAACCCTAATTTGGGCCTTCTCTTGCATCCCTCTTGCATTTCCTTGCATGACATGACTTGCCATTGCATTTTGTGCATTCTTATGATTCATTTGACATCTTAAGACATGTATGAAGCATCATTGATCATTGCATTACATCTTTGCCATGCCATTTGTCTTGTATGCTTCATGACATTTCATGTTTATTCATGTCCCTTAACTTGCATCATTTGCATCCATGACTTTGTATGAACATCTCTATGCCTTGTCTCATGTTTGCAGCACTTCATAACATCATAATCATCATGTGCATGCTTCTGGTTTGGCCTAGCATCATGTCATTTCATTTCATTTAGCATTGCATTGCATTTGTTTCTAACATTTCAGGTGGTAAGTAAACTTGAGAAGTGAATTTGCCTTCACTTCTCATAACTTTTCTTCTCATCTCTCTTGCATAGCATGCTGCATTTATACATGTGTTTGAGTTTGAGCTTGCTCATTCCTGCTTCTCCCACTTTCTTTCTTCAAGTGACTTGACTTCTTGAATGAAGCAAGTCACTTTGCTTCTCTTGATCCTGTTCATCTGCTTCCTGGTGGTTCCATTGAAGATCTTCTTGGTGAAACCTCACAAACTTTAGGATCAACCAAGCATGATAATGAATTAGGGTTTTGATTAGTCTCCCCTCATAGTTTTTACCTTTATGTCTCTTTGTGTCTCTCTTCTCATCTCATAATCAGGGACTAAACCCTAAAGGCTTTAAGACTTTGTGATTAAGCTTATGCCTGCATCCTTCTCTTAGGATGGAGTGTATAACTTTAATCCTAAGTATTAAACCCTTAAGGTGTTTAAATCTCTTAATCAATTCACTTAATAAATGTCAAGACATCACACTTGTAACTTGGGCCTTGCATTAGGGTTCTAATTCTTCCTTGACTGGTTAAGAAGGACTAACCCTAGAGTTAATGGACAAGTCCCCCTCAAGTTGCCTTACAAATCATAAAAATCACTTCATCATCATATCATTAATAAAATCCACTTAATCAAAGGCTTGTTTTGTCATGAGTTTAATCCCTAATCATGGATTAAGTTGAGGAGCTTTCCTCAGCTTAAACATTCTCATCTACTATCCTTCTATTAGGATGGTGTAAGGGGTCTGTTTAATCCTTGATTATGGCTTAACCTCATTACTCAACACTAAACAAAATCACAAAAACATCTAAATAATCACAGGTAGGTTAATGATCTTAATTCTGCACCAAAGGTGATTAAGTGTGAGAATCTGACTTCACACTTAAGGTGTTCTCATTACCCCTAATCAGAGGGAAGATGTGATGAGTTTACTAACCCATTGGTTTAGGCTTAAGCTCATTATCCTATGACAAACTCAAAAAAGCAATAAAAGACTGAAAATTCAAAAAACAAACAATAATCGTCTCCTTCGGGATTCTTTTCTCACCTCCCTCATTCACAAACGAGAACTTGCTTCTTCCGTCTAATGCAAGACAGTTTGCATCTGTGCCAGACAGATCATACACTTGAGCATAGACTAGTAAGCAGTTCACAAGTCAATTCATCTTTCAGTCTCTTTGGGTCGAACTACGGTGTTCTGACTTCCTCATTGCACGAGAGGATACGTAGGCATAACTTAACAGTTATCGAACAAAAGTCTCTGTATATTCCCCCTCCTTCCAGCATTATTCTTTGAGCCTCATTATCATGAGCATCTTATTCTTGTCTTTACACTGACACTTTCATACTTCACATCACTTATACACTTCACACTGACACCTGTACATTCCTTTCCAGCTATTTTATACACAAATTGCACTGACACTACCCCTTTAAAACACAAATCTTTCAAGCGTGGATCCCGTCGAGTACGGCGGACAATCTGGGTGCTAATACCTTCCCAGGTTGTAACCAACCCCCTTTCTCAGTCTCTCTGGTTCGCAAACCGTCTTATCCGTATCTTTCTAGGTTTATGCAGCATTACCTTTCCTCCGGGATAAAAATGCCTAGCTGGCGACTCTTTTCATCTCCAGTGAGTTCACGGCTGTGTGTTCTCACTGTTCCCTTCGCCGACCGTTCGCGTCTGTACCTTTATCTGACCTGGTGTCACTTATCGGGAGCGACACCTATGACAGAAGGCTGGATGAAATTGCTGAGAAATTGAGATCTCTGGAGTCTCAAAATTCCCTGGGCTTTGATGTCATGGATATGGGATTAGTGGACGGGGTAAGGATTCCCCACAAGTTTAAACCTCCGTGCTTCGAGAAGTACAACGGAACTTCCTGTCCACGAACCCACTTGCAATCCTTTCTGGGGAGACTGAAGGCATACACCATGGATGAAAAACTGTGGATGTTTTACTTTGAAGACAGTTTAACAGGGGCTTCAAGGGAATGGTACTCTCACTTGACCAGAGCAACCATCAGATGCTGGAAGGACCTAGCTGAGGCCTTCATCAGACAGTACCAATACAACTTGGATATGGCTCCTAACAGGACCCTCCTGATGGGAATGTCTCAATCATCCAGAGAAAGCTTCTGGGAATACGCCCAGAGGTGGAGACAGTTTGCTGCTGCTGTCCAGCCACCCATGTCGGAAAGGGAAATGGCCGACATGTTTATGAACACCCTTCAAGGGACATATATTGACAGGCTAGCTGCCTTTTCTTCCACCAGCTTCGCTGATGTAGTCATAGCTGGAGAAAGGATTGAAAGCCTATTAAAGATGGGCAAAATTTCTGATAACGGTGCGAGCTCGTCCAGCAACCCCAGAAAGCCTTTTGTGGGGCCAAGGAGAACCGGTGAGACTAATGCCATTCAGGCCAACAGGGGCAGACCACAATATGTTCATAGGTCAGTGGCAGCTGTCACTATTCCAGCTCCAATTCCTCAGCCACCAGCATATCAACCACAACAACAACCCCACTACCAGCAACAAGTTCAATATCCGCCTCAGAGAAACTATAACAACAGCAACAACAACAATAAACAAAGACCTTTTCAGCAGAGACCATCTCAGGCCAATAGGGTGATTGATCCAATCCCTATGCCTTATGCCGCTTTATTGCCACAGCTCCTGAAGCTCAACTTGGTTGAGTTAAGGACGTTGGCACCACCAGATCCTTCTAGTCTGCCAAGGAATTATGACGCCAACGCCAGATGTGCTTTTCACTCCAATGCACCTGGCCACAGTACAGAGAAATGCAGGGCTTTACAAATGAAGGTACAAGACTTGGTAGATTCTAAAGCTCTAAATTTGCACCCCCGCCAAATGTTAACAAGAATCCCATGCCCAACCACGGAGGACCAAGAATTAATGCTATTGAGGAAGATAAGCCGTCTTTCTTAATAACCAGTGTTGGGCAGATTCGGACACCTCTGGTAGAAATTAAAGCTCAGCTCTTAGAATGCCAGATGTTCCCCGGGTGTGAGCTCGGTTGTGGTTATTGCAACATTTCGGTAAACGGGTGTGATAACTTGAGAAGCGGCATAGATGGTCTTATCCAAAGTGGCCTACTTCAAATCACAACATCAACACCTTCAAATCCAGCAAACTCTTTGACAACAATTCCTGAGTCTCCTACAACTGCAACAACAATCATGCCAAACAATTCGTCAATTTCATCAACCAATGCTTTTCCTATCACTTCAACAAACCAGATATCAACAACCATCTCTTCTACAACATCAGCACCCCTTCATTCAACAGAATCTTCTACAACGCCAACAGATATCTCAGCAGTCACCATTTACTATGATCCAACATATGTTCCTCCAAACAACAATTTTCAACAACAAGCAGTGGTACCTCCTGCTAGGTCACCAGTCACCATCTACTACGATCCGCACATCATTTCAGCACCCTCCTCTGCAGCAGTCAGTCCGGTTACCATCACGGTGCTTGGACCAGTTCCATATGAAAGCAGTAATGCCATACCTTGGCATTATGGCTCTGACCTCTACTGCAATGGGGAGAAAATCACTTTGGATTCTTCAACCTCTTCTCCACAGATTGATAATGTTGGGGGAGGCGGAGGCTTCACCAGAAGCGGACGCCTCTTTGCCTCACAATTGCAAAGACCTAATGCCGAAGCAGAAGCTGCTGCCAAAGCAAAAGGAAAGAGTGTGGTAGTTGAAGAACCAGCTATCAAAGAAACTCAGAAGACGTCTTTTGAGCAAGATGTAGACGAGTTTATGAGGATTATAAAAAGAAGTGATTACAAAGTGGTGGATCAGCTTCACCAAACTCCCTCCAAGATCTCCATATTATCCCTGCTGATGTGTTCTGAAGCTCACAGGAATGCATTACTGAAAGTCTTGCACGCAGCATATGTGCCAGAGGAGATCACCGTTAATCAGCTGGAGACCGTGGTAGCAAATGTCAATACCAGCCATGGATTGGGTTTTACCAATGCTGATTTAACAACTGAGGGATGTAACCACAACAAGGCTTTACACATCACCCTAGAATGCAAGGGTGCTGTTCTATCACATGTACTGGTAGACACTGGGTCTTCACTCAATGTTTTACCAAAGAAAGCCTTGGTGAAGCTGGAGTATGATGACTTGGCATTGCGTCCGAATAATTTGGTGGTGAGAGCGTTTGATGGCTCTAAGAGATCAGTGCTAGGAGAGATTGATCTGCCTGTGATGATTGGCCCGCAGACTTTTAAAATTACCTTCTATGTGATGGACATTCAGCCGG
This sequence comes from Lathyrus aphaca, assembly GCA_963966055.1. Classification (NCBI taxonomy): domain Eukaryota; kingdom Viridiplantae; phylum Streptophyta; class Magnoliopsida; order Fabales; family Fabaceae; genus Lathyrus; species Lathyrus aphaca. The sequence goes on from OZ014525.1 coordinate 141,485,634, forward strand.
CCTACAACTGTTTGTTGGGTAGACCTTGGATCCATGCCGCTGGCGCAGTTACGTCTACCCTTCACCAGAAGCTGAAATTCGAGTGGGAAGGCCAGATCATCACCATCTGTGGTGAAGAAGATATCTTTGTTAGCCATCTGGCTACGTACAAATACATTGAGATGGATGGAGAGATCCATGAAACTATGAGCCAGGGATTTGAGGCCCTGAACATTAATGAAGCATCTGCTGTACTTGGGACCTCCATGACATCTTATCAGCAAGCCAGGAAGGTTGTTGAGGAAGGGACTGCCCAAGGCTGGGGCAAGCTGTTGCCTGTGGAGAAGAAGGAGGACAGGTTTGGGTTGGGTTACAAACCAACTCAGCAAGATCAATCAGAGGCTGCTAAGAAGCCCAGTTTTGTTAGTGGGGGGATGCTCACCCCTGATGCAGTGAACAACTTGGAAGATGAGTCGGAAGATGAACGCAACCTGGAGAGCTGGATACGTCCAAGGATCCCGGGGAGCCATATCTCAAACTGGTCTTCCCAGGAAATTATAAGGGTTACTCCTGCAGAGTAATTATTATTTCCTGTATATTTTAAGCATGCATCAAGTCTTGCATCTTGCCCAAGATGTCAAGACTCATTTTGTAATCGGGCCATCTTGTAATTTTGTGCAAACAGATCAATCAATGAATATCGGACATCTTTTGCAAATGAGTCTTTTTCCTTTTCCGCTCACTGTTTTTCATTTTTCTTTTTGTAAAAAAATAAAATGGCAATGTTTTCCAAAATGATAAACTTCATTTCACTTTTTCTAAACAAGATTAAAATAAATCACTAAAATGAACAATCTAAACCCTTGCAGAGAGTGCCTCTCAGACTGCACCGACAACAACACAGCTATGGCTTCGTATGACTTTGACAATCCAATCAATCAAGCTGATGAAGGGGTTGAAGAAGATTATGAGCTTCCTGAAGAGCTAGCCAGGTTGTTAAGGCAAGAGGAGAAGGTTATCACTCCTCATCAGGAGGAGATTGAAACGGTTAATCTTGGTATGGATGAAGATGTGAAAGAGGTTAAGATCGGGGCCTGCCTACAAGATTCAGTGAAAGAGCAACTAATTGATATGCTTCGGGAGTATGTGGATGTGTTTGCTTGGTCTTATCAGGACATGCCAGGGTTGGACACCGATATTGTCATGCACAAGCTGCCTTTGAGAGAAGACTGTCCGCCAGTAAAACAGAAACTGCGCCGTACTCGCCCAGATATGGCAATGAAGATCAAAGAAGAGGTACAAAAGCAGTGGGATGCCGGGTTCCTTGCCGTAACTAGCTACCCGCCGTGGGTTGCTAATATTGTACCTGTGCCTAAGAAAGATGGCAAGGTGAGAATGTGTGTTGACTACCGGGATCTGAACAGAGCCAGCCCGAAAGATGACTTCCCATTACCTCACATTGATGTATTAGTGGATAATACGGCTCAGTTCTCGGTATTCTCCTTCATGGACAGATTTTCAGGATACAATCAGATCAAGATGTCACCTGAAGACATGGAGAAGACAACTTTCATCACACCCTGGGGCACGTTCTGTTATAAGGTGATGCCATTCGGACTGAAGAATGCTGGTGCAACCTATCAACGGGCTATGGTAACATTATTCCACGACATGATCCATAAAGAAATCGAGTGTTATGTGGATGACATGATTGCCAAGTCCCTCACAGAAGAAGACCACCTGGTAAACCTGCTGAAGCTATTCAATCGTCTGAGGAAGTACCAACTGAAATTGAACCCCAACAAGTGCACATTCGGGGTGCGATCTGGTAAGCTGCAGGGATTTATTGTAAGCGAGAAAGGGATTGAAGTTGACCCTGATAAAGTTAAAGCCATCCAAGAAATGCCTGCACCAAAAACTGAGAAAGAAGTTCGAGGGTTTCTAGGTAGATTGAACTACATTTCAAGGTTCATATCTCACCTTACAGCAACCTGTGAACCTTTGTTCAAACTGTTAAGAAAAGAACAGACGGTCAGGTGGAACGAAGACTGCCAGAGGGCTTTTGACAAGATTAAGGAATACTTACAGGAGCCTCCAATCCTTATGCCTCCAGTTGAAGGAATACCTCTGATAATGTACTTAACAGTATTAGAAGAGTCAATGGGGTGTGTGCTGGGCCAGCATGACGAGTCTGGTCGAAAAGAGTATGTAATTTATTACCTAAGCAAAAAGTTTATCGACTGTGAACAACGTTATTCACTGCTCGAGAAAACTTGTTGTGCTTTAGCGTGGGCTGCTCGCCGACTAAGACAGTATATGTTGACCCACACTACTTTATTGATCTCCAAGATGGACCCAGTTAAGTACATTTTTGAGAAGCCAGCACTTACCGGACGGGTTGCAAGATGGCAAATGATCCTCACGGAATATGACATTCAGTACACATCTCAGAAAGCCATCAAGGGCAGTGTATTGTCTGATTATCTTGCTGAGCAACCTATTGATGATTACCAGCCTATGAGATTTGACTTCCCTGATGAAGACATCATGTTCATAAGAGCAAAAGATCATGAAGAGCCTGTTCACACTGAAGGGCCTGACCCAGAAGAAGAATGGACTATGATGTTCGACGGGGCTGTTAACATGAATGGTCGTGGTGTTGGTGCAGTACTCATTACACCTAAAGGAGTTCACATGCCTTTCTCGGAAAAGCTCACCTTTAACTGCACTAACAACGAAGCTGAATACGAAGCTTGTATTATGGGTCTTGAGGAAGCCATTGACCTCAGGATCAAGACTTTAACGGTATTCGGAGATTCAGCTCTGGTAATCAATCAAACCAATGGCAAATGGTACACCCACCAGGATCATCTGATACCTTACAGGGATTATACAAGGAGGTTATTGACTTTCTTTACGACGGTCAAGCTTGAGTATATCCCTCGGAACGAGAATCAATTTGCAGACGCTCTGGCTACCATTTCATCCATGATCAAAGTTCAAGCTGCCAACTTTGTACCTCGGATTTCAGTGTCCAGACTTGACAGACCAGTATATGTATTTGCAGCAGACGCTGTCAAAGATGATAAGCCTTGGTTCCATGACATTAAGTGCTTCTTGGAGGATCAAACATACCCACCTGGGGCATCTTCCAATGATAAGAAGACTCTAAGAAGGCTTGCTGGTAGTTTCTTTCTGAACACTGATGGTTCCCTGTACAAGAGAAACTTTGATATGGTACTCCTCAGATGTGTTGATAGAACAGAAGCAGACTTGTTGATGCACGAGGTGCACGAAGGATCCTTTGGTACCCATGCAGGAGGGCATGCCATGGCTAAAAAATTGCTAAGATCAGGTTATTACTGGATCACAATGGACGCAGACTGTTGTGCCTACGCCAGAAAATGCCATAAATGCCAGATTTACGCGGATAAGGTGCATGTGCCTCCCAGTCCTCTGAATGTGATGTCTTCACCCTGGCCCTTTGCCATGTGGGGCATCGATATGATTGGCAAGATTGAACCGACTGCTTCGAATGGCCACAGATTCATCTTGGTTGCCATTGACTATTTCACCAAGTGGGTCGAAGCAGCTTCATATGCAAATGTTACAAGGCAAGTGGTAGCCAGATTTCTGAAGAGGGATATCATTTTTCGGTATGGAGTTCCCGAACGAATCATTACTGATAATGGTTCCAACTTAAACAACAAAATGATGGCAGAACTATGCCGGGACTTCAAGATCCAACACCATAATTCTTCTCCTTACAGGCCAAAGATGAATGGCGCTGTTGAGGCAGCTAATAAGAATATCAAGAAGATTGTGCAGAAGATGGTAGTCACCTATAAAGACTGGCATGAGATGCTACCATTTTCCTTGCATGGGTACCGCACATCAATCAGAACATCTACTGGGGCAACACCGTATCAGCTTGTTTATGGTATGGAAGCAGTCCTACCTGTTGAAGTTGAATTACCCTCCTTACGGGTACTGATGGATGTTAAGCTGAACGAAGCGGAATGGGTCCGATCCCGATACGAACAACTGAGTCTGATTGAAGAGAAGAGATTGGCTGCAATCTGTCATGGGCAGTTGTATCAGAAAAGAATGAAGAAAGCCTTCGATCATAAAGTCAGGCTCCGAGAGTACCAAGTAGGAGATCTTGTGCTGAAAAGACTCCTCCCTCCTCATACAGACCACAGGGGCAAGTGGACTCCGAACTATGAAGGACCATTCGTAGTAAAGAAAGTTTTCTCCGGTGGAGCACTCATGCTCAGCACTATGGATGGCGAAGACTTCCCATCCCCTGTAAATTCAGATGCAGTTAAAAAATATTTCGCATAAAAGTGACCTGCTGGACATAAAAACAGAATGTAAGTCCAAGCAAAAATAGGGCATCCCGGCGAGTCAAAAACAGAATAAAAGACTCGGGCAAAAATAAGGGAAAATAAACAAAAAATGTACACCCGCTGAGTTGAAAAGCCGCATTGGACAACTCAAGCAAAAATGGGTATCCCGATGGATTGAAAACCCGAAAGGGCGATCCATACAAAATAAGGGAATAAGCGAACAACTGCATTCTGAATTCATCTGTATCACTCACAACTTGGTAAGCTTTGAAAGGATCAAGCTTCTTTCAGAATCAGCCTTCTTCGGAAAGCAAGACAAGAAGAACGTCAAATGTCATACGAGTCATAGCAAAGGGGAGCTCCTTGAAGCCTCATCAACATTGCCAACATCTTTTGTTTCTCAATTTATAACAATCTCCTCATTTTAGGGGATCCGTTTCTCTGACTGTATCTTGCCAATTCAGGGCGTATAAATCAATAAAATCAGATTTTCAGTCATGTTTCGTCTCGCACATTTTATTTTCATTTGCAAAATGTCCGATGTCCTTAAGATACTGATTGCATAAATACAGATGTTTCTCTTAAAACACGTGCTTGCAGGAAATATACTTACTCCCGAGGGTGTCTAAACCCCTATGATGGAATCCGGTAAGGGATACCTCGGGATTACTTGTGCATTTCTCTGTCTTTTCAGGATTGCAGGTATTCAAAGCACAGCATGGGACATGAAAGCTTCATCCCAGCAAGCTGACAAATCATTATCCACTCAGTCTTAACTCCAGAGGTGCTTTCTCCCCAGCTGAGTTGCCATCCATTGTTTCTCCCTAGCTGAGTTGCCATCCATTGTTTCTCCCCAGCCGAGTTTCCATTTACTTCCTCCTCAGCCAAGCGCAAAAACCAGGGAACCATCTCCCCACAGAGCTCTAGCCTCTATCCAGAAGAGCAACGTCTGAAGATCTCACAACAGAGTGAAGCAAGATTCTACAAACCCCAGTGTAAACACCCCAAATTTGCCCTCACCCATTCACACCATGGCTTGTGATCATTTCATATTCATAAACACAATCATAAACATCTCATACCACATTTTTGATTCACTGCTTTGGTTCAAAGTCATCTGCATCTAGGGTTTGTGATCTGAGCAATCCAAGGGTTTCTCGAGCCACTCCAAAGGTCACCAATCACTTCAAAGGGGTCCATGTGTGTTCTTATATCATATTACATCCTCTCAAAGTCAAAGAATGCCAAAGAATCACAAGAACTGGGATTGGTATGGAAGCAGAGCCAGGCTTGACTGCACAGATGACCTGAAATTAGGGTTTTGGTTTCAGAGGCCATAACTCCAAATTTTTTGGTCATTCTTGTTTCTATTGGTCTCTATATGGTATAGGGAGTATGCATATCAATTTTCATGAAGAAATTTCATGGGGAAGTCATCTGATCAAGAGTTGACTTTCTGGACAAGTCAGTGTAAAATCAGGGCATCTGAGGCCCCCAATGACCCAACCAAGGGGTGATCTCCATCATTTTGAGTGTATATGATCTTTATTTGATCATGGAAGAAGTTTGAAGTTCACAAAGTTCAAGAATTTGAAGTTTTTGCAAAGTTGACTTTTTTGGGCAAGGTTGACTTTTAATGAAATGTCATTTTATGCAACTTTTTCAACCCTTACTTTTTGATCCAAGAATGCTTCAAATAAAAAAAAACTTTGGTCATGAAAGTTGTAGATTAGATCTTTCCCTTTTCAAAAATTACAAAAACATGACCTAATTCATTTTGGATCAAAAGTTATGGTGTGTCAAAGTTGGCAAAAATCACTAAATTTCAAGTTATGCACAAAATGGAAAACTTGCAAAAACTTGTACCAAGCATTCTAGTGACTTCAAATTGGCTTACAAACTTCATCATATGATCATCCACACCCTAAAAAACAGAATTGGCCCAAGGGATTTTTCATTGCTTGCTTTGGTTTTCAAGGATCTTTAAGACATTTTTTCCATTACAAATGCAAAAGATGGATTTTTGGCAAAGTCATTTTCCAAAGGGCTATGTGGTTACTAACTGATTTCTATGCATTACCATGACCAATTGAGACATCATGTAACAAAATTCAGCAAGGAATGCCTCATGTACATAGCATAAAAATCACAAGAAAGCACAAGTGGGCAAGTTGCAAAAGCTAGCATAGCTCATGATCCATATGCTGCAGTCACTCTCAAGCAATCTAAGGGTCATCCTTGACCCAAGCTGAAGCAGGACATGACCTCAAACTGCTGCTGCCATAGCCCATGCTGCAAGTACAAGCCAACTTGACTTTTTGGCAAAAGCTCCCATACTCATGGAACAGTAATCAGCCACCCCTACTGACCTGCTCCCCAGCCTATTCACACATTGTGGGAATGATATAGCACAGCATTGGCCCTTGAAGCAAGCCAGAACACAGCATACCAAAAAATCTGTCAAAACTTTCCTCTCTTCGAATCCCTTTCCTCAGCCATCAAACATCCATTTTCTCTTCACCATTGCATCATACACACTCAAAGGAACCAGAATCCACCATTAAAGCAGTTTGAAACCTCCCAAATCACAACTGTGAAATCTGTCATATCAGAACTCAAGCTTCCAAAATAGCCACCAACAAGGGGTTGTGAACATTCCATTGGCTTCAGGGGGTTCAGAGAAGGCATTCTGCATCAAAGCAAGGTCAGGAGAGCTCATATTCATAGTTCATCACTTCAGGTAGCTTCGAATCCTCAACTTTTCAGAGCTTTCATTTTATGTTACAAATTGAAAGTACATGTCTTGCTGATCATAATGATGTGTTTAGAATTGAAAATGAGTGAAAAATGAGGATTTACTGAAGCTCTGAAACTTTGCCCGTGAATCTTGTTGGCTTCGATTCTCTTTGTTTAAGCATGATAAATTTAGTTTGAAAGGTGATTTGAGTGGGGTTTGGATAGAGGATCATTTCCCTGCTTTTAATTTGGTGAATGGTGGCCTGAATCATGATCTAGGGTTTTCAACCCGCCGGAGAAGATGACCGGAGCTTCCCTCCGGTCACCTGAAAGTCATTAACTCTAAACCCTAATTAATTTGCCAGATGCGTTCACAGCCTTTGGATGGTGATTAGCTTAAGTCGTGCACGGCCCAGATTGATTCACTTAGCCCTAATCCTTTTTATTTAAATTAATTAAGATTAATTAAGTTAATTGAATCAGACTCCATCCTGGCCATTTAAAAACGCGCGCAGTCAAACCCTTTTTCCCAGATTCAAATCTCAGCCTTTGGATTGAATTACTTTTCATTTTTATTAATATTAATTCATTTCTTTTACATTTGTTTTCTATATTTTATTTAAAATAGCAAAAATACTTTAAAAATTCTGAAATTTTTTATACAAGTTATTATTTAATTTCAGAACACAAAAATATTTTTATTTTCATTTTTGGCATTAAAAAAGTATTTTTAAATATTTAAAAGTTTCTTTTTAATTAATTAATGATAATTAATTAATTAAAAATACTTTTAGGTATTTAAAAATCACCAAAAAATTCATGAAACATTTAAAAACATTTAGAAACATTGTCCAACTTTCAAACCAAATTTCTTTTTTGATCTTGATGCATTTTAAGAATTTTCCATGGAATTAAAATCATTTTGGTGTATTATTTTGATCCAAACTTCCAAAAATCATTTCTGCCTAACCCCAAAGAGTTGGACCTTTATTCTTTTTGCATTGCATTGTGTTTGGCATGTAGTTTATGAGATTAAATGGCCATGATTTGATCTTTCATTTTCCATTTGTTTGGTAATTTTCTTGTTTAGGGACCCTAAAACCCTAGAAAACTTAGAAAAATCATAACTTGAAATAGGTTAAGAGTTAGAACCTCTCCTTTGGGAAGTGAGTTAGTATAGGTTTAGGGATCCTTTGAGTGCATTTTCAATTTTTTATCTTGTTGTTTTCTTCTGATTTTGGTTTTTGTTTGATGCTTTGATCATAAACCCTAATTTGAGCTTCCATATGCATCCATCTTACATTTGCATTCATACCTTGACTTGCCATGACATTTTATGCCTCCATGTGATTCATTTAACATCATAAGACATATTGAAAGCATGTTTGATCATTGCATCTTGCATTTGCCATGTTGTATGCCATTTACATTTCATAACTTTTCATGTATGTTCATGTATCTTAACTTGTTTCATCTGCATCCATGAGCTTGTATGATCATCCCCATGTGTTGTCTCATGTTTGCATCATCTCATAGCATCATTATCATCATGAATGTATTTCTGGTTTTGATTTTCATCATGCCATTTCATCTCACTTTGCATTGCATTTCATTTCTTTCACTTACATTTCAGGTGGTAAGTTGTTTGAGAAGTGAATTTGCCTTCACTTCTCATGACTTCTCTTCATCTCTTTTATGCATCCTTGCTGCATTTTTGCTTGTGTTTGAGTTTGAGCTTGCTCATCCTTCTTCTCCTTACTTTCTTTCTTCAAGTGACTTGACTTCTTGAATGAAGCAAGTTACTTTGCATCTTCTGATCTTTTCATCTGCTTCCTGGTGGTTCCATTGAAGATTGCTCTTGTTAAACCCCACAAACCTTAGGAATAACCAAGCATGACAATGATTAGGGTTTTGATTAGTCTCCCCTCTTAGTTTTACCTTTGTGTCTCTCTTGAGTCTTCTCTTCTCATCTCATAATCAGGGACTAAACCCTAAAGGCTTTAAGGCTTTGTGATTAAGCTTATGCCTGCATCCTTCTATTAAGATGGAGTGTATAACTTTAATCCTAAGTGTTAAACCCTTAATGTGTTTAAATCCCTTAATCAATTCATTTAATAATCATCAAGACATCACACTTGTAACTTGGGCCTTGCATTAGGGTTCTAATTCTTCCTTGATTGGTTAAGAAGGACTAACCCTAGTGTTAATGGACAAGTCCCCCTCAAGTTGTCTTACAAATCATAAAAATTCACTTCATCATTTCACCATTGAATAAAATCCACTTAACCAAAGGCTTGTTTTGTCGTGAGTTTAATCCCTAATCATGGATTAAGTTGAGGAGCTTTCCTCAGCTTAAACATTCTCATCTATTATCCTTCTATTAGGATGGTGTAATGAGTCTGTTTAATCCCTGATTATGGCTTAATCTCATTACTCAACACTAAACAAAAACACCAAAAACACCAAAAACATCTAAATAATCACAGGTAGGTTAATGATCTTAATCCTACATCAAAGGTGATTAAGTGTGATAATCTGACTTCACACTTAAGGTATTCTCATTACCCCTAATCAGAGGGAAGATGTGATGAGTTTACTAAATCCATTGGTTTAGGCTTAAGCTCATTAACTTATGACAAACTTTCAAAAGCAATAAAAGACTGAAAACTCAAAAAACAAACAATAATCGTCTCCTCCGGGATTCTTTTCTCATCTAATTCACTCATAAACGAGAACTTGCTTCTTCCGTTTAATGCAAGACAGTTTGCACCTGAGCCAGACAGGTCATACACTTGAGCATTGACAAGTAAGCAGTTCACAAGTCAATTTATCTTCCAGTCTCTTTGGGTCGAACTACGGTGTTCTGACTTCCTCATTGCACGAGAGGATACGTAGGCATAACTTAACAGTTATTGAACAAAAGTCTCTGTACATTCCCCTTCTTCCCAACCCTATTCTTTAAGCCTCATGGTCATGAGCATTTCATTCCTGATCTCACACTGACACTTCACTTATACACCTCACTTCTTTTACACAGACACCTGTACATCTTTTTCCAGCTTTTTTATACACAGATTGCACTGACACTACCCCTTTAAAACACAAATCTTGCAAGCGTGGATCCCGTCGAGTACGACGGACAATCTGGGTGCTAATACCTTCCCAGGTTGTAACCAACCCCCTTTCTCAGTCTCTCTGGTTCGCAACCGTCTTATCCGTATCTTTCTAGGTTTATGCAGCATTACCTTTCCTCCGGGATAAAAATGCCTAGCTGGCGACTCTTTCTTTTCCTGTGAGTTCACTGCTGTGTGTTCTCATTGTCCCTCTCGCCGATCGTTCGCGTCTGTACCTCATTTGAGCCCAGTCTCATCTTTTGGGAGCGACAGCTTGGCGACTCTGCTGGGGACCCTTATACTGCAACCAGGGCTTCTGGTTCTTTTTTTGGGTTCCTCCTAGCGCTTGTTTGATTTGTGTTTACTGGGGTGTTATCTGTGCTTGTATGTTTTGTTTTATTTACTGCTTTATGTACAGTTGCTTTACTGCTTTCTTTATAGCTTTACATATATCATACTGTCATTGCTGTCTGGCTGGATCTGGTTTTGCTTTGGTGGGAGGGTTTCTATTGAGAGATAAGGTCCTATACCTGGGACCTGAGTGACACCTAGGCTAGAGTGGTTCATATTCTTTCCCATTCCATCTCGGTCTGGTGCGGGAATATGAAACACGGTTCAGATATGGGTTTCTTCTTGAGAACTCTGTATTGCAGATTTCCTGCAGTACTAGGGCTATCTGGGAAGCCTGCTAAGTCTGGATGACCTTTAGTATTGACCTTCAGAAACTGAGGTGAATTAGAGGAGGAACTTTTATGGTTATTGTAAACACTGTACCTCCGGGTTAGAAGTGTTTACACTTCTCATAACTGATCCAAGTCTGAGGATCCTTGTTTTAGAACACCACCTGTGAGGGGGTTGGGCTGTTTACAGGTTTGCAGGTACCCTTGACTTCAGCATACCCTGTTACTTTGTTTGTTTAAGAGTACTTCATTTTGGGACAGTTCTTGTGATTCTAAACCCTGGATATGTGACTCTTTATTTGAGTCCCCCACCTTGGTTGCTGGACTTATAGACCTCCATCTGGATTTCTGGAACATACCTGGACTTATATCAGAGCACTTGATCAGATCCAGCTCAGTCACAAACCCTTGCATATCATTTGCATACATCATCATTGCATCATTTTAACATTTGCTTATTTGTTTTTCAGGGTATCCATACTTTATTTTGGCTTGGTTTTGACCCCATCATCAGCATAGGCCTATCTTCACCAGTATCTACTCCAGTTATCAGCTATCTGCATCATCAGTTTCAGCCTGTCAGAGGCTCATCATCAATTTTATTCTCCATCATCAGCATCTGTCTTACTTCTTCTTCAGCAACATGGCACCTAAGAAAAGTAACATCTCCTATCACTTCTTTGAACCTGAACTAGCTAGCATCAGGAGGATTCAGACCCTGATTACTCCAGACCATATACCACTTTTTAGAGAACATTATGGAGGAATCCTTGATGTGGTTATGGATTTGGACCCTTCACAGAGGAGCTTGATACATACTTGCCTACAGTTCTATGATCCTCCTCTGAGGTGCTTCACATTTCAGAATTTTCAGTTGGGACCCTTGTTGGAGGAATATTCATCATTGGTTGGTGTACCCATCAGGGGTGGAATCCCTTTCAACCCTGAGATGGCTTTCCCAAGTAATGAGGAGATAGCCAAAGCATTACACCTGGAACCAGTTCTGATTGGGCAGAATTTGACATCTAAAGCTGGAATCTCTGGTTTTCATTTAGATTTCTTGACTTCTCAGGCTAGTCTGAAGGCCTCCCTGGGGGAGTGGAAGGCAGCCTGTGCTCTGTTGGCCCTCAGCATATATGGGGTCATTTTGTTTGCAGATGAGCCTAGGTTTGTTAGCAAGAGTGCAATCCATCTTTTCATCCTGAGAAACCCAGTACCCACCTTACTGGGAGATCTTTACGACTCTGTTCACCAAAGGAATGAAAAGCAGAGGGGAAGATTGGTGAGGTGCTGTGCTCCTTTGTTCCATACTTGGCTACTCAGACATTTGCCAAAGACTGATGCATTCCTGAACCCTCACCAGCAGAAAAACTGGGCTAGGAGGCTTGTTGCTCTAACCTCAGATGATATCAGATGGTGTACTCAGAGTACTAAGGGAAGAGACATCATTACAAGTTGTGGACAATTTCCCAATGTGCCTTTGATTGGAGTGAAAGGGTGCATCAATTATAACCCTCTGCTATTCAAAAGACAACTGGGCTATGCATTAGTCCATCCTCCCAGAGCACAGGATCTGACTGAAACCCTTTATGTTGAAATCAAGCCTAATCTGGCTGTTGTCAGGCAAGCAGCCTGGGCCTGGGACAATGTGCAGACTAAAGGGGTAACCATTCTGGGGAAGTGCAACAATGTGGCATCAGCACAGTACTATGAGTGGTCTCATGCAAGGGCCCAAATGTCTGGAATGCCTTTCACTGTTGAAGATGTGCCTGGACCATCCTCAGCACCACCTCCTGTCACTGTCAGCTTAGAGGAGTTTGAAAAATTGAAAGAAAGAAATGAGAAGTTGACTCAGGCTCTACAGAAGACCCTCTGGGAGAGGAGTGATGGTAGGTTGGATATTGAGAGGTTAGAAAAGCTGAAGGTAGAGCATTTGGCTAGAATTGAGAAGTCAGAGGATTATATTAAGAAGTCTAGGGCTGGAGAACAAATCTTGAAGAATGCCTGCAAGGAAGCTCAGTTCTAGAAGGCCAGGACTGATTTGTATTTGAAGGAGAGTCAAGCTAGGTGGGTCAGAATCACCGAAGCTCGTACTCAAGAGGACAAAAGGACTCAGGATAAGATTGAACAGATGGAAGCTAGTGCAAAAGAGCAACAGGAAGCCCTGGCAGCAGCCCAGAGGGAGATCTCAGAGCTGAAGATTAGGGCTGGAGTGAAGAGGTCAAAGGACCAGAGTCGACACAAGAAGCTAACTACAGCTGTAACAACCAGGAATCTCCTTATCAGGAACCTTACAGAGCGTCCCGCTGATCCTGTGACTGAAGCACTTCTCAAGGAAGTTCAGGAGGATGAGTTTGGTCTTGGTGTTTGACTTTTGTTTGTTGTTGCTTTCATTCTATGTACTTTTATTTTCTTATGATGTATTTTGACCTCTCAGAGGGCTTGTATTGTAAAAAGAAACAAGTTATGTATTATTTTACTTTTTGTAATATATATATGTGTTGGTTTGTTTCATCTGAGTTTTCTTCAAGCAATATCACAAGCATCTTCAAGGGTCTGGAAGGGTCAAAACCAAGTGCCAAGCCGGATACCTTGGAAACGAATAAGCATAACTGCATTGCATACTAACCTTTTACCTTGTTTTGTAGGTTTTTGTTTATTTGTTACTAACTCTGTTGTGATCTCAGGAATTATTGCTCGACGACGTGTGTTTCCACTCAACCGTCCACATAGATATCCCACCCGTAACAACCTTCCGGGCATACAGATGGATCAAATGCAGCAGGACCTTACAGAGGTCAGAAATCAAATGACCAACGAGAGGTTGGAAATGAGGAATCAGATGACACAATTTATGGAGGTGATGAACAATATGGCTCAAAGCCAGGAAAGGTTGAGAGCACTGGTAGAAGGAAGGAATCAGGAAGATCATCATCCAGGGACTGCTGGGACAAGCAACAATGAAAGAGTCCAACCTCATGTCAATCCCCCAGTCTTTGGACCCCACCTACATCCAGAGGTCAACATCCCTGCAAATGTTCAAGGGACTGCCACTGCAGGCAGAGTGCCGCAAGAAGACCCCCAGGAAGATCAGTTCATAGTGATGGGAGCTGGGGAGGAAGCTTATGACAGAAGGCTGGATGAGATAGCTGAGAAATTGAGATCCTTAGAGTCTCAAAACTCTTTGGGTTTTGATGTTATGGACATGGGCTTGGTAGACGGGGTCAGGATTCCCCATAAGTTTAAGCCTCCTTGTTTTGAAAAGTACAACGGGACTTCCTGCCCCAGAACCCATTTACAATCATTTCTGGGGAGACTAAAGGCCTATACCATGGACGAAAAGCTATGGATGTTTTATTTTGAGGATAGCTTGACGGGAGCTTCAAGAGAATGGTACTCTCATCTGACAAGAGCAACCATTAGATGCTGGAAGGACCTGGCAGAGGCCTTTATCAGACAATATCAGTACAACTTAGATATGGCACCCAACAGGACCCTCCTAATGGGAATGTCACAGTCGTCTAGAGAAAGTTTCCGAGAGTATGCCCAGAGATGGAGGCAATTGGCTGCTGCTGTCCAGCCACCTATGTCAGAGAGGGAAATGACAGATATGTTTATGAACACCCTCCAAGGAACATACATTGACAGGCTGGCTGCCTTCTCTTCAACCAGCTTTGCAGATGTTGTCATAGCTGGGGAAAGAATTGAGAGCCTGTTAAAGATGGGCAAAATTTCTGACAACGGTGCTAGCTCGTCCAGCAATACAAGGAAACCTTTTGTAGGCCCAAGAAGAACTGGTGAGACCAATGCTATCCACACCAGCAGGGGCAGACCCCAATATGTTCATAGGTCTGTGGCAGCAGTCACCATTCCCGCTCCAGCTCATCCACAACCAGCTTATCAACCACCGCAACAGAATTATCAGCAACAACCTTAGTACCAGCAACAAACTCAGTATCCTCCGAGAAATTACAACAACACCAACAACAACAATCAGCAGAGACCATTCCAACAAAGGCCTTCTCAGGCCAACAGGGTGATCGATCCGATCCCTATGCCCTATGCAACATTACGGCCACAACTCCTGAAACTCAACCTGGTTGAGCTAAGGACATTGGCGCCTCCAGATCCCAACAGTCTACCCAGAAATTATGACTCCAACGCCAGGTGTGCTTTTCATTCAAATGCACCTGGCCATAGTACAGAGAAGTGCAGAGCCTTGCACATGAAGGTACAAGACTTGGTAGATTCTAAGGCTCTAAATTTCGCACCACCACCAAATGTCAACAAAAATCCTATGCCACACCACGGAGGTCCCAGAATCAATGCTATTGAAGAAGACAGGCCGTCTTATTTGATAACCAGTGTGGGTCAGATTCGGACACTGTTGGTAGAGATTAAAGCTCAACTCCTCGAATGTCAAATGTTCCCGGGATGTGAGCTAGGGTGTGCTTACTGCAACATTTCAGTGAATGGTTGTGATAACTTGAGGGATGGCATAGATGGTCTCATCCAGAGTGGCCTGCTTCAAATTACAACATCATTCCCAACAAATCCAGCAATCTCATCAGCAACAGTTCCAGTATCTCCTACAACTGCAACAACCATTGTTCCCGACAACTCTTCAGCTTCATCCACAAATGTTTCATCTGTCATTTCAACTGACCAGATATCAACAAACATTCCTTCTACAACTTCAGCACCACTTCATTTTGAATCTCCTACAACAACAACACCCATCCTTCCAACAATGTCTCCTACAACATCAGCAGCAAACCATGAAGATGTCTCAACAGTTACGATTTATTATGATCCTGAAAATGATTCTGCCTACAACTCGCAAAGTGCTACTCCTATCAGAGCACCAGTCACAATATATTATGATCCACAGACTATCACAGTTCCTTCTGCAGCTACCATCAGTCCAGTCACTGTCACAGTGCCTGGGCCAGTACCTTATGAAAGCAGTAAGGCCATCCCTTGGCATTACGGCTCTGACGTATACTGCGAAGGACAGAAAATCACTCTTGAACAATCAACACCTGCACCACAAATAGACAATGTGGGAGGAGGCGGAGGCTTCACTCGAAGCGGATGTCTCTTTGCTCCACAAATTCAAAGACCCACTGCCGAAGCAGAAGCTGCTGCCAAGGAAAAAGGAAAGAACCCGGTGCAGGAAGATCAAGCTATTAAGGAAACTTTGAAAACACCCTTTGATCAAGAAGTTGATGAGTTCATGAGAATCATCAAGAAGAGTGATTACAAAATAGTGGATCAGCTTCATCAGACGCCTTCCAAGATCTCCATTCTATCGTTGCTTATGTGCTCCGAAGCCCATCGGAATGCACTACTCAAAGTCCTGCACGCAGCTTACGTGCCTGAAGAGATCACCGTCAATCAGTTGGAAACTGTGGTTGGAAATGTTACTGCTAGCAATGGGCTAGGGTTCACCAATACTGATTTGACTACGGAAGGCCGCAACCATAACAAGGCCTTGCACATCACCATGGAATGTAAAGGTGCAGTCCTTTCCCATGTGCTGGTAGATACAGGATCATCCCTCAATGTCTTACCTAAAAAGGCCCTTGTGAAGCTAGAGTATGAAGGATTGGCATTGCGTCCCAGTAACCTGGTAGTAAGAGCCTTTGATGGTTCTAAGAGATCGGTTCTGGGGGAAATTGAGCTGCCTGTAACGATTGGCCCACAAACTTTTAAAACGATCTTCTACGTGATGGACATTCAGCCTGCCTACAGCTGTTTGTTGGGGAGACCATGGATTCATGCCGCTGGCGCAGTAACGTCTACCCTTCACCAGAAGCTAAAATTTGAGTGGGAAGGCCAAGTCGTTACTATCTGTGGAGAGGAGGATATTTTTGTTAGCCATCTGGCTACTTACAAATATATTGAGATGGATGGGGAGATCCATGAAACGATGAGTCAAGGGTTCGAGGCCCTGAACGTAAATGAAACATCTGCTGTACCTGGAATCTCCATGGCATCTTATCAACAAGCCCGAAAGGTTGTTGAAGAAGGAACGGCCCAAGGCTGGGGCAAGGTTTTATCTGTGGAAGAGAAGAAGGACAAATTTGGGTTGGGTTACAGACCAACTCAACAAAGTCAAGCAGAGACTGCTGGGAAGCCTGGTTTTGTCAGTGGGGGAATGCTCACCCCTGATGCTATCAACAATTTGGAAGACGAGCTGGAAGAAGAACGCAACCTGGAAAGCTGTATTCGTCCAAAGATCCCGGGGAGCCGTATCTCAAACTGGTCTTCCCAGGAAATCATAAGAGTTACTCATGCAGAGTAATTATTATTTCCTGTATTTTATAGCATGCATCAAAGTCTTGCATCTTGCCCAAGATGACAAGACTCATTTTGTAATCGGGCCATCTGTAGTTTTTTGTGCAACAAGATTAATCAATGAAATATCAGACATCTTTTTGCAAATGAGTCTTTTTCTTTTCCGCTCACTGTTTTTCCATTTTTCTTTTTGTACAAAAAATAAATGGCGATGTTTTCAAAAATGACAACTTTATTTCACTTTTTTTAAAACAAGATTAAAATCAATCACTAAAATGAACAAACTGAACCCTTGCAGAGAGTGCCTTCCAGACAGCACCGACAACAGCACGGCTATGACTTCGTATGACTTTGACAATCCAATCAATCAAGCTGATGAAGGGGTTGAAGAAGAATATGAGCTTCCTGAAGAGCTAGCCAGATTGTTGAGACAAGAGGAGAAGGTTATTACTCCTCATCAGGAGGAGGTAGAAACGATTAATCTTGGTACAGATGAAGACGTGAAAGAAATTAAAATCGGGGCCTGCCTGCAAGACTCAGTGAAGAGACAACTGATTGACCTGCTTCAAGAATATGTGGATGTGTTTGCTTGGTCTTATCAGGATATGCCAGGGTTGGACACCGACATTGTTGTGCACAAGCTGCCTTTGAGAGAAGAATGCCCACCGGTTAAACAGAAACTGCGCCGTACTCGCCCAGACATGGCAATGAAGATCAAGGAAGAGGTACAAAAGCAGTGGGACGCCGGGTTCCTTGCTGTAACTAGCTACCCGGCGTGGGTTGCTAACATAGTACCTGTGCCTAAGAAAGACGGCAAAGTAAGGATGTGTGTTGACTACCGGGATCTGAACAGAGCCAGCCCGAAAGATGATTTCCCATTACCTCACATTGATGTATTGGTAGATAACACGGCTCAGTTCTCGGTATTCTCCTTTATGGACGGATTTTCAGGGTACAATCAGATTAAAATGTCACCTGAAGACATGGAGAAGACAACCTTCATCACACCTTGGGGCACGTTCTGTTACAAAGTGATGCCATTCGGACTGAAGAATGCTGGTGCAACATATCAACGGGCTATGGTGACACTATTCCACGATATGATTCATAAAGAAATAGAATGTTATGTGGATGACATGATCGCCAAGTCCCTTACTGAAGAAGACCACCTGGTGAATCTGCTGAAGCTGTTCAAGCGTCTGAGGAAGTACCAATTGAAGTTAAACCCCAACAAATGCACATTCGGGGTGCGATCTGGTAAGCTGTTGGGATTTATTGTAAGCGAGAAAGGGATTGAAGTTGACCCTGATAAAGTCAAAGCTATTCAAGAGATGCCTGCACCGAAAACTGAGAAAGAAGTTCGGGGGTTTCTAGGAAGGTTGAACTACATCTCACGGTTCATATCTCACCTTACAGCAACCTGCGAACCTTTGTTCAAGCTGTTAAGAAAAGAACAAACGGTCAGGTGGAATGAAGACTGCCAGAAGGCTTTTGACAAGATCAAAGAGTACTTGCAAGAACCTCCAATCCTTATGCCTCCAGTTGAAGGAAGACCTGTGATAATGTACTTGACAGTATTAGAAGAGTCAATGGGGTGTGTGCTGGGCCAGCATGACGAGTCTGGTCGAAAAGAGTATGCAATATACTACCTGAGCAAAAAGTTTACCGACTGTGAACAACGTTATTCACTGCTCGAGAAAACTTGTTGTGCTTTAGCGTGGGCTGCTCGCCGACTGAGACAGTATATGTTGACCCACACCACCTTATTGATCTCAAAGATGGACCCAGTTAAGTACATATTTGAGAAGCCAGCTCTTACCGGACGGGTTGCAAGATGGCAAATGATTCTCACAGAATATGACATTCAGTACACCTCTCAGAAAGCCATCAAAGGCAGTGTACTATCTGAATATCTTGCTGAGCAACCTATTGATGATTACCAGCCTATGAGATTTGACTTCCCTGATGAAGACATCATGTTCATAAAAGCAAAAGATCATGAAGAGCCTGTTCATACTGAAGGGCCTGACCCGGAGGAAGAATGGACTATGATGTTTGATGGGGCTGTTAATATGAATGGTCGTGGTGTTGGTGCAGTACTCATTTCACCCAAAGGAGTTCACATGCCTTTCTCGGCAAAACTCACTTTCAACTGCACTAACAACGAAGCTGAATACGAAGCTTGCATTATGGGTCTTGAGGAAGCCATTGACCTCAGGATCAAGACTTTGACTGTATTCGGAGATTCAGCTCTGGTAGTTAATCAAACCAACGACAAATGGTACACCCACCAAGATCATCTGATACCTTACAGGGATTATACGAGAAGGCTACTGACTTTCTTTACAACAGTCAAACTTGAGTATATCCCTCGGGACGAGAATCAGTTTGCAGATGCTCTGGCTACCATTTCATCCATGATCAAAGTTCAAGCTGCCAACTTTGTACCTCGGATTTCAGTGTCCAGACTTGATAGGCCAGCATATGTGTTCGCAACAGAAGTTGTCAAAGGCGATAAGCCTTGGTTCCATGACATTAAGTGCTTCTTAGAGGATCAAACATACCCACCTGGGGCATCTTCCAATGATAAGAAGACTTTGAGAAGGCTTGCTGGTAGTTTCTTTCTGAACACTGATGGGTCTTTATACAAAAGGAACTTTGATATGGTACTCCTTCGATGTGTTGATAAGACAGAAGCAGACTTGTTGATGCACGAGGTGCACGAAGGATCCTTTGGTACCCATGCAGGAGGGCATGCCATGGCTAAGAAGTTGTTAAGATCAGGTTATTACTGGATCACAATGGATGCAGACTGTTGTGCTTATGCCAGAAAGTGCCACAAATGCCAGATCTATGCAGATAAGGTGCATGTGCCTCCCAATCCTTTGAACATAATGTCTTCACCATGGCCCTTTGCCATGTGGGGCATTGATATGATTGGCAAGATTGAGCCAACTGCTTCAAATGGCCACAGATTCATCTTGGTCGCCATTGATTATTTCACCAAGTGGGTTGAAGCAGCCTCATATGCAAATGTTACAAGACAAGTGGTAGCCAGATTTCTGAAGAGAGATATCATCTGTCGATATGGAGTTCCCGAGCGAATCATTACTGATAATGGTTCCAACTTAAACAACAAGATGATGGCTGAGTTATGCCGGGACTTCAAAATCCAACACCACAATTCTTCTCCTTACAGGCCAAAGATGAATGGCGCTGTTGAGGCGGCTAACAAGAATATCAAGAAGATTGTGCAGAAGATGGTAGTCACATACAAAGACTGGCATGAAATGCTACCGTTTGCCTTGCATGGGTATCGCACGTCAATCAGAACATCCACTGGGGCAACACCGTATCAGCTTGTGTATGGTATGGAAGCAGTCCTACCTGTTGAAGTTGAATTACCCTCTCTACGGGTATTGATGGATGTTAAGCTGAACGAAGCAGAATGGGTTCGGTCCCGGTTCGAACAACTGAGTCTGATTGAAGAGAAAAGATTGGCTGCAATCTGTCATGGGCAGCTATATCAGAAAAGAATGAAGAGAGCCTTCGATCAGAAAGTCAGGCACTGGGAGTACCAAGTAGGAGATCTTGTGCTAAAGAGAATCCTCCCTCCGCATACAGACCACAAGGGAAAATGGACTCCAAATTATGAAGGACCATTCGTGGTAAAGAAAGTTTTCTCTGGTGGAGCACTGATGCTCAGCACCATGGATGGTGAAGACTTCCCGTCCCCTGTGAATTCAGATGCAGTTAAAAAATACTTCGCATAAAAAATGACCCGCTGGACATAAAAACAGAATGTAAGTCCAGGCAAAAATAGGGCATCCCGGCGAGTCAAAAACAGAATAAAAGACTCGGGAAAAAATAAGGGAAAATAAACAAAAAATGTACACCCGCTGAGTTGAAAAGCCGCATTGGACAACTCAGGCAAAAAAGGGTATCCCGATGGATTGAAAACCCGAAAGGGCGATCCATGCAAAACAAGGGAATAAGCGAACAACTGCATTCTGAATTCGTCTGTATCGCCTACAACTTGGCAAACCTCGAAAGGATCAAGCTTCAATCAGAATCAGCCTTCTTCAGAAAGCAAGACGAGAAGAACGTCGAAAGTCATACGAGTCGTAGCGAAAGAGGAAGCTCCTTTGAAAGCGTCGTCGACATCGCCAGCATTTTGTTTCTCAATTTTTAACAATTTCCTCATTTTAGGAGATTTGTTCCTTTGACTGTATCTCGCCAATTCAGGGCACATGAATTAATAAAATCAGATTTTTCAGTCATGTTTCGTCTTGTACATTTTTATTTGCAAAAATGTCTGATGTCTCTAAAAAGCTAATTGCACAAGTACAGATGCTTTTCTTCAAAAATAGAAACACATGCTTGCAGGGAATATATTTACTCTCAAAAGTGTCTAACTCCTATGACGGAATCCGGTAAAGGATACCTCAGGATCACTTGTGCGTTCCTCTAACTTTGCAGGATTGCAGGCATCCGAAACGCAACTCGGGGCATGAAAGTTTCGTTCCAGCAAGCTGACAAATCAACACTCAGTCTTAGCACTCAAGGTGTTATCTCCCCAGCTGAGTTGCCACTTGTTGCTTCTCCCAGCCGAGTTGCCAATCATTCTTCCTCAGTCAAATACAAAAGCCAGGGAACCATCTTCCCCACACGATTTCAGCCTCTATTCAGAAGAGCAACGCATGAGGGAATCACAACAGAGTAAAGAAAGCTTCTACAAACCCCAGCTGGGTCCCTTATTATGAGGATATGTAAACCAACAACCTATATCCCCAAACAGATACATCTCGTCAGATCCACCAATGATCTCATCCCCAGCTGGGATGTCCATTTCAAGCAGATCGGCCAGAGATCTTCGCAGCAACGGGATCCAAATCCCGGTTTGGTATTTTTTTGCATAATCATGGCATTCGCATCATATTCACCCGCAAAGCGTAGCATTCCGTCTAATACGGAGCATTACGGCAAAAATCCAACATATTGCATAAACATAAGCCATGTTTTGAATCAAACACTCGTGAATAATAAAAATCCACCAGTATACAGGAAACTTTCCCCAGAGTCCCCAGCAAAAGCAGTTGCCTCACATTCACAAACACTCCCTTTGACACCCGTCCGTGTCACATCCCCGGCAGAAAGCCAAAGACATTCTCTTTGCACTCACATGAATTTATATATATACACTTCCTTGACATCCGTCCATGTCGTTTTCACAGCGATATAAACACTTTGTATAGCAGATACTTGTTTATACTATTCTTCTCCTTTTGACACCCGTCCATGTCATATCCCCAGCAGAAAGCCAAAGATATTCCCTTTGCACTCACAGTTACTTGTATATATACATTCCCTCGACATTCGTCCATGTCATTTTCCCAACACAGCAATATAAACACTTTGTATATCAGATACTTGTTTATACTACACTCTTCTCCTTTTGACACCCGTCCGTATCACTCTCCCCAGCAGAAAAACACTCATCTATACATACTCATACTTGTTTTACTTATACAGATACTCGTCTGTATCTTGTATACACCATTTATAACCCCGCAGATTCAACACTCGTCCGTGTTCTTTGTTAACCAGATGGTACTCGTCCGTATCATCATCTCAGAACATGCGTCAAGCGTTTGTTTCTACCTGATACTCGTCCATATCATAGTCTTAAGGATGCTCGCCCGCATCTTTAATCCATACACCGTGTCAAACACTTGTGTCTTCTTGAATATAGATACTCGTCGGTGTCTACCATTCCCTATAAGAGTCCCTTCAGATTCAACACTCGTCCGTGTTCCCTGTTAACCCGTTGATACTCGTCTGTATCATCATCTCTGAACACATGTCAGTTTGTTTCTACCCGATACTCGTCCGTATCGTAGTCTTAAGGATGCTCGTCCGCATCTTTAATCTATACACTAACGTCAAAACACTTATAACTTTTGTTTCTTGGATATAAACACTCGTCCGTGTTTACTGCATCCCCAGTAGATCGCCCGCAAAACAAAATTTTCCTTCTTATCTGACACTCGTCCTGTGTCATGATAAACCCTGAGAGCAGCCGTACCCTGCTAGGTGGTCGTCCTCCACCTCTTGATGGTCGTCCTCCATCATGCTCATCCGATGGCCGTCCCCATCGTTGATATTTAGCAGCCGTCCCCTGCTAGGTGGTCGTCCTCCACCTCTTGATGATCGTCCTTCATCACTTTATCCGATGGCCGTCCCCATTGTTGATTTTGGTTATCTGACATTCGTCCTATGTCATGAAAAACCTCGAGAGCAGCCGTCCCCTGTTAGGTGGTCGTCCTCCACCTCTTGATGGTCGTCCTCCATCATGCTCGTCCGATGGCCGTTCCCATCGTTGACCTTTTTATCCGACATTCGTCCTATGTCGCGATATTTTCGGCAGCCGTACCCTGCCAGGTGGTCGTCCTCCACCTTAGATGACCGTCCCTCATCTTAACCCCAACAGAGCAGCCGTCCCCTGCTAGGTGATCGTCCTTCACCTTTGATGACCGTACCTCATCATCTGTTTATTTCATTTATTCTTTAACCCGATGGCCGTCCCCGTCGTGGTCCCTTTTCTTTTTAGCCCGATGGCCGTCCCCATCGTCGGTTACTTTGCTTTATGAACTTGATGGCCGTCCCCGTCATGCTTCATTAATCCCCAGAGAATCTTACAACTTTATCTTGGTGGTCGTCCCCATCATGATACCTTTTATCCCCAGCATGTCGGCCGTCCCCGTCATTGCTTTATTTTCCGCATTTTACCAGCATGTCGGCCGTCCCCGTCATTGCTCTTTACCCAGCAGTCGTCCTCTGCTCGACGGTCGTCCTCCGTCGCCCACACTTTATAATATACTTTATTTTCTTTTACAATCTATATCCCTTTTCTTTTTCCGTCTGTGAGCGCAAATTTTGGATTGTCTTTGGTATTCAACCACAAGTTATCTTGTTTGCCTGTTAAGCCGTTGCTTACATCCTGCACAGCTAACTCATGTTTGAATAGGGGCAGCTGTAAACACCCCAAATTTGCCCTCACCCATTCACACCATGGCTTGTGATCATTTCATATGCATAAACACAATCATAAACATCTCATACCACATTTTTGATTCACTGCTTTGGTTCAAAGTCATCTGCATCTAGGGTTTGTGATCTGAGCAATCCAAGGGTTTCTTGAGCCACTCCAAAGGTCACCAATCACTTCAAAGGGGTCCATGTGTGTTCTTATATCATATTACATCCTCTCAAAGTCAAAGAATGCCAAAGAATCACAAGAACTGGGATTGGTATGGAAGCAGAGCCAGGCTTGACTGCACAGATGACCTGAAATTAGGGTTTTGGTTTCAGAGGCCATAACTCCCAATTTTTTGGTCATTATTGTTTCTATTGGTCTCTATATGGTATAGGGAGTATGCATATCAATTTTCATGAAGAAATTCCATGGGGAAGTCATCTGATCAAGAGTTGACTTTCTGGACAAGTCAGTGTAAAATCAGGGCATCTGAGGCCCCCAATGACCCAACCAAGGGGTGATCTCCATCATTTTGAGTGTATATGATCTTTATTTGATCATGGAAGAAGTTTTAAGTTCACAAAGTTCAAGAATTTGAAGTTTTTGCAAAGTTGACTTTTTTGGGCAAGGTTGACTTTTAATGAAATGTCATTTTATGCAACTTTTTCAACCCTTACTTTTTGATCCAAGAATGCTTCAAATAAAAAAAACACTTTGGTCATGAAAGTTGTAGATTAGATCTTTCCCTTTTCAAAAAGTACAAGAACATGACCTAATTCATTTTGGATCAAAAGTTATGGTGTGTCAAAGTTGGCAAAAATCACTAAATTTCAAGTTATGCACAAAATGGAAAACTTGCAAAAACTTGTACCAAGCATTCTAGTGACTTCAAATTGGCTTCCAAACTTCATCATATGATCATCCACACCCTAAAAAACAGAATTGGCCCAAGGGATTTTGCATTGCTTGCTTTGGTTTTCAAGGATCTTTAAGACATTTTTTCCATTACAAATGCAAAAGATGGATTTTTGGCAAAGTCATTTTCCAAAGGGCTATGTGGTTACTAACTGATTTCTATGCATTACCATGACCAATTGAGACATCATGTAACAAAATTCAGCAAGGAATGCCTCATGTACATAGCATAAAAATCACAAGAAAGCACAAGTGGGCAAGTTGCAAAAGCTAGCATAGCTCATGATCCATATGCTGCAGTCACTCTCAAGCAATCTAAGGGTCATCCTTGACCCAAGCTGAAGCAGGACATGACCTCAAACTGCTGCTGCCATAGCCCATGCTGCAAGTACAAGCCAACTTGACTTTTTGGCAAAAGCTCCCATACTCATGGAACAGTAATCAGCCACCCCTACTGACCTGCTCCCCAGCCTATTCACACATTGTGGGAATGATATAGCACAGCATTGGCCCTTGAAGCAAGCCAGAACACAGCATACCAAAAAATCTGTCAAAACTTTCCTCTCTTCGAATCCCTTTCCTCAGCCATCAAACATCCATTTTGTCTTCACCATTGCATCATACACACTCAAAGGAACCAGAATCCACCATTAAAGCAGTTTGAAACCTCCCAAATCACAACTGTGAAATCTGTCATATCAGAACTCAAGCTTCCAAAATAGCCACCAACAAGGGGTTGTGAACATTCCATTGGCTTCAGGGGGTTCAGAGAAGGCATTCTGCATCAAAGCAAGGTCAGGAGAGCTCATATTCATAGTTCATCACTTCAGGTAGCTTCGAATCCTCAACTTTTCAGAGCTTTCATTTTATGTTACAAATTGAAAGTACATGTCTTGCTGATCATAATGATGTGTTTAGAATTGAAAATGAGTGAAAAATGAGGATTTACTGAAGCTCTGAAACTTTGCCCGTGAATCTTGTTGGCTTCGATTCTCTTTGTTTAAGCATGATAAATTTAGTTTGAAAGGTGATTTGAGTGGGGTTTGGATAGAGGATCATTTCCCTGCTTTTAATTTGGTGAATGGTGGCCTGAATCATGATCTAGGGTTTTCAACCCGCCGGAGAAGATGACCGGAGCTTCCCTCCGGTCACCTGAAAGTCATTAACTCTAAACCCTAATTAATTTGCCAGATGCGTTCACAGCCTTTGGATGGTGATTAGCTTAAGTCGTGCACGGCCCAGATTGATTCACTTAGCCCTAATCCTTTTTATTTAAATTAATTAAGATTAATTAAGTTAATTGAATCAGACTCCATCCTGGCCATTTAAAAACGCGCGCAGTCAAACCCTTTTTCCCAGATTCAAATCTCAGCCTTTGGATTGAATTACTTTTCATTTTTATTAATATTAATTCATTTCTTTTACATTTGTTTTCTATATTTTATTTAAAATAGCAAAAATACTTTAAAAATTCTGAAATTTTTTATACAAGTTATTATTTAATTTCAGAACAAAAAAATATTTTTATTTTCATTTTTGGCATTAAAAGAGTATTTTTAAATATTTAAAAGTTTCTTTTTAATTAATTAATGAGAATTAATTAATTAAAAATACTTTTAGGTATTTAAAAATCACCAAAAAATTCATGAAACATTTAAAAACATTTAGAAACATTGTCCAACTTTCAAACCAAATTTCTTTTTTGATCTTGATGCATTTCAAGAATTTTCCATGGAATTAAAATCATTTTGGTGTATTATTTTGATCCAAACTTCCAAAAATCATTTCTGCCTAACCCCAAAGAGTTGGACCTTGATTCTTTTTGCATTGCATTGTGTTTGGCATGTAGTTTATGAGATTAAATGGCATTGATTTGATCTTTCATTTTCCATTTGTTTGGTAATTTTCATGTTTAGGGACCCTAAAACCCTAGAAAACTTAGAAAAATCATAACTTGAAATAGGTTAAGAGTTAGAACCTCTCCTTTGGGAAGTGAGTTAGTATAGGTTTAGGGATCCTTTGAGTGCATTTTCAATTTTTTATCTTGTTGTTTGCTTCTGATTTTGGTTTTTGTTTGATGCTTTGATCATAAACCCTAATTTGAGCTTCCATATGCATCCATCTTACATTTGCATTCATACCTTGACTTGGCATGACATTTTATGCCTCCATGTGATTCATTTAACATCATAAGACATATTGAAAGCATGTTTGATCATTGCATCTTGCATTTTCCATGTTGTATGCCATTTACATTTCATAACTTTTCATGTATGTTCATGTATCTTAACTTGTTTCATCTGCATCCATGAGCTTGTATGATCATCCCCATGTGTTGTCTCATGTTTGCATCATCTCATAGCATCATTATCATCATGAATGTATTTCTGGTTTTGATTTTCATCATGCCATTTCATCTCATTTTGCATTGCATTTCATTTCTTTCACTTACATTTCAGGTGGTAAGTTGTTTGAGAAGTGAATTTTCCTTCACTTCTCATGACTTCTCTTCATCTCTTTTATGCATCCTTGCTGCATTTTTGCTTGTGTTTGAGTTTGAGCTTGCTCATCCTTCTTCTCCTTACTTTCTTTCTTCAAGTGACTTGACTTCTTGAATGAAGCAAGTTACTTTGCTTCTTCTGATCTTTTCATTTGCTTCCTGGTGGTTCCATTGAAGATTGCTCTTGTTAAACCCCACAAACCTTAGGAATAACCAAGCATGACAATGATTAGGGTTTTGATTAGTCTCCCCTCTTAGTTTTACCTTTGTGTCTCTCTTGAGTCTTCTCTTCTCATCTCATAATCAGGGACTAAACCCTAAAGGCTTTAAGGCTTTGTGATTAAGCTTATGCCTGCATCCTTCTATTAGGATGGAGTGTATAACTTTAATCCTAAGTGTTAAACCCTTAATGTGTTTAAATCCCTTAATCAATTCATTTAATAATCATCAAGACATCACACTTGTAACTTGGGCCTTGCATTAGGGTTCTAATTCTTCCTTGATTGGTTAAGAAGGACTAACCCTAGTGTTAATGGACAAGTCCCCCTCAAGTTGTCTTACAAATCATAAAAATTCACTTCATCATTTCACCATTGAATAAAATCCACTTAACCAAAGGCTTGTTTTGTCGTGAGTTTAATCCCTAATCATGGATTAAGTTGAGGAGCTTTCCTCAGCTTAAACATTCTCATCTATTATCCTTCTATTAGGATGGTGTAATGAGTCTGTTTAATCCCTGATTATGGCTTAATCTCATTACTCAACACTAAACAAAAACACCAAAAACATCTAAATAATCACAGGTAGGTTAATGATCTTAATCCTACATCAAAGGTGATTAAGTGTGATAATCTGACTTCACACTTAAGGTATTCTCATTACCCCTAATCAGAGGGAAGATGTGATGAGTTTACTAAATCCATTGGTTTAGGCTTAAGCTCATTAACTTATGACAAACTTTCAAAAGCAATAAAAGACTGAAAACTCAAAAAACAAACAATAATCGTCTCCTCCGGGATTCTTTTCTCATCTAATTCACTCATAAACGAGAACTTGCTTCTTCCGTTTAATGCAAGACAGTTTGCACCTGAGCCAGATAGGTCATACACTTGAGCATTGACAAGTAAGCAGTTCACAAGTCAATTTATCTTCCAGTCTCTTTGGGTCGAACTACGGTGTTCTGACTTCCTCATTGCACGAGAGGATACGTAGGCATAACTTAAAAGTTATCGAACAAAAGTCTCTGTACATTCCCCTTCTTCCCAGCCCTATTCTTTAAGCCTCATGGTCATGAGCATTTCATTCCTGATCTCACACTGACACTTCACTTATACACCTCACTTCTTTTACACAGACACCTGTACATCTTTTTCCAGCTTTTTTATACACAGATTGCACTGACACTACCCCTTTAAAACACAAATCTTGCAAGCGTGGATCCCGTCGAGTACGACGGACAATCTGGGTGCTAATACCTTCCCAGGTTGTAACCAACCCCCTTTCTCAGTCTCTCTGGTTCGCAACCGTCTTATCCGTATCTTTCTAGGTTTATGCAGCATTACCTTTCCTCCGGGATAAAAATGCCTAGCTGGCGACTCTTTCTTTTCCTGTGAGTTCACTGCTGTGTGTTCTCATTGTCCCTCTCGCCGACCGTTCGCGTCTGTACCTCATTTGAGCCCAGTCTCATCTTTTGGGAGCGACACCCAGCTGTGCCCTTCATTTACTGGAATAGGTCTATCATTGACCCTTTTCCCCAGGTAGAATCATATACGTGGGATCTACCAATGATCTCATCCCCAGCTGGGATGTCCACTTCAAACAGATCGACCAGAGATCTTCGCGGCAACGGGATCCGAATCCCGGATCGTTATCTTTTGCATAAACATAGCATTCGCATCATGTTTACCCCACAAAGCGTAGCATTCCGTCTAGTACGGAGCATTACGGCAAAAATCAAACATATTGCATAATCATAAGCCATGTTTTGAATCAAACACTTATGAATAATGACAATCCATCAACAATATACAGAATGCTCCCCAGACTCCCCGGCAGAGAGCCCAAACATTTCTCTCACAAAACAAATACCTCTTGGCACCCGTCCGTGTCATCATTCCCCAGTAAAGTCGCCCGAGCATTCTTTACAAACAAACCACTTATATTACAGATACTTCTTGACACCCGTCCGTGTCACCTTCCCCAGCACAGTAACCTAAACACCTTATATATCAGATACTTGTTTACTATACTTTTCTCCTTTTGACACTCGTCCGTGTCACTCTCCCAGCAGGATAAAATACCCGTCTATACACCAATCATACTTATTATTCTTATTTCACTTATACAGATACTCGTCCGTATCTTGTATACACCATTTATATCCTCTCAGATTCAACACTCGTCCGTGTTCCTTGTTAACCAGTTGATACTCGTCCGTATCATCATCTCTGAACACGTGTCAGTATTTGTTTCTACCCGATACTCGTCCGTATCGTAATCTTAAGGATGCTCGTCCGCATCTTTAATCTATACACAACGTCAAAAAACTTTTACCATTTATTTCTTGGATGTAAACGCTCGTCCTTGTTTTACTATTCCCCAGTAGGTCGCCAGCAAAGCAACCTTTTTTCTATCTGACATTCGTCCTATGTCATGATAAACCTTGAGAGCAGCCGTCCCCTGCTAGGTGATCTTCCTTCACCTCTTGATGATCGTCCTTCATCATGCTCACCCGATGGCCGTCCCCATCATCGACCTTTTATCCGGCATTCGTCCTATGTCATGATTTTTAGCAGCCGTACCCTGCTAGGTGATCGTCCTTCACCTTTTGATGATCGTCCTTCATCATTTTATCCGATGGCCGTCCCCATCGTTGATCTTGTTATCTGACATTCGTCCTATGTCATGATAAACCTTGAGAGCAGCCGTCCCCTGCTAGGTGATCGTCCTTCACCTCTTGATGATCGTCCTTCATCATGCTCACCCGATGGTCGTCCCCATCGTCGACCTTTTATCCGGCATTCGTCCTATGTCGTGATTTTTAGCAGCCGTACCCTGCTAGGTGATCGTCCTTCACCTTTTGATGATCGTCCTTCATCATTTTATCCGATGGCCGTCCCCATCGTTGATCTTGTTATCTGACATTCGTCCTATGTCATGATAAACCTTGAGAGCAGCCGTCCCCTGCTAGGTGATCGTCCTTCACCTCCTGATGATCGTCCTTCATCATGCTCACCCGATGGCCGTCCCCATCGTCGACCTTTTATCCGGAATTCGTCCTATGCCGCGATACTTTCGGCAGTCGTACCCTTCCAGGTGATCGTCCTTCACCTTGGATGACCGTCCCTCATCATGTCCCCAACAGAGCAGCCGTCCCCTGCTAGGTGATCGTCCTTCACCTTTGATGACCATCCCTTATCATTATTTCATTTATTCTTTAACCCGATGGTCGTCCCCGTCGTGGTCCCTTTTTCCCTTTCCTGATGATCGTCCTTCATCAGTTTAGCCCGATGGTTGTCCCCATCGTTGTTTACATTACTTTATGAACCTGATGGCCGTCCCCATCATTTTTACTAATCCCCAGAGGATCTTATAGCTTTACCTGATGGCCGTCCCCATCATAATCCCTTTTATCCCCAGCATGTCGGCCGTCCCCGTCATTGCCCTTTCCCCAGCAGTCGTCCTCTGCTCGACGGTCGTCCTCCGTCGCCCGCACTCTATAATATACTTTATTTTCTTTTGCAATCTATATCCCTTTTCTTCTTCTCCCAAGTGAGTGCAAATTTTGGATTGTCTTCGGTATTCAACCACAAGTTATCTTGTTTGCCTGATAAGTCGGGCACTTACATCCTGCACAACTAACTCATGTTTGAATAGGGGCAGCTGTAAACACCCAAAATTTGCCCTCACCCCTTTCACATCATGGCTTGTGATATCCTCATATACATAAGTTCAATCATAGCATCTCATATCACATTTGTGATTCACTGCATTGTTTCTAAGTCATCTGCATCTAGGGTTTGTGATCTGAGCAATCCAAGAGCCACTTGAACCACTCCAAAGGTCATCAATCACTTCAAAGGGGTCCATGTATGTTCAAGCATCATATTATGCCCTATCAAAGTCAAGAATGTCAAGAAATCACAAGAACTGAGAATGGCATGGAAGCAGAGCCAGGATTAACTGCACAGATGACCTAGAATTAGGGTTTTGGTTGCAAAGGCCATAACCCCAAATTTTTTGGTCATTCTTGTTTCTATTGGTGTCTATATGTTATAAGGACCATGCATATCAAGTTTCATGAAGAAATTCCATGGGGAAGTCATCTGATCAAGAGTTGACTTTTTGAGCAAGTCAGTGTAAAATCAGGGCATCTGAGGCCCTCAATGACCCAACCAAAGGGTGTTCTTCATCATTTTGATTGTGTATGGTCTTTATTTGATCATAGAAGATGTTGGAAGTTCACAAATTTGAAGAATTTCAAGCCATTTGCAAAGTTGACTTTTTTGGGAAAGTTGACTTATAATGAAAATTGCCATTTTGGGAAACTTTTTCAACCCTTGCTTTTTGATTCAAAAATGCTTCAAATGGAAAAACTTTGGTCATGAAAGTTGTAGAATGGATCATTCCCTTTTCAAAAAGTACAAGAACTTGACCTAATTCATTTTGGATCAAAAGTTATGGCTTGTCAAAGTTGGCTAAAATCACATAATTTGAAGTTTTCTACCAAAGAGGCATTTTGCAAAATGGTATGATCAAGTGTTTTAAAGGCCTCAAATGTGTACAATTTCTTCACAACATGATCACATGACCTCTAAAAATCAGAATGGGCCAAAGAACATTGCATTTTGATGCCTTGAATCTCAAGAATATCCAAAGGAACCAAACTTTGTGAAAATTGCAAAACCTATCACAAACCATCAACAACTTGCTGCATTGCTTCTAGAGTTGTTCCATAGCATTCCTTGATTCAAGCTGAGCCAAAGCAAGCCAAAAAGCAAGTTGTACCATTGCCCATACCTCTCTTACACAAAGTTTGACATTTTGGCAACTTGCCCATACCAATCACCATAGGCCACCAACAACTCTCTGACCTATCACCTTTTGATACATGGACCAAAGCCAGCATAACACACCACACACTTCATGCTGAAACTCACTCCAAGCCATAGTTATCAAATTTGCTCCAACTTGCAAAACCATTCGAAACTGATTCCACAAGCATCAAACACACAAACAAACTTCACAAAACATCTCAACACATCCTTCTGATCATTTCCCTGCCCTCACTTTGCCCTAAAACCCACTGAAACCAAAATACGATTTCTGCCCCTCTTTGAGCAGAACTTCAACAATCTTTCAAACCAACCCTTATAAACTTCAAACAAGCATTGAAAGCTTCTTAGGAGGTCCATTGGAGTTGATTGGAAGCAATAAACTGGCCAGAAAGTCCCTGATTTGAAAGCTTCGATTCAGGTAGCCATGGAAATTCATTTTTCCAGAACTCTTTTCTCTTGTTTCTAAGATGATCTACATGCTTCCCTGAGTTCACTGAACCTTTTATTTTTGAAAATGATTGAGATTTGAGGTTGTATGCATGATCTGAAAGTTTGCCCGTAAACTTGATTTCTGTTTGTTCTTCATGATTCACGAAAAAGAAATGAATTTTAGGGCTGGATTGTTGTTTAGGAGGTTTAGATGAGTTGATCTGGAGGTTTTGGCAGGAGTTGGTGAGGTTTTGAGAGAGTTAGGTCAGAGGTCTCGCCGGAGAAGACGACCGGAAGTCTTCTCCGGCCACCTGAATTTGTTTAGGGCTAATCAGAGTCATTAATGTGAGTTTGAATGTGAAGCGTAGGATGAGTTGACTAGGGCTGACCCGCGCGCATTTGAGTGGACAGGATCTCTCATTAAAACCCTAATCATCTTTAATTAAATTAATTAATTCAGTTTATCTTAATTAGGTCAGTTTAAATTACAGCCTTTAGATCTGGCGCCAGTCAATGCACGCGCAATCCATTCAAACCTCAGCCCTTGATTCTGATAACTTCTCATTAAATTCATTTTTATTTTCATTTTATTTCATTTGTTTTGTTCATTTATTTAAAAATAGTAAAAATCATTGAAAAATTCTGAAAATTTTTATTCAAGCTTTTATTAATTTTCAGAAACCAAAAATATTTTTATTTTTATTTTTTTTGCATTCAAAAATATTTTTAAATCATTTAAAAGTTTATTTTTAATTAATTAATGAGAGTTAATTAATTAAAAATACTTTTAGGTATTTAAAAATCACAAAAAAATTCATGAAACATTTAAAATCATTTAGAAACATTGTCCAACTCTCAAACCAAATTTATTTTTTGTTCTTGATGCCTTTTGACAATTTTCAATGGAATTAATTCCATTTTAGGGCATTATTTTGATTCAAACTTCAAAAATTCATTTCTGCCTAACCATTGAGAGTTGGACAATGATTCTTTTTGCATTGCATCTTGTATAACATGTAGTTTATAGGTTTAAATGGGCATGAATTGATCTTGCATTTTCAATTTGTTTGACATTTTTCTTGACAAGGTACCTTAAAACCCTAGCCAACATAGGAAATTCATAACTTACACTAGGTTAAGAATTGGATCCTCTCCTTTGGGCAGTGAGTTTGTATAGGTTTAAGGTTCCTTTGAATGCATTTTCAAATTTTTATCATGATGTTTGCTTCTGGTTTTGGATTTTTGTTTTGTGCATTGATCATAAACCCTAATTTGGACTTTCTTTTGCATTCATCTTACATGTGCTTGCATACCATGACTTGCCATGACATTTTATGCATTCATTTGATTCATGATACATCTTAAGACATATTAAAATCATGTTTGATCATTTCATCTTTCATTTTCCATGTTGTATGTCATTTGCATTTCATAACTTTTCATGAACATCCATGGTTCAAAGCATGCTTCTTTTGCATCCTTATGCTTGTTTGATCATCCTCATGCCTTGTTTCATGTTTGCATCATCTATTAGCATCATTAACATCATGTATTTGCTTCTGACTTTGTCATGCATCATGCCATTTTATCTCATTTGCATTGCATTTCATTTCTTTCACTAACTTTTCAGGTGGTAAGTTACTTTGAGAAGTGAATTTGCCTTCACTTCTCACATTCTCTTTTCATCTCTTTCATACCTCCCTTGCTGCATTTTGTATGTGTTTGGATTGAGCTTGCTCATTCTTGTTCATCTTACCTTCTTTCTTCAAGCAACTTGTCTTCTTAAGTGAAGCAAGTTGTTTTGCTTCTCTTTGTTTCATTCTCCTTTCATCTGCTTCCCTCCTTGGTGGTTCTTTGAAGATATTTTCTTGTAAACCTCACAAACCCTAGGAGCAACCAAGCATGATAATAATTAGGGTTTGATTAGTCCCCCACTTAGCTTTTACCTTTGTGTCTCTTTGAGTATTCTCTTCTTATCTCATAATCAGGGACTAAACCCTAAAGGCTTTAAGGCTTTGTGATTAAGCTTATGCCTGCATCCTTCTATTAGGATGGAGTGTATAACTTTAATCCTAAGTGTTAAACCCTTAATGTGTTTAAATCCTTTAATCAATTCATCTTAATAATCATCAAGACATCAAGCTTGTAACTTGGGCCTTGCATTAGGGTTCTAATTCTTCCTTAATTGGTTAAGAAGGACTAACCCTAGTGTTAATGGACAAGTCCCCCTCAAGTTGTCTTACAAACCCTAAAAATCACTTCTTCATCATATCATTAACTAAAATCCACTTAATAAAGTCTTTGTTTTGTCATGAGGTTAATCCCTAATCATGGATTAAGTTGAGGAGTCTTCCTCAGCTTAAACATTTTCATCTATTATCCTTCTATTGGGATGGTGTAATGAGTCTGTTTAATCCCTGATTATGGCTTAATCTCATTACTTAACACTAAACAAAAACAACAAAAACATCTAAATAATAACAAGTAGGTTAATGATCTTAATCCTACATCAAAAGATGATTAAGTGTGAGATGCTGACTTCACACTTAAGGTATTCTCATTACCCCTAATCAGAGGGAGGATGTGATGAGTTCACTAACCCATTGGTTTAAGCTTAAGCTCACTTTCCTATGACAAACTTCCAAAAGCAATAAAAGACTGAAAACTCAAAAACAAACAGTAATCGTCTCCTCCGGGATTCTTTTCTTATCTCATTCACTCATAAACGAGAACTTGCTTCTTCCGTCTAATGCAAGACAGTTTGCACCTGAGCCAGACAGGTCATACACTTGAGCATAGGCAAGTAAGCAGTTCACAAGTCAATTCATCTTTCAGTCTCTTTGGGTCGAACTACGGTGTTCTGACTTCCTCATTGCACGAGAGGATACGTAGGCATAACTTAACAGTTATCGAACAAAAGTTTCTGTATATTCCCCCTCTTTCCAGCATTATTTTCTTAGCCTCATTATCATGAGCATTTCACTCTTGTTCTTACACTGACACTTCACATACTTCACTTTACATTTCTTTTACACAGACACCTGTACATCCTTTTCCAGCTCTTTTATACACAAATTGCACTGACACTACTCCTTTAAAACACAAATCTTTTAAGCGTGGATCCCGTCGAGTACGATGGACAATCTGGGTGCTAATACCTTCCCAGGTTGTAACCAACCCCCTTTCTCAGTCTCTCTGGTTCGCAACCGTCTTATCCGTATCTTTCTAGGTTTATGCAGCATTACCTTTCCTCCGGGATAAAAATGCCTAGTTGGAGACTCTATTCATTTCATCCTTTCGCCGACCGTTCGCGTCTGTACCCCTTCTTGGCCCCGGTGTCATTTTGGTGGGAGCGACAGGAGGTTATCACCATCTTTGTCAAAAGAAACCATGTGCCTACATTACTGGGTGACTTCTACTATGGGGTTCACTATAGGAATAAAAAGAGAAAGGGACATATGAACTGTTGTGTTCCCTTGTTTGCTGACTGGTTTGTAAGGCAACTCCCAAAATCAGGACCTTACCAATATTTAAAACAATCCTGGAAGTGGTCCAAAAGAATGATGGGCTTAACCTCAGATGACATTACTTGGGGATGCAACAGAGATCTTGTAGGCAAGGAAATCTTGATTAGTTGTAGTAGCTTCCCAAATTTACCCTTGATAGGAAGGAAAGGTGGAATCAGCTACAATCATATGTTGTCCAGAAAGCAATTTGGTTATCCTTTGAGAGTTGTACCATTGATTGAGGAGATGCGTGAGTCACTATACTTTCCAGCAGAAGGTAACCTGAAGATGAGCATACTAGCATCCCAAGCTTGGGAGGTTAGAGTGATGAAGGGGAATAAATACTTTGGGAGAGTAGATCCCAAGACTTATGATCCTTTTGCCACCTGGTTGGAAGATCGTGTAGAGACTTTATTGCTCCCATTCTCTAAGGAACCACCTCTCTACCCTAAGGAAGTAGTCCCCGTAACTTTAGTTCCTCTTTAGGAGTATCAGAAATTGGAGGCCTTGGTCAAGCAGCTCAGGTTGGAAAATCAAGAAGCCAACAATTCATGCCAGAAGTTGAAGATTCAAAACCAGAAGTTGGAAGAGAGGGCTCACCAAGCTGAAGAAATGGTCAGGATCAAGCAGCAGGAGTTTCAGGAG
This sequence comes from Lathyrus aphaca, assembly GCA_963966055.1. NCBI lineage: Eukaryota > Viridiplantae > Streptophyta > Magnoliopsida > Fabales > Fabaceae > Lathyrus > Lathyrus aphaca. Next base: position 141,522,879 of record OZ014525.1, read on the forward strand.
AGAGAGCTTTATTTCAAGAAAAGGGGATTAGTTGAAACTCACAAGGTGGTCCAGCGCCAAAAAGATAAGAAAGAGTTGAATGAAGTTAATGAAACTATCACCTTATGGAAAGATAAATGGGAAGACAACTTGAAGAGGCAGAAAGTGTTGGAAGTCAGGTACAAGTTAGAGATCAAAGGTCTTCAAGATTCTTTGGCTGAACAGGGAGAGCTCCTTCAGAAGGCTCACCACCAAGAGAAGAGTCATCTTCAAGATCTAGCAGAGAGTCAATAGGCAGTGAAGGATGCTCAGAAAGAGATAGAAGAGTTGAAGCTGAGAGCTGATGTCAAGAAGACCAAGATTGATTCCATTGCAAACAAGGAGAGTGAGAGGGTATTCCTACAAAAAATTAAGGAGCTGCGTGCCTCATCTGACCTTAGGGATCTCCTGATTCAAAAGCTCATATAGGAACCAAACCATCCAGATATAGTCCAGTTGCTTAAAGGTGTCAAACGCCTTAGCTGGAGGTTGCAGGATGTAGATCTTCATAGGCCTTAGTCTTGTATTCATATGATTTGGACTACCCACATGCCTGTTGTGGGAATCCTCTTTTGATTGATGTACTTTTCTCTCTTTAATGTATGGACTTGTACCCTATGGGGACTTTTCTATTCAAGTTTTCTTTTACCTGAAGTCTCTGGTTGTTATCTCTTGCACGAACACGAGATATTAAATACTGCCACTTCACACCTGAATGTCACATAAGGTCTTCTTGCAAAGGATATTTTTTCAACACCGGAATGGGAAAGTAAACAAAACCTTAAGGATAAGAGGAACACATTGCATTACATACATATCATTTGAATTCTTCTTATTTTTGTAGGTTTCTCTAGGTTATTTAACTTATTTATTCAATAGGCAAAGATTGCGAGAGCTGCCAAGACTCGGCACTTCAGACAAAATATTCCTCATTGGTACGTAACACGCAACAACCAAAGGACTATCATGGATGCTATGCAAACTGAGCTCAATGAATTTCGCACCAGGATGAGGGGATTTATGGTCATGATGCAAGGAATGGCCCAAGGACAACAGGATTTGAGGAATGCCATACAGGGGCTCAATCCTCCTAAGACTGACCCCCCTGTAGCCACTCCAAAGGTTCAACTGAATCCCCCCAACAACAACAATGGAACAGGTGGACCTCCAGTGCTAGAGACTGGCACAACAACTTTTATTCTTGTGGTAGATCGACAAGAGGATCAGTTCCCTCCCCTTAACAATGATATGGGGTTTGGCGTGGAAGGAAATTTTTCAGGACTTCTTGTTGCTTGCTGAAAAGGTCAAGGCTCTTGAGTGTAGAGACAATCTTGGGATAGATGTATCTGACATGGGCTTAGTTCCTGGGGTGGTTATCCCTCCCAAATTCAGGCCACCAACTTTTGATAAGTATAACGGTAATTCCTGACCCAAAACTCATTTGCAGGCGTTTTACCGAAAGATTGATGCCCATACTAGGGACGAGAAACTCTGGATGTACTATTTCCAAGATAGTCTTTCTGGAGGCTCTTTGGAATGGTATATGAAGTTGGAGAGAAACTCTGTAAGAAGCTGGAAAGAGTTGGGAGAAGCTTTTCTTAAACAATATCAGTATAACATTGATATGGCGCATGTCGCTCCCACCAAAATGACAACCGGGGTCAGAAGGGGTACAGACGCGAACGGTCGGTGAAAGAGGAGATGAGAACACACAGGAGTGAACTCAAGAGAAAAGAAAAGAGTCGCCAGCTAGGCATTTTTATCCCGAAGGAAAGGCAATGCTGCATAGACCTAGAAAGATATGGACAAGACGGTTGCGAACCAGAGAGACTGAGAAAGGGGGTTGGTTACAACCTGGGAAGGTATTAGCACCCAGATTGTCCGCCGTACTCGACGGGATCCACGCTTAAAAGATTTGTGTTTTAAAGGGGGTAGTGTCAGTGCAATTTGTGTATAAAGAGTTGGAAAAGGATGTACATGTGTCAGTGTGAAGTGTATAGGTGAAGTGTCAGTGTCAGAATAAAAAAATGGAATGCTCAAGATTATGAGGCTTAAAGAATAAAGGCTAGGAAGAGGGGGGAATATACAGAGACTTTTGTTCGATAACTGTTAAGTTATGCCTACGTATCCTCTCGTGCAATGAGGAAGTCAGAACACCGTAGTTCAACCCAAAGAGACTGAAAGATAAATTGACTTGTGAACTGCTTGCCTGTCTATGCTCAAGTGTATGACCTGTCTGGCTCAGGTGCAAACTGTCTTGCATTAGACGGAAGAAGCGAGTTCTCGTTTATGAGTGAATGAGATGAGAAAATAATCCCGGAGGAGACGATTATTGTTTGTTTTTGAGTTTTCAATCTTTTATTGCTTTTGGAAATTTGTCATAGATTAATGAGCTTAAGCCTAAACCAATGGGTTAGTAAACTCATCACATATTCCCTCTGATTAGGGGTAATGAGAATACCTTAAGTGTGAAGTCAGCTTCTCACACTTAATCACCCTGATGCAGGATTAAGATCATTAACCTACTTGTGATTATTTAGATGTTTTTGTTGTTTTTGTTTAGTGTTGAGTAATGATATTAAGCCATAATCAGGGATTAAACAGACTCATTACACCATCCTAATAGAAGGATAATAGATGAGAATGTTTAAGCTGAGGAAGACTCCTCAACTTAATCCATGATTAGGGATTAACCTCATGACAAAACAAAACCCTTTATTAGATGGATTTTAGTTAATGATATGATGAAGAAGTGATTTTTATGATTTGTAAGACAACTTGAGGGGGACTTGTCCATTAACACTAGGGTTAGTCCTTCTTAACCAATTAAGGAAGAATTAGAACCCTAATGCAAGGCCCAAGTTACTAGCTTGATGTCTTGATGATTATTAAGTGAATTGATTAAAGGATTTAAACACATTAAGGGTTTAACACTTAGGATTAAAGTTATACACTCCATCCTAATAGAAGGATGCAGGCATAAACTTAATCACAAAGCCTTAAAGCCTTTAGGGTTTAGTCCCTGATTATGAGATGAGAAGAGAAGACTCAATGATGACACAAAGGTAAAAACTAATGGGGGACTAATCAAACCCTAATTATTGTCATGCTTGGTTGTTCCTAGGGTTTATGAGGTTTGCAAGAAAGATCTTCAAAGAACCACCAAGGAGGGAAGCAGATGAAAGGAACAAAGAGAAGCAAAACAACTTGCTTCACTTAAGAAGACAAGTTGCTTGAGGAAAGAAGGTAAGATGAACAAGAATGAGCAAGCTCAATCCAATACACATACAAAAATGCAGCAATGATGCATAAGAGAGATGAGAAGAGATTGTGAGAAGTGAAGGCAAATTCACTTCTCAAAGTAACTTACCACCTGAAAAGTCAATAAAGAAATGAAATGCAATGCAAAATGGGATACAATGTGATGATGTAAACCAAAACCAGAAGCATGAGTATGATGTTAATGATGCTAAGAGATGATGCAAACATGAGGCAAGACATTAAAATGACCATACAAGCATATGGATGCAAGAGAAGCATGCTTAGAACCATGAACATATATGAAAAGTTATGAAATGCAAATGACATACAACATGGAAAATGTGAGATGCAATGATCAAACATGATTCTAATATGTCTTAAGATGTATCATGAATCAAATGAATGCATAAAATGTCATGGAAAGTCATGGTATGCAAGCAAATGTAAGATGAATGCAAAAGAAAGCCCAAATTAGGGTTCATGATCAATGCACAAAACAAAATTCAAAACCAGAAGCAAACATCATGATAAAAAATTGGAAAATGCATTCAAAGGAACCCTAAACCTATACAAACTCACTGCCCAAAGGAGAGGATCCAATTCTTAACCTAGTGAGAGTTATGAATTTCCTAAGATTGCTAGGGTTTTAAGGCACCTTGTCAAGAAAAAAAAGTCAAACAAATTGAAAATGCAAGATCAATTCAAGCCAATTTAAACCTATAAACTACATGTTATGCAAGATGCAATGCAAAAAGAATCATTGTCCAACTCTCAATGGTTGGGCAGAAATGAATTTTTGAAGTTTGAATCCAAATAATGCCTTGAAATGAAATTAAATCCATTGAAAATTGTCAAAAGGCATCAAGATCAAAAAAGAAATTTGGTTTGAAGGTTGGACAATGTTTCTAAATGATTTTAAATGTTTCATGAATTTTTTATGATTTTTAAATACTTAAAAGTATTTTTAATTAATTAATTCTCATTAATCAATTAAAAATAAACTTTTAAATGATTTAAAAATATTTTTCAATGCAAAAAAATAAAAATAAAAATATTTTTGGTTTCTGAAAATTAATAAAAGGCTTGATAAAAAATTTCAGAATTTTTTGATGATTTTTACTATTTTTAATAAAATGAAGAAAACAAATGCAAAACAAATAAAAATAAAATGAATTTAAATTTGAAAAATGAGAAAGTATGCAGATCAAAGGGCCAGGATTCAAACTAGGACACGCGCGAATTGACTAGGCGCGCATCTGGACGGCCAACATTCAAATTTCCGTAATTAAGATTAAACCCTAATTAACTAACCCTAATCACTTTTAGATGACCGGAACAGTGTTCCGGTCATCTTCTCCGGCAGGCCAAAATCCCTATCTCTCTTAATACGCATCAAATCCTCACAAAACTCTCCAGAATCAATCTATGAACATCACTAAGCATAAACCCTAACTCAAACAACATTTATTTTCACTGAATCAAAGGAAACAAGCAAGAACATTTTTACGGGCAAACTTTCAGATCATCATAACATGCTTGTTTCTGGCTCATTTTCAAAAATAAATAGATCCCCATGATCAGGGCAACATACAGAAGAACATTCTAACAAGAAATTAAAGTTCTGGAAAATTTGTTCATCATGCTACCTGAGATTGAGCTTTCCAAACAGGGACTTTCTGGCTGCTTCTCTGGCTCAAACAAACTCCAATGATCCTCCTTTGAAGCTTTTGGCACTTAGTTGGAGTTTATGTGGCCTCTAGAGAGAGTTGGCAGAAGCTCAGGCCAAGGGAGTGTGAAAATCGTATTTGTGATGGGGGAGGTTTCAGGTCAAAACAATGGTTGGTTTGTGATCAGTGGAACATGTTGAGATGTTCTATGAAGTTTGTTTGTGTGTTTGATGTTTTTATGATGAGTTTCTAATGGTTTTACATGAGAGGTGGAAAATGAGAATGCTGTGTTCTTGGAGGTTTCAGGCTTGTGTGTCCCATGAGAATGAAGCCTTGGGATGTGTTTGTAAAGTCTGGATTGGGCAGAGAGTGGTTGTGTCACTGTGGGATTGGTATGGCTTCAAGTTGCAAAAAGTCAAGCAAGTTGTACTTGGAGGTATGGGCAAGTGGCAGGCTAGGATAGGAGCATGGTTGAGTTCAGCAAGGATCAAGGAATGCTTTTGGATCAGATTTTGTGAACTGAGGCAAGTGGATGAGAAGTTTTGATCCCTTTTGCAAATTGTCACAACTTTGGCCCCTTTTGTAATTCTTGAAGTTTAAGGCATGGAACTTAAGAAATTCTTGGGCCAATCTGAAGTTTAAGTCATGTATGGTGTTTGTGTAAAGGTTAGACATCAATTAGAAGTCACAAATTGCCTTGGTACAAGAATTTGCAAGTTTCCCTCTTTGGTGCATAACTTGAAATTATGTGATTTTCCCAACTTTGACAAGTCATAACTTTTGATCCAAAATGAATTAGGTCAAGTTCTTGTACTTTTTGAAAAGGGAATGATCCATTCTACAACTTTCATGACCAAAGTTTTCTCATTTGAAGCATTTTTGAATCAAAAAGCAAGGGTTGAAAAAGTTTCCCAAAATGGCAATTTTCATTATAAGTCAACTTTCCCAAAAAGTCAACTTTGCAAATGGCTTGAAATTCTTCAATTTTGTGAACTTCTAACATCTTCTATGATCAAATAAAGATCATACACAATCAAAATGATGATGAACACCCTTTGGTTGGGTCATTGGGGGCCTCAGATGCCCTGATTTTGCACTGACTTGCTCAAAAAGTCAACTCTTGATCAGATGACTTCCCCATTGAATTTCTTCATGAAAATTGATATGCATGGTCCCTATACCATATAGAGACCAATAGAAACAAGAATGACCAAAAAATTTGGAGTTATGGCCTTTGAAACCAAAACCCTAATTCTAGGTCATCTGTGCAGTTAAACCTGGCTCTGCTTTCATGCCATTCTTAGTTCTTGTGAATTTTTGACATTCTTGACTTTGAGAGGATATAATATGATGCTTGAACACACATGGACCCCTTTGAAGTGATTGATGACCTCTGGAGTGGCTCAAGTGGCTCTTGGATTGCTCAGATCACAAACCCTAGATGCAGATGACTTAGAATCAAGGCAGTGAATCAAATATGCAATATGGGATGCTATGATTGAGTTTATGCATATGAAGAGATCACAAGCCATGGTGTGAATGGGTGAGGGAAAATTTGGGGTGTTTACAGCTGCCCCTATTCAAACATGAGTTAGTTGTGCAGGATGTAAGCAACGGCTTATCAGGCAAACAAGATAACTTGTGGTTGAATACCAAAGACAGTCCAAAATTTGCACTCATAGAATGAAGAAGAAAAGGGATATAGATTGTAAAGGAAAATAAAGTATATATACAAAGTGCGGGCGACGGAGGACGAACTTCGTGCAGGGGACGACTGCTGGGGAAAGAGCAATGACGGGGACGACCGACATGCTGGGGATAAAAGGGATTATGATGGGGACGGCCATCAGGTAAAGCTATAAGATCCTATGGGGATTAGAAAAAATGATGGGGACGGCCATCAGGTTCATAAAGTAATGTAAACAGCGATGGGGACGACCATCGGGCTAAACTGATGAAGGACGATCATCAGGAAAAGGAAAAGGGACCACGACGGGGACGGCCATCGGGTTAAAGAATAAATGAAATAATGATGAGGGACGGTCATCAAAGGTGAGGGACGATCACCAGGAAAAGGAAAAGGGACCACGACGGGGACGGCCATCAGGTTAAAGAATAAATGAAATAATGATGAGGGACGGTCATCAAAGGTGAAGGACGATCACCTAGCAGGGGACGGCTGCTCTGAAAGGGATAAGATGAGGGGCGGTCATCTAAGGTGAAGGACGATCACCTGGAAGGGTACGGCTGCCGAAAGTATCGCGACATAGGACGAATGCCGGATAAAAGGTCGACGATGGGGACGGCCATCGGATGAGCATGATGAAGGACGATCATCAAGAGGTGAAGGACGATCACCTAGCAGGGGACGGCTGCTCTCAAGGTTTATCATGACATAGGACGAATGTCAGATAACAAGATCAACGATGGGGACGACCATCGGATAAAATGATGAAGGACGATCATCAAAAGGTGAAGGATGATCACCTAGCAGGGTACGACTGCCAAAAATCACGACATAGGACGAATGCCGGATAGAAAAGGGGTTCTAATGAATAGAGACTCCGTTGGGGAAAGGATGAGGGACGGTCATCCAAAGGTGAAGGACGATCACCTGGCAGGGTACGGCTGCCGCAAAAGTATCATGACATAAGACGAATGTCAGATAGAAAAAGGTTGCTTTGCTGGCGACCTACTGGGGAATAGTAAACACGGACGAGTGTTTACATTCAAGAAATAAAAGGTATAAGTGTTCTGATGTTGTGTATATATTAAAGATGCGGACGAGCATCCCTAAGACTACGATACGGACGAGTATCGGGTGGAAACAAATACTGACACGTGTTCAGAGATGATGATACGGACGAGTATCAACTGGCTAACAAATAACACGGACGAGTGTTGATTCTGAGGTGACTCTTCTGGGGAATAGTAGACACAGACGAGTGTCTAAATTCAAGAAGACATAAGTGTTTGACACGTGTATGGATTAAAGATGCGGACGAGCATCCTTAAGACTATGATACGGACGAGTATCAGTTAGAAACAAACGCTTGACGTGTGTTCTGAGATGATGGTACGGACAGGTACCAACTGGTTAACAAAGAACACAGACGAGTGTCGAATCTGAGGGGGTATGAGTGATATATACAAGATACGGACGGGTATCTGTATGAGTGAAATAAGTATGAGTGGTGTATAGTTGAGTGTTTAACTTGCTGGGGAGAGTGACACGGACGAGTGTCAAAAGAGGAAAGTGTAATATAAACAAGTGTATGGTTTACAAAATGTTCAGGCAACTGTGCTGGGGAAAGCGACACGGACGGGTGTCAGGGAATCTGTATAAAGATGTATCTGTGAGTGCAAAGAGGAAGCTCTGGCTTTCCACTGGGGGTATGACACGGACGGGTGCCAAGAAGTATATGTAATATAAGTGTCTGCTTGTAAAGAAGGATCGGGCGACTTTACTGGGGAATCATGACACGGAAGGGTGCCAAAAGGAGTGTGTATTTGTATTTACAAGTGTAAGGCAAATGTCTTGGCTCTCTGGTGAGGAATTTGGGGGGTTTGCTGTATACTGTTGATGGGTTGTCAATATTCACAAGTGTTTGATTCAGAACATGGCTTATGCAATATGTTTGATTTTTGCCGTAATGCTCCGTATTAGGCGGAATGCTACGCTCTGTGGGAAATATGATGCGAATGCCATGATTATGCAAAGATACTGATCCGGGATCCGGGTCCCGTTGCTACGAAGATCTCTGGTTGATCTGCTTGAAGTGGACATCCATGTTGGGGATGAGATCATTGGTAGATCTAATAAGATGTATCTGCTTGGGGAAATAGGTCACTGATAGACCCATCCTTGGTGATGAGGGACCCAGCTGGGGTTTGTAGAAGCTTTCTTTACTCTGTTGTGAGTTCTTCGGGCATTGCTCTTCTGGATGGAGGCTGAAGCTCTGTGGGGAGATGGTTCCCTGGCTTTTGTACTTGGCTGAGGAGGAAGTAAATGGCAACTCGGCTGGGGAGAAATAATAAATGGCAACTCAGCTGGGGAGAAAGCACCTACGGTGCTAAGACTGAATGGATAATGATTTGTCGGCTTGCTGGGATGATGCTTTCATGCCCCATGTTGTGCTTTGAATACCTGCAATCCTGAAAAGATAGAGAAATGCACAAGTAATCCTGAGGTATTCCTTACCAGATTCCATCATAGGAGTTTAGACACCCCCGGGAGTAAGTATATTTCCTGCGAGCACGTGTTTTAAGAGAAGCATCTGTATTTATGCAATCAGTATCTTAAGGACATCGGACATTTTGCAAATGAAAATAAAATATACGAGACAAAACATGACTGAAAATCTGATTTTATTGATTTATACGCCCTGAATTGGCGAGATACAGTCAAAGAAACAGATCCCCTAAAATGAGGAGATTGTTATAAATTGAGAAACAAAAGGTGTTGGCAATGTTGATGACGCTTCAAGGAGCTCCCCTTTGCTATGACTCGTATGACATTTGACGTTCCTCTTGTCTCGCTTTCTGAGGAAGGCTGATTCTGACAAAAGCTTGATCCTTTCGAAGTTTACCAAGTTGTGAGTGATACAGATGAATTCAGAATGCAGTTGTTCGCTTATTCCCTTATTTTGCATGGGTCGCCCTTTTGGGTTTTCAATCCATCGGGATACCCATTTTTGCCTGAGTTGTCCAATGTGGCTTTTCAACTCAGCGGGTGTACATTTTTTTGTTTATTTCCCTTATTTTTGCCCGAGTCTTTTATTCTGTTTTTGACTCGCCGGGATGCCCTATTTTTGCCTGGACTTACATTCTGTTTTTATGTCCAGCGGGTCATTTTATGCGAAGTATTTTTTAACTGCATCTGAATTCACAGGGGACAGGAAGTCTTCACCATCCATAGTACTGAGCATCAGTGCTCCACCGGAGAAAACTTTCTTTACTACGAATGGCCCTTCATAGTTCGGAGTCCACTTGCCCCTGTGGTCTGTATGAGGAGGGAGGAGTCTTTTCAGCACAAGATCTCCTACTTGGTATTATTGGAGCCTGACTTTCTGATCGAAAGCTTTCTTCATCCTTTTCTGGTATAACTGCCCATGACAGATTGCAGCCAATCTCTTTTCTTCGATCAAACTCAGTTGTTCGTATCGGGATCGGACCCACTCTGCTTTGTTCAGCTTAACATCCATTAATACCCGTAAGGAGGGCAATTCAACTTCAACAGGTAGGACCGCCTCCATACCATACACAAGTTGATACGGTGTTGCCCCAGTGGATGTTCTGATTGACGTACGGTACCCATGCAAGGCAAATGGCAGCATTTCATGCCAGTCTTTGTATGTGACTACCATCTTCTGCACAATCTTCTTGATATTCTTATTAGCTGTCTCTACAACGCCGTTCATCTTTGGCCTGTAAGGAGACGAATTATGGTGTTGGATCTTGAAGTCCCGGCATAGTTATGCCATCATTTTGTTGTTTATATTGGAACCATTATCAGTAATGATTCGCTCGGGAACTCCATACCGACAGATGATGTCTCTTTTCAGGAATCGGGCTACCACTTGCCTTGTAACATTTGCATAGGAAGCTGCTTCAACCCACTTGGTAAAATAGTCAATGGCTACCAAGATGAATCTGTGGCCGTTTGAAGTAGTCGGTTCAATCTTGCCAATCATATCAATGCCCCACATGGCAAAGGGCCAGGGTGAAGACATCACATTCAGAGGATTGGGAGGCACATGCACCTTATCCGCGTAAATCTGGCATTTATGGCATTTTCTGGCGTAGGCACAACAGTCAACATCCATTGTGATCCAGTAATATCCTGATCTTAGTAGCTTCTTGGCCATGGCATGCCCTCCCGCATGGGTACCAAAGGATCCTTCATGCACCTCGTGCATCAACAAGTCTGCTTCTGATCTATCAACGCATCTGAGGAGTACCATATCAAAGTTTCTCTTGTACAGGGAACCATCAGTATTCAAGAAGAAACTACCAGCTAGCCTTCTTAATGTCTTCTTATCATTGGAAGACGCCCCAGGTGGGTATGTTTGATCCTCCAAGAAGCACTTGATGTCATGGAACCACGGCTTATCATCCTTAACAACATCTGCTGAGAATACATATGCTGGTCTGTCAAGTCTGGACACTGGAATCCGGGGTACAAAGTTGGCAGCTTGAACTTTGATCATGGATGAAATGGTGGCAAGAGCATCTGCAAATTGATTTTCGTCCCGAGGGATATACTCAAGCTTGACTGTTGTAAAGAAAGTCAATAACCTCCTTGTATAATCCCTGTAAGGTATCAGATGATCCTGGTGTGTGTACCATTTGCCATTGGTTTGATTAATTACCAGAGCTGAATCTCCGAATACAGTTAAAGTTTTGATCCTGAGGTCAATGGCTTCCTCAAGACCCATAATGCAAGCTTCGTATTCAGCTTCGTTGTTAGTGCAGTTAAAGGTGAGTTTTGCCGAGAAAGGCATGTGAACTCCTTTAGGTGTAATGAGTACTGCACCAACACCACGACCGTTCATATTAACAGCCCCATCAAACATCATAGTCCATCCTTCTTCTGGGTCAGGCCCTTCAGTGTGAACAGGCTCTTCATGATCTTTTGCTTTAATGAACATGATGTCTTCATCAGGGAAGTCAAATCTCATAGGCTGGTAGTCATCAATGGGTTGCTCGGCAAGATAATCAGACAATACACTGCCCTTGATGGCTTTCTGAGATGTGTACTGGATGTCATATTCTATGAGGATCATCTGCCATCTTGCAACCCGTCCGGTAAGTGCTGGCTTCTCAAAGATGTACTTAACGGGGTCCATCTTGGAGATCAATAGAGTAGTGTGGGTCAACATATACTGTCTCAGTCGGCGAGCAGCCCACGCTAAAGCACAACAAGTTTTCTCAAGCAGTGAATAACGTTGTTCACAGTCGGTAAACGTTTTGCTCAGGTAGTAAATTGCATACTCTTTTCGACCAGACTTGTCATGCTGGCCCAGCACACACCCCATTGACTCTTCTAATACTGTCAAGTACATTATCAGAGGTCTTCCTTCAACTGGTGGCATAAGGATTGGAGGCTCTTGTAAGTATTCCTTGATCTTGTCAAAAGCCTTCTGGCAGTCTTCGTTCCACCTGACCGTTTGTTCCTTTCTCAACAGCTTGAACAAGGGTTCACAGGTTGCTGTAAGGTGAGATATGAACCTTGAAATGTAGTTCAATCTACCTAGAAACCCTCGAACTTCTTTCTCAGTTTTCGGTGCAGGCATTTCTTGAATGGCTTTAACTTTATCAGGGTCAACTTCAATCCCTTTCTCGCTTACAATAAAGCCCAGCAGCTTACCAGATCGCACCCCGAATGTGAATTTGTTGGGGTTTAACTTCAATTGGTACTTCCTCAGACGCTTGAATAGTTTTAGCAGATTTACCAGGTGGTCTTCTTCTGTGAAGGACTTGGCAATCATGTCATCCACATAACATTCGATTTCTTTATGGATCATATCGTGGAATAACGTCACCATAGCCCGTTGATAAGTTGCACCAGCATTCTTCAGTCCGAATGGCATCACCTTGTAACAGAACATGCCCCAGGGTGTGATAAAAGTTGTCTTCTCCATGTCTTCAGGTGACATTTTGATCTGATTGTATCCTGAAAATCCGTCCATGAAGGAGAACACCGAGAACTGAGCCGTATTATCAACCAATACATCAATGTGAGGTAAAGGGAAATCATCTTTTGGGCTGGCTCTGTTCAAGTCCCGGTAGTCTACACATATCCTTACCTTGTCGTCTTTCTTAGGCACAGGTACAATATTAGCAACCCACGGCGGATAGCTAGTCACAGCAAGGAACCCGACGTCCCACTGCTTTTGCACCTCTTCTTTGATCTTCATTGCCATGTCTGGGCGAGTACGGCGCAGTTTCTGTTTAACTGGTGGGCAGTCTTCTCTTAAAGGCAGCTTGTGCATAATGATATCGGTGTCCAACCCTGGCATATCCTGATAAGACCAAGCAAACACATCTACATATTCACGAAGCAGGTCAATCAGTTGTTCTTTCACTGAGTCTTGTAAGCAGGCCCCGATCTTAACCTCTTTCACATTTTCACCCGTACCAAGATTAATCGTTTCAATTTCCTCCTAATGAGGAGTGATAACCTTCTCCTCTTGCCTTAACAACCTAGCTAGCTCTTCAGGTAGCTCATAAACTTCTTCAACCCCTTCATCATCTTGATTGATTGGATTGTCAAAGTCATACGAAGCCATAGCTGTGCTGTTGTCGGTGCAGTCTGAAAGGCACTCTCTGCAAGGGTTTAGATTGTTCGTTTTAGTGATTGATTTTAATCTTGTTTAGAAAAAGTTAAATGAAGTTTATCATTTTGGAAAACATTGCCATTTTATTTTTGTACAAAAAGAAAAAATGAAAAACAGTGAGCGGAAAAGGAAAAAGACTCGTTTACAAAAGATGTCCGATATTCATTGATTGATCTGTTTGCACAAAATTACAGATGGCCCGATTACAAAATGAGTCTTGTCATCTTGGGCAAGATGCAAGACTTTATGCATGCTTAAAATATACAGGAAATAATAATTACTCTGCGGGAGTAACCCTTATAATTTCCTGGGAAGACCAGTTTGAGATACGGCTCCCCGGGATCCTTGGACGTATCCAGCTCTCCAGGTTGCGTTCATCTTCCGACTCATCTTCCAAGTTGTTCACTGCATCTGGGGTGAGCATCCCCCCACTGACAAAATTGGGCTTCTTAGCAGCCTCTGATTGATCTTGTTGAGTTGGTTTGTAACCCAACCCAAATCTGTCCTCCTTCTTCTCCACAGGTAGCAGCTTGCCCCAGCCTTGGGCAGTCCCCTCTTCAACAACCTTCCTGGCTTGCTGATAAGACGTCATGGAGGTTCCCAGTACAACAGATGCTTCATTTATGTTCAGGGCCTCAAATCCCTGGATCATGGTTTCATGGATCTCTCCATCCATCTCAATGTACTTGTACGTAGCCAGATGGCTAACAAAGATGTCCTCTTCACCACAGATGCTGATGATTTGACCTTCCCACTCGAATTTCAGCTTCTGGTGAAGGGTAGACGTAACTGCGCCAGCGGCATGGATCCAAGGTCTACCCAACAAACAGCTGTAGGCCGGCTGAATGTCCATCACATAGAAGGTAATTTTGATGGTCTGCGGGCCAATCATCACAGGCAGATCAATCTCCCCTAGCACTGATCTTTTGGAGCCATCAAACGCTCTCACCACTAAATTACTCGGATGCAAAGCCAAGCCATCATACTCCAGCTTCACCAAGGATTTCTTTGGTAGAACATTGAGTGAAGACCCAGTATCTACCAGTACATGAGATAGAACAACACCCTTGCATTCTAGAGTGATGTGCAAAGCCTTGTTGTGGTTGCGTCCCTCAGTTGTTAAATCAGCATTGGTAAAACCCAGTCCATGACTGGTGTTGACATTTGCCACCACAGTTTCTAGCTGATTAACAGTGATCTCTTCTGGCACGTAAGCTGCATGCAAGACTTTTAGTAATGCATTCCGGTGAGCTTCGGAACACATCAGCAGGGATAATATGGAGATCTTTGAGGGAGTTTGGTGAAGCTGATCCACCACTTTGTAATCACTTCTCTTTATAATTCTCATGAACTCGTCTACATCTTGTTCAAAAGATGTCTTCTGAGTTTCCTTGATAGTTGGCTCTTCCACTACCACACTCTTTCCTTTTGCTTTGGCAGCAGCTTCTACCTCCGCATTAGGTCTTTGTACTTGTGAGGAAAAAAGGCGTCCGCTTCTGGTGAAGCCTCCGCCTCCCCCAACATTTTCAATCTGTGGAGAAGAAGTTGAAGAGTCCAAAGTGATTTTCTCCCCGTTGCAGTAAAGGTCAGAGCCATAATGCCAAGGGATGGCATCACTGCTTTCATATGGAACGGGTCCAGGCACCGTGATGGTAACTGGACTGACTGCTGCAGAGGAGGGTACTGAGATGGTGTGCGGATCGTAGTAAATGGTGACCGGCGACCTGACAGGAGATGCCACTGTTTGTTGTTGAAAACTGTTGTTTGGAGGAGCATATGCTGGATCATAATAAATGGTGACTGCTGAGATATCTGTTAGCGTTGTAGAAGATTCTGTTGAATAAATGGGTGCTGATGTTGTAGAAGCGATGGTTGTTGACATCTGATTTGTCGAAGTGATGGACGGAGCCATTGTTGATGATATTGACGAATTGGTTGGAATGATTGTTGTTGTATTTGTAGAAGAGTCAGGAATTGTTGTCAAAGGGATTGCTGGATTTGTAGGAGCTGACGTCGTGATCTGAAGTATACCGCTTTTGATAAGACCATCTATGCCGCTTCTCAAGTTATCTCACCCGTTGACCGAAATGTTGCAATAACCACAACCGAGCTCACACCCGGGGAACATCTGGCATTCTAGGAGCTGAGCTTTAATTTCTACCAGAGGTGTCCGAATCTGCCCTACACTGGTGATTAAGAAAGATGGCTTATCTCCCTTAATAGCATTAATTCTTGGTCCTCCATGATTGGGCATGGGATTCTTGTTGACATTTGGCGGGGGTGCAAAGTTGAGAGCTTTGGAATCCACTAGATCCTGTACTTTCATTTGTAAAGCCTTGCATTTCTCAGTACTGTGGCCAGGTGCATTGGAGTGAAAAGCACACCGGGCGTTGACATCATAATTTCTTGGAAGACTGGAGGGATCTGGTGGTGCCAATGTCCTTAATTCAACCAGGTTGAGTTTCAGGAGTTGTGGCAATAAAGCGGCATAAGGCATAGGGATAGGGTCAATCACCCTATTTGCCTGTGATGGTCTTTGCTGAAAGGGTCTTTGTTGTTGATTGTTGTTGTTGTTGTTGTTGTAGTTTCTTTGAGGCGGATACTGAGCTTGTTGCTGGTAGTGGGGTTGTTGTTGTGGTTGATATGCTGGTTGCTGAGGAATCGGAGCTGGAATAGTGACAGCTGCCACTGACCTATGAACATACTGAGGTCTGCCCCTGTTGGCATGAATAGCATTAGTCTCACCGGTTCTTCTTGGTCCCACAAAAGACTTCCTGGGATTGCTTGACGAACTTGCACCATTATCAGTAATTTTACCCATCTTTAATAGGCTTTCAATTCTTTCTCCAGCTATGACTACGTCAGCGAAGCTGGTGGAAGAAAAGGCAGCTAGCCTATCAATGTATGTCCCTTGCAGAGTGTTTATAAACATGTCGGCCATTTCTCTTTCCGACATGGGTGGCTGGACAGCAGCAGCAAGCTGTCTCCACCTCTGGGCGTATTCCCTGAAGCTCTCTCTGGAGGACTGAGACATTCCCATCAGAAGGGTTCTATTAGGAGCCATGTCTAGATTGTATTGGTATTGTCTGATGAAGGCTCCAGCTAAATCCTTCCAGCATCTGATAGTGGCTCTGGTCAAGTGAGAGTACCACTCCCTTGAGGCCCCAGTCAAACTATCTTCAAAATAAAACATCCACAGTTTTTCATCCATGGTGTATGCCTTCAGTCTCCCCAGAAAGGATTGCAAGTGGGTTCGTGGACAGGAAGTTCCATTGTACTTCTCGAAGCACGGAGGTTTAAACTTGTGGGGAATCCTTACCCCATCCACTAACCCCATGTCCATGAAATCAAAACCCAAGGAGTTTTGAGACTCCAGAGATCTTAATTTCTCAGCAATTTCGTCAAGCCTCCTATCATAGGCTTCATCTCCAGCTCCCATTACAGTGAATTGATCCTCTTGGGGGTCTTCTTGTAAGATTCTTCCCGCAGTTGTATTTCCTTGCACATTAACCGGGATATTGACTTTCGGGTGTAGATGAGGCCCATATAGTGGTGGGTTAACGTGAGGCTGAACCCTCTCATTGTTACTTGTTCCTCCAGTCCCTAGATGGGGCTCTTCTGGGGTCTGCCTTTCTACCAATGCCCTCAATCTTTCTTGACTTTGAGCCAAGCCATTCATTACCTCCATGAACTGGGTTATTTGGTTCCTCATCTCTAGCCTTTCATTAGCCATTTGAGTCCTGACCTCTGTTAGATCTTGCTGTACTTGATCCATCTGGATACCAGGAAGGTTGTTGCGAGTAGGATATCTGTGCGGACGGTTGAGAGGGAACACCCGACGGCGAGCAATAATTCCTGAATCACAACAGAGTTAGTAACAAACAAAACAAAAACCTACAAAACAAAACAAAAGTTAGTATGCAATGCAGTATGCTTATTTGTTTCCAAGGTATCCGGCTTGGCATTTGGTTTTGACCTTTCCAGACCCCTGAGGAAGATGCTTTGATGTTGCTTGAGAGGAAGAGAACTCAATAAAACAAACTAACAGATATATTAAAAATGGTGAATAATACATAGTTTGTTCTTACAACACATGCCCCTGAAGGGTCAAAATACAACAAAGAGAAAAGTACATCAAATGGAAATAGAAACAAACAAAGTAGTCAAACATCTAAGCCAAACTCATCCTCCTTAACTTCCTTCAGAAGTGCTTCAGTTACAGGATCAGCCGGATGCTCTGTAATGCTTCTGATAAGAAGGTTCCTGGTGGCAATAGCAGCAGTCAGCTTCTTATGCTTGCCCTGGTCCTTTGACCTCTTCACTCCAGCCCTAAGCTTCAATTCTGAAATTTCCTTCTGGGCTGCTAGCAGGGCCTCCTGTTGCTTCTTTTCATTTGCCTCCAACTGCTCAATTCTGTCTTGAGTTCTCTTATCTTCTTGAGTGCGAGCTTCAGTGATCCTGACCCACCTAGCTTGACTTTCTTTCAGATAGAGATCAATCCTAGCTTTCTGAAACTGGGCCTCTTTACAGGCATTCTTCAAAATTTGCTCTCCCGCTCTTGATTTCTTGATGTAATCCTCTGCTTTCTCAATCCTGGCTAGATGCTCCACCTTTAGCTTTTCTAACCTCTCAATGTCTAGACGACCATCACTCCTCTCCCAGAGGGTCTTCTGCAGAGCTTGAGTCAGATTCTCATTCCTCTCTTTCAGTTTCTCAAATTCCTCTAAGCTGACAGTAGCTGGAGGTGGTACTGTGGATGGTCCAGGTGCATCCTCAACGGTGAAAGGCATCCCAGAAATCTGAGCTCTAGCATGAGACCACTCATAATACTGTGTTGAAGCCACATTGTTGCATTTCCCAAGAATGGCCATCCCTTTGGTCTGGATGTTGTCCCAAGCCCAGGATGCTTGTCTGACAACAGCTAGATAAGCGTTTATCTCACAGTAAAGGGTTTCAGCCAAGTCTTGCACTCTAGGAGGGTGAACCAGAGCATAGCCCAGCTGTCTTTTGAATAGAAAAGGGTTGTAGTTGATGCAACCCTTCACTCCTATCAGAGGTACATTGGGAAACTGCCCACAACTAGTTATTATGTCCCTTCCTTTGGTGCTCTGGGTACACCACCTGATGTCATCTGAAGTCAAAGCAGTGAGTCTTCTAGCCCAATTCTTTTGTTGGTGAGGGTTCAAGAAAGCATCAGTCTTGGGTAAGTGTTTAAGCAGCCAGGTATGAAATAGAGGAGCACAACATCTCACCAATCTCCCTCTCTGCTTCTCATTCCTTTGGTGAACAGAATAATAGAAATCTCCCAGCAAGGTGGGTACTGGGTTCCTTAAAAGGAAGAGATGAATAGCATTCTTGCTGATAAACTTGGGCTCATCTGCAAAAAGTATAACCCCATATATACTGAGGGCTAACAATGCACAAACTACCTTCCATTCTCCCAAGGAGGCTTTCAGGATGGCCTGAGAAGTCAAGAAATCCAAGTGCAGACCAGGAATTCCAGCTTTTGTAGTCATGTTACAGGTTCCAAATACAGTGCTTTTGTCGTTTCTTCATTGCTGGGAGAAGCCATCTCTGGGTTGAAGGGGATACCACCCCTGACAGGTATTCCAATCAGTGATGAAAACTCCTCCAACAGGGGTCCCAACTGAAAATCCTGGAAAGTGAAACATCTCAAAGGAGGATCATAGAACTGTAGGCAAGTGTGAATCAAACTCCTCTGAGAAGGGTCCAAGTCCATAACCATATCAAGGATGCTTCCATAATGTTCTCTGAATAAAGGGATATGGTCTGGAGTAATGAGTGCCTGGACCTGCCTGATGCCAGCCAGCATAGGCTCAAAGAAGTGATATGAAATGTTGCTCTTCTTAGGTGCCATGACTACTGATGAAGAACTGAAAACAGATACTGATGATGAAGACTGGTACTGAAGATGAACTACTGATAAGCTGAGACTGGTGACAATAGTAGCTGAAGCAGGCAACTGATGAAGATGGCTGAAGCAGATAGCTGATGAACAGGGGTCTAATCAGATAAAGGGGTCAAAACCAAGCCAAAATATAATGTGGATACCCTGAAAAACAAATAAGCAAATGTTAAATGATGCAATGATGATGTATGCAAATGATATGCAAGGGTTTGTGATCAAGCTGGATCTGATTAACTGTCTTGATATAAGTCCATGTATGTTCAAGAAGTCCATATGGAGGTTCAGAAATCCAGTAACCAGGGTGGGGGACTCAAATAAAGAGTCACATGTCCTGGGTTAAATCACAAGAACTGTCCAAAGTGAAGCAATCTTAAACACAATAAGAAACAGGGTATGATGTGGCCAAGGGTTCCTGCAAACCTGTAAACAGCCCAACCCCCTCACAGGTGATGTTCTAAAACAAGGATCCTCAGACTTGGATCAGTTATGAGAAGTGTAAACACTTCTAACCCGGAGGTACAGTGTTTACAATAACCATAAAAGATCCTCCTCTAATTCACCTCAGTTTCTGAAGGTCATAGTAAAGGTCATCCAGACTTAGCAGGCTTCCCAGATAGCCCTAGCACTACAGGAGATCTGTAGCACAGAGTTCTCAAGAAGAAACCCATATCTGAACCGTGTTTCATATTCCCGCACCAGACTGAAATGGAATGGGAAAGAACATGAACCACTCTAGCCTAGGTGTCACTCAGGTCCCAGGTATAGGACCTTAAACTCTCAATAGAACCCCACCCATCAAAACAAAAACCAGATCCAGCCAGATGCCAATATGACAATATGATATAAAGCTGTAAAGAAAGCAATAAATAACTGTACATAAAGCAGTAAATAAAAGCAACTATATAAACACAATTAGCACATAACACCCCAGTAAACACAAATCAATCAAGCGCTAGGAGGAACCCACAAAAAGAACCAGAAGCCATGGTTAAAGTATAAGGGTCCCCAGCAGAGTCGCCAAGCTGTCGCTCCCACCAAAATGACAACCGGGGTCAGAAGGGGTACAGACGCGAACGGTCGGCGAAAGAGGATATGAGAACACACAGGAGTGAACTCAAGAGAAAAGAAAAGAGTCGCCAGCTAGGCATTTTTATCCCAAAGGAAAGGCAATGCTGCATAGACCTAGAAAGATATGGACAAGACGGTTGCGAACCAGAGAGACTGAGAAAGGGGGTTGGTTACAACCTGGGAAGGTATTAGCACCCAGATTGTCCGCCGTACTCGACGGGATCCACGCTTAAAAGATTTGTGTTTTAAAGGGGGTAGTGTCAGTGCAATTTGTGTATAAAGAGCTGGAAAAGGATGTACAGGTGTCAGTGTGAAGTGTATAGGTGAAGTGTCAGTGTCAGAATAAAAAAATGGAATGCTCAAGATTATGAGGCTTAAAGAATAAAGGCTAGGAAGAGGGGGGAATATACAAAGACTTTTGTTCGATAACTGTTAAGTTATGCCTACGTATCCTCTCGTGCAATGAGGAAGTCAGAACACCGTAGTTTGACCCAAAGAGACTGAAAGATAAATTGACTTGTGAACTGCTTGCTTGTCTATGCTCAAGTGTATGACCTGTCTGGCTCAGGTGCAAACTGTCTTGCATTAGACGGAAGAAGCGAGTTCTCGTTTATGAGTGAATGAGATGAGAAAAGAATCCCGGAGGAGACGATTATTGTTTGTTTTTGAGTTTTCAATCTTTTATTGCTTTTGGAAATTTGTCATAGATTAATGAGCTTAAGCCTAAACCAATGGGTTAGTAAACTCATCACATCTTCCCTCTGATTAGGGGTAATGAGAATACCTTATGTGTGAAGTCAGCTTCTCACACTTAATCACCCTGATGCAGGATTAAGATCATTAACCTACTTGTGATTATTTAGATGTTTTTGTTGTTTTTGTTTAGTGTTGAGTAATGAGATTAAGCCATAATCAGGGATTAAACAGACTCATTACACCATCCTAATAGAAGGATAATAGATGAGAATGTTTAAGCTGAGGAAGACTCCTCAACTTAATCCATGATTAGGGATTAACCTCATGACAAAACAAAACCCTTTATTAGATGGATTTTAGTTAATGATATGATGAAGAAGTGATTTTTATGATTTGTAAGACAACTTGAGGGGGACTTGTCCATTAACACTAGGGTCAGTCCTTCTTTACCAATTAAGGAAGAATTAGAACCCTAATGCAAGGCCCAAGTTACAAGCTTGATGTCTTGATGATTATTAAGTGAATTGATTAAAGGATTTAAACACATTAAGGGTTTAATACTTAGGATTAAAGTTATACACTCCATCCTAATAGAAGGATGCAGGCATAAACTTAATCACAAAGCCTTAAAGCCTTTATGGTTTAGTCCCTGATTATGAGATGAGAAGAGAAGACTCAATGATGACACAAAGGTAAAAACTAATGGGGGACTAATCAAACCCTAATTATTGTCATGCTTGGTTGTTCCTAGGGTTTATGAGGTTTGCAAGAAAGATCTTCAAAGAACCACCAAGGAGGGAAGCAGATGAAAGGAACAAAGAGAAGCAAAACAACTTGCTTCACTTAAGAAGACAAGTTGCTTGAGGAAAGAAGGTAAGATGAACAAGAATGAGCAAGCTCAATCCAATACACATACAAAAATGCAGAAATGATGCATAAGAGAGATGAGAAGAGATTGTGAGAAGTGAAGGCAAATTCACTTCTCAAAGTAACTTACCACCTGAAAAGTCAATAAAGAAATGAAATGCAATGCAAAATGGGATACAATGTGATGATGTAAACCAAAACCAGAAGCATGAGTATGATGTTAATGATGCTAAGAGATGATGAAAACATGAGGCAAGACATTAAAATGACCATACAAGCATATGGATGCAAGAGAAGCATGCTTAGAACCATGAACATATATGAAAAGTTATGAAATGCAAATGACATACAACATGGAAAATGTGAGATGCAATGATCAAACATAATTCTAATATGTCTTAAGATGTATCATGAATCAAATGAAGGCATAAAATGTCATGGCAAGTCATGGTATGCAAGCAAATGTAAGATGAATGCAAAAGAAAGCCCAAATTAGGGTTCATGATCAATGCACAAAACAAAATTCAAAACCAGAAGCAAACATCATGATAAAAAATTGGAAAATGCATTCAAAGGAACCCTAAACCTATACAAACTCACTGCCCAAAGGAGAGGATCCAATTCTTAACCTAGTGAGAGTTATGAATTTCCTAAAATTGCTAGGGTTTTAAGGTACCTTGTCAAGAAAAAAAAGTCAAACAAATTGAAAATGCAAGATCAATTCAAGCCAATTTAAACCTATAAACTACATGTTATGCAAGATGCAATGCAAAAAGAATCATTGTCCAACTCTCAATGGTTGGGCAGAAATGAATTTTTGAAGTTTGAATCCAAATAATGCCTTGAAATGAAATTAAATCCATTGAAAATTGTCAAAAGGCATCAATATCAAAAAAGAAATTTGGTTTGAAGGTTGGACAATGTTTCTAAATGATTTTAAATGTTTCATGAATTTTTTGTGATTTTTAAATACTTAAAAGTATTTTTAATTAATTAATTCTCATTAATCAATTAAAATTAAACTTTTAAATGATTTAAAAATATTTTTCAATGCAAAAAAATAAAAATAAAAATATTTTTGGTTTCTGAAAATTAATAAAAGGCTTGATAAAAATTTTCAGAATTTTTTGATGATTTTTACTATTTTTAATAAAATGAAGAAAACAAATGCAAAACAAATAAAAATAAAATGAATTTAAATTTGAAAAATGAGAAAGTATGCAGATCAAAGGGCCATGATTCAAACTAGGACGCGCGCGAATTGACTAGGCGCACATCTGGACGACCATCATTCAAATTTCCGTAATTAAGATTAAACCCTAATTAACTAACCCTAATCACTTTCAGATGACCGGAACAGTGTTCCGGTCATCTTCTCCGGCAGGCCAAAATCCCTATCTCTCTTAATACGCATCAAATCCTCAAAAAACTCTCCAGAATCAATCTATGAACATCACTAAGCATAAACCCTAACTCAAACAACATTTATTTTCACTGAATCAAAGGAAACAAGCAAGAACATTTTTACGGGCAAACTTTCAGATCATCATAACATGCTTGTTTCTGGCTCATTTTCAAAAATAAATAGATCCCCATGATCAGGGCAACATACAGAACAACATTCTAACAAGAAATTAAAGTTCTGGAAAATTTGTTCATCATGCTACCTGAGATTGAGCTTTCGAAACAGGGACTTTCTGGCTGCTTCTCTGGCTCAAACAAACTCCAATGATCCTCCTTTGAAGCTTTTGGCACTTAGTTGGAGTTTATGTGGCCTCTAGAGAGAGTTGGCAGAAGCTCAGGCCAAGGGAGTGTGAAAATCGTATTTGTGATGGGGGAGGTTTCAGGTCAAAACAATGGTTGGTTTGTGATCAGTGGAACATGCTGAGATGTTCTATGAAGTTTGTTTGTGTGTTTGATGTTTGTATGATGAGTTTCGAATGGTTTTACATGAGAGGTGGAAAATGAGAATGATGTGTTCTTGGAGGTTTCAGGCTTGTGTGTCCCATGAGAATGAAGCCTTGGGATGTGTTTGTAAAGTCTGGATTGGGCAGAGAGTGGTTGTGTCACTGTGGGATTGGTATGGCTTCAAGTTGCAAAAAGTCAAGCAAGTTGTACTTGGAGGTATGGGAAAGTGGCAGGCTAGGATAGGAGCATGGTTGAGTTCAGCAAGGATCAAGGAATGCTTTTGGATCAGATTTTGTGAACTGAGGCAAGTGGATGAGAAGTTTTGATCCCTTTTGCAAATTGTCACAACTTTGGCCCCTTTTGTAATTCTTGAAGTTTAAGGCATGGAACTTAAGAAATTCTTTGGCCAATCTGAAGTTTAAGTCATGTATGGTGTTTGTGTAAAGGTTAGACATCAATTAGAAGTCACAAATTGCCTTGGTACAAGAATTTGCAAGTTTCCCTCTTTGGTGCATAACTTGAAATTATGTGATTTTCCCAACTTTGACAAGTCATAACTTTTGATCCAAAATGAATTAAGTCAAGTTCTTGTACTTTTTGAAAAGGGAATGATCCATTCTACAACTTTCATGACCAAAGTTTTCTCATTTGAAGCATTTTTGAATCAAAAAGCAAGGGTTGAAAAAGTTTCCCAAAATGGCAATTTTCATTATAAGTCAACTTTCCCAAAAAGTCAACTTTGCAAATGGCTTGAAATTCTTCAATTTTGTGAACTTCTAACATCTTCTATGATCAAATAAAGATCATACACAATCAAAATTATGATGAACACCCTTTGGTTGGGTCATTGGGGGCCTCAGATGCCCTGATTTTGCACTGACTTGCTCAAAAAGTCAACTCTTGATCAGATGACTTCCCCATTGAATTTCTACATGAAAATTGATATGCATGGTCCCTATACCATATAGAGACCAATAGAAACAAGAATGACCAAAAAATTTGGAGTTATGGCCTTTGAAACCAAAACCCTAATTCTAGGTCATCTGTGCAGTTAAACTTGGCTCTGCTTCCATGCCATTCTTAGTTCTTGTGATTTTTTGACATTCTTGACTTTGAGAGGATATAATATGATTCTTGAACACACATGGACCCCTTTGAAGTGATTGATGACCTCTGGAGTGGCTCAAGTGGCTCTTGGATTGCTCAAATCACAAACCCTAGATGCAGATGACTTAGAATCAAGGCAGTGAATCAAATATGCAATATGGGATGCTATGATTGAGTTTATGCATATGAAGAGATCACAAGCCATGGTGTGAATGGGTGAGGGCAAATTTGGGGTGTTTACAGCGCATAGTCGCACCCAGCTCCAAAGTTTGACACAGAAAAATTAAGAGAGCTTCAAAGATTATGCTCAGAGGTGGCGTGAAGTGGCCGCCAGGGTACAACCACCATTGCTAGAAAGAGAAATGGTAGACCTTTCCATGGACACCCTTCCTGGGAATGTCATGGAAAGGTTGGTTGAGTGCTCTTCAAGCAGTTTTTCAGATATTATCTTGACTGGTGAGAGGATAGAGAGTTTGATTAAGCAGGGAAAGATCCAAAATGGTGGTGCTTCATCTTCCGGCGTCAAGAAACCTTTCATGAAGAAGAGGGAAGGAGAGACTGGGGCAGTGTATGCACAGAGAAGCGGAGGTAATAGAGGTGTTTATCAGCAAGTGTCTCCTGTCACTATTTCAGCTCAGCCTAATCAACAACAAATTCAACAACCGCAACAGCAGCGCCAACAAGGTTATCAGCAACAGATGGCTCCCCGTCCCTAATATTCTCAAAAGACCAGAGAAAGGCATCTTGAAACTCCACCTATGTCTTACTCACAGCTCTTGAAGAATATTCTCCAGCTCCAAATGGTCCAGCTCAGAACTTTACAACCTCCGAGGCTGGAGCAACTCCCCGAAGATTATGATAAAAATGCCAGATGCAAATTCCATTCCGGAGTCCTCGGACATACCACAGAAAACTGCAAAGCCTTGAAGCACGTCGTTCAAGACTTGTTAGATTCCAAAGCGATTAATTTCGCTCCCACTCCGAATGTGATACAAAACCCCATGCCTCCTCATGGAGGTACATTTGGGGCAATTGATGATGGAGAGAATCTGAATTTGGTGCATGATGTCAATGACCTGCAGACTCCGTTGAGTATCGTCAAAGCTTGTTTGGCCCAGAAGGTTATTTTTCCAGGTTGTAAGAATGATTGTCCAGATTATGCTGAGGCTCCTGACGGTTGCGAGCAATTGAGAACAAAGGTGCAAAGCATGATTGATGAAGGGAGCTTGCAGTTTGATAGAGTTGCAAGAGAGAAAGAAGTTTCTACGGTGACCATTTTCTATGATCCATCACAAGCTCCTCCTTAAGCCAGAATGGCACCAATAAGTATTACTACTGCAGGGCTAGTGATGTACCAAAGTGATAAGGCCATCCCATGGAATTATGAAGGAGAAGTGTATTACAATGGCCAGAAGCAAGATTTTGCCACACCTAATATATCTCCAGCTCAGGTAGAGAATGTTGGGGTGGGGGTTTTACTAGGAGTGGAAGATTTTTTGCACCGGAGACACTGAGAAATAGTGTAATACCACCTAGAGATACTGCTGAGGCCCAAGCTAAGGCTAAGGGGAAGCAACCAGTGACTACCAATGAGCCCACACCTGTGATTGACCCTGACATCACATTTGAAAAAGAAGCTGAAGAGTTTTTAAGAATCATCAAGAAGAGCGATTATAAAATTGTGGACCATTTGCAACATACTCCATCAAAGATCTCCATCTTGTCTCTGTTAATGTGTTTTGACTCTCACAGAAAAGCTCTCTTGAACATCCTGAACAAAGCCTATGTACCTCAGGATATCTCAGTTAACCAGTTAGAAACTGTGGTGTCCAGTGTGAACTCCAGTCATGGACTGGGTTTCACTGACATGGACCTAACATCTAAGGGTCGTTCCCACAATCCGGCACTGCATATTTCTTTGGAGTGTAAGGGTGCAATGTTATCTCATGTATTGGTAGATACTGGATCATCACTAAATGTTTTTCCCAAGAAGGAATTAATGAAGTTGGATTATGACGGAGTTATTCTGAAGCCCAGTGACCTGGTGGTTCGAGAAGATCAATGTTTGGGGAAGTGGACTTGCCAATCAAGGTAGGGCCACAAGTCTTCAATACCACATTTTATGTAATGGATATCCAGCCTGCATACAGTTGTTCGCTGGGGAGGCCCTGGATCCATTCGGCAGGGGCAGTATCGTCTACCTTCATCAGAAATTGAAATTCGTCTGGGAAGGGAAAATCGTAACGGCATGCGGAGATGAGGATATCTTTATCAGTCATCTAGTTTCATTTAAGTATGGAGAGATGGACGGTGAGATTGTTGAGACTCTGTGTCAAGCTTTCGAGACCCTGAAGACTGAATTAGCATCCTAATTAGAAGCTTCTTTTGAAGAGTCAAAGAGAGGAGTTTTCATAGCATCTTACAAATAAGCTCTAAAGGTGGTGGAGTCAGGAATGCAAGAAGGCTGGGGTAATCCAGTGGAAGTATCAGAAAAGAAGGACATGTTTGGTGTTGGCTACCATCCTGGGTAGTCATCATCTGAATAGAGCGTCAGAGGTCGTCAAGGCCCGATTACCTTCACAAGTGCAGGATGAGTTGATTATGGGAGTATCAGTGCAGTGCAATATGACACAGTTGATAGTGATTGTGACTTGGACGAGTGGATCCGATCTTGTGCTCCAAAGACTCAGCTCAAAAATTGGTCATCTGAAAGGCTCATTTCAGTCACTTCCTTTGAAGAGTAATGGTTTTTTTGTCTTTCTTGTATTCAAGCGCTATGCCTTGCTCGGGGCATAGTAGCTCATTGGAAGGGTTCCATTGTTCATAACACAATATCATAATCATTAATAAAGCTGACGTTTTGCATTCATCCATGTTGTTCTTTGTCTTTCATTTTTTACTATTGTTTTCGAAAGAGAAAAAAAGTTGTAAAAATGGAAATGTTTTCATTTTCTCAAACTCTTTCTAAAGCCTTGCATGAATCATCATTCATGCAGGTGCTCTTCACCGGGTCTCATCAACGACGACCCTGCTATGGCTAAGTATGACTTTGACAATCCAATTTACCAAGCCGATGAGGAAGGTGAAGAAGATTGCGAACTACCTGAAGAGTTAGCCAGACTGCTTAAATAGGAGGAAAAGATGATTCAGCCACATGAAGAGGCTATTGAAGTGATAAACCTGGGTACCAAAGAAGACAAGAAAGAGGTAAAGATCGGGGTTGCGTTAAAAGAATCTATCAAGACTCGTCTAATTGTCATGCTTCGAGAATATGTTGATGTCTTCGCTTGGTCTTATCAAGACATGTCTGGTTTAGACACAGATATTGTGGTGCACAAGCTGCCTTTGAGAGAATACTTCCCGCCAGTGAAGCAAAAGTTGAGACGCATACGCCATGATATGGAAATCAAAATTAAAGAGGAAGTAAAAAAATAGTTCGATGCTGGATTCTTAGCAGTGACCAGTTACTCTCCGTAGGTTTCCAATATTGTGTCGGTCCCTAAAAAGGACGGTAAAGTCAGAATGTAAGTAGACTACAGGGACTTAAACAGGGCCAGCCCTAAAGACGATATCCCTCTGCCTCATATAGATGTGCTTGTTGACAATACTGCCCAGTTTTCCGTATTCTCTTTCTTGGACGGGTTTTCAGGTTATAACCAGATTAAGATGTCTCCCGATGATATGGAAAAGACTACCTTCATCACGCCTTGGGGCACCTTCTGTTATAAGGTCATGCCGTTTGGTCTTAAGAATGCTAGAGCCACTTACCAACGGGCAATGGTGACGCTATTTCACGACATGATTCATCATGAGATTGAGGTCTATGTTGATGATATGATAGCAAAGTCCCAAACAGAAGAAGAGCATTTGGTCAATCTAGCAAAGTTGTTTGACAGACTCCGGAAGTTCAGATTAAGGTTGAATCCGAACAAATGCACCTTCAGAGTACGTTCCGACAAGCTGTTGGGTTTCATTGTTAGTGAACAGGTAATTGGAGTCGACCCTGCAAAGGTAAAAGCCATCCAGGAGATGCCTGAACCAAAAACTGAGAAGCAAGTACGTGGATTCTTAGGGAGACTAAATTACATTGCACGGTTTATCTCACACCTAACAGCCACGTGCAAGCCTATCTTCAAGCTTCTGAGGAAGAATCAGACTATCACATGGAATGAAGACTATCAACAAGCATTCGACCATATCAAGGAGTACTTGTTAGAACCTCCGATTCTCATGCCTCCAGTGCTAGGGAGACCCTTAATCATGTATCTTACCATACTCGAAGGATCAATAGGATGTGTATTGGGTCAGCAGGACGAGTCTGGTCGAAAATAGTATGCCATTTATTACCTTAGAAAAAAGTTTACCGATTGTGAGACACGCTACTCA
This sequence comes from Lathyrus aphaca, assembly GCA_963966055.1. Lineage (NCBI taxonomy): Eukaryota > Viridiplantae > Streptophyta > Magnoliopsida > Fabales > Fabaceae > Lathyrus > Lathyrus aphaca. Next base: position 141,552,125 of record OZ014525.1, read on the forward strand.
TTACTCGAGAAAACTTGTTGTGCTTTGGCATGGGCTGCTCGCCGACTAAGACAGTACATGTTGACCCACACCACTCTCCTAATTTCCAAGATGGATCCTGTAAAGTATATCTTCGAGAAGCTGGCTCTAATAGGAAGGGTAGCCCGATGGAAGATGATTCTAACAGAATATGATATCCAGTACACTTCGCAAAAAGCAACCAAAGGGAGTGTATTGTCGAAATACTTGGCTCAGCAACCAATTGACGATTATCAGCCCATGAAATTCGAGTTTCCGGAGGAGGGGCCAGTCCCTGAATCCAAATGGAAGTTGATGTTTGACGGAGTTGTGAATGTAAAAGGAAGCGGAGTAGGTGTTGTCATCATCTCACCAGAGGGTGTCCATATTCCTTTCACTGCTCGACTGACTTTCGAATGCACTAACAATGAAGCGGAGTATGAAGCTTGCATCATAGGGGTTAAGGAGGGAATCAACTTGCGAATCAAGAACCTCGAGATCTTCGGAGATTCTTCTCTGGTGGTGAACCAAGTCAATGGCAAGTGGTTAGTTCATCAACCTCACCTGGTTCCTTACAGGGATTATACCAGGAGGTTTCCAACTTTCTTCACCAAAGTCAAGCTGAGTTATATTCCTCGAGATGAAAATCATTTCGCTGATGCTCTAGCAACTTTGTCATCCATGAATAGAGTTTGTCAAGAGAATTACATGCCTCGAATCATGGTCTATCGTCTTGAAAGACCTGCATATGTATTTGCAGTTGACAATAGTGAGGATAACAAACCTTGGTATCATGATATCAAACAATTCTTGAAGTCTCAAGAGTACCCGACTGGGGCATCCAGTAAAGACAAGAAGACTCTCAGAAGGCTAGCAGGTGGATTCTTTTTTAATCGAGATGATGTGTAATACAAGCGAAACTTCGACATGGTCTGCTCAGATTCGTGGATAGACACGAAGAAAACCTGTTGATGCAAGAGGTTCATGAAGACTCCTTCGGTACCCACGCTGGAGGGCATGTTATGGCAAATAAATTGTTGAGATCGGGATATTATTGGATCACCATGGAGTCCGATTGCTGTAAATATTCTCGCAAATGTCACAAGTTCCAAATCTACGTTGATAAGGTCCATGTACCTCCTAATCCATTGAGTGTCATGTCTTCACCTTGGCCGTTTACCATGTGGGGCATTGATATGATTGGCAAGATTGAGCCAACAGCTTCTAACGGTCACCGCTTCATCCTAGTTGCTATAGACTATTTCACAAAGTGGGTCAAAGTGGCATCTTATGCCAATGTTACAAAACAAGTGGTAGCCCGGTTTATCAAAAGAGATATCATTTGCTGGTATGGAATTCCCGAGAGGATTATTACTGATAATGGTTCTAACCTCAATAACAAGATGATGGTTGACTTGTGTCAGGATTTCAAAATAGAGCATCACAACTCTTTGTCGTATCGCCCGAAGATGAATGGCGCCGTTGAGGCAGCCAACAAGAACATTAAGAAAATCGTGCAGAAGATGGTTGTGACATATAAAGATTGGCATGAGATGCTACCGTTTGTGCTACATTGGTACCAAACGTCGGTGCGTACCATAACAGGGGCAACCTCGTTCTCATTGGTGTATGGTATGGAGGTAGTCCTACCAGTCGAAGTGGAGATCCCCTCGTTGAGATTAATGATGGATGTTAAGCTAGATGAAGCTGAGTGGCTCCAATCCAGGTACAATCAACTGAGCCTCAATGAAGAGAAACACCTAATAGCTGTATGCCATGGACAATTGTATCAACGTCGGATGAAATAAGCTTTCGACAAGAAAGTACGACCTCAACGGTACATACCAGGTGACCTGGTGCTGAAAAGGATTCTTCCTCCTCTCAACGATCACAGGGGCAAGTGGACACCCAATTATGAAGGTCCATTCGTGGTTAAAAAGGTATTCTCAGGCGGAGCCTTGATGCTAACAACCATGGATGGAGAATACTTATATTCCCCTGTCAACGCAAACGCAATAAGAAAATACTTCATGTAAAAAGACCCGTTGGATAAAAATAGAATAAAGATCCAGGAAAAAAATGGGCTTCCCGGTGAGCCAAAAACAAAATAAAGGATCAGGAAAAAATTAGGGAAATATTGAAAAAATGTACACACTCTAAGCTGAAAAGCCACATCGGACAGCTCAGGCAAAAAAGGGTACCCCGGTGGATTGAAAACCTGAAAGGACGATCCAGGCAAAATAGGGACTAACACGAACGACTGCGGTCTGCGAGATTTGTGATCCATTTGCAACTAAGGTTTCTCTAAGGGTTGAAGACTAGTCCAATCACCTTTCTCAAGGGGCATAGCAAGCGGATATTCTTGAAGATATACAAGTCATAGCCGGGTCGAAACTTGACAAGATTCATTTTTCACATTGCTAATAGGATAGTTTGTTTTCCTCTTGGGCGATCTCCTCTTTCCAAGGAAATTTTTCTGGATGTAATGCATATTCATGACCATTTTCCAAATCAATAAAATTCAATTTCAGTCAAACTTGTGACGGGTTGCTTTGTTTTTGTTCTTCATCTAACATTGATTGATTGCAAAACGTCCAGCAAATTGTGATTTAAAATTGTGCCATGAACATTTGAATGCTTTCTAACTCATGCAGGAGGACAAAAACATCTAACACAACTCTAAAAAGTGTTAAGTGGTCGGGATGGTGATTCATACCATAAGCATGGGGCATACAGGTCCAAACTAACTCTCCATGTTGCAGGCACTATCAGTTATGTTTACGCAGGTGTAGGTACATGCATTGCTAGTAGAGCTAAAGTGAACTTCTAGGAGGAATATCTCAACAATATTCCTGAACAAGGATAGGTGTCTTCCCGTGTGTTTCCTGTTATCCCCAGTAGAGGTGAACGTTGAAATCTCTCTCAGCAAGGAAACTGAAAGTTGGTGTCCTCCACAAGCAAAGACTTCCCTTCAATACAAGGGCAATCCCTAGCAGTACAAGGAGTTCCTTACTCCCCAACAGGTTTCTTCCTCAGCAGAGCATCAACTCATACATCTGATTCCCCAGCCAAGTCAGAAGGTTTTTACTTCCCCAACGAAGTTCAACGGGTAGCGTACCTGGCAAGAAAAGCCCATCTCCAGCAGGGTCTTGGCTCTCCAATCTCAAAGTCCAATTTATTTTTGGCAATGGCGGCAGTTCAGAGCTGGTGTATCATTAACAACATTCCCCGCAGAGTTGTTTCCTCCTCACCAGGATGGACCAGATCAATGCAGTGATCATAAGTTCTCCCCAGTCAAGCCACCTGGGATACTTGCAGTCTCCTTGTCAGGATATCTCTTTGTATTTTCACGTGCATACTCGTCATTACATTTGCATCCTCCAAAGCGTGGCATTTCCATCATCATGGAGCATCTTCTCAACCTGAAGACTTGTAACATCTTCTCAACCTGAAGTACTCCCCACAGAGGATACCAATACCATTTTCCAGACATCCTTGTCTATTCAAGCCAATGTTTGTCACCCATTTCGCGTCTTGTTTCGTACAACAGTCGCGTCGCAGGTTCTCATTTTGTACAATGGTCTTGTTTTCCTGGCCTCTCGTTTATGTTCAACGATCCCATTCCATCATCGAGTTCCATTTTGTAAAATGGTTTTGTTTTCAAGCCCTGTTTGGTACAACAGGCCCCCATTTCGCGTCTTGTTTCGCACAACATTCGCGTCACAGGTTCTCGTTTTGTACAACGGTCCTGTTTGCCTGGGCTCTCGTTTATGTACAACGATCCCATCATCGAATTTCGTTTTGTACAATGGTCTCGTTTTCAAGCCCTGTTTGATACAACAGGCCCCCATTTCGCGTCTTATTTTGCACAGCTGTCACGTCCCAGGTTCTCGTTTTGTACAATGGTCCTGTTTTCCTGGGCTCTCGTTTATGTACAACGATCCCATCATCGAATTCCATTTTGTACAATGGTCTCGTTTTCAAGCCCTGTTAGGTACAACAGGACCCCATTTCGCATCTTGTTTTGCACAGCAGTCGCGTCGCAGGTTCTCGTTTTGTACAACGGTTTTGTTTGCCTGGGCTCTCGTTTATGTACAATGATCCCATTCCATCATCGAGTTCTGTTTTGTACAAGGTCTCGTTTTCAAGCCCTGTTTGGTACAACAGGCCCCCATTTCGCATCTTGTTTCGCACAGCAGTCGCGTCGAAGGTTCTCGTTTTATACAACAATCATGTTTGCCTGGGCTCTCGTTTATGTACAACGATCCCATTCCATCATTTAGTTCCGTTTTGTACAATGGTCTCGTTTTCAAGCCCTGTTTGGTACAACAGGACCCCATTTTGCGTCTTATTTCGCACAACAGTCGCGTTGCAGGTTCTCGTTTTATACAACGGTCCTGTCTGCATGGGCTCTCGTTTATGTACAACGATCCCGTTCCACCTTGTTCTATTTTTGCCACCTTATCAAAACAAAAAAAAACTAAGAAAAAGAAGAAGAGAAAGAACAATAATAAATAAAAGAAGATGACATTTTCTTCAATCACAGAGTTCAAATTTCCAGGTTTTATTTGAGTATTCAATCACTCCATACCTTGAGCATCTAAAAGCCATTGCAATTATTCATTCAGGTCTGCAGATGATTGAATATGGGCAACTATAATACCTCAAAAATGTCCCTCTAATTTTCTCAATATTTTGCATAGCATTTAGCATAAACAAGTTCATGAAATAATCAAAAATATTGCGCAATGTGCATCAGGGCTAAGGCATAGGGTTGTGATCATTGATTGGAGCAATTGAAGGCCATACAGAGGCAACCAAGGAGCATCAAAGCTTCTCAACCTTGTGCAAAGGGTTCAAAACATCCCACAAGTCCTCACTTAAAGCCACAAGTCTTGAAAATATTTGAATTGATCAAAGAAGGCAAGAAGTGCAACATCTCTTGATGAAATGGGGCAAAATTAGGGTTTCATTTCTACTGGGCTTCTCAATGACATTTTGATCCAAAGTGCATTAAATTGTCTTATATATGATGTCAAGTTCATAGGGTTCAAATTTCATCCACATAAACATTTTGGAAGAGGTTCAATTGGCCAGATGACTAAAAATCAGGGAATTGGGGAAAAGTCAACCATGTTGAGGAAAAAGTCAAGTCCTAACTTTTTAAGGTCAAAATCATGAAATTAGGGTTACAAGGATCCTATAGTTCAAATTTTATCAAGCAATTATGGGGGAATCAAGAGAAATTGAAAAAACCAAAACTTACCATTTTTGGAAAATTAGGGTTTCCAAAAATGGCAAGTTTTGGCCATTTTTGCAGCAACTTCAAGAGAGACCTTCTCCAAAAATGTGAGGGCTATCAAAATTCTACCTTGAGCAAATTAAAGAGGGCATCTTAAGCTTCAAATCCATAGGTGGAACTCATTCATAGCATCAAAATTGAGAGATTTATGATCATTCAAAGTTGGTGCAAATCAAGGTAAACTAGGACAAAACTAAGGCAGGCCTTGCATCCTGCGCGCGTGTCAGGCAAAGCATTCAATCAAACAGGTGGTGGGTCATAATGCAAGCTATTTTTCTCCATGTTAGAGGCCTCAAATGAAATTTCTTTGAACTACAAAGTTGTTTATTTCCATGTTTCCAATAGCTTTGATGTTCAAAGATTTTTCATGTGATCAAAGGATTAAGAGATATGGGAAGGAAAAATGAGGATGATCAAACTGAAATTAACAAGGCATCTTGCACAAGCCAAGGCAGTGCTATGCAGGCCCATAGTGCATCCTTATGGCATGATGTTCAAGGGGACATTTGAGGTATCTAGAGTCCATGCAGTTTGGTTTGAACCACAAATTGTTTGTATGCAACATATCCTTCAAATTGAGCACAAGGATCACATGAATTAATGACTTGAGCTTGAAGAAACACTCCATGGAAGATCAATGTGTGCAACCTAGTTTTCTTGCAGTCTAAGGCAATGCATCTCATATGTTATTTAGTTCGGTCCAAGTGTGTTGACTTCATTCATCATGCAGGGATCACTATGCAATGCATTAAGGACTTCAAATTATCCCATGTCCACAAGGTCATGTTAGCTACTGTCACTCCCAATAAATGAGGCTAGCTCAGATAAGGTACAGACGCGAACGGTCGGCGAAAAGAGGGTGTGAGGACACACGGGAGTGAACTCACAGGAAAAGAAATGAGTCGCCAGCTAGGCATTTTTATCCCGGAGGAAAGGTAATGCTGCATAGACCTAGAAAGATATGGATAAGACGGTTGCGAATCAGAGAGACTGAGAAAGGGGGTTGGTTACAACCTGGGAAGGTATTAGCACCCAGATTGTCCGTCGTACTCGACGGGATCCACGCTTAAAAGATTTGTGTTTTAAAGGGGTAGTGTCAGTGCAATTTGTGTATCAAAGCTGGAAAGAATGCAAGTGTCAGTGTAAAAGAAATGTGAAGTGTATAAAAGAAGTGTCAGTGCAGGAACAAGAATGAAATGCTCAAGAATATGAGGCTTAAAGAATAAGGCTGGAAAGAGGGGGAATATAAAGAGACTTTTGTTCGATAACTGTTAAGTTATGCCTACGTATCCTCTCGTGCAATGAGGAAGTCAGAACACTGTAGTTCGACCCAAAGAGACTGAAAGATGAATTGACATGTGAACTGCTTGCTTGTCTATGCTCAAGTGTATGATCTGTCTGGCACAGATGCAAAATGTCTTGCATTAGACGGAAGAAGCAAGTTCTCGTTTATGAGTGAAGATGATGAGAAAAGAATCCCGGAGGAGACGATTATTGTTTGTTTTTGTGTTTTCAGTCTTTTATTGCTTTTGAAAGTTTGTCATAAGTTAATGAGCATAAGCCTAAACCAATGGATTTAGTAAACTCATCACATCTTCCCTCTGATTAGGGGTAATGAGAATACCTTAAGTGTGAAGTCATCTTCTCACACTTAAACACCTTTGATGTAGGATTAAGATCATTAACCTACTTGTGATTAATTATATTTTTTTGTTGTTTTTGTGTAGTGTTGAGTAATGAGATTAAGCTATAATCAGGGATTAAACAGACTCATTACACCATCCTAATAGAAGGATAATAGATAAGAATGTTTAAGCTGAGGAAAGCTCCTCAACTTAATCCATGATTAGGGATTAACTTCATGACAAAACAAAGCCTTTATTAAATGGATTTTAATTAATGATAAGATGATGAAGTGAGTTTTAGGGTTTGTAAGACAACTTGAGGGGGACTTGTCCATTAACACTAGGGTTAGTCCTTCTTAACCAATTAAGGAAGAATTAGAACCCTAATGCAAGGCCCAAGTTACAAGCTTGATGTCTTGATGATTATTAAGTGAATTGATTAAAGGATTTAAACACATTAAGGGTTTAACACTTAGGATTAAAGTTATACACTCCATCCTAATAGAAGGATGCAGGCATAAACTTAATCACAAAGCCTTAAAGCCTTTAGGGTTTAGTCCCTGATTGTGAGATGAGAAGAGAGGACTCAATGAGACACAAAGGTAAAAGCTAAATGGGGGGACTAATCAAAACCCTAATTATTGTCATACTTGGTTGTTCCTAAGGTTTGTAAGGTTTACAAGAAGAATCTTCAAAGGAACCACCAGGAAGCAGATGAAAAGGAGCAAAGAGAAGCAAAGTAACTTGCTTCATTTAAGAAGACAAGTCACTTGAAGAAAGAAAGTAAGAAGAAGAAGAATGAGCAAGCTCAATCTCAAACACAAAACAAAATGCAGCAATGATGCATAAGAGGAGATGAAAAGAAAATGTGAGAAGTGAAGGCAAATTCACTTCTCAAAGTAACTTACCACCTGAAAAGTTAGTGAAAGGAATGCAATGCAATGCAATGCAATGCAAAATGAGATGGAATGGCATGATGCAAACCAAAACCAGAAGCATAAGTATGATGCTAATGATGCTATTAGATAATGCAAACATGAGACAAGGCATAGGGATGATCATATGAACATATGGATGCAAGAGAAGCATGCTTAGAACCATGAACATACATGAAAAGTTATGGAATGCAAATGACATACAAAATGGCAAATGAAAGATGCAATGATCAAACATACTACTAATATGTCTTAAGACGTCTAATGAATCAAATGGATGCATGAAATGTCATGTCAAGTCATTGTATGCAAGCAAATGCAAGATGAATGCAAAAGGAAGTCCAAATTAGGGTTTATGATCAATGCACAAGACAAAACTCAAAACCAGAAGCAAACATCAACATAAAAATTTGAAAATTCAATCAAGGGAACCCTAAACCAATACAAACTCACTGCCCAAAGTAGGGGATCCAATTCTTAACCTAGTGAAAGTTATGAATTTCCTAAGATTGCTAGGGTTTTAAGGTACCTTGACAAGAAAAATGTCAAACAAATTGAAAATGCAAGATCAAATCATGCCAATTTAATCCTATAAACTTCATGATATGCAAGATGCAATTCAAAAAGAATCAAAGTCCAACTCTTAAAGACTAGGCAGAAATGAATTTTCAAAGATTGGATCAAAATAATGCCTTGAAATGAAATTAATTCCATGAAAAATTGTCAAAAGACATCAAGATCAAAAAAGAAATTTGGTTTGAGGATTGGACAATGTTTCTAAATGATTTTAAAGGTTTCATGAATTTTTTGGTGATTTTTAAATACCTAAAAGTATTTTTAATTAATTAATTCTCATTAATTAATTAAAAATAATCTTTTAAATGATTTAAAAATATTTTTTAATTCAAAAAATAAAAATAAAAATGTTTTTGGTTTCTGAAAATTAATAAGAGGTTGCAAAAAAATTTTCAGAATTTTTAAAAATGTTTTACTATTTTAAATAAAATGAAGAAAACAAATGAAATAAAATAGAAAATAAATGTATTAAATGGAAAGTATGTTGATCCTAAGGATGAGGTTTAAATAAGGAACGCGCGCGTTGACTGGCGCCATATCTAAGGGTGGAGATTTAAACTGGCCAGATTAACTTATAAACTTAATTAAAAGGATTAATGACGTGGATTAGGGTTTAATGAGTGGATCTGGACCCTCCAAACGCGCGCCAGTCAAACAAAGTCAGCCTATCCTACGTACCAAATTCAAACTGTATTTAATTACAAGGATTAGCCCTAATCACTTTCAGGTGGCCGGAGAAGACTTCCGGTCGTCTTCTCCGGCAAGACCCTCACCTGAAAGTTGCTAAAATCCTCAAAACTCCATGAAAATGAAAACTAAAGGCCCATAAATCATCCCCATTCGAAACTAAATCAAAACCCCCAAACAAACATCATTTTTCATTCATCAATCATGTGAATCGAAGCAAAACATGTTTAGGTCAGAAAAGTTTCAGAACACGATTAAATGCTTATTTCTCAACCATTTCAAAAAGTAATAACATCAGAGTGATCAACAAAGCATGAGGAACAAATTAGAAACTTAAAAACTCATTTCTGGAAAAAAAGTTCTTGATATACCTGAGCTTTGAGCTTTCTCAGTTTGCAACTTTCTGACCCTCTTTCTTTGTGCAAACCACTCCTCTTAGGCCCCTGATGAAGTCTTGATACTTGGAAAAAGTTTATGATGGCTGGTTTTTGAAATGGCAGAAGTTCTGTTCAGGGGGGGGTGGTGATCGTGTTTCTGATTCAGGGAGTTTCAGGCAATGGTGATGGGTGGTTTTTGATCAGTGAGGTGTGCTGAATTTGTTTGTGAAGTTTGTTTGTGTGTTTGCAGCCTGTGGAGAGTGTTTTGAAGGCTTTTGCAAATGGGAGAGGTTTTGATAACTATGGCTTGTGGTGTGTTTCAGCTTGGAGTGAATGGTGTGTTATGCTGGCTTTGGTCCATGTATCAAAAGGGGATAGGTCAGAAAGTTGTTGGTGGCCTATGGTGATTGGTATGGGTCTTTGGCCAAAATGTCAACTTGATGTGTACTTGAGGTATGGGCTATGGTACAACTTGCTTTTTGGCTTGCTTTTGCTTAGCTTGAATCAAGGAATGCTATGAAAAAGGTTTAGAGGCAATGCAGCAAGTGGTTTGTAACTTGTGATAGGTTTTGCAAGTTGGTTCATGTTTGGTTCCTTTGAGAATTCTTGCTCCATAAGTCATGAAGATGAGTGATCCCTTGGCCCATTCTGAATTTTAGATGTCACATGATCATGTTGTGAAGAAATGATACACATTTGAGGCCTTTAGAACACTTGAACAAACCATTTTGCAAAATGTCCCTTTGGTAGAAAACTTCAAATTTTGTGATTTTAGCCAACTTTGACAAGCCATAACTTTTGATCCAAAATGAATTAGGTCATGTTCTTGTGCTTTTTGAAAAGGGAATGATCCATTCTACAAATTTCATGGCCAAAGTTTTTCCATTTGAAGCATTTTTGAATCAAAAAGCAAGGGTTGAAAAAGTTTCCCAAAATGGCAATTTCATTAAAAGTCAAACTTTCCCAAAAAGTCAACTTTGCAAATGACTTGAAATTCTTCAATTTTGTGAACTTAAAACATCTTCTATGATCAAATAAAGATCATACACAATCAAAATGATGAAGAACACCCTTTGGTTGGGTCATTGGGGGCCTCAGATGCCCTGATTTTACACTGACTTGCTCAGAAAGTCAACCCTTGATCAGATGACTTCCCCATGGAATTTCTTCATGAAAATTGATATGCATGCTCCCTATACCATATAGAGACCAATAGAAACAAGAATGACCAAAAAATTTGGAGTTATGGCCTCTGAAACCAAAACCCTAATTCTAGGTCATCTGCAGTCAAACCTGGCTCTGCTTCCATGCCATTTTCAGTTCTTGTGATTCTTTGACATTCTTGACTTTGAGAGGATATAATATGATGCTTGAAAATACATGGACCCCTTTGAATTGTTTGATGACCTTTGGAGTGGCTCAAGAAACTCTTGGATTGCTCAGATCACAAACCCTAGATGCAGATGACTTTGAACCAATGCAATGAATCAAAAATGTGGTATGAGATGCTATGATTGGATTTATGCACATGAAATGATCAAAAGCCATGGTGTGAATGGGTGAGGGAAAATTTGGGGTGTTCACAGCTGCCCCTATTCAAACATGAGTTAGCTGTGCTGGACGTAAGCAACGGCTTAACAGGCAAACAAGATAACTTGTGGTTGAATACCAAAGACAGTCCAGAATTTGCACTCACAGAATGAAGAAGAAAAAGGATATAGATTGTAAGGGAAAATAAGGTATATTATAAAGTGTGGGCGAAGGAGGACGACCGTCGAGCAGAGGACGACTGCTGGGGAATGAGCAATGATGGGGACGGCCGACATACTGGGATAAGTGCGGGAAATAAAGCAATGACGGGGACGGCCGACATGCTGGGGATAAAAGGGATTATGATGGGGACGACCATAAAGTAAAGCTATAAGATTCTCTGGGGATTAATGAAAAATGATGGGGACGGCCACCAGGTTCATAAAGTAATGTAAACAACGATGGGGACGGCCATCGGGCTAAACTGATGAAGGACGATCATCAGGAAAAGGAAAAGGGACCACGACGGGGACGGCCATCGGGTTAAAGAATAAATGAAATAATGATGAGGGACGGTCATCAAAGGTGAAGGACGATCACCTGGCAGGGTACGGCTGCCGAAAATATCACGACATAGGACGAATGCCGGATAAAAGGTCAACGATGGGGACGGCCATCGGACGAGCATGATGAAGGACGATCATCAAGAGATGAAGGACGGTCACCGAGCAGGGGACGACTGCTCTCAAGGTTTATCATGACATAGGACGAATGTCAGATAACAATATCAACGATGGGGACGGCCATCGGATAAAATGATGAAGGACGATCATCAAAAGGTGAAGGACGATCACCTAGCAGGGGACGGCTGCTAAATCTCACAACATAGGACGAATGTCGGATAGAAAAGATCAACGATGGGGACGGCCATCGGACGAGCATGATGAAGGACGATCATCAAGAGTTGAAGGACGATCACCTAGCAGGGGACGGCTGCTCTCAAGGTTTATCATGACACAGGATGAATGTCAGATAGAAAAGAAATTTTGCTTTGCTGGCGACATACTGGGGAATAGTAAACACGGACGGGTGTTTATATCCAAGAAATAAAAGGTATAAGTGTTTTGACACTGTGTATAGATTAAAGATGCGGACGAGCATCCTTAAGACTACGATACGGACGAGTATCGGGTAGAAGCAAACGCTAGACGCATGTTCTGAGATGATGGTACGGACGAGTACCAACTGGTTAACAAAGAACATGGACCAGTGTCGAATCTGAGGGGACTCCTTTGGGGAATAGTAGACACAAGACGAGTGTCTAAATTTTAAGAAGACAGGAGTTTCTGACACGTGTATGGATTAAAGATGCGGACGAGCATCCTTAAGACTATGATACGGACGAGTATCAGGTAGAAACAAACGCTTGACACATGTTCTGAGATGATGGTACGGACGAGTACCAACTGGTTAACAAAGAACATGGACCAGTGTCGAATCTGAGATGATATAAGTGGTGTATACAAGATACGGACAAGTATCTGTATAAGTGAAATATGAAAAATAAGTATGAGTAGTGTATAGACAGGTATTTAAACTGTTGGGGAGAGTGACACGGACGAATGTCGAAAGGAGAAAAGTATAGTATAAACAAAATCTGATATACAAAGTGTTTGTGTTACTGTGCTGGGGAAAATGACATGGACGGATGTCAAGGAATTGTATGTATATGTATCTGTGAGTGCAAAGAGGATGCTTTGGTTTTCCGCTGGGGATATGACACGGGCGGGTGCCACAAGGAGGTATTAGTTTTTGTGAGAGAAATGTTTGGAGCTCTCTGTCGGGGAATTTGGGGAGCATTCTGTATATTGTTGATGGATTGTCATTATTCACAAGTGCTTGATTCAGAACATGGCTTATGATTATGCAATATGTTTGATTTTTGCCGTAATGCTCCGTGTTGGACGGAATGCTACGCTTTGTGGGGGTGAATATGATGCGAATGCTATGATTATGCCGGGATACCAATCCGGGATTCGGATCCCGTTGCAGTGAAGATTTCTGGTTGATCTGTTTGAAGTGGGCATCCCAGCTGGGGATTAGATCATTGGTAGATCTAACGCATACGGTCCTGCTTGGGGGAATGGGCCAATGATAGACCTATTCCAGCAAATGAAGGACCCAGCTGGGGTTTGTAGAAGCTTTCGTCACTCTGTTGTGATTCCTTCATGCGTTGCTCTTCTGGATAGGGGCTGAAGCTTCTGTGGGGAAGTATTTCCCTGGCTTTTGTACTTAGCAGAGGAGGAAGAATGACTGGCATCTCGGCTGGGGAGAAATAACAAGTGGCAACTCAGCAGGGGAGAAAGCACTTTGGGTGCTAAAGTTGTGTGAGTGTTGATTTGCCAGCTTACTGGGGTGGAGCTTACATGTCCCTTGTAGCGCTTTGAATACCTGCAATCCTGCAAAGATAGAAACGCACAAGTAATCCCGAGGTATCCTTTACTGGATCCTATCATGAGAGCTCAGACACTCCCGGGAGTAAGTATATTTCCTACAAGCACGCATTCTTTAGGAAGGAAACATCTGTGTTTATGCAATCAGTATCTCTGAAGACATCAGACATTTTGCAAATGAAAATAAAATGTACGAGACGAGACATGACTGAAAATCTGATTTTATTAATTCATGTGCCCTGAATTGGCAAGATACAGTCAAAGAAACAAATCCCCTGAAATGAGGAGATCGTTACAAATTGAGAAACAAAAAGTTGTTGGCAATGTTGATGACGCTTCAAGGAGCTTCCCTCTTGCTATGATTCGTATGACATTTGGCGTTCCTCTCGTCTTGCTTTCTGAAGAAGGCCGATTCTGAGTGAAGCTTGATCCTTTCGAGGTTTACCAAGTTGTAGGTGATACAGACGAATTACGAATGCAGTTGTTCGCTTATTCCCTTATTTTGCATGGATCGCCCTTTCGGATTTTCAATCCATCGGGATACCCATTTTTGCCTGAGTTGTCCGATGCGGCTTTTCAACTCAGCGGGTGTACATTTTTTATTTTCCCTTATTTTTGCCCGGGTCTTTTATTCTGTTTTTGACTCGCCGGGATGCCCTATTTTTGCCTGGACTTACATTCTGTTTTTATGTCCAGCGGGTCATTTTTTATGCGAAGTATTTTTTAACTGCGTCTGAATTCACAAGGGACGGAAAGTCTTCACCATCCATAGTGTTGAGCATCAGTGTTCCACCTGAGAAAACTTTCTTTACTACGAATGGTCCTTCATAGTTTGGAGTCCACTTGCCCTTGTGGTCTGTATGAGGAGGGAGGATTCTCTTCAGCACAAGATCTCCTACTTGGTACTCTCGGTGCCTGACTTTATGATCGAAGGCTCTCTTCATTCTTTTCTGATACAACTGCCCATGACAAATTGCAGCCAATCTTTTCTCTTCGATCAGACTTAGTTGTTCGTATCGGGATCGGACCCATTCTGCTTCGTTCAGCTGAACATCCATCAGTACCCGTAAGGAGGGTAATTCAACTTCAACAGGTAGGACTGCCTCCATACCATACACAAGCTGATACGGTGTTGCCCCAGTGGATGTTCTGATTGACGTGTGGTACCCATGCAAGGCAAACGGTAGCATTTCATGCCAGTCTTTGTATGTGACTACCATCTTCTGCACAATCTTCTTAATATTCTTATTAGCTGCCTCAACAGCGCCGTTCATCTTTGGCCTGTAAGGAGAAGAATTGTGGTGTTGGATCCTGAAGTCCCGGCATAATTCTGCCATCATTTTGTTGTTTAAGTTGGAACCATTGTCAGTAATGATTCGCTCGGGAACTCCGTAACGACAGATGATATCTCTCTTCAGAAATCTGGCTACCACTTGTCTTGTAACGTTTGCATAGGAAGCTGCTTCGACCCACTTGGTGAAATAGTCAATGGCAACCAGGATGAATCTGTGGCCATTCGAAGCAGTCGGTTCAATCTTGCCAATCATATCAATGCCCCACATGGCAAAGGGCCAGGGTGAAGACATCACATTCAAAGGATTGGGAGGCACATGCACCTTATCCGCATAAATCTGGCATTTATGGCACTTCCTGGCATAAGCACAACAGTCTGCATCCATTGTGATCCAGTAATAGCCTGATCTTAACAACTTTTTAGCCATTGCATGCCCTCCAGCATGGGTACCAAAGGATCCTTCGTGCACCTCGTGCATCAACAAGTCTGCTTCCGTTTTATCAACGCATCTGAGGAGTACCATGTCAAAGTTTCTTTTGTACAGGGAACCATCAGTGTTCAGAAAGAAACTACCAGCAAGCCTTCTCAAAGTCTTCTTATCATTGGAAGATGCCCCAGGTGGGTATGTTTGATCCTCCAAGAAGCACTTAATGTCATGGAACCAAGGCTTATCATCTTTGACAATATCTGCTGCGAACACATATGCTGGTCTGTTGAGTCTGGGTACTGAAATTTGAGGTACAAAGTTGGCAGCTTGAACTTTGATCATAGATGAAATGGTAGCCAGAGCATCTGCAAACTAATTCTTGTCCCGAGGGATATACTCAAGCTTGACTGTCGTAAAGAAAGTCAATAACCTCCTTGTATAATCCCTGTAAGGTATCAGATGATCCTGGTGGGTGTACCATTTGTCGTTGGTTTGATTAACTACCAGAGCTGAATCTCCGAATACAGTCAATGTCTTGATCCTGAGGTCAATGGCCTCCTCAAGACCCATAATGCAAGCTTCGTATTCAGCTTCGTTGTTAGTGCAGTTGAAGGTGAGTTTTGCCGAGAAAGGCATGTGAACCCCCTTTGGCGTAATGAGTACTGCACCAACACCACGACCACTCATATTAACAGCCCCATCGAACATCATAGTCCATTCCTCTTCCGGGTCAGGCCCTTCAGTGTGAACAGGCTCTTCATGATCTCTTGCTTTTATGAACATGATGTCTTCATCGGGGAAGTCAAATCTCATAGGCTGGTAATCATCAATAGGTTGCTCAGCAAGATATTCAGACAATACACTGCCCTTGATGGCTTTCTGAGATGTGTATTGGATGTCATATTCTGTAAGGATCATTTGCCATCTTGCAACCCGTCTGGTAAGTGCTGGCTTCTCAAAAATATACTTGACAGGGTCCATCTTTGAGATCAATAAAGTAGTGTGGGTCAACATATACTGCCTCAGTCGGCGAGCAGCCCACGCTAAAGCACAGCAAGTTTTCTCGAGCAGTGAATAACGTTGTTCACAGTCGGTAAACTTTTTGCTCAGGTAGTAAATCGCATACTCTTTTCGACCAGACTCGTCATGCTGGCCCAGCACACACCCCATTGACTCTTCTAATACTGTCAAGTACATTATTAGAGGTCTTCCTTCAACTGGAGGCATAAGGATTGGAGGCTCTTGTAAGTACTCCTTGATCTTGTCAAAAGCCCTCTGGCAGTCTTCGTTCCACCTGACCGTTTGTTCCTTTCTCAATAGCTTGAACAAGGGTTCACAGGTTGCTGTAAGGTGAGATATGAACCTCGAAATGTAGTTCAATCTACCTAGAAACCCCCGAACTTCTTTCTCAGTTTTTGGTGCAGGCATTTCTTGAATGGCTTTGACTTTATCAGGGTCAACCTCAATCCCTTTCTCACTTACAATAAATCCCAGCAGCTTACCCGATCTCACCCCGAATGTGCATTTGTTGGGGTTTAACTTCAGTTGGTACTTCCTCAGACGCTTGAATAACTTCAACAGATTCACCAAGTGGTCTTCTTCAGTGAGGGACTTGGCAATCATGTCATCCACATAACACTCAATTTCTTTATGGATCATGTCATGGAATAATGTTACCATAGCCCGTTGATACGTTGCACCAACATTCTTCAGTCCGAATGGCATCACCTTGTAACAGAACGTGCCCCAGGGTGTGATGAAAGTTGTCTTCTCCATGTCTTCAGGTGACATCTTGATCTGATTGTATCCTGAAAATCCGTCCATGAAGGAGAATACTGAGAACTGAGCCGTGTTATCCACCAATACATCGATGTGAGGTAATGGGAAGTCATCTTTCGGGCTGGCTCTGTTCAAATACCGGTAGTCAACACACATTCTTACTTTGCCGTCCTTCTTAGGCACAGGTACTATATTAGCAACCCACGGTGGATAGCTAGTTACAGCAAGGAACCCGGCGTCCCACTGCTTTTGTACCTCTTCTTTTATCTTCATTGCCATGTCTGGGCGAGTATGGCGCAGTTTCTGTTTAACCGGTGGGCAATCTTCTCTTAAAGGCAGCTTGTGCATGACGATATCGGTGTCCAACCCTGGCATATCCTGATAAGACCAAGCAAACACATCCACGTATTCACGAAGCAGGTCAATCAGTTGCTCTTTCACTGAATCTTGTAAGCAGGCCCCGATTCTAACATCTTTCACATCTTCATCTGTACCGAGATTAATCGTTTCGACCTCCTCCTGATGAGGGGTGATAACCTTCTCCTCTTGCCTTAACAACCTGGCTAGCTCTTCAGGAAGCTCATAATCTTCTTCAACCCCTTCATCAGCTTGATTGATTGGATTGCCAAAGTCATACGAAGTCATAGCTGTGCTGTTGTCGGTGCGGTCTGGAAGGCACTCTCTGCAAGGGTTCAGATTTGTTCATTTTAGTGATTGATTTTAATCTTGTTTAAAAAGAGTGAAATGAAGTTATCATTTTGAAAACATTGCCATTTATTTTTTGTACAAAAAGAAAAATGGAAAAAATAGTGAACGGAAAAGAAAAGACTCATTTGCAAAAGATGTCTGATTATCATTGATTGATCTATTTGCACAAAATTACAGATGGCCCGATTACAAAATGAGTCTTGTCATCTTGGGCAAGATGCAAGACTTGATGCATGCTTAAAAATACAGGAAATAATAATTACTCTGCAGGAGTAACCCTTATAATTTCCTGGGAAGACCAGTTTGAGATACGGCTCCCCGAGATCCTAGGACGTATCCAGCTCTCCAGGTTGCGCTGATCTTCCGACTCATCTTCCAAGTTGTTTACTGCATCGGGGGTGAGCATCCCCCCACTGACAAAATTGGGCTTCTTAGCAGCCTCTGCTTGATCTTGTTGAGTTGGTTTGTAACCCAACCCAAATCTATCCTCCTTCTTCTCTACAGGCAGCAACTTGCCCCAGCCTTGGGCAGTCCCTTCTTCAACAACCTTCCGGGCTTGCTGATAATATGTCATTGAGGTTCCAGGTACAGCCGATTCTTCATTTATGTTCAAGGCCTCAAACCCTTGACTCATAGTTTCGTGGATCTCCCCATCCATCTCAATATACTTATACGTAGCCAGATGGCTAACAAAAATATCTTCCTCTCCACAAATGGTAACGACTTGGCCCTCCCACTCGAATTTTAACTTCTGGTGAAGGGTAGACGTAACTGCGCCAGCGGCATGAATCCAAGGTCTACCCAATAGACAGCTGTAGGCAGGCTGTATATCCATCACAAAGAAGGTCGCTTTGAAAGTCTGTGGGCCAATCATTATAGGCAACTCAATTTCTCCCAGAACTGATCTCTTAGAACCGTCAAAGGCTCTCACTACCAGGTTACTTGGGCGTAATGCCAATCCTTCATACTCCAGCTTCACAAGGGCTTTTTTAGGTAGGACATTGAGGGATGACCCTGTGTCCACCAATACATGAGAAAGAACTGCACCCTTACACTCCAAGGTAATGTGCAAAGCCTTGTTGTGGTTGTGACCTTCCGTCGTCAAATCAGTGTTGGTAAATCCTAGTCCATGACTAGCGTTAACATTTCCAACCACAGCCTCTAACTGATTGACGGTAATCTCCTCTGGCACATAAGCTGCGTGCAAGACTTTTAATAGTGCGTTACGATGAGCCTCGAAGCACATTAACAATGATAAAATGGAGATTTCGGAAGGTGTCTGGTGAAGCTGGTCCACTATCTTGTAATCACTTTTCTTGATGATTCTCATGAATTCATCAACCTCTTGATCAAAAGGGGTCTTTAAAGCTTCTCTAGCAACTTGTTATTCTTGCACCATGCTCTTCCCTTTTGCCTTGGCAGCAGCTTCTGTTTCAGCAATGGGTCTTGGAATTTATGGGGCAAAGAGACGTCCGCTTCGAGTGAAGCCTCCGCCTCTCCCCACATTGTCTATTTGTGGTGAAGAAGTTGATGATTCCAGAGTGATTTTCTGTCCTTCGCAGTATAGATCGGAGCCGTAATGCCAAGGGATGGCATTATTGCTTTCATAAGGAACTGGCCCAGGCACTGTGATAGTGACTGGACTGATAGCAGCTACAGAAGGGACCATGATAGTGTGTGGATCATAGTATATTGTTACTGGTGCTCTGATAGGAGTGGCATTTTGTGAGTTGTAGGCAGAATCATTTGCAGGATCATAATATATTGTAACCGTTGAGACACTTTCATTATCTGCTGTTGATGTTGTAGGAGGCACTGTTGACTGGATGGATGTTGAAGTTGTAGAAGGGATGGTTGTTGATATTTGGTCCGTTGAAGTGACAGATGAAGCATTTGTTGATGAAACTGAAGAATTGTTTGGAATAATTGTTGTTGCAGTTGTAGGAGACTCAGGAACTGTTGTTGGAGAGATTGCTGGATTTGAAGGTATTGATGTTGTGATTTGAAGTAGGCCACTCTGGATGAGACCATCTATGCCACCTCTCAAATTATCACACCCATTTACCGAAATGTTGCAATAGCCGCACCCAAGTTCACACCCGGGGAATATCTGACATTCAAGGAGTTGAGCTTTAATCTCTACCAGGGGTGTCCGAATCTGCCCCACACTGGTTATCAAGTAAGACGACTTATCTTCCTCAATAGCATTAATTCTGGGCCCTCCGTGGTTGGGCATGGGGTTCTTGTTAACATTTGGCGGGGGTGCAAAGTTTAGAGCTTTGGAATCTACTAGATCCTGCACTTTCATGTGCAAAGCTCTGCATTTTTCTGTACTGTGGCCAGGTGCGTTGGAATGAAAAGCACATCTGGCACTGGCGTCATAATTTCTGGGCAGACTGGCAGGATCTGGAGGTGCCAATGTCCTTAGCTCAACTAGGTTGAGTTTCAGGAGTTGTGGTAATAATGCGGCATAAGGCATAGGGATCGGATCGATCACCCTATTGGCCTGAGATGGTCTCTGTTTAAACGGTCTTTGCTGATTGTTGTTGCTGGTATTGTTGTTGTTATAATTCCTCTGAGGTGGATACTGAGCTTGTTGTTGGTAGTGGGGTTGTTGTTGTGGTTGGTATGATGGTTGTGGATGAATTGGAGCGGGAATGGTGACAGCTGCCACTGACCTGTGAACATACTGGGGTCTGCCCCTGCTGGTATGGATAACATTAGTCTCACCTGTTCTTCTTGGGCCTACAAAAGTCTTTCTGGGGTTGTTGGACGAGCTCGCTCCATTGTCGGAAATCTTACCCATCTTTAGTAGGCTCTCAATTCTTTCTCCAGCTACGACTACATCCGCGAAGCTGGTGGAAGAAAAGGCAGCTAGCCTATCAATGTATGTCCCTTGGAGGGTGTTCATAAACATGTCGGCCATCTCCCTTTCCGACATGGGTGGTTGGACAGCAGCAGCAAGCTGTCTCCACCTCTGGGCGTATTCCCGGAAGCTTTCCTTGGATGATTGAGACATTCCCATCAGGAGGGTCCTGTTGGGAGCCATATCCAAGTTGTACTGGTATTGTCTAATGAAGGCCTCAGCCAGGTCCTTCCAGCACCTGATGGTTGCTCTGGTCAAATGAGAGTACCATTCCCTTGAAGCTCCTGTTAAGCTATCTTCAAAATAAAACATCCATACCTTTTCATCCATGGTGTATGCCTTCAGCCTCCCCAGAAAGGATTGCAAATGGGTTCGTGGACAGGAAGTTCCGTTGTACTTCTCAAAGCACGGAGGTTTAAACTTGTGGGGAATCCTGACCCCGTCCACTAAGCCCATGTCCATGACATCGAAACCTAAAGAGTTTTGAGACTCCAGGGACCTTAATTTTTCAGCAATTTCATCTAGCCTTCTGTCATAGGCTTCATCCCCAGCTCCCATCACAGTGACCTGATCTTCTTGGGGGTCTTCTTGTAGCACTCTGCCTGTAGTAGCATTCCCTTGTACATTAGCAGGGATGTTGATCTCTGGGTGAAGATGGGGCCCATACACAGGTGGGTTGACATGAGGCTGAACCCTCTCATTGTTGCTTGTTCCACCAGTCCCTAGATGGGGGTCTTCCTGTGTCTGCCTCTCTACCAATGCTCTTAATCTTTCTTGGCTCTGTGCCAATCCATTCATCACCTCCATAAACTGGGTCATCTGATTTCTCATTTCCAGTCTCTCATTGGCCATTTGAGCCCTGACCTCTGTAAGGTCCTGTTGTACCTGGTCCATCTGTATACCCGGAAGGTTGTTGCGGGTAGGATATCTGTGCGGACGGTTGAGTGGGAACACCCGTCGTCGAGCAATAGTTCCTGAATCACAACAGAGTTAGTAACAAAAACAAAACAAAACCTACAAAACAAAACAAAAGGTTAGTATGCAATGCAGTATGCTTATTTGTCTCCAAGGTATCCGGCTTGGCACTTGGTTTTGACCTTTCCAGACCCCTGAGGAAGATGCTTTTGATGTTGCTTGAAAGAACTCAGATAAAACAAACTAATAAATATATTACAAAAAGCGAATGATACATAGTTTGTTCTTTTACAAAACATGCCCCTGAGGGGTCAAAAATACAACATAAGAAAAGAAAAGTACATGAAATGAAAGCAACAACAAGCAAAAGTCAGACACCAAGACCAAACTCATCCTCTTGAACTTCCTTTAGAAGTGCTTCAGTCACAGGATCAGCTGGATGTTCTGTGAGGTTCCTGATAAGAAGATTCCTGGTGGTGACAGCAGTAGTTAGCTTCTTGTGTCTGCTCTGGTCCTTTGACCTCTGCACACCAGCCCTAATCTTCAACTCTGAGATCTCTCTCTGGGCTGCTAGCAGGGCTTCCTGTTGCTCCTTTGCCTTAGCCTCCAACTGCTCAATCTTGTCCTGAGTCCTTTTATCTTCCTGAGTACGAGCTTCGGTGATCCTGACCCACCTAGCTTGACTCTCTTTCAGGTATAAATCAGTCCTGGCCTTCTGGAACTGAGCCTCCTTGCAGGCATTCTTCAAAATTTGCTCTCCAGCCCTTGACTTCTCTATGTAGTCTTCTGACTTCTCAATCCTGGCTAGATGCTCCACCTTCAGCTTTTCTAACCTCTCAATGTCCAGACGACCATCACTCCTCTCCCAGAGGGTCTTCTGTAGAGCCTGAGTCAGATTCTCATTCCTCTCTTTCAGTTTCTTAAACTCTTCTAGGCTGATAGTGGCAGGATGTGGTACTGTGGATGGTCCAGGTGCATCCTCAATGGTGAAGGGCATCCCAGAAATTTGAGCCCTGGCATGAGACCACTCATAGTACTGAGTTGAGGCCACATTGTTGCATCTCCCAAGAATGGCCATCCCTTTGGTCTGGACATTGTCCCAAGCCCAGGATGCTTGCCTGACAATAGCTAGATTAGGCTTAATCTCACAATAAAGGGTTTCAGCCAAGTCTTGTGCTCTAGGAGAGTGGACCAATGCATAGCCCAATTGTCTTTTGAATAGCAGAGGGTTGTAGTTGATGCAACCCTTTACTCCTATCAGGGGCACATTGGGGAACTGCCCACAACTAGTAATAATGTCCCTGCCTTTGGTGCTCTGAGTGCACCACCTGATGTCAGCTGAGGTCAAAGCAATAAGCCTTCTAGCCCAATTCTTCTGCTGGTGAGGGTTCAAGAATGCATCAGTCTTGGGCAAGTGTTTGAGCAGCCAGGTATGGAACAGGGGAGCACAGCATCTCACCAATCTTCCTCTTTGCTTTTCATTCCTTTGGTGAACAGAGTAGTAGAAATCTCCCAGTAAGGTGGGCACTGGGTTCCTCAGAATGAAAAGATGGATGGCATTTTTGCTAATAAACTTAGGCTCATCTGCAAATAATATAACCCCATATATGCTGAGGGCTAACAATGCACAGACTGCCTTCCATTCTCCCAAGGAGGCCTTCAGGATAGCCTGAGAAGTCAAGAAATCCAAGTGTAGACCAGAGATTCCAGCCTTGGTTGTCATGTTCTGCTCAATCAGAAAAGGTTCCAGATACAGTGCCTTTGCCACTTCTTCATTGCTGGGAAAAACCATTTCTGGGTTGAAGGGGATACCACCCCTAACAGGTACTCCAACCAGTGATGAATACTCCTCTAATAAAGGCCCCAACTGAAAATCCTGGAAGGTGAAGCATCTCAAAGGAGGATCATAGAACTGCAGGCAAGTATGAATCAAGCTCCTCTGGGAAGGGTCCAAATCCATAACCACATCAAGGATGCCTCCATAATGTTCTCTGAATAGTGGTATATGGTCTGGAGTAATCAGGGCCCGGACCTTCCTGATGCCAGCCAGCTCAGGCTCAAAGAAATGGTAGGAGATGTTGCTCTTCTTGGGTGCCATGTTGCTGAAGAAGAGCTGAGATAGATGCTGATGATGGAGAATAATACTGAAGATGGGCCACTGACAGGCTGATACTGGTGATGCAGGTGACTGAAGTAGGTAGCTGGTGAGGACAGCTGAAGCAGATACTGATAAAGATAGGTCTATGCAGATGAAGGGGTCAAAACCAAGCCAAAAATATAGTATGGATACCCTGAAAAACAAATAAGCAAATGTTAAAATGATGCAATGATGATGTATGCAAATGATATGCAAGGGTTTGTGATCAAGCTGGATCTGATTACTGCCTTGATATAAGTCCATGTATGTTCAAGAAATCCAGATGGAGGTTCATAAGTCCAGTATCCAAGGTGGGGGACTCAAATAAAGAGTCACATGTCCAGGGTTAAAATCACAAGAACTGTCCCAAAATGGTGTACTCTTAATCAAAACACAGTAACAGGGTATGCTGAGGTCAAGGGTACCTGCAAACTTGTAAACAGCCCAACCCCCTCACAGGTGGTGTTCTAAATCAAGGATTCTCAGACTTGGATCAGTTATGAGAAGTGTAAACACTTCTGACCCGGAGGTACAGTGTTTACAATAACCATAAAAGATCCTCCTCTAATTCACCTCAGTTTCTGAAGGTCAATACTAAGGGTCATCCAGACTTAGCAGGCTTCCCAGATAGCCCTTGCACTACAGGAAATTTGTAGCACAGAGTTATCAAGAAGAAACCCATATCTGAACCGTGTTTCATATTCCCGCACCAGACCGAAATGGAATGGGAAAGAACATGAACCACTCTAGCCTAGGTGTCACTCAAGTCCCAGGTATAGGACCTTAAACTCTCAATAGAACCCCACCCACCAAAGCAAAACCAGATCCAGCCAGAACAGTATGACAGTATGATATATGTAAAGCTGTAAAGAAAGCAATAAATAACTGTACATAAAACAGTAAATAAAACATACAAACACAAATAGCACCTAACACCCCAGTAAACATAAATCAAACAAGCGCTAGGAGGAACCCACAAAAAGAACCAGAAGTCCTGGTTACAGTATAAGTATCCCTAGCAGAGTCGCCAAGCTGTCGCTCCCAATAAATGAGGCTAGCTCAGATAAGGTACAGACGTGAACGGTCGGCG
Organism: Lathyrus aphaca; assembly: GCA_963966055.1. Lineage (NCBI taxonomy): Eukaryota > Viridiplantae > Streptophyta > Magnoliopsida > Fabales > Fabaceae > Lathyrus > Lathyrus aphaca. Next base: position 141,576,823 of record OZ014525.1, read on the forward strand.
AAAAGAGGGTGTGAGGACACACGGGAGTGAACTCACAGGAAAAGAAAAGAGTCGCCAGCTAGGCATTTTTATCCCGGAGGAAAGGTAATGCTGCATAGACCTAGAAAGATATGGATAAGACGGTTGCGAATCAGAGAGACTGAGAAAGGGGGTTGGTTACAACCTGGGAAGGTATTAGCACCCAGATTGTCCGTCGTACTCGACGGGATCCACGCTTACAAGATTTATGTTTTAAAGGGGTAGTGTCAGTGCAATTTGTGTATCAAAGCTGGAAAGAATGCAAGTGTCAGTGTAAAAGAAATGTGAAGTGTATAAAAGAAGTGTCAGTGCAGGAACAAGAATGAAATGCTCAAGAATATGAGGCTTAAAGAATAAGGCTGGAAAGAGGGGGAATATACAGAGACTTTTGTTCGATAACTGTTAAGTTATGCCTACGTATCCTCTCGTGCAATGAGGAAGTCAGAACACCGTAGTTCGACCCAAAGAGACTGAAAGATGAATTGACTTGTGAACTGCTTGCTTGTCTATGCTCAAGTGTATGATCTGTCTGGCACAGATGCAAACTGTCTTGCATTAGACGGAAGAAGCAAGTTCTCGTTTATGAGTGAAGATGATGAGAAAAGAATCCCGGAGGAGACGATTATTGTTTGTTTTTGTGTTTTCAGTCTTTTATTACTTTTGAAAGTTTGTCATAAGTTAATGAGCATAAGCCTAAACCAATGGATTTAGTAAACTCATCACATCTTCCCTCTGATTAGGGATAATGAGAATACCTTAAGTGTGAAGTCAGCTTCTCACACTTAAACACCTTTGATGTAGGATTAAGATCATTAACCTACTTGTGATTAATTAGATGTTTTTGTTGTTTTTGTTTAGTGTTGAGTAATGAGATTAAGCCATAATCAGGGATTAAACAGACTCATTACACCATCCTAATAGAAGGATAATAGATGAGAATGTTTAAGCTGAGGAAAGCTCCTCAACTTAATCCATGATTAGGGATTAACTTCATGACAAAACAAATCCTTTATTAAATGGATTTTAATTAATGATAAGATGATGAAGTGAGTTTTAGGGTTTGTAAGACAACTTGAGGGGGACTTGTCCATTAACACTAGGGTTAGTCCTTCTTAACCAATTAAGGAAGAATTAGAACCCTAATGCAAGGCCCAAGTTACAAGCTTGATGTCTTGATGATTATTAAGTGAATTGATTAAAGGATTTAAACACATTAAGGGTTTAACACTTAGGATTAAAGTTATACACTCCATCCTAATAGAAGGATGCAGGCATAAACTTAATCACAAAGCCTTAAAGCCTTTAGGGTTTAGTCCCTGATTGTGAGATGAGAAGAGAGGACTCAATGAGACACAAAGGTAAAAGCTAAATGGGGGGACTAATCAAAACCCTAATTATTGTCATACTTGGTTGTTCCTAAGGTTTGTGAGGTTTACAAGAAGAATCTTCAAAGGAACCACCAGGAAGCAGATGAAAAGGAGCAAAGAGAAGCAAAGTAACTTGCTTCATTTAAGAAGACAAGTCACTTGAAGAAAGAAAGTAAGAAGAAGAAGAATGAGCAAGCTCAATCTCAAACACAAAACAAAATGCAGCAATGATGCATAAGAGGAGATGAAAAGAAAATGTGAGAAGTGAAGGCAAATTCACTTCTCAAAGTAACTTACCACCTGAAAAGTTAGTGAAAGGAATGCAATGCAATGCAATGCAAAATGAGATGGAATGGCATGATGCAAACCAAAACCAGAAGCATAAGTATGATGCTAATGATGCTATGAGATGATGCTAACATGAGACAAGGCATAGGGATGATCATATGAACATATGGATGCAAGAGAAGCATGCTTAGAACCATGAACATACATGAAAAGTTATGGAATGCAAATGACATACAAAATGGCAAATGAAAGATGCAATGATCAAACATACTTCTAATATGTCTTAAGATGTCTAATGAATCAAATGGATGCATTAAATGTCATGGCAAGTCATGGTATGCAAGCAAATGCAAGATGAATGCAAAAGGAAGTCCAAATTAGGGTTTATGATCAATGCACAAGACAAAACTCAAAACCAGAAGCAAACATCAAGATAAAAATTTGAAAATGCAATCAAGGGAACCCTAAACCTATACAAACTCACTGCCCAAAGGAGGGGATCCAATTCTTAACCTAGTGAAAGTTATGAATTTCCTAAGATTGTTAGGGTTTTAAGGTACCTTGACAAGAAAAATGTCAAACAAATTGAAAATGCAAGATCAAATCATGCCAATTTAATCCTATAAACTTCATGATATGCAAGATGCAATGCAAAAAGAATCAAAGTCCAACTCTTAAAGACTAGGCAGAAATGAATTTTCAAAGATTGGATCAAAATAATGCCTTGAAATGAAATTAATTCCATGAAAAATTGTCAAAAGACATCAAGATCAAAAAAGAAATTTGGTTTGAGGATTGGACAATGTTTCTAAATGATTTTAAAGGTTTCATGAATTTTTTGGTGATTTTTAAATACCTAAAAGTATTTTTAATTAATTAATTCTCATTAATTAATTAAAAATAATCTTTTAAATGATTTAAAAATATTTTTTAATTCAAAAAATAAAAATAAAAATGTTTTTGGTTTCTGAAAATTAATAAGAGGTTGCATAAAAATTTTCAGAATTTTTAAAAATGTTTTACTATTTTAAATAAAATGAAGAAAACAAATGAAATAAAATAGAAAATAAATGAATTAAATGGAAAGTATGTTGATCCTAAGGCTGAGGTTTAAACAAGGAACACGCGCGTTGACTGGCGCCATATCTAAGGGTGGAGATTTAAACTGGCCAGATTAACTTATAAACTTAATTAAAAGGATTAATGACGTGGATTAGGGTTTAATGAGTGGATCTGGACCCTCCAAACGCGCGCCAGTCAAACAAAGTCAGCCTATCCTACGTACCAAATTCAAACTGTATTTAATTACAAGGATTAGCCCTAATCACTTTCAGGTGGCCGGAGAAGACTTCCGGTCGTCTTCTCCGGCAAGACCCTCACCTGAAAGTTGCTAAAATCCTCAAAACTCCATGAAAATGAAAACTAAAGGCCCATAAATCATCCCCATTCGAAACTAAATCAAAACCCCCAAACAAACATCATTTTTCATTCATCAATCATGTGAATCGAAGCAAAACATGTTTAGGTCAGAAAAGTTTCAGAACACGATTAAATGCTTATTTCTCAACCATTTCAAAAAGTAATAACATTAGAGTGATCAGCAAAGCATGAGGAACAAATTATAAACTTAAAAACTCATTTCTGGAAAAAAAGTTCTTGATATACCTGAGCTTTGAGCTTTCTCAGTTTGCAACTTTCTGACCCTCTTTCTTTGTGCAAACCACTCCTCTTAGGCCCCTGATGAAGTCTTGATACTTGGAAAAAGTTTATGATGGCTGGTTTTTGAAATGGCAGAAGTTCTGTTCAGGGGGGGGGGGTGATCGTGTTTCTGATTCAAAGAGTTTCAGGCAATGGTAATGGGTGGTTTTTGATCAGTGAGGTGTGCTGAATTTGTTTGTGAAGTTTGTTTGTGTGTTTGCAGCCTGTGGAAAGTGTTTTGAAGGCTTTTGCAAATGGGAGAGGTTTTGATAACTATGGCTTGTGGTGTGTTTCAGCTTGGGGTGAATGGTGTGTTATGCTGGCTTTGGTCCATGTATCAAAAGGGGATAGGTCAGAAAGTTGTTGGTGGCCTATGGTGATTGGTATGGGTCTTTGGCCAAAATGTCAACTTGATGTGTACTTGAGGTATGGGCTATGTTACAACTTGCTTTTTGGCTTGCTTTTGCTCAGCATGAATCAAGGAATGCTATGAAAAAGGTTTAGAGGCAATGCAGCAAGTGGTTTGTAACTTGTGATAGGTTTTGCAAGTTGGTTCATGTTTGGTTCCTTTGAGAATTCTTGCTCCATAAGTCATGAAGATGAGTGATCCCTTGGCCCATTCTGAATTGTAGATGTCACATGATCATGTTGTGAAGAAATGATACACATTTGAGGCCTTTAGAACACTTGAACAAACCATTTTGCAAAATGTCCCTTTGGTAGAAAACTTCAAATTTTGTGATTTTAGCCAACTTTGACAAGCCATAACTTTTGATCCAAAATGAATTAGGTCATGTTCTTGTGCTTTTTGAAAAGGGAATGATCCATTCTACAACTTTCATGGCCAAAGTTTTTCCATTTGAAGCATTTTTGAATCAAAAAGCAAGGGTTTAAAAAGTTTCCCAAAATGGCAATTTCATTAAAAGTCAAACTTTCCCAAAAAGTCAACTTTGCAAATGACTTGAAATTATTCAATTTTGTGAACTTCCAACATCTTCTATGATCAAATAAAGATCATACACAATCAAAATGATGAAGAACACCCTTTGGTTGGGTCATTGGGGGCCTCAGATGCCCTGATTTTACACTGACTTGCTCAGAAAGTCAACCCTTGATCAGATGACTTCCCCATGGAATTTCTTCATGAAAATTGATATGCATGCTCCCTATACCATATAGAGACCAATAGAAACAAGAATGACCAAAAAATTTGGAGTTATGGCCTCTGAAACCAAAACCCTAATTCTAGGTCATCTGCAGTCAAACCTGGCTCTGCTTCCATGCCATTTTCAGTTCTTGTGATTCTTTGACATTCTTGACTTTGAGAGGATATAATATGATGCTTGAACATACATGGACCCCTTTGAATTGTTTGATGACCTTTGGAGTGGCTCAAGAAACTCTTGGATTGCTCAGATCACAAACCCTAGATGCAGATGACTTTGAACCAATGCAATGAATCAAAAATGTGGTATGAGATGCTATGATTGGATTTATGCACATGAAATGATCAAAAGCCATGGTGTGAATGGGTGAGGGCAAATTTGGGGTTTTCACAGCTACCTTGCACTCTTTGAAAATTCAAACCAAAGAAAAATTCCATAACATGATACATCCAGTTTCTGCATTGGATCAAGCCAGTCTCCATACATCACATTTACCCTCATTGTAAGTAACCTGAACATCACCATACACAATCAGATTCGAGCCAAGCCAATGCAGCTTCATATCATTGATCTGCACACCTCTGATTTTCTCAATCCACCTCAAGTTAACTCTAATCTAGTTCTAACTATTAACTAGAGTAGTTAACTTCTAACCACACCTATAATAGGTTGTTCATAACTGAATCATAACTAACTTTTCCATTTGCTCGAAATCACACACATCACACTTCAAATGCTCTGAACTTTTCTCTCTGCACTCTTGGGGTTTCACTCTGCATTTTTCTTTCATGTGGCATTGTTCTTCATCAACACATTCCATTCTATCTCAATTCATCATCATCTTCATCTTCTGATCATTCTCCATGGCTTAATCAAGTTGAAACTTCAAGAACAAGCTTAACTGAATTTCTGCATTTTCTACACTTTGACAAGAATTAAGTGATTCAGAGTGTTTATTTCACTCTTTGAGGATCAAGAGCAACAACAAAAGGCATTGGAATCTCATCTCTGGTTTTCTGCAACATTTGAAGATCTGCGATTCACAAGTTTCAGTCAATCTCCCCTTGCACGATTTTGTTCATTTTATGCTTGTTTTATGTTGTTTGAAGCTTATTAGAAGCATTTCTCACTCTGGCTAGATGATAGGCCTCTTAGAGGCATAGTTCTAGTTTTCATGTTGAATTTTATGAGCTTCGATCTTGCTTGTTCTTTCTTGAGAAATGAAAATTAAGAACAGTTTATTGATGTATGAACTGTGAGGAGTAGAATGATGGTTTTGATTCTCATTTTCATGGCGTTTTGAGGAAACACTAGGTGAGGAGTGACCGGAGAAGATGACCAGAGGCTAGCTCCGGTCACCTGAATAGTGCCCTAATTCATCCCCAACTGTAAAATGCGTCCATTGATCTTAGCTTCATCCTAGGGCTCTAATCACGCCAGCAAATTAATGAACCACATGAGAATCACGTGCACGACTTTGTGAAGCAATTCTCAGACTCCTTTTAACACCCCATGCATGTAGTAAAGGCCTAGCATAGTGTTATTTCTGACTAAAAGCACCCCCCAGGCCCATTCACTAATTCAGTCCACTTCAATTTTTATTTCTTTTTCCATCTTTATTTCATTTTTCGTTTCTTATTTTTAAAAATAACAAAACCTCATAAAAAATTCCAAATAAATTCATGTGAGATCCTTACATTCTTTCCTAATTTTCCATAATTTTTGTTCATATTTTTCTTTTATTCTTTAATCAGAATTAATTTCCCAATGAATTAATTTCTTTTTTTCCATTTTCTGACCAATCCATTAGTCTATTTTCTTTCTTCCAAACCAAAAATGATAAATTGTCCATTCTTTTTTCATTAGTCATAGGACTCATTGAACTTATCCAAAATATTTTTGTTTTGATTTTTAGGTCACTATAAGTTAAGTTTTGGTCCCATTCTTTTACACATATGTCCATAAACCCTAATTCACTTCTACACCTCATTTGACCACTCAAAAATGAGATTTTTTGTGAGTTTTTTAGATGTAAGTCACCCTCTAGATTTTGTATTCAAGTGTCAATTTTCATAATTTTTCATGATCATTTGGTATTTTTCCAAGTTTCTTGGTTCACAAGTCACATTTTTGTTCATTTACTTCACTTCCTTTGGTCCCATTAGAATAAGGCTTTCATGCCATTACTTTTAGGTCTTAATTATGAGTCCCTTAGGTATTAGGGGGTGTCTTTAATTGTTAAGCATAATCCTTGGATCTTCACCTTTGATTTTTTAGGTTTGTCTTGAGTCATAAGTCACCTATGTCCCATTTCAACCTAATCTCACTTCTCCTCCCATCTTAGATATCTCAAATTCAATTTGTGCATAAGCTAACTTCATATTATCTTTGTTTTGTGTCTCATAAGTGTTTTGTGATTACTCCCATATGTTCATCTCAATTTTATAGCCTTTTTCTTCCTTTTGAACTTCACTTGTCACCTAAAAGACCTTAATAACCCTAATTTGGACACCTAGCCTTAGGATGCCTCTTACCACATCATTTGTGAATATTTTCCAAATCTAATTTCCATTTTAATTTGTTGTCAAGCCTCTGGTTTTTGTATGGGGAAGTCAAGTCCTTTTGGTCATTTTTTAATTTTTTTTCTAAGTCATTTTGTTTAACCATTTAGAATCATGTTTCCATATGCATTCTCCCACCTTTCAATCTCTTGTTTGAACACCTTTGACTTGAATATCTTCTTTCTCATTTGATCTAATCTCATAATTCACTTCCATATAGTGTTAAGTTCTGGATCTTTCATTTACCTTTGATTATAGGAGATTTTAGTATGATAAACACTTAGGCTCCCCTTTTAACTTCATCCTTAGGTTTTCTTAGGGTTTAGTATCATTTTAGGGTATAGTTTGACTTTAATTCACTTAATCCCTTTAGATACTTTGCAATTTATTTAGCTACTGACTTTTGAAGTGTATTACCTTAGGAGATACACCTTAGACTTAGGTCTTACCCTTAAAAGTTCACTAAAACCTTTCTTAGGTTAGTGTGAGTTCTTAATTGAAGTTTGCCATGTTATAATTGTTCATATTACTTCATCATGCTAACATTTGTTTTGTAGGGGGGAAGATGAGGTAATCATACTTCATTCCTTTCTCTTATGCATTGTTATTGCATTTGCCTTAGCACTTGTTGCTTTGTTCATAGGACCCCTTTTGTTCCTTAGATTCAACTTAACTTCCTTAGGAAGTAAGTTGAACTCTAACTTGATTTTCTTCTCCTTAGGTTAGAATACCTCATAAACCATAGGATCACCTTTCGTACATAATTATAAAACTTAGGGTTGTGTCTTAGTCCCCCATTAGCTTTAACCTTTTGCCTTTCGAGTCTTCTTTTCTCATCTCCAAACAAAATAAAAAAAACACTTAATAAATGCATGAAAGAATCTCTTGTGTATAGCCTTATTTCATAGGGCACTTACATTCATTCCATCTTGGAATAGTGTAGGCTTATCTAGCATGATGTACAAGTTTGATCAAGAGGTTACTTCACAAAGAAAACCTAAAAGATACTTCTTCACAAAAGCTACAAAGACAGCTAATAAGTTCAACAAGCTAGTGAACTTAGACCCTAATCCTTGGAAACAAGTCTTAGATAAATTCTCCTTGCTTGGTGTGCTTGTTCTACTATTCCATCTTGGAATGTAGTAGCAAGTATACATTCCATGGAAAAGAGTTTGAATTCACTTCCTGGTGCCAAATTCATACAAACTCTTAAAAGCAAACAACAAACAATAAGCGACTTTCCTGCGGGAACTATTTTTCTCATCTCAATCACTCTCAACGCGAACTCGTGACGACTTGTCTCGCATGCAAGATAGTAAGCGCACTTGTACCAGACGAGCCTGCAACACCTGAGCATAGACATAAGCAGTTCAAGCAATAAAAAACACAAACAAATAGTTCCCGTCTTAGTTAGGCGAACTACGTCGACTCTGATCCTCATTTTCCCGATAAGGTACGTAGGCAGCGGGGTAGGGCCCGTTCGAGCACATTCTTTATTTTCCCTACATTTCCTTCCTTTATTTTTTTTGTCATTATTCCAGTTCATTCTCTCATTCCAATTCCAGTTAGCAGTTCTTTCATTCAGCAGCAGCTTATTTCTCACCCTTTGAAACAAACAAACAAGCGTGGATCCCGTCGGGTACGATGGACGGTCTGGGGTGCTAATACCTTCCCAGGTCGTAACCGACTCCCGAACCCAGATCTTTGGTTCACAGGACCTTGTCCTTTCCTTCTTCCTCAGGTTTGTGCAGCATTACCTTTCCCATTCTTTCGGGATAAATATTAGTGACTGGCGACTCTACCTTTTCTGCGCCACTTTCGCGTTTATACTAGGATGAAAATCCTGGGAGCGACACATCCCTGAGAGCCTTTTTGTTTTTCTTGAACTGTTTTTCCCTTTTGATGTCCATCAATCCCCTTCTTTGGAAATAATCCTTCCTTTCTGCCAACTCCTCGTCCTTATCTTCTTGATCCACTTGCATTTTGTGCAACTTCTTTTTTAAAGTTAACTTGGAGAGAGCCAACTGATGGTGTAGGCTAGTCATTTCTGCATGCTCCAACTTTAGTCCCTTCAGCTGAGCTTCAAGCTTTCGATAATATTCTAAAGGAACAGGGCTCTGTGCAGCAGGGACCTGTGGAATTACTTCTTTTGGGTAAATAGGGAGCTCTAATGAGAAGGGCAACAAAGAAATCTTGACACGATTCTTCAACCACGCAGTAAAGGGTTCATACATGTTTGGATCCACTCTTCCAAACTCCTTCTTTCCCTTTTGAGTCCTGATGTCCCAAGCTTGGAATACTTGAATATCCATATCTGTATTACCCTCAATAGGAAGGTATAATGATTCTCTTAAATCCTCATCAGAAGGGGGTTCTCTCAAAGGGTATCCAAGCTGCCTTCTAGCCAGAACTGGATTATAATTAATCATTCCCTTCCTTCCAATCAAAGGAACATTGGGAAACCAGTTACACTTCACAATCATCTCTTTCCCTAATACATCTCTGTCATATCGCTAGCTTATATCTCTTGCAATCAGCCCCATCAATCTACGAGACCATTTCCATTCTCCCCTTAAATCCTTGAATGGTCCCACTTTGGGAAACTGTCTAGCAAACCAACCAGCAAATAGGGGCACACAACAACTCACATGACCTCCCCTCTTTTCATTCCTATAATGAAATCCGTAATAAAAATCACCTAACAGAGTAGGTGTAGGATTCCTTCTGAAGAAAATGGAAATAGCCTCCAAGCTAACAATCCCTTGATCTCCTGGGAATAAGCTAATCCCATAGACCATCAAAGCTAGAAGTACATTAAACCGTGTCCATTGATTATTCTGAGCATATGCCAGAGCCTCCTGAATCAGTACGTTGCAAGGCAATCCTTTCCTTTTGCTACTACTCAAACCCTGCTCCACCCTACTTAAAAGCAAATGACATTTCTGAGCAATCTCTTCTGCCTAGAGCACTCTTCCTGAGTTGTAATAAGGCTGCCTTCCTCTGAGAGGGATATGCAACAAGCTGGAAATTTCTTCCAATGTAGGTGCTAAAACATAATCTGGAAATACAAAACAACGTAATGGAGCATCATAGAACTGGAGAAGAGTATGAATGATGTCCTTCTGCTCTTCTGTTGGCTTGTCCATGTACCTGAGAATTTGTCCAAAGCTGACCCTGAAATCTCCTAGAACCTTATCATTCATCAGACCCTTCAATTGGTGCAATTTCCTCACCTCTTATTGTGCAAATGTGTAGTGTGCGTTGTTCTTTTTGAGAGCTGTGGTGATGCTTTCCATCTGGATATGAAAAGCTAACAGATACCAGAACAGGGTGAAAAAAATGTAACTTGAAAAATGAAAACACTAAGATATTAAGAATGCTATGATATGATGCAAATGCAAATGCAAGGCAAATATGATCAATCTAGAACTATCTGGGTATTGGATACAAAAGCCAAGTGAACATAAACGTTAGGTCCTTTGAATAACAGCCCATATACATTCAGGTGAGTCACTAATAACTTCAGATCAGACTTCCTAACCAACTAACTCAAGAACTCCAAAATCAAAGCAATCAGATCAACACATAAGAATATACTGCAATGTGGGTATGATGAGGTTAAAGGGTTCCTGCAAACCTGTAAACCCCTCCCAATCTCACGGATGTGCTCCGGGTCAAACATCACAGGCTCTCAAAGCCAAATAGCAATAATACTTTCACCATCTCCGAGAAATGGATCATGACCAAATCAGGGAATCGGTTTGGCATTATGTACTACTCAGGGAGGTCTCAGTTGAGTCCGAGAAAAATAGGCCATCCTATGCGAGTTCCAAGTGGGCCCTCGGGTGTGAATGGGTTTGCCACAGAATATGGTCTACCATTGTCACCACTGGAGAGGGATGTTTCCACAAGGTTCTCAATGATCGGTCTCCAACCGCACATAACTATCAAGGTTGTGTAGTGAAGTAGGGAAGATCCCTATATCAAGACATTTCCAAGACGGTCGTGAATCTGGGTGTGAACACACTAATACCCCCATGACAAGATACCATGGGGCCAAAGTGATTATCCATGCTAAGTACTATGGTAAACTCAAGCCGGGTATTTAGCTAGTCTCATCTCACCAATCACAAGTAACACCCAACTCACCAAACAGAAAACCAGTCCAGACAGTCCAGTATAATATATGATGCATGAAAATAAATACTAAAACTGTAAATAAAGCTATAAATAAACTGTAAATACAACAACAGTAACATAACACACAGCAGCAAATAATCGACACCCAAAGAAACATAAACACGCAAGCATTAGGAGAGACTCTCAAAGGGAAACCAGACATTCTGGGTTCGATCCCCAGCAGAGTCGCCAGTTGTCGCTCCCTAGATTTCCATCCTGGTACAAACACAAAAGTGGCGCGGAAAGAGGTAGAGTCTCCAGCCAGGCATTTTTATCCCGAAGGAATGGGAATGGTAATGTTGCATAAATCGAAGAAAAGAAAGGAAGGACAAAGGTCCTGCGAACCAAAGAGACTGGGTTCGGGAGTCGGTTACGACCTGGGAAGGTATTAGCACCCCAGATCGTCTGTCGTACCCGACGGGATCCACGCTTGCAAAGAAAATGCTTCAAAGGGTGAATAAATGAAATTTTCTGCAAAATAAAATGAACTAGATCTGGATAAAAAAAGAAAAGAAAGAGGGAAAATGTAGGGAAAATAAAAGAGTGTGCTCGAACAGGCCCTACCCCGCTGCCTAGGTACCTCATCTAGACATGAGGATCAGAGTCGTCGTAGTTCCCCTAACTAGGGGTGGAAAAGATTGCTTGTGTCTTAAGGCTTGAACTGCCTATGTCAATGCTCAAGTAATGTAGGCTCATCTGGAACGAGTGCGTTACCGTCTTGCAAAGTGACAAGTAGGAGCAAGTTCTTACGTAATGAGTGAAGCTGATAAGAAAAGAAGTCTCGAAGGAGAGACGCTTATTGTTTGTCTAGTGTTTTTTAGAGTTTTTTATGAGTATGGCACAAGGAAATGAAAGCAAATCCCTTTCTAAGGAACGTGTCTTCATTACCACATCCCAAAATAGAATGAGTAACAAGTCCATCAAGAATGAAGAAGATCCTCAAACTTGTTTCCTGAGATTAGGATTTAAATTCACTAACTTGTTTGTATTATTAAATTCTTTTGTGGATTAAAGTGGAGAAGTGTTTTTTAGCCTTTTTTTAGAGTGACAAAAGGGAGAGGTCATCTCAACCATTATTAGATATTTTTTGGGTTTTTGTTTGAAGATGAGAAAGAGAGAGCACCAAAAGGATCTCAAAGGTAAAAACTAAAGGGGAACTAACAACCCTAAATGTTATCATGCATAGGAGTCCTAAGTTAGTGTGGTTTGAGATCTATCCTAATGAAGAAGAAAGAAAGAAAGAAAGAAAGAAGAAAAGGAGAAGAGAAAGGAAAAAGTTAGAATACAACTTACTCCTCTAAAGGAGATAAGTTGTTTCTAAAAGGGGAAGAGAATAAGTTGATCACAATATGGCATAAGGAACATCATAATCACAAATGAGAAAGTGAAATAACAAGAAGAGATGAAGAATTGAAATGTGGACATCATCCACACTTCACTTACCATGAGCCCCTGAAATGGTTAGAATCATTCAAACATGATAAAATGAACCAAAATGAAATCAAAAGAGATGTGAACAAACAAAAGATCAAACCAACACATCACAACCAGAAGTGATTCAATTCAATTACATGCTAAGATACATCAAACAATACAAAGGAAAGGGTGGAGCAAACAAAGCATTACAAGGCAACACTAGTTAGTATGGAAAGGCTAAGCATACATGAAGTAACACCTAACATACAAGCCACTCAAGCATCAAACCACTCAAGACCAGAACCTTAACATGCCATGAATATTCCTAAGCAACACAAGAGACCAAGAAAGGAAGCAAACAAGTTTAATCATTGTCAACAAGAGAAACACATAAGCACAAATGGTGAAGTGAACATGTACATAAGTGCATAAACTTCAAATACAAGCAAATCAAGGCACAAGTAAAATATAAAGACCAGGGACCTATCCTCATACAAAAAAGATTCTAAACATCCTATCGGAGTTAGCACAAGTTCCCTCCTAGCCTAAGAAACAAGCATATGACCAAAAAGGATGCAAAATAAGGCAAGCAAACAAGAAAACTCATATTAAATCAAGAGTGCATTAAAAAATTCTACCATTAAGTACAAAGGTTCTTTAAACATGTGATAACATCATACCAAAAGAACAAAACCAAAATCAGAAGCAAAATAGGTCAAATAATTGCATAAAGATCAATTAGGGTTTTAGAAACTTCAACATAAAGCAACATGGAAAACCCTAAGCATACAAACCCTAAAAATCATGAAATAAATCTCAAGTAAGCCTTAACATGTTAGAAATCAGGAGCAAAAAGCACCAAGTCCATAACTATCACCATATTCAAAATAGAAAATGAACAAGACAAGTTATGTATAAAAGAAATTAAAATAAAAGAAATAAAACCAAAAATTAATTCAGACATGAATATTTACAAAAAAAATTGAATTAAAAAGCATGGGTAAATAAAGAAAATTAAAAGAAACCTTCATGATTTTTTTGGTAATTTTTGCATATCTTTATTTATTTTTAATGAATTAAAACAAACAAACATAATAAAAATAAAATAAAATAAATAAAATAAAATCAGGTCAACCAGGTATGAGCATCTAATGGTCCAGATCCTAATTCAATAAAAAGTATGAAGATCTAATGGCACACACGCAAGTTAACAAGTCAGAGGCTCAGGTAATCACATCCAACGCACACAATTCAAATGTAGTTTCCCTCCATCCATCCAACGGTCACGTTTTAAACTTGGATTGAATCAGAGGCATGTGACTAGCACATGTCTCATTAATGTGTTGGCTTAAGCATGAACGCACGATCACAACACATCTCACGGCCAAGACCTTGTCTTCTTCCTTGGGTCACCTGCATGAAATTTCCGGCCACAAATCCAGAATCCGGTGAATGGAGCCCTAGCTCCGTCACCCAAAAACGCCAAACACACAAATCAAACCATAACAAAGCCTGTAAACCTCCAGATTGAATCATCTAATCAAGCTAAACAAGAATCCAACGACGAAATTCACAAACACTTCAAGAATAAGGCAAATCGCATCAAAAAAAATTTGACATCATACTTTCAGATTCACATATCTCACTCAATAATCAACCAAAATCAAATCTAAATAGTTCAGTGTAATCAGCATCACTCACAGATCTTATGCACACAATAAAAAACAAGTTGTAGATCCATGGATTTCATGACATACCTGAGGTTGAAGCACTTCAGAATCACCAAGATAGATCTCTAAATAATGTAGATCCACGTATCTTGATCTCTTCTTGCAAAATAAATGCAAGATGAAGCTTATGAGAGGCTGGATTGATTAATTCGAAGGACCTTGCTCTGAACTGCAACTCCTTGATTACTCACCCTCAGCTTCAATCAATGGTGGAAATGAGTTCTTTGAGGCTTAGAGATAAAGAATATGAAAAGAGATCAAAGAAATAAGGCTAGGAGAGAGGGATTCGAAGGCTTTTTCTCTTGTGCATGGAATTCTAAATCTAAGAAATGAGAGAGTGTTAGGATGCATTCAAAGCATGTTTGGCTTTTATATCATGTGCATACTACACTGATTAGGGTTTGTGAAATTATTGTGGCAAGGAAAGTGTGATAGGGGTGTTTATGCAAATTTGCATGAAACCTCACATGGATGCATTCCCACGTGCATTCCCTTATTTTAGTGCACAAACTGATTCCATTTCACTCCAAATTCACCTATGGATCAATCTTGGCCATTAGATTTAAGTGAGTCATTCATTCCTTGTGATTTTGCACTTTTGCATTTTGAAAAATATTTTACATTCCACCCACGAATTTCTTGGCTTCTTTGGGCAAACATGACTCTTATGCAATGCTTTGGAGTATTATGACCTCAATTGATTCCTAAAACAGCTTGAAAATAAATTGAGTTCCAACTTCTTTTGGTCATAACCCTAAAAATATCCCAACTTCTTTTGGTCATAACTTGAGTTCCACACATTCTATGGACAGGTTCTTGTACTTTTTAAAAATGGGAGAGCATACCCTACAACTTTCATGTTCAAAGAAAATCCATTTGGAGTCATTTTGATTGTGAAAGAAAGCCTTGAAAATTAGGGCAAAACTTACTAAATTTGGACATTTTCATTACATGCCATATGCCAAAAATAGAAATCCTTGCAAAACCTTTTGATTCTTGAACTTTGAGACCACCAAACCTCTTCTTTGACCTTAAGAACATCCCTTAGCTTGAAAAGTATGATTGGACCCCTTGAATTTCTACAGTTGACTTTTCAGATACTCAGTTTGACCAATTTCTTCACTTACAAGTAACTGATGAATTGACTGACTTTCTTAATGAACTTTCTCACCAAATTCCATCCATAAGCTTCAAATGACATATAAAAGACTTTGACCACAAGAATTGGTCAAAGGTACAAGAAATCCCTGCTCAAAAGCAAAACTCTAATTCAAGATTCATCTGTGTAGGAGATTGTTGCATCTTTGATCCTTTGATGATCTTCTACCCTTCTTGACCTTTATAAATAATCTTGGGCTTGCATATGAGATGAGGCCACCTTGTGGAACTCTTGCAATGTCACTTGGCTTCTTGCTTTGGCTTGCAGAGCTTCAAATCCCCAGTTGATTGATCATATGCCCTATGCTAGAACATGAGGACATTATGCTTCATTTTTTTATGCTAGATGCCAATGTTATGATATGTTTATGATGATTATGATGTGAACATGATGATAAAAGAGAAGAGGGCAAATCCCCAGTTGCTTTGACTTGTCTTTTTGCAAGACGGTAAACGCACTCGTACCAGACGAGCCTGCAACACCTAAGCATAGGCATAAGCAGTTCAATCCAAAAAAATACAAAAAAAATTCCTCCCAAGTTAGGGGAACTACGACGACTCATATTCTCATATTCCCATGAGATACGTAGGCACTAGGGTAGGGCCCATTCGAGCATATTCTTTATTTTCCCTACATTTTTCCCATTCCTTTTCGTTCTCTTTTCCAGTTCTAGTAGCAGTTAATTCTTACCCTTTGAAATAGTACAAGCAAGCGTGGATCCCGTCGGGTACGACGGACGATCTGGGGAGTTAATACCTTCCCAGATCGTAACCGACTCACGAACCCATTCTCTCTAGTTCATTCCTTTCCTTTCCAGTTCCTAGTTCATTCCTTTCCTTCGATTTGTGCAACATTATCTTTCCCTATCCTTGGGATAAAAATTCCTGGCTGGAGACTCTACCTTTTCCATGATGCATCTGTTGTTTTCCTCTTCTCTCAGCCAAACCTTTGAAATGCTCGGATTGAGCCTTGCTGTCTTCCTAAAAAATCCTACAGCAATCCACCAAATCCAGAATTCTTCGGATTCTCTGATATCCAATCGCCTTCTTAATCTCAGGCCTCAAACCATTATCGAACTTCACACATTTCGAGAACTCAGCAGTCACCTCACTATAATGCGGATAAAACTTTTCTAGATCAGTAAACTTGGCAACATACTCGGTCACAGACATACTACCTTGTTTCAGCTCCAAGAACTCGATTTCCTTCTTTCCCTGAACATCTTTAGGAAAATACTTCCTCATGAGTTCTTTCATAAACACAGCACATGTGACTTCTTCACCAAACACATCCAACTGTTAACGAGTGCCAACCCACCAATCATCAGCTTCAGCTACCAATCTGTGCGCACAGAACCTCACCTTACTTCCTTCTGAACACTCCATCACCCTGAAGATCTTTTCGATCTCCTTGAGCCAATCATGTGCTCCATCAGGGTCATACTTCCCCTTGAATGTAGGTAGACCATTCTTCTGAAACTCATCATTCTCACGATCCCCAACATTCATCGGGTTTTACACCGCCTGAGCCATCGCCTGCATAGCAGCAGCAAATGCAACATCGTTTTTCCCAGCCATTCTAAATCTGTCATACAACCACAACATCAAAATAACAAAGAAGAATTCTACAACAAGACTCAACACTTACAACGACTCCATAAATCAATGACTCAACTACTTGGTCGGACGACCAACCTGCTCTGATTCCACTTTGTAACACCCAAATTACCCCACAGAATTATAAATAAAATCAGAGTTATTAAATTGCACTGAAAATATTTTAGTGTCACAATTCAACTAAAAAAGCATGGCTCAATAAATAAACAAGAAACAACTGTCGTCCAGACATCCAAAGCACGTATCAGAGCCGACTCCTAAAGACGTGAAGTACACCGACTTCACTGACCACCACTCGACTTACCCTGATCACCTACACATTACCAACATAAGGGTAACATTCAAACAAAAGGGGTGAGATACTTACATCACAAAAGATAAAATAATAATAATAATAATAAGCAAGTATCATTAACTAGATCACCACTTCTAAACCACAACAACTACACAACCACGTCACAAACACACATCAACATCATACACAATAACAACGAGTTATGCAATGAGACTCTACTTGACTCTATGCATGTGGTACCATAATCCGATTTCTATTTCAAAATACAGTTCTTGTCGGAACTCTCGACCCCTCTTTTATGGTCCAATATGATCCCTATTTCATGCACACCTTCTACCCCTATTTCATGGCCATGTACGATCCCTATTTCATGACTGCACCAACATCACAATGATCCCAATATAATTCAACGAGCATACACTACCTTGGTATATTGTTTCAATCATTCTCATTTCATGTAATATCAATGACAATCATGCATATTTACAACGACTACATTTTACAACTCAACATCAACAACCAACATACAACGATTCATCACAATAACTAACATCCTCAACATCATGCATAATTACATACAACAACATATAATAATATCAAACAACAAATACGTGACAACACCACATACAACAACATATATTACATATACATGTATCAACGACAATGTTATTTAACTATCACAACAACAACAATAACAAATGGCAACATCAACTATTAATAAACAATTCAACTTATGTTTATTCTGAGTTATGCTAATCACATTTCTAATTAAGCTCATAACTCCTCTCTAACTACCTTTAACCACACCAATTCCATTCATATCCATTACTATATTATTTAGACAATTTTAAGGAATTTTTTAGAATTAAATCATGTTATTTTTTTCACTCTAGGTCTCGTTAAGCGATGGGCTTGTTCGCTAAGCGAGCAAATCTCTGTATTTTGATCTCTAAATTTCCACCTGCTCGCTAAGCGAGCTCTATAACGTCTGTATTTAATTAATTATTTAAATTAAATTTTATTGCATTTTTTCCCGATTATTGTTGTCAGGTGTTGTTTTGTCGTTTGTGTCGTTAAGTTGTTTAAGTTGGTATTAGTTAATGGTTAAGTTGTGTTTGGGTTGTTTAACTTAATTAAGTCGGATAAATAAAAATAAGTATTAATGAAATAATATTAAGTTGGGCTTTATTGTAGTGTGAGAGTAGTAATGTTGGGGGTGTTATTTTAGGCCCATTAGTAATTTAGCTAATTAGTGAGATTTTAGTAATAATAAGCTGAAAAACCTAATTAGAAGAATAATCAGAATTTTGAGAGAGAGAACAAGTTTTAGAGGAAGATCAAGAAGAGGCTAGGTTGGATTTTCGTAGAGATATTTGTTGTGAATTTGAGCTGCCTTCAATCCAAGGTAAGGATGGGGTTCGAATTCTATAATCGGGATTAGATAATCCATATGTAGGCTGGGTTTCGTATAATTGTTGATACGTTTTTGTATGAGTTGTTGTTGAAATCCGTGTGGATCTGTCATGTATAATATGTTGATCTTGTTGTGTTGTTGTCATGAGATTTGTTCATGTTGATGTATCTGTCGTTGTATTTGTTATTGTGTTGTTGGACTGTTTTATGTTGTAGGAATTTGTGTAGAAAGGAGATTTAGGACTCGTAAATTAGTGGTAGAATTATTAGATGAGGTCTATACATAGAATTGGAGTCTAAAATCAATGTAGAACCCAATTAGGCTTGAATTGAGTGATGAAGTTGTGTAAATCATAGTAGAAATGGGACTGGTGTGCATTATGGTGAATCATGTAGCAGATCTGGTGATACGCGTAGCAAGGGAAAACATACGCTTAACACATGCTTGTTACGCAGGCATTACGCTTATGGGAAGGTTGGTTTCTAGGCCCTCTGGCCATTTGAGTAGCATACACGTAGGGAATTAAGGTATTACGTGTATGAGAAAGCATTACACGTAAAGGGTGGCATAGGAGCAAGTCTATACACGTATGGGCGGGTCTATACGCATATGGATAGAGTGGTGTGCAAAAAGTGAAGTTTTTGGCGATTCATCCTATTTTTGCATCCGAGTTGAGCTGAGTTGATCTTATACATGAAGTAGATATAAAATGAGATGACTTTAGTAGATTTTAAGATTTAAAATAATTAATTTAGAAACTTATCTAGTTAAATTGTAATTGGTTGGTTTTCCGTGTTGTGATCCTATTAAGTTAATATGAGTTGTGTTGTCCCGATCTTGGGAAACTATTAAGTCACGGGTCTTTTGACCAATGTTGACACATGTTGTTAAGTTGTTAAGTTGATGTTTATGTTGTTGTCGTGGTATGTCATTCATAAGTTGCATACATGTTCATGTTTTCAAGTTGGAGCGAATGCTCAAATCAAGTTGGCTTGGATTGGCAAATAAGTTGTTGATGCCTCAATAAACTGGCAATGTTTCAAGTTGGGAGTTTACTCCAAATGGTACCACATGCATATACATAAGTTGATTCACATTTAAGTCGAATTTTATATGTTGTTAAATATTATTGGTTGAAGTTGCATGTCGATGTTGCTTGTTGTGTGAAGTGGTGTGATTGTATGATTTCTCGCTTATGTATTGATTATCATACTCCTATTTATATTATTCGATATCTCACCCCTTCTGTTTGAATGTTGCCCTTTATGTTGGTAACATGCAGGTAACCTATAGTTGAGTACCTAGTAGACTCAAGTTGGTGTTTGTCGCTCTGATACGTAGCACTTTGGGGGGATGAACACATGTCTTGTTTTATGTTTGATTTTATTTAGTTGAAGAACTTGTTTCAGTTGTTTTAGTTTGAAAAACCATGTTGAAGTAGTTTAAAGTTGAAAGTAAGTGATGTTATTTTAAAGTTGTAACATGTTGAATCTGCTGCGTTGTTTTCAAAGTATTTTATTAATGAAGTTTAAGTTATTTGGTTCTAAGTTGAAAATGTGATATCCCATGTTTGTTGATGAATTTTTATAACTCTGATTTAATATTAAAGTCGGGTAGAAATGGGGTGTTACATTAGTGGTATCAGAGCATGTCGGTCTGTCCGACCAAGTTGTCGAGTTGTAGTTGTGTAACAATCGAGTATTGTTATATGGTTCTAACTTTTGTTGTGTTGTAGTTTTAAGTTGAGATGGCTGGAAGAAACAATGTTGCAATGGTTTCTACAATTCAAGCAATGGCTCAAGCGGTGTAGAATTTACCGAATGTTGGAGGGAATGATAAGTCTCGTACTTTGGCGACTTTTCAGAGGGATAATCCCCCTACCTTCAAGGGCAAGTATGACACCGATGCAACATTGACTTGTTTGAAGGAAATTGAGAGAATTTTCCGTGTAATGGATTGCACTCCAGCATAGAAAGTTCGTTATGGAACTCACATGTTGGCAGTTGAATCTGATGATTGGTGGTTGGAAACTAGAGAAAGGTTGGAGGTTGCAGGTGAAGAGATCACTTGGAATGTTTTTCGTAGAGTTTATGAGGAAGTATTACCCTGAAGACGTGCGTGTGTTGTAACCCAAAATTTTCCCTCATATCTTCAAGACCATGTTTCTCAAGAGGTCTCCTAATTTTCATAAGATTCTCAATTGCTCAAAGGAATTCAAGGTTTCATTAGACAAAACCTCCTCTTAATCAATATATTTAAAATTAGGGTTTTTGTGCTTCCCAAGGTAAATTGGACTTCCAAAGCCTCAAGTGGACTTCATGATATCCCATATACTTCAGAGGATCCTCATGTCAAGTTTCAAGACTTGCCATACAAGTTTGGTCAGTCAGATGCTCAGATGATCAATAATCAGTTAACTTGGGTAAAAAGTCAAATGTGGTCAACATACAGTCAAGCTTCAAGATTTTTTGTCAACGTCAATATTATGAAGTAAGATTCATCATTTGATCAAGAATTGATCATGATTCATCAAGAAAACTTCAAATTCATCACAAGGCAAAAGTTGCTAAATTAGGGTTTCTTAAGGAGAAAGTCAACTGTACTTTGACCAGCTCTAACTTTCACATACTTCATCAGGAATTTCCCACCCAAAGTTCATTGTGAAGGAAATTCAATTCTCTACAACTTTGTGTCTCACAAGTCAAGGCCAAAAATAATTCATTTGAGAGATATGGGCCAAGACATTACAAGTCCTCTAAAAAAGTCAACAAAAAGTCAACTTTTTCAAAAGCTCATAACTTGAACATGGAAGATAAAATGGACATGGGACAAAAAGGAGTGATTAAAGGACACTTTAAGCTTTCTAAAAATTCCAAGAACACATTCATATGATAAAAATTGAGGAAGTTGTGCATTGTTAAAGTTGAGCAAATTTGAGGAGGTGTATAAGGCAAACAATGACCAAACTTGAGTTTTTGCCAAATGGGTCTATCTTTTCACAAGCCACACTTGAGTTTTTACCTACAAGTCATATATTTTGATTTTCTTTGTTTATTTTATATTTTATTGGATTTAATTCATTTAAATTCAATTTTAATTAAAAAAATAGAAAAATCAAATATTTGATCTTTGGTTTATTTTGGGATAATATGTGATTCAAATTCGTGAACAACAAAAGAAAAGTCATGATATCACATTAATGGCCAAAATAGAAAGTTTTCAAATCAAATCTCATCATCCCAAAATAACTTGAATCCAAGCCCACAAATTGACATAATTCAGTCTTCTATATATAAATAACAAGTGCAAATGTCAAGAGGATGAAAATTTTGATCAAAGAGAGCACAAAGAACTTCAAAAAAAATTCAAGAGTAAGTAGGATTTGGTTTTAGGGTTGCAGCCATTCTCAAGGATATTTTAAGGTCCAAAAACATTCATAAGTTCCCTCTGAAGGTGTCCCAATCATCACCTTGCTCCAAAGCCTCTTAAAATGCCATAACCGAATTTATTTTTTGCTTTATTTTTTCAATTTACGATTTCACAATTTTACACATGATACATCTAATTTGCTTGCATATTTATGTTTCTTATGATGTTTGCAAGCTATCTGGGCCATCTAATTGGAGTTTAGGTACAAGAATCGTGTATTGCCATTGTTAGGGTTCAAGATCGTGAGTTTGGGGAACCCTAGCTAGAGGCGATTTTAGACCAAATTTAATGGACCAATGAACTTAGAGGATAATTTCTAATCAAACCATGCCTTTAGATTGAATAGATATTGTGTGGTTTAAATTTTTGAAATGTGCATGTGTTATAGTGACTGATAAAACCGTCACTATAGGTTCTAGTGACGAATTCAAACCGTAGGTAAAACCTGGACGGCTGGAGGAAGAAGAAGGCATGCGTGCGTGTTTTGATTTTTAAATTTCAGTTTTATTATATAATAATTTGTTGTTATCCTTTGACAGCTGAAGCATCATGGCTTGGTGGTTGGAACGCATGCTGGTAACCAAGAGGACCTAGGTTTGATCCAAGTGCCCCCCTTCCAATTTTTTTGGCCTTTTTTCTTATTTTCCTTTTTGTTTATTTCTTAATTTATTTTCCTTTTCTTTTATTTTAAATTAATTAATTAACTCAATTAATTCTTTTTTAACCAATAGAAAATAAATGACTCAATAATATTTTCTCATAAAAATTATAAAACATCAAAAATATTTTCTTTATATACATAATTAAATTAAATTAGATTAATTCCTTAAATAAAACAATCATTTATTTTTTTTAAATCAATCTTTTTTAAATCAATTAATCAAAATCTAAGACTTTTATTTCTTTCATATTTTTCTTATCAATTTTATTTTTTTTAGAATCATTCTATAGGATGCGCGAAACTTGTAAATAATTTATTTTTCTCACACGATTTTTTTTTTTTGAATAATGTAACTGCTAAAGCCTTGTAATAGTTTTAGGGTTTATTTTCCGCACTTTACATTTTCTGCCAGGTTTTTTTTATATTTATGTATCTCTCCCAATGCCATGTAATAGTTTAAACTAGGGTTTACTTTCCGCACAATAAACTGTTAGATGTATGTTTAATAGGATTGTATGATAAGATTAAAATCAACCGTTAGCAAACCCTAATTTCCAAGTGTCGCTCCCAAAGATTTGCATCCCGGTGCAGACACGAACTGTCGGCGAAAAGAGAAAATGAAGGTGAAGT
Organism: Lathyrus aphaca; assembly: GCA_963966055.1. Lineage (NCBI taxonomy): Eukaryota > Viridiplantae > Streptophyta > Magnoliopsida > Fabales > Fabaceae > Lathyrus > Lathyrus aphaca. Next base: position 141,600,450 of record OZ014525.1, read on the forward strand.
GAATAGAGTCACCAGCTAGGCATTTTTATCCCGAAGGAAAGGTAATGCTGCATAAACCTAGAAAGAGATGGATAAGACGGTTGCGAACCAGAGAAACTGAGAAAGGGGGTTGGTTACAACCTGGGAAGGTATTAGCACCCAGATTGTCCGTCGTACTCGACGGGATCCATGCTTACAAGATTGTGTTTAAAGGGGTAGTGTATGTGCTATCTGTTTGCAAAAGCTAAGAAAAGCATATACAAGTGTCAGTGCAAAAAGGGGTGAATGCTCAGGAACTGAGGCTTTTTAAAAGAATGCTGAAAGAGGGAGGAAGAAACAGAAACTTTAGTTCGATAACTGTTAAGTTATGCCTACGTATCCTCGCGTGCAATGAGGACGTCAGAACACCGTAGTTCAACTCAAAGAGACTGAATGATAAATTGACTGTGAACTGCTTGCTTGTCTATGCTCAAGTGTATGACTCGTCTGGCTCGAGTGCTAATTGTCTTGCATTAGACGGAAGAAGCAAGTTCTCATTTCTGAATGAGTGTGATGAGAAAAGAATCCCGAAGGAGACGATTATTGTTTGCTTTTGTGTTTTCAGTTTTGTTATTGTTTTTGGTGTTTTGCATAGGATTATGAGCTTAAGCCTAAATCAAGGGTTGTAAACTCATTTTATCCTCCCTGATTAGGGATAATGAGCCTACTTAAGTATGAGATAAGCATCTCAACCTAATTACCATGATGATGTAGGATTAAGATCATTAACCTACTTGTGATTATTTAGATGTTTTTAGGTTTTTGTTTAGTGTTAAGTAATGAGTTTAATCTCTAATCACAGATTAGTGAACTCATTACACCATCTTAATAGAAGGATAATAGATGAGAACACTTAAGCTGAGGAAGATACCTCAACTTAATCCATGGTTAGAGATTAAATTCATTATATTACAAGCCTTTATTAAGTGGATTTTAATTAAGGGATGAGATTAAGAAGTGAATTTTATGTTTGTGAGACAACTTGAGGGGGACTTATCCATTAAACACTAGGGTTAGTCCCTCTTAACCATAAGGAAGAGTTAGAACCCTAATGTAAGGTCCAAGTTACAAGATAGAGTCTTGGTGATTATTTATGTGATTTGATTAAGATATTTAAACAAATTAAAGGTTTAACACTTAGGATTAAAGTTATACACTCCATCCTAAGAGAAGGATGCAGGCATAACCCTAATTCCAAAGTCCTAAAACTTTAAGAGTTTAGTCTCTGATTATTGAGATGAGAAGAGAGACTCAAGGAGAATCAAAGGTAAAAAAACTAAGGGGAACTAAACACAACCCTAAACATTATCATGCTTGGATATCCTATGGTTTGTTAGGCTTAAGAGAGAAGATCTTCAAGGAAGCCAACAATGGAAGAAGCAGATGAAAGGAGGAGGAAGCAGAAGAATAAGTACCTTACTTCCTAAGAAGATAAGTGACTTAAAGGAAGAAAGTGAGAGAGAGGGAACATAAGTGAATTAGATTCACTTCAAAGACAAACAAAATGCATATGAAATAAATAAGAAGAAGTGAGAGGTGAAGGCAAATCCACCTCCCAAATAACTTACCAAAAGTTCCTGAAATGGTTAGTATGAATGCATAAGGTTTAAAGCATAGAGAAATGAATTGAAATGAGATGATGTAACACCCTAAAATTTGCCCTCTGGTTCTTCTATCTTTTTCTGGCTTTTCATTCTGCATTCATACGCATCTCACTTTAGGTCATATCATTTGCATAGGCTCTTGAGACATGTGATCGATAGAATCTGAGGATTAGGGTTTCACGTCATTATTTGTAGATTATCAGAGAATCTAAGGTTTCAACTATGCAGCCATTAGTGCCATCATCCTCTCTTTGTTCATGTCACTAGATTAGGGTTTATTTCCCTTATTTAGTGGTCTTCAAGAATTTCACGCCTGCAAGGATTATTCACTATGCATTCGGCTCATCATCAAACTATTATCTTCTTCATCAAGTTACAAGGTTATTCTTCTTTTCAGCATCTCAGGCTATTTTCCTTTCTCAAAATCTCAAAAAAAAAACATTGGTTCCATTTCAAGCATGTTTATTCAGTCACGATCCAATTCGGATGGATGTTAGACCTAATCTTGGTCAATTATCAAGAGTTTGGCTTCCAATTCAAGTTGTCTGTTTTAGTGAACTATTTCTCAAGTGATGTGTATTTACAATCAAGTTATGTGGTGTGTTGAATTCATCAGATCATCAAGTTGTGGTCCATAAGAAGTTTTGGGCCAGTTTGTCTATTCATTCGTTGAAGCAATGTGTTAATTCTCAGGGAATGTCTGGTACTTATTTTCCCAGCAGGGCATTGGAAGTTTATGTCTTCCCTGAGCAGAAAATTTTTACTTCAGCCGACAAGGTTTCCTCATGAGGAGTTGGTTATTCTCATTCAGTCAAAGTCCAATTTTCATTGGCATATCTTCCCAACACAGTCGTCATACTATACCTGGGGCTTAATTTGGCTTATTTTGATCTCTAATTCTCCTCAGCAAAGTCTCTCCTCAGCAGAGCATTGCCAATATTTTCCTCAGCCATGCCAGAAGGTTGACATTTCCCCAGCTGAGTTAGAGCAGATGATATCCCCAACAAAACTTCAAGACTAATTGAATTGTTCTCACCCCCAAGCGAAGTCATCTTTCCACAGTGAAGTGTTCCTAGCAGGCAGCTGAAGGCCTCGCTTCCCCATAGAGTTAGAATTGTCAGAATTCTCTCCCCATCAAATATGTTGACAGAGTATCTTCCCCAGCCGAGTCTGAAGATTGTCATTTCCCACAGAGTTTCAGGATTAGGGATTCGCTCCCATCATTGAAATATTCCCCAGAAAAGTCGCCAATTTATTTTTGGCCATTGTGATAATACAAACAGTTATTCATCTCCCCAGCCAGAGTTAAGCATCGTCCAAAACTCTTGACCTGGTTCTCCCCTACAGAGTTGTGAATCTTATTACCAATCAGGATGTCTTGTTGTTGCTCGTATGCTTTCCCCCATCATTTGACTGTTTGATATCTAGCACTCGCCTGTGTTGATAATTAACTTCTCGTCTGCATTCCCCATACTCGTCTGTGTTTGTTATCTGTTTGAAGCTTGTCTGCACTGTTTGGTACTTGTCTTTATTGCTAGTCCAAATGCCCGTCTATGGTGGATCTCGGGTATTCGTCTGTACCAGTGGCTGATATTCGTCTGTATCATCGCCTGAAGCGCTCGTCTGTGTTTCTTAGATCATCGTCTGATATTCGTTTGTATCATATACTTATGGCTCGTCTGTGTTCTCTTGATGATCATCCAATACTCGTCTGTGTTGAAGAGGTTTGAAGTCCTGACGATGGGATTAAACGTCAAAATGGTTACCAGTCTTGGTGTAATAAGTTATCTGAAGAAGACTCGTCTGCCTTAGACCATATATATATGGAGAATATATGAAGAGGGTTCGTATATCCTGATCATGCATGTCTATATCACAAATTTAAGTGCGTATGGTTCTAGCGTAACAGGTTATCCGAAGGAGGTTCGTCTGTCTCAAGAACCACTTATCTACGCAAGATTCGTGAACAGGGTATGTCCAATCCTAATGCCAGTTCCTGGCGTAACAGGCTTATTTGAAGAAGACTCGTCTGTCTAAGTTTTCTTATCCGACGTAACAATTCAATTTGGAAGGAGCTCGTCTGCTTTGTCTTCACTTTAATTACCCAGATTGTTATTTGGTTGGCAGAGTGCAAATTTTCTGGGTTTTTATGGTATTCAATCACAGTTTATCTCGAATGCCTAATAGCCGTTGCTCTCATCCTTTTCAGATTAACAGTTGATTGAATAGGGGCAGCTGTAACACCCTAAAATTTGCCCTCTGGTTCTTCTATCTTTTTCTGGCTTTTCATTTTTCATTCATACGCATCTCACTTTAGGTCATATCATTTGCATAGGCTCCTGAGACATGTGATCGATAGCATCTGAGGATTAGGGTTTCACGTCATTATTTGCAGATTATCAGAGAATCTAAGGTTTCAGCTATGCAGCCATTAGTGGCATCATCCTTTCTTTGCTCATGTCACTAGATTAGGGTTTATTTCCCTTATTTAGTGGTCTTCAAGAATTTCACGCCTGCAAGGATTATTCACTATGCATTCGGCTCATCATCAGACTATTCTCTTCTTCATCAAGTTACAAGGCTATTCTTCTTTTCAGCATCTCAGGCTATTTTACTTTCTCAAAATCTCAAAAAAACATTGGTTCCATTTCAAGCATGTTTATTCAGTCACGATCCAATTCGGATGGATGTTAGACCTAATCTTGGTCAATTATCAGGAGTTTGGGTTCCAATTCAAGTTGTCTGTTTTAGTGAACTATTTCTCAAGTGATGTGTATATACAATCAAGTTGTGTGGTGTGTTGAATTCATCAGATCATCAAGTTGTGGTCCATAAGAAGTTTTGGGCCAGTTTGTCTATTCATTCGTTCATGGTGTACAATTGTGGATTTATTTCCCCAAGAGAACGATCCATATGATTTTGAAAATATTAAGGGTTCATTGGATTAGAAACTCAGAGGTTGATTGGTTCAAGTGGTGTGTTTCGATTGCATTGGAAGTGCTTTTTGTTTTATCAAAAGCGTGTGGATTATTGCGGTGTGTTGTATGACAGTGTGCATGATGGTAGTAGCTGTCTCTTTTCATAAAAATCAGTTCATCGTCCATTATCCATTTTTTTATCCGAATTCCTTTCATAAACCACCATTCCATATTCATTTTCGAACCATTTCTGATATCCTTTTTTCTATATTCTCTTCATTTCCATATTTTATATACCCATTTTAAGACATATTTTTTAAACCAATTTCAAATATCCTTTTCAAGTTTCATTTATAATTACCATATTTTAATAACCATTACCCAATTAACCATTTTTCCCATTTTCTTTTTTATTATTTTTCAACATCCGTAATCTTTTCTTTTTTTCAATTCAATTCATTAAACCACATTAAACGTTTTTTAGATTTTCATTACATCCATTTTATGCCCATTTCCATTACTTCATCAAGTTTGTCACAAACACAAGTACACATAAACTATCAAGAGAGGATTAAAAGTAAAGAAACAATTCTTGTATTTTTTTTCCTGATAGCAACAACAACATGATAACCACTCACTACACACACACTCCATACACACACGCACATGATCCCACCCCATTCTTCGGTGACCCCTTTTCCAGCATTTTTCCGTACATCACGCACACCACACAACGAAAAACGAATCCCTCATGAAAACTTCACAACGGACTCACGCTTCCACTCATAATTTGTTTGCCATTCATTTCTTGCAACCTTATAGCATAACATACACACCTTCAAAATTTGGCTCACGAACAATACCCTCTCATCAATTTCTTCAACAGAACCGCACCAACGAAAACCATCGCACCTTTAGTTATCCCTCAAATAACCTTTCTCATTCTTCTTCATAACAACAAACCTCATTCTCAACTTGATATCTCCATCTCCATCCTTATTCTCGCAAATAGAACACAACAACGTACCTCATTCTTCAATCTCCACAAACCGAAACCATAATCACCACGCTTCCAAGACCTTCATTAACGACCTTGACTCATAAGCACATAAACTCTTCTCCACTCATCGCACGAACTCCTTCAATCCTGTGAACAAAACTCCATCAACGCATCAACAACAACCACAAACCATATTGGGAACCAGGACAGAAAATTAGAAGAAGAAAAGAGTGAAATCGGATCGAGGAAATCCGAGTTCGGAGCCGAGGAAGATCTGTATTGTTGCCGGCATGAGAGGATTCGATTTGAGAGAGAGGCCGAGCACTCACCGCAATAAATCGATGTCATCGCATCGAGAGAGACAGAGACACGGCTGAGACGGAAAAGAGAGATCCGACCGGCGTTGGGTTTGCTTTCTCACGGCGGATTCCGTTCATTTTGTGCGCTGAAAGTTCAAGAGGAAGAGAAAGCGATTTGCGGCGATTTTTTTTCTTCTAAAGAAGAACTGTAGCCGTAACCTCACTAGAAGAAGCAGGGCATCGTTCCCTTCAAACCCCTTTTGCTATTTTATTTTTATTTTCTTTTGTTTTTTTAACCTGATTATTATATTTCATTTGTGTTTTTTTTCATATATAGATTTAATGTTACATTCAATTGGGCTTGGTAAGCCCATTATTTCTGCTAATCATACCAACATTTGGAGCAGATCATCCCCTGTTGACCTTCTTTCCATATTAAGTTTTTCAATTTCTGGTTATTAAATTTAATGAGTTTTGTTTTCTCTTATGTTTATTTTACTTTAAGAAGGGTTTCTATTGTTGCTGCTGTTGTTGGACCTTAAGGACCTAAGCCCGAGCCAGATTTGCTAATCCCACCACACTCCTGCAGCCATATTTGGATATTGAGACAAGTTATTGGGCTTGAATCTTGGCCCATTTGTTTTTTGGCTGACTGCACCATTGATCCAACGATAACCCCCTCATCTTTTGTTATTTTTTTCTTTCTTTTCTTTATTTTTATTAGATTATTAACTTTTTCTATTATATTTTTTATTTGTTAGAATTTTATTAATATAGAAGTTTATTAGTTTCGTTTAAATTCTATTGTTAATGTTGATATAACTTTGTTTAATTTTGATTAATTTTGATTAATTTTGTTTAAGTAAATAGAATTTTGTTTAATATCGCTCTAGCTTTGGTTGATATTTTGTAGGCCTATTGCTTGATTTCGAGGATGGCGGATTTAACTTGATGATAGTCGTGCGATTGATTATTTGTTCATGGATTATTGACTTGTTAGTGTTCGTGGAATTCTTGATGCAAGTTGTGACGCTTAGTGGATTATTTACTGGACACAATGACCTATCTTGATGAATCATCTGGATGAATATTCTCGTTGGTTTTGGACGTTAATTAGTGATAGTGAGCGTCTGAGTCTTACTGGATTGATTGTGTGAGTCTTCTACTCGATATTTCTTCTTGATTTCTCTCGCGCATATTGAAGAGGCAACGGACTTTCTCCGTTAGGTACCACTGAGGCCCGATTCTACTTGTTGCATGCTACTGCATCTGGAAGTCCTACTGGTGTAGGCTCTGTTTGTGCATTGGTCGATTATCATATTGCATTTTCATTCTCCTTACTTATTTCTTCTTCTTCTCAGTTTCTTTCTCCATTTCTTTTATGCTTTCTTATCTTGCTTGAGGTGTGCTTAGGCCCTAATCTCTGGAACCAAGTTTTGGGGATCTTCTCCTTACTTGAGTGTGCTTGTTCTATTATTCCATCTTGGAATGTAGTAGCAAGTACACATTCCATGGAAAAGATCTTGAGTTCACTTCCTTGTGCCACACTCCATAAAAAGCTTCTAAAAAACACAAACAAACAATAAGCGTCTTTCCTTCGGGAATTCTCTTCTCATCTCCTTCGCTCCGTCCGTGAACTTGCTCCTACTTGTCATTTTGCAAGACGGTAACGCACTCGTCATCCGAGCCTGCAACACTTGAGCATTGACATATGCATTTCAAGCCTTAAGACACAAGCAATCTTTTCCACCCCTAGTTAGGGGAACTACGGCGTCTCTGATCCTCATTGTTCAGATGAGGTACGTAGGAAAGGGGTAGGGCCCGTTCGAGCACAATCTTTATTTTCCCTACATTTTTCCTTTTCATTTCTTTTATCCAGTTCAGTTCATTTTCTTTGCAGCAGCTTTCATTTCTTCACCCTTTGAAACAGATTTCTTTGCAAGCGCGGATCCCGTCGGGTACGGCGGACGATCTGGGTGCTAATACCTTCCCAGGTCGTAACCGACTCCCGAACTCAGTCTCTTTGGTTCGCATGACCCGTGTCCTTCCTCTTCTTTCCTCGGGTTTGTGCAGCATTACCATTCCCGTTCCTTCGGGATAAAAATGCCTGGCTGGCGACTTTACCTCTTTCAGCGCCACTTTCGCGTTTGTACCAGGATGGAAATCCGGGGAGCGACAGATGAAATGAGGTGCAAAGACCAAAGTCAGAAGTGTTTATGCAATGCACATGGCATATGAGATGATTCAATGTCATACAATATGCATATGAATGATCATACAAAGATGAGATGTCATGAAAGCATGCTTAGAAGTTTGAAAACACATGGATGTTTATGGAATGAAAGGAATGCAACATATGGCAAATAAATGAAGAAATGATCAAGCAAGGTTCTAACATGTCCTAGGATTTCTAAGATGACATACAAATGCTTGAAATGTCATGGAAATTTCATGTGATGATGAATATGCAAGGTGAATGCAAATGAACATGAGAAATTAGGGTTTTATGAATGTATGAGATGCAAATGACCAAAACAGAAGCAATCAACATGATAAAAATTTGAAATCAAGCTCAAAAAAACCCTAATCCCATACTAGGTCACACCCCAAAGGATAAGGTCATAAGCCTAACCTATTGAAAGTTATGATTTTCCTAAGTTTGCTGGGGTTTTTGGGTGATTCAAAAGGAAAAATGCAAATATAATTGAAAATGCAAGATAAATTCATGAGAAAAATGACCTATAAACTACATGCAAAATTTGAAACAATGCATAAAGAATCAAGTTCAAACTCTTCTTGGTTAGGCATAAATGATTTTTCAAAGTCAGGGTTTAAAAATTGTGATTTTAAAGACCCTTAATTCAAAGAAAATTGGGAAACTATGATCAAACCTAAAAATAAATTTGTATGAAGAGTTTGAAAATGTTTCTAAATGCATTGGAACGGTTCATGATTTTTTTGGTGATTTTTAGAAACCTAAATGCATTTTTAATTAATTAAAATACTTTAATTAATTAAAAATAACATTTAAAAATTTTAAAAATACTTTTTATACGCAAAAAATAAAATAAAAATAATTTTCAGATTGAGAAAAATATTTGAAATCAGAATGCAAAGTTTCATATTGTTTGAATAAGTTTTGCTATTTTAAAATAAATACACAAAAGAAATGAAAAGAAATGAAATAAAAATAAATAAAATGCAAAGTATGCAGATCCAAGGGATGAGATTCAAACTGGGGAATTTGGTGTTGACTGCGCGCGCGTTTCAAGCGTCCAGATCAAATCTGGCTAATTAATTAAGTTTTATATAATTAATCAGGATTTAAATTAATGGGCTAATCTGAACCGTACAAGGCCTAACCCTAATCACCATCCAATGGTCAGGAACGAAACTGGGAAATTAAACAGGGATTAGCCCTAATTATTTTCAGGTGGCCGGAGAAGACCACCGGTCATCTTCTCCGGCGAGCTCCTCACCCTAACTTCCACCCTAGGCCACCCCAGACCCCCTAACTCTCCAGAATCACTCAACTAACAACCCTAAACACGAATCCAGCAACAAAATCCATTTATGTTTCATCAAAAGCAAGAATCGAAGCAAAACGGAAAATTATGCAAAACTTTCAGAAGTTCAATACATGCTTGTTTCAAAGCCATTTTCAAAACAAATCATATCACCGTGATCAGAGAGACATACATAATCATTCTATAACTTAAAAGAAGATTTCTGGAAAAAAACGTTCTTGGTGACTACCTGAGTTGAAGCTTTGCAAACTTGAGCTTTCTGACCTCTTCCTTTGTGCAAAATGCCTCCAATGATCACTCTGATGCTATTGAGAAGCTTGGATGGAGTTTAAATGGCTTGGTTGGTGTGTTTCATTTCTGGTTTGGCAGAATCGTATTTTGGTTTGAGTGGCTTTTAGGTTATGGCAATGGGTGGGAAATGATCCTTGAGTGTTTTTGAGTTGATTGGTGGAAGAAGTTTGAAGTTTTGATGGTTGTGTTATTAAATTCTAAGAGAGGAAGGTGTGAGGTGATTTTTTTTATTCTGAGCTTGTGGGAGGTTTCAGCCTTGTGTGTTATGTGTTTTGTGATCCATGATGTTTGTATAAACCAATGGGATTGCTCAGAAAGTGGGTGGTGGCACAGCTTGATTGGTATGGGCCAAGTTGCAAAAAGTCAAGGTTATGTGTACTTGAAGCATGGCATGGGTCATAGCTTGTTTGAAGGGGTGTTTGGCTTCATCTTGCATCAAGGATGGCCTTTGGATCAAGAGATTGCAGCTGGAAGGCTTGGATGATGAGTTCTCATGGTTTATGCAAATTTCCCTCTTTGATGTTTCTTGTGAATCAAGCAACCAAAACCCTAGGTTCAAAGGAAAATTCTGATCTCTTGAAGTTTTTTGACATGTTATGATGCATAGAAGTTGATTAGAGGTCATTAGAATGCTTGGCAAGTGAAATTGCAAAATTCCCTCTTTGACATGAACATGAAAATTATGTGATTTTTGTCAACTTTGAAAGGCCATATCTTGAGTTCTAGGATGAATCAAGACATGTTATTGTACTTTTTGAAAAGGTAAAGACCTAATCTACAACTTTCATGCCCAAGAATTTTTCATTTGAAGCATTTTTGGTCATGAAAGAGGAGGTTGAAAATCTTTCCCAAAATGGAAAGTTTGCATTTCAAGTCATTTCCAGAAAAGGCAAGTTTGCAATTGGCTCAAAATTATTTAATCTTGTGAACTTCCAACCACTTCTAAGATCAAATAAAGATCATAAAACTTCAATTTGATGAAAATGACCCTTTGGTTCCATTGTTGGGGGCCTCAGATGCCCTGATTTTGACTTAACTTGCTCAAGAAGTTACCCAATGATCATATGACTTCCACAATGAGTTTCTTCATCAAACTTGGTACACATGATCCTTATAACATATTAAGAACATTATAAACAAGAATGATCAAAAACTTTGTAGTTAAGGCCTCTGAAACCAAAACCCTAATTTTGGTCATCTGTGTAGTGAAAACCCTAGCTCTGCTTCCATGCCTTTGCCAATTCTTGTGATCCTTTGACTTTCATGAACTTTGGGGAGCATAATATGATCATAGAACACACATGGACCCTATTGGAAAGCTTCAAGACCAAGGGGATGGCTCAGATGAATTCTTGGATTGCTTAGATCACAAACCCTAGAGATAGATGAAAATGAACTACGCAGATGAGGCAAAAATGCAATATGAGGTGGTATGCTTATGCTTATGCAAAAATGAAAGATCACAAGCTATGGTGTGATAAAAGGTTAGGGCAAATTTGGGGTGTTTTTACCAAGACTAAAATAATTGAACTAAATACACTTGCACACTCACACCTCTAAGGTAACCTCTCTTTGTGGCCTTATGAAGTATGGTCAAGTCCCTCCAACGTAGGGATACCTTAACTTCTTACCTAAAGAAATAAATCATCATGGTTTCCTTTCGAATAAAAGATCATATTCCCTCGTTGTCCCTTCTATTTGCCTACGAAAAAGATCATAGTGCCTCGTTGTCCCTTCGAGTTGCCTTCGAATAAATGATCTTGTCCCTATAAGAATGATGATAGTCCCTTCTAATTGTTAAGGTATCTCTACATGTTTCCTTTTATGACCATTATGATGACCCTACGCTTGTCCTTCAAAATCCAAGGATAAGACTACTTACTAACTAATAGTAAGGACAATTCTATCCATAAGGAAATAACAATAAAGACCTTGCAACTTAGGGTAAGTAAATTTTAAATGCTTGCTCACAACTTTCAAAGAAAATACTTTTTACACCCTATCGCTCCCTGGATTTCCATCCTGGTACAAACGCGAAAGTGGTGCGGAAAATGAAGAGTCTCCAGCCAGGCATTTTTATCCCGAAGGAACGAGAATGGTAATGCCGCACAAACAAGAAGAAAGAAAAGGAAGGACACAGGTCCTGCGAACCAAAGAGACTAGGTTCGAGAGTCGGTTACGACCTGGGGAGGTATTAGCACCCCAGATCGTCCTCCGTACCCGACGGGATCCACGCTTGCAAAGAAATTGTTTCAAAGGTTGAAGAAATGAAAGCTGCTTCAAAAGAAAGACTGAAACTGGATAAGAAAAGAAAAGAAATGGGGAAAATGTAGGGAAAATAAAAGAGTGCTCGAATGGGCCCTACCACGCTGCATACGTACCTCATCTGGACATGAGGATCAGAGATGTCGTGGTTCCCCTAACTAGGGGTAGAAAGATTGCTTGTGTTTTAAGCTTGATCTGCTTATATCAATGCTCAGGTGTTGCAAGCTCGGACGAAGAGTGCGTAACCGTCTTGCAAAGTGACAAGTAGTAGCAAGTTTGTACGTAAGGAGTGAGTGAGATGAGAAAAGAAGTCCCGAAGGAGACGCTTATTCTTTGTCCAGTGTTTTTATGAGTGTGGCACAAGGAAGTGAATTCAATTTTGTTTCCATGGAATGTGTACTTGCTACTATATTCCAAGATGGAATAATAGAACAAGCACACCAAGTAAGGAGAATTTATCAAAGACTTGTTTCCAAGGGTTAGGGCCTAAGCTCACTAACTTGTTGATCTTATTAGATGTTTTAATAATTAAGAATGAAAAAGTATTTCTTTTTATGGTTTTCTTGATGAAGATGACCTCATGATCAGACTTGTGCATCATGTTAGACAAGTGTACTATTCCAAGATGGAATGAATACATATGCCCTATGGAATAAGGTTATACACACGAAGTCATTTCTTTCCTTATTAAGGTGTTTTTTATGATTTTTGTTTTGAGATGAGAAAGAGAGGACCAAAAGGATCTCAAAAGTAAAATCTAATGGGGAAAGTCTAACCCTAAATTTATCATGCAAAGGTGGTCCTAAGGTTAGTGTGGTTTGAAATCTATCCTAATGAATAAGGAAAGAAGAAAGAAGGAGAAGAAAGAAGAACTAGAATACAACATACTCCTCTAAAGGAGATAAGTTGCATCTAAAGGGGGAAAAGATGAAGTTAAGCACTAGATGGCATAAGGCAGATCACAAAGACAAATGAGAAAGAAAAAAAATAAGAAGATGAGATAGAGACTTGAAATGTGGATGTCATCCACACTTCACTTACCATATGCACCTATATGAAAAGGTTAGCTCACACACAAGTAACACCAAGAAGGAAAATGAGAACAATTAAGCACAAGTGAAATACAAATAAGCAAAAGATCATATCAAGGCCTTACAAACAAAAACAAGACACTCCATTCACATGTTAATACCAAACAAAACACATCATGAAAGGATTAGGGCAAATAAGTCATCACAAAGTATCACAAGTCACCATGGAGAAACAAAGCACATATGAGATGAAAAGAAAACATACAGGCTAAACATGTACGATACAACTCAAATCCAGAACCCTAAAATGACAAATAAGTGTCTAAGTAATAAATAAGAACACACAAGAAAGCATACAAGTTCAATTAAGATCACACATGAGAGACATATGAATATAGGAAGTGATGTGAGCATACATACAAGTGTGAGACTTCATGAACAAGTAACTCAAGGAAAAACAAAGTATAAGCAACATACAAGAACCAGGGATGTATTCACATGTTATAAGACCTCTAAACAATCTATAGGAGTTGGCACAAGTGCCCTCCTAACCTAATAAGCAAGCATACCTCAAGAATAACTTCAAGCTAGGGAAAGCAAACACAAAAATTCACATTAAATGGAAAACACACTCAAAAATTACACAAATAATCACAAAGGCTCCTAAAACATATAGAATCATCATGCCAAAAATATAGGACCAAAATCAGAAGCAAACTAGGTCAAGGGGATGCATAGAGAGCAATTAGGGTTTTGAAGTTTCATCACAAAGGAACTACACAAAAAGTAACTTACAAATTCCTAAAAATAATAAGATAAATCCCTAACAACCTACATCATGTCCATGATCCAGATCAAAAAGAACCAAGTCAAAATTCAAATCTATGATCAAAAAAGAAATTAAACAAGGCAGCATGCATTTTTCAAAAGAATTAAAAGAAATAATAAACTAAACAATTAATTCTAATACTAAAAATAAAAATAAAAAGAAAATAAAAATATAAAAAATTAAAGAAAACTAAAAATGATGTCCATGATTTTTCTGGTGATTTTTAGAAACCTCTAACTATTTTTAAAAATTCAAAAGAAAACAAAAAATAAAAGAAAATAAAAATAAAACAAAAGAAAATGGAGGTGCAATAAGTAACTGAATCAGTTCAAACATTATGGGCTTAAGAAAAAGGGGGTACAAATATCAAACCAAGCCCACTGGATCCAGTGCACGCACATAACAATTCCCATGGAAATTCACATAATTCAGGAAAAAACCACAAGACAGTAGATCAATCCATCATGCCAGATCAAGTCAACTAAATCCCTAGGTCAACACAACTATACAATTTGCGCGTGTGTGCATGATAAGCACCATGAGGTGTCAAGCATAATGTAATATTCAGACATTAAAACACAAATAAAGTCACGTGCCAAGGGTGAGGTCTTTTTAATGTTTTGTCAACACCACATCCGTTCAGATTAAACAATCAACGCTCAGGATTATGTCTCCTTCATCAGGTCACAACAAACTCAAATCCAGAAACCGGTGACCGGAGCCCTAGCTCCGGCACCAGAAAATTCATCCTCAAGAACAAATCATCATAAAAATGAACAAAAATCTCAAGATCAGACAATCAAGATACGTAGATCACAAATATCACATTAGAATTTCCAATAGGTCAACAGGCAATGCAAATCGAAGGAAAAAAAATCAAACATCAAACTGAAAATCAGCATAACAAGTTCATTTCTCACTCATTTTCAAAAGTAAACATATCATTGAACTCAGAGAATCATGAGGATCATTTATCACACAAAAATTCAAAATCCAGATCCACGAATTTAGAGCTCACCTTAGATTTGCATAGCTCAAAATAGATCCAGAAATGCCTTCTCCAGCTGCAGATCAACCTCTTATAACCTCTCTTTGCAAAATAAATTCAAGAGAAAGCTTGTATTTCTCTAGATCTTGAGATTCTAACAAAAATGCACCACACTTGCACCTTGAGAAATATTGAGAAATAGCTTGAATGAATGGAAGATTTGTGATCCTGAGGCTTCAAGGATGAAGAATATATGAAAAGTTTAGGCAATGAGGAAAAGAGAAGAGAGATTCGAAGAAAATTTTCAAAATGCAAGAAGTTGTAAATTTGAAGAATGAGAGAGACCTAGGCTGCATTCAGAGCATGCTTGGCTTTTATATCATGTGCATACTACACTGATTAGGGTTTGTGAAGCAATTGTGGCAAGGAAAGTGTGATGAGGGGTGAAATGAAATTTATATAAATGTTGTAATGAGGTGATTCCCTCGTGCATTCCTCTTCCCATGTGCATGCTCAGCTTTCATTTCACTCACTATTTCCACCTAAATCAATCTCAACCCTTGAAAATAAGTGGATCATGTTATTTGAATGATTTTGCAAAATTGCACTTTATGGAATAACCCACTTGCAAGCCATGAATTCTTGGGATTCCTTGGGCAAACTTTCTTGTTATGAGTTTCTCTTGAATTTAATAACCAGCATTGGTGTATTAGAAGCCTTGAAAATGAATTACAAGCCTTTTTGCAAAGTGTAGAAACTTAAAAATGTGGAAAAATCCTAAAAACAAGCCCAGTTCAAATGACCATATCTTTCAAACCAAAAATTCCATGGACAAGTTCTTATAATTTTTGAAAATGGGAGAACATAACCTATAACTTTCATGTTCAAGGAAAATTCATTTGGAGCCATCTTGATCATGAAAGAATCCTTTGAAAACTAGGGCAAAACTTGCCAAAAATAGTAACTTTCATTACAAGTCACATGCCAAAAAATGGAAAGTCCTTCAAAACCTCTTGATTCTTGATTTTTGTCACCAGAAAAGCCCTTATTTTACCTTAAGGACATCCCTTGGCTTGAAAAATGGGATTGGACCCCTTGAATTCTCACAGTTGACTTCTTAATTGCACAGTTGACCAATTTCTTCTTTTACAAGTAACTGATGAATTGAGTGACTTCCTCAATGAGTTTTCTCACCAAATTTCATCCCTAGGCTTCAAATACCATATAAAGAACTTTGACCACAAGAATTGGCCAAAGATGCAAGAGATCCCTGCTCAAAAGAAAAACTCTAATTTAGGGTTCACCTGTTTAGGAATTGACAGCATCCTTGATCTTCTAGTGATCCTTCATCCTTCTTGGCTCTTGTAGGAAACTTTGAACTTGTATGGGGTATGAGGAATACTTGTGAATCTTTTGTAATGTCACATGGTCCCTTGCTTTGACTTGTAGACTCATGAATTCTCAGATGATTGATCATATGCCCAATGCTAGAACATGTGAGTGTTATGCCTCATTTTTCTATGCTAGATGCTAAGGATATGATATGCTTATGATGATTATGATGTGAACATGATGATAAAAGGTGGAGGGCAAATTTTGGGTGTTACACACCCCACTCTCTTTTTCAAAATACTTTCAAACAAGTGAACACTTTGTATACATTCATACGAGAATCATTATAAAGTTAAATATTTACGAAAATGTTTTAGTCACACACTACACTTTTCAAACAAAACAAATAAAGTGAGCTAAGCAATTAAGAGCCCATGGATAACCATGGGTACAAAGGGTGCTAACACATTCCCTTTGTATAACTTACCCCCTGAACTCAATCTTTTAAAGGTATTTCCTGTTCTTTTATACCTTTCCTAAATTGGATGAAATAAAAGTCGGTGGCGACTCTTGCTTACCGCAACATATCTTGCAGCAAAAATTAAAAGACATTTCTCCCACCGTGTTACAGAACTGGTGACTCTGTTGGGGACTATCAGACTCTTAAAAAGAGGGGTTACCTTAGAGTTAGATCACTTTGCTTGTTTGAATTATATGCTTTATTTTTAAAGGGTACTTGTTTTGGGGCTACTGTGAGAAAGATCCTAACTCGGATCTAGTGATACCTTAGGTAAGTGGCAATAGACCAAGGAAACTGTACATCGTATACCGCTATGGTTGATATGGTAGCTACAGTTAGTGTGACACTTTGGTTAGTACTGATATTCTTTAAGTCAGTTGCGGATAATATCAGGTTGCCATATGATGTCATTTACACTAACTTCCCTTTAGAACCCTAATTGACCCATCTTGGCCAATAGAAAGTAGTGAGATAGCCGGCTTTGGTGCAGTCTAAAGTTGGTTGATACTTGATGCTACGCTCATTGAGATTCTAATCTTGGGATGTTTTGGTTAGCAAGACAGTTGCCATACTGAACTACAGCCTTTGAGAAGAATCAGTGATATTGAGATTCCTTAGAACCCGGTTACTATTTCTAGGACATATTGAACCAACTAACTTCAGTGGGGAGGGTACTTACTTATGAACTTCATGCAAGCCCTTAAACCTAAGGCTCTTGTGTGACTTGTTTTTGTTTGCATTTTTCTTGCTTTAAACATGAACATAACATCATAACATCATGACATCATAACATATCATTTTCACTAACCATTTCAAGGACCAAAGGATTTATCTTTGTTCTTTGTTGCAGGTTATGGCTTTCGCTCGCAGAAACACTACCTGAATCAACTTTGTAAGGATAACTTCCTAGCTTAAGGAATTAGTCTCAAAAGTTCCTGAGAACTCTCAATTCATCAAAAGGCATGGTTATCTGCTTGGTTTGGTTACTTCAGGGTTTAATGAAGACATGGTGAGTGTTTTGTTCCAGTTCTTTGACCCTAAACATCACTAGTTCACATTTCCCGATTATCAGTTGGTGCCCACAATGGAAGAATTCTCCAAACTACTTGGGGTGCCTATTCTTGATCAAAAACCTTTCACAGGTCTAGAGAAGGAGCCTAAACCTGAAATTATTGCAGCAACTTTGTATCTAAAGAAGTCAGATATTGTATTGGAAACAAGAAGTGGAGTTAAATGTCTTCTTGCTAAAGTATGGATAGAGAATGATCAGGTGTTTTTAGATGCTATGAGTTACTATATTTTTGAGGAGATCTTGGCCCTATTGATTTATGGTTTGATGTTGTTCCCTAATCCAGACCAATTCATAGATATGCATGCAATTAACATATTTTTGACTCATAATCATGTGCCTACTTTGCTTGGAGATATTTTGCACTCTCTTCACACGCGTACTATGAAGGCGCGAGAGACTCTGATGTGTTGCATACCTCTACTATCAAGGTGGTTTATTTCATACCTTCATTGATCTGTGATGAAGAATGAACAAGGTTTGAGGTGGTCTAGAAGGATAATATCACTCTGTCATTCAGATATCCATTGGTGTTCTCGATCTATGGAAAACATCACTATCATTGACTGCTGTGGGGAGTTCCATAATGTGCCACTCCTTAGCATAAGGGGATGCATTACTTATAATCCTTCTTTAGCACTACATCAATTTAGTTATGCTCGTAGTGATGGTCCTCATGATATGATTATTCAAGGTATTATGTTCGATTATGATGACGATCCTCAAGGTTACTGTCAAAGGTTTATACATGCTTTGGGAATGGTGAATAAGATTAATGATAATACTCTGGAACCAAAATACTTCATCCCTATGGAGCCTTACCTCAGATGGGTACGGTCTCGTGCTCAAACTCTTATGATGTCATATCTTGCTGTTCTACCAGTGATTGTTGAACCTATTAATGAAGGAGATGTTCCTTACACCATCCTTCATCTAGACATGCCTACTGACCTGGAAGTGCTACAAAAATCTTGGATCCTGTAGAAGCATGCTTCAATCCAAAGAATTTTGATGAAGACAACATGTATCACTGCAAAAAGATAAGAACTTCAAGTGAAATCAAAGCATCAAGTTGATCAAGTCGCTCATGCTAGGAACAAATTGTATCAAGCTTCGTTGTCAAGTCAACACATTTGCAAATATGTTGAATCACTCCAAAGGTATATCTAATTCACTTTTAAATTAGTATACAAGTGTTCAACAATCATTTTTTGCATTGCCATATTTAACATAATCATTTTATAACATGTTGATATGAAAAATACAATTTATTTAAAATATGTTTCTATTTTTCAACAGTGTTAACCAGTTAACGGTATAGGTTAACCGGTTAACTGGCCAAATTTTTGAAATCCATGTTAACGTTTTAAGTGTGTTAATCAATTAACTCGTATGGTTAACCGGTTAACACTGTTCGTTTTTGTGAAAAATTGCCTCTTTTCATTGAAAATAATTTTGAATATTTATACCTTTTCACCACTTTTTATGAAGAGGATTATACCTCTTTGAATAGGTGTTTTGATCAATATATATTCTGGAATTTTTAAATTAACAAACACCTCCAAGAATTTTCATAAAACTCATATTAATCACTCTCTCATATTAATCAAATTTCATAAAAAAAAGTGTTCATAATCTTTTGAGAAGAAACTTTTCATTTTCAAATACTCTTGTTTCATCTCATTCCATTTTTATTTGAACACTTGTATATTATTTCTTGAGTGAATTATTTATTCAAGGAGAATATCAATCAAGAGAAGATTGATAGCACTACTAATTATCAAATCATTAAAGAGATTTTTTTTGTTTACTTGAAATCCAAGATTGTTGGGTTCAAGTGTTTGTGTTGTTAAGAGGATTGTTCTTCAACACCATTGTTTATAGTTTTTAGATAGTAGGTGTAAACACCCCAAATTTGCCCTCACCCATTCACACCATGGCTTGTGATCATCTCATATGCATAAACACAATCATACAATCTCATACCTCATGTTTGATTCACTGCATAGTTTCTAAGTCATCTGCACCTAGGGTTTGTGATCTGAGCAACCTCAGGGCATCTTGAGCCATTCCAAAGGCCACTAATCAACTCAAAGGGGTCCATGTGTGTTCTTATATCATGTTACATCCTCACAAAGTCAAAATTGCAGAGGGATCACAAGAACTAGGGGTTGAGTGGATGCAGAGCCAGGATGAACTGCACAGTTGACTGAAAATTAGGGTTTTGGTTTCAGAGGCCATAACTCCAAATTTTTTGGTCATTCTTGTTTCCATTGGTCTCTATATGGTATAGGGAGTATGCATATCAATTTTCATGAAGAAATTCCATGGGGAAGTCATCTGATCAGGAGTTGACTTTTCAGACAAGTCAGTGCAAAATCAGGGCATCTGAGGCCCCCAATGACCCAACCAATGGTTGATCTTCATCATTTTGAGTGTATATGATCTTTATTCGATCATGGAAGAAGTTTGAAGTTCATAAAAATCAAGAATTTAGGGTTTGTGCAGAAATTGACTTTTGGGGTTTTGTTGACTTTTCAAGAATGCCTCATTTTAGGTCAATTTTCAAGCCTTGATTCATGATCCAAAAGGGCCTCAAATGGAAAAACTTTGGTCATGAAAGTTGTAAATCTCATCTTTCCCTTTTCAAAAAGTACAAGAACATGATCTAACTCTTCATGGATCAAAAGTTATGGCAATGCAAAGTTAGCAAAAATCATTGTTTTTCAAGTTATGCACTAAATGGAAATTTTGCAATGTCTTGAACCAATGCATTATGCAGCCTTCAATTCATGTCAAACCATTATGTAAACACCCTCTAAGTCCTAAAAATCAGAATTTGACTAAGTTTGCCCATGGTTTCATGCTTGGTTGGATAAAAAGTCACATGTGAACCATAAGCCAACCTACTTGCAAAAACCACTCATAACATTATGCCAACTTGCTGCATTGAGTGCTGAGCCAAGCTAGACCTTTCCCTCACCCATGCTGCACCAAAACCAACTTTGTACTTGGCTAGAGTTGAGCCATGCCCTATCTTACAAAAAGTTGACCTTTATGCAAAAGCAAACTCACCTATCATGGCAGGCCATGTCACATCAAACAACCAATCAGAATTGTTTATTGAATCATCTTGCAAGCCATAACACTAAGGGACCAAGGCTGAAACATAACATGGGATGACATTCACAAAAAACCTCCCAACTGCAATTGGCTTCGAATTCCTCTTCACAGCAAGCAAACACTAAAACTCTCATCACTATCCAACTCAACACACTCCATTGAGTAGAAACCACCCAAAGCACCAGCCTGAAACACCCTGAATCCTCCATTGCCATTGTTCACCTTCATTCTGCAGATTCTATCGAATCTCTCATCCTAGCCCACAAACACCAAAACAAACCCTGCAAAGCAACTCAATACACTTCATAGATCACAAACCACCCCTTTTCACAGCCTGAAAGTGCCAAGATCACCATAGCCATTGTTGACTGAACTGAAGCAGTTCTCTTCGAAACTCATCATCCAGCAAATCTAAACTCCATTTGAGCATCCAGACACACTTGGGGGATCAAGTAGAGCAGCTTGCATCAAGGGAAGTAGCCTGAAAGTTCCTAAATCAAAAACTGCAAAACTCAGGTAGCTCAAAAATAATTTTTCCAGAAATCTCTTTTTATGTTACAAACTTGATCTTCATGCTTGTCTGATCATTCTGGTACCTTTAGTTTTTGAAATGGTTGCGTTTTAAGAATTTAATTTCTGTTTGAAGTTTACGAACCCTAGAATTTGTTTGCTTCGATTCAGTTGATTTAGGAACTTTAAATGTGTTTTGAGAGAGGGGTTTAGTTCGTGAGTTGATAAGGATCATCCCCATGTGTTTAGATTTCATTTTAGATACGGTTTGAGGGGTTTGGGAGATTTTCAGGTGAGCTTCTGGCCGGAGAAGACGACCGGAAGTCTTCTCCGGCCGTCTGAGTATTTAAACCCTAATCTCAGGTCATTAACTTCAGTTTGAATTGTGGCCGTGGATGAGCTTTGACTCGTTGACTTCCCTCCCATTCCAACGCTCCAGATCATTTCATTTGCCCTAATCCCTTTAATTAACTTTAATTAATTTGTAATTAAGTTAATTGGTTCAGATACAATCCTCACCCTTCATTTGCGCGCTGGTCAGCATTTTTAAACCCAGACTCAATCCTGGCCATCCAATCTGTTTACTTTTCATTTTATTTAATATTAATTCATTTTTCTTGCATTTAATTTGTACAATTTATTTAAAATAGTTAAAAAATCATAAAAATTATGAAACTTTTTCTTTAAGGTTTTATTAATTTTTATGACACAAAAATATTTTTATTTTATTTTTTATCATTAAAAAAGTATTTTTAAATATTTAAAAGATTATTTTTAATTGATTAATGAGAATTAATTAATTAAAAATACTTTTAGGTATTTAAAAATTACAAAAAAATTCATGAAATGTTCTAAGACATTTAGAAACATTGTCCAACCTTCAAACCAAATTTCTTTTTCAATCTTGATGCATTTTAGGAATTTTTCATTGAATTAAATCATATTTTATGCATTATTTTGATCATGTGTTTAAAAATTCATTTCTGCCTTTTGGTGAAGGTTGAGACATTGATTCTTTTTGCATTGTTTTCCATTTGACATGTAGTTTCAAGGGTAAAAAGGCCATGATTTGATCTTGCATTTTCTAATTGATTGGCATTTGTTTTGTTACAAACCCTAAAAAACCCTAATAACTTGCAAAATTCATAACTTGAGTTTGGTTGAGAGTTGAGAGCTCCCCTTTGGGCAGTGGTTCATTATAGGCCTAGGGTTTCTTTGGGTACTATTTTCCATTTTTTTATGTTAAGGTTTGCTTCTGTTTTTGGTTTATGTGTGATGTTTGATCCATGAACCCTAATTTGGGCTTTCATTTGCATCCCTCTTGCATTCTCTTGCATAACATGACTTGCCATTGCATTTTGTGCATTCTTATGATTCATTTGACATCTTAAGACATGTATAAAGCATCATTGATCATTGCATTACATATTTGCTATGTCATTTGTCTTGTATGATTCATAACTTTTCATGCTTGTTCATGCTCCTTAACTTGCATCATTTGCATTCATAATCTTGTATGAACATCTCAATGCCTTGTCTCATGTTTGCAGCACTTCATAACATCATAGTCATCATGTGCATGCTTCTGGTTTGGCCTTGCATCATATCATTTCATCTCATCTTGTATTGCATTGCATTTGTTTCTAACATTTCAGGTGGTAAGTAAACTTGAGAAGTGAATTTGCCTTCACTTCTCATAACTCTTCTTTTCATCTCTCTTGCATCCATTGCTGCATTTCTATTTGTGTTTGGGATTGAGCTTGCTCATTCTTCTTCCTCCCACTTTCTTTCTTCAAGTGACTTGACTTCTTGAATGAAGCAAGTCACTTTGCTTCTCTTGATCCTGTTCATCTGCTTCCTGGTGGCTCCTTTGAAGATTGTTCTTGGAAACCTCACAAACCTTAGGATCAACCAAGCATGATAATGAATTAGGGTTTTGATTAGTCTCCCCCATAGTTTTTACCTTTGTGTCTCTCCTTGAGTCATCTCCCCTCACCTCATAATCAGGGACTAAACCCTCAAGGCTTTAAGACTTTGTGATTAAGATCATGCCTGCATCCTTCTTTTAGGATGGAGTGTATAACTTTAATCCTAAGTCTTGGACCCTTAAGGTGTTGAACTCTCTTAATTAATCCATCTAATAATCATCAAGACATTACACTTGTAACTTGGGCCTTGCATTAGGGTTCTAATTCTTCCTTAATTGGTTAAGAAGGACTAACCCCAAAGTTAATGGACAAGTCCCCCTCAAGTTGTCTTACAAATCATAAAAAAACACTTCATCATCATATCATTAATAAAATCCACTTAATCAAAGGTTTGTTCTGTCATGGGTTTAATCCCTAATCATGGATTAAGCTGAGGATCCTTCCTCAGCTTAAACACCCTCATCTATTATCCTTCTTTTAGGATAGTGTAATGAGCCTGTTAAATCCCTGATTATGGCTTAACCTCATTACTTAACACTAAACAAAAATCACAAAAACATCTAATTAACCACAAGTAGGTTAATGATCTTAACCCTACATCAAAGGTGATTAAGTGTGAGAATCTGACTTCACACTTAAGGTAATTCTCATTACCCCTGATCAGAGGGATGATGTGATGAGTTTACCAAATCCATTGATTTAGGTTTAAGCTCATTATCTTATGACAAACTCCAAAAAGAAATAAAAGACTGAAAACACAAGAACAAACAATAATCGTCTCCTTCGGGATTCTTTTCTCATCATCTTCACTCACAACCGAGAACTTGCTTCTTCCGTCTAATGCAAGACAGTTTGCATCTGTGCCAGACAGATCACACACTTGAGCATAGACTGCAAGCAGTTCACCAGTCAATCCTTTCAGTCTCTTTGGGTCGAACTACGGTGTTCTGACTTCCTCATTGCACGAGAGGATACGTAGGCATAACTTAACAGTTATCGAACAAAAGTCTCTGTACATTCCCCCTCCTTCCAGCATTATTTTTTGAGCCTCATGATCTTGAGCATCTCATTCTTTGTTCTTACACTGACACTGTATATATTACATTTCACCTCTTTTACACTGACACTGTATGTATTACACTTCACCTCTTTTACACTGACACCTGTACATATTGCTTTCCAGCTCTTTACACACAGATTGCACTGACACTACCCCTTTAAAACACAAATCTTTTAAGCGTGGATCCCGTCGAGTACGGCGGACAATCTGGGTGCTAATACCTTCCCAGGTTGTAACCAACCCCCTTTCTCAGTTTCTCTGGTTCGCAACCGTCTTATCCATATCTTTCTAGGTCTATGCAGCATTACCTTTCTTCCGGGATAAAAATGCCTAGCTGGCGACTCTATTCATTCTCCAGTGAGTTCACGGTTGTGTGTTCTCACTGTTCCCTTCGCCGACCGTTCGCGTCTGTACCTTCATTTGATCCAGTTTCATTTGTCGGGAGCGACAGCTTGGCGACTCTGCTGGGGAGCCTTATACTGCAACCAGGGCTTCTGGTTCTTTTCGTGGGTTCCTCCTAGCGCTTGATTGATTTGTGTTTACTGGGGTGTTATGTGTTGTTTGTGTTTGTATGTTTGTACTTACTTTTGCTTTATGTACAGTTGTTTTATTGCTTTCTTTACAGCTTTACATATATCATATTGTCATACTGTGCTGCTGGCTGGATCTGTTTGCTTTGGTGGGTGGGTGTTTCATTGAGAGTTAAGGTCCTATACCTGGGACCTGAGTGACACCTAGGCTAGAGTGAATCATATTCTTTCCCATTCCATTTCGGTCTGGTGCGGGAATATGAAACACGGTTCAGATATGGGTTTCTTCTTGAGAACTCTGTGTTGCAGATTTCCTGCAGTGCTAGGGGGATCTGGGAAGCCTGCTAAGTCTGGATGACCTTTTAGTATTGACCTTCAGAAATTGAGGTGAATTAGAGGAGGAATTGTTATGGTTATTGTAAACACTGTACCTCCGGGTTAGAAGTGTTTACACTTCTCATAACTGATCCAAGTCTGAGGATCCTTGTTCTAGATCACTACCTGTGAGGGGGTTGGGCTGTTTACAGGTTTGCAGGTACCTTGACCTCAGAATACCCTGTTACTTTGACTTTGTTAAGAATGCTCCATATTGGATAGTTCTTGTGATTCTAAAACCCTGGACATGTGGCTCTTTATTTGAGTCCCCCACCCTGGTTACTGGATTTATAGACCTCCATCCGGAATTCTTGAACACACATGGATCTATACCAAGGCAGTTTAATCAGATCCAGCTCAGTCACAGACCCTTGCATATCATTTGCATACATACTCATTGCATCATATTAACATTTGCTTATTTGTGTTTCAGGGTATCCACCTTCATCTTTGGTTTTGGTTTTGACCCCATCTGCAGCTTTGACCTATCTCCACCAGCACTTGCATCAGTTTGTCAGTCATATACTTCAGTCACTAGCACCAGCCAATCAGTGGTTCACTCTTTCATCATCTTCATCAGCACTCCATTCAGTCTTCAGCATCATGGCTCCAAAGAAAAGCAACATCACCTATCATTTCTTCCAACCAGACTTATCAGACATCAGGAGGATCCAAACCCTGATCACTCCAGATCACATTCCTTTGTTCAGGGATAGTTATGGAGATATACTGGACATGGTTATGGATCTGGACCCTTCTCAGAGGAGCCTCATCCACACCTGCATTCAGTTTTATGATCCTCCATTGAGATGTTTCACCTTTCAAGACTTTCAGTTGGGTCCTCTTTTGGAAGAATACTCATATTTGGTTGGTTTGCCTATCAAGAGAGAAATTCCTTTTAACCCTGAAATGGTCTTTCCCAGCAATGGAGAGATAGCAAGAGCTTTGCACCTGGAACCTGCTTTGATTGAGCAGCATATGACCTCTAAAGCTGGGATCCCTGGTTTTCATCTGGACTTCCTGATTTCTCAAGCTAGTTTGAAGGCCTCCCTGGGGGATTGGAAAGCTGTTTGTGCATTGTTGGCCTTGAGTGTATATGGAATTGTGTTGTTTGCAGATGAGCCCAGATTCATCAGCAAGAATGCCATCCACCTGTTCATCCTGAAGAACCCAGTGCCAACCTTGTTGGGTGACCTCTATTACTCAGTACATCAGAGGAATGAGAAACAGAGGGGTAAGCTAGTGAGGTGTTGTGCTCCACTATTCCATGCTTGGCTTCTCAAGCATCTACCCAGGACAGATGCATTCCTGAATCCTCATCAGCAAAGCAACTGGGCTAAGAGGCTCACTACTCTCACTGCAGCAGACATCAGATGGTGCACCCAAGGCACCAAGGGCAGAGATATGATCACAAGCTGTGGGCACTTTCCCAATGTACCTTTGGTAGGAGTTAAGGGAAGTATCAACTACAACCCCCTGCTGTTCAAGAGGCAATTAGGCTATGCACTGGTTCATGCTCCTAGGGAACAAGACCTGGTTGAGACCCTCTACTGTGAGAACAAGATCAGTTTGACTGTTGTTAGGCAGGCTGCCTGGGCCTGGGATCATGTTCAAACCAAGGGAATCACCATTCTGGGGAAGTGCAATAATGTGGCATCAGCCCAATATCATGAGTGGTCCTATGCTAGGGCCCAAATCTCAGGATTGCCCTTCACCATCAAAGACATGCCTGAGTCATCATCAGCACCACCCCCTGCTACTGTCAGTTTGGAAGAGTTTGAAGGCTTGAAAGAAAGAAATGAGAAGCTATCCCAAGCCCTGCAGAAGACCCTCAGGGAGAGGAGTGAAGGTGTAAGGGAGATTGAAAGATTGGAGAAGCTGAGAGTGGAACACTTGACTAAGATTGAGAAGTCTGGAGACTATATCAACAAGTCTAAAGCTGGTGAGCAGATTCTGAAAAATGCTTGTAAAGAAGCCCAGTTCCAAAGAGCAAGGACAGACTTGTACTTGAAAGAGAGTCAGGCCAGGTGGGTCCGGATCACTGAGGCCCGTACCCTAGAAGACAAGAGAGTTCAAGACAAGATGGAGCAGATGGAAAAGGCCCTGGCAGCAGCCCAGGAAGAAATATCAGAGCTGAAAATCAAAGCAGGATTGAAGAGGTCTAAGGACCAAAGTCAGAGCAGGAAATTGACTGCAGCTGTTGCAACAAGAAACCTTCTCATCAGAAGTCTCACGGAGCGTCCGGCTGATCCTGTGACCGAAGCACTTCTCAAGGAAGTTCGTGAGGATGAGTTTGGCCTTGGAGTTTGATCATTTGCTTGTTGTTGTTCCTTTTCCATGTACTTTTGCTTTTGTGATGTATTTTGGCCCCTTTGAGGGTTTGTGTTGTAAAAATGAACAAGTTGTATTATTTCACCCTTCGTAATATATTTGTGTTGGTTTATATTTGGGCTCACATCAAAAGCAACTGCAACAGCATCATCTTCAAGGGTCTGGAAGGGTCAAAACTGAAGACCAAACCGGATACCTTGAGAGCAAATAAGCATAACTGCATTGCATGCTAACCCCTTTGTTTGTTTTTGTAGGTTTTTGTTTTGTTGTTACTAACCTCTGTTGTAAATCTCAGGCATTATTGCTCGTCGCCGGGTATTTCCTCTCAACAGGCCACACAGGTATCCAACTAGAAACAACCTTCCGGGAATTCAGATGGATCAAGTTCAACAAGATCTTGCTGATGTCAGAAATCAGCTAGCCAATGAAAGGTTAGAGATGAGAACGCAGATGACGCAGTTCATGGAGGTTATGAACAACATGGCTCAGAGCCAGGAGAGACTGAGGGCCATGGTGGAGAGGCAGAATCAAGAGGAGCCTCATGTAGGAACTGCAGGCACCAGTAATAATGAAAGGGTGCAACCACATGTGAATCCTCCTGTGTTTGGTCCACATCTACATCCTGAGGTTAACATCCCTGCAAATGTTCAAGGAACAGCCACCGCAGCCAGAGTACTTCAAGAGGATCCTCAGGAGGACCAATTTACAGTAATGGGCGCTGGAGAGGATGCTTATGATAGGAGATTGGATGAAATAGCTGAGAAGTTAAGGTCCCTAGAATCTCAGAACTCTTTGGGCTTCGACGTCATGGACATGGGGCTGGTAGACGGGGTTAGGATTCCCCACAAGTTCAAGCCTCCGTGTTTCGAGAAGTATAATGGGACTTCATGCCCCCGGACTCATCTGCAATCATTTCTGGGAAGGCTGAAGGCCTATACAATGGATGAGAAACTTTGGATGTTCTACTTTGAAGATAGCTTGACTGGAGCGTCGAGGGAATGGTATTCCCACTTGACAAGGGCAACGGTAAGATGCTGGAAGGACCTGGCAGAAGCCTTCATCAGACAGTATCAGTATAATCTAGACATGGCACCCAACAGGACCCTCCTAATGGGAATGTCACAGTCTTCGAGGGAGAGCTTTAGAGAATATGCTCAAAGATGGAGGCAATTGGCTGCTGCCGTTCAACCCCCTATGTCTGAAAGGGAAATGGCAGACATGTTTATGAACACTCTCCAGGGAACGTATATTGACAGGTTGGCCGCTTTCTCTTCCACCAGCTTCGCAGATGTTGTCATAGCTGGGGAGAGAATTGAAAGCCTGTTGAAAATGGGCAAAATATCTGATAATGGTGCAAGTTCGTCCAGCAGTACAAGAAAGCCTTTTGCAGGCCCGAGAAGAACTGGCGAGACCAATGCCATTCACACCAACAGGGGCAGGCCCCAATACGTTCAAAGGTCAATAGCAGCAGTCACTATCCCTGCTCCAGTTCATCCTCAGCCAGTCTATCAACCTCCTCAACAAAACTTCCAACAACAACCTCAGTATCATCAGAATCAATATCCTCCAAGAAGCAACTACAACAACAACAATAGCAACAACAATCAACAGAGGCCATTTCAACAGAGGCCATCCCAAGCTAACAGAGTGATCGACCCGATCCCAATGCCGTATGCTGCCTTGCTGCCACAACTGCTGAAACTCAACTTGGTTGAGCTAAGAACGTTGGCACCTCCGGACCCCAATAGTCTACCAAGAAACTACGACTCCAATGCTAGGTGTGCTTTTCATTCCAACGCACCTGGTCACAGTACAGAAAAATGCAGAGCTCTGCATATGAAGGTACAAGACTTGGTAGACTCCAAGGCTCTGAACTTTGCACCTCCGCCCAATGTCAACAAAAACCCAATGCCACACCATGGTGGTCCCCGTATTAACGCAATTGAAGAAGACACACCGTCTTATTTCATAACCAGTGTGGATCAGATCAGGACACCATTGGTGGAAATCAAAGCTCAACTCCGTGAAAACAATATATTTCCGGGGTGTGAACTAGGGTGCCCCTACTGCAATATTTCTTGGAATGGGTGTGAAGACTTGAGGAATGGCATTGACAGCCTTATTAAGAATGGCCTGCTACAGATCACTACATCATTTCCGGCAACTCAAGCAACTCCATCGACAACGGTTTCAGATCCTCCTACAAATGCAACAACAATTGTTCCCGATAATTCATCAGCAGCATCAGCAAGTACTCCATCTGTCCTACCAAATGATCAGCTTACAACAGTTACTCCTGCTACAACTTCAGCTTCATTCCATTCCGACTCTCCATCAACAACAACAACAGTCCTTCCAACGGTACCTCCTACAACTCCAGCAAACAATCATGAAAATGTCTCCACAGTTACCATATTCTACGATCCAGAAAATAACTCCGCCTACCATTCAGAAGGTGCTGCTCCCACTAGAGCACCAGTTACAATCTTTTATGATCCACAAACAATAACAGTCCCTTCAGCAGCAGCAATCAGTCCGGTCACTGTCACGGTGCCTGGACCTGTACCATATGAAAGCGATAGGGCCATCCCTTGGCACTATGGCTTTGACGTGTACTGCGAAGGAAAAAGAATCACTCTTGAAACATCAGCACCTGCACCACAAATTGATAATGTGGGCGGAGGCGGAGGCTTCACCCGAAGCGGACGTCTCTTTGCTTCACAAGTTCAAAGACCTACTGCCGAAGCAGAAGCTGCTGCCAAAGCAAAAGGAAAGAGCCCGGTGCAGGAAGATCCAGCTGCCAAAGAAGCCCTGAAGACTCCATTTGATCAGGAAGTTGATGAGTTTATGCGGATCATCAAGAAGAGTGATTATAAAGTTGTGGATCAACTTCACCAAACTCCATCCAAAATCTCCATCCTCTCACTGCTCATGTGCTCCGAAGCCCATCGGAATGCACTACTGAAAGTCCTGCACGCAGCTTACGTGCCAGAGGAGATTACTGTCAACCAGTTGGAAACGGTGGTTGGGAATGTTACTGCTAGCAACGGGCTAGGGTTTACCAATTCTGATTTGACAGTGGATGGTCGTAACCACAACAAAGCCTTGCACATAACTATGGAATGCAAAGGAGCTGTCCTTTCTCATGTGCTGGTGGACACAGGTTCCTCCCTGAATGTCTTACCAAAGAAGGCTCTGGTGAAGCTTGAATATGATGGACTGGCATTGAGACCCAGCAACCTGGTGGTTAGAGCTTTTGATGGCTCGAAGAGATCGGTTCTGGGAGAGATTGAGCTGCCTGTGACAATTGGCCCGCAGACCTTTAAAACTATCTTTTACGTGATGGACATTCAGCCCGCCTACAGCTGTTTGTTGGGTAGACCTTGGATTCACGCCGCCGGCGCAATAACATCTACCCTTCACCAAAAGTTAAAATTTGAGTGGGAGGGTCAAGTTGTCACAATCTGTGGAGAAGAGGACATCTTTGTTAGCCACCTGGCTACCTACAAATACATTGAGATGGATGGAGAGATCCATGAAACAATGAGCCAAGGTTTTGAAGCCTTGAATGTCAATGAAGCATCTGCTGTATCTGGTACTCCAATGTCATCTTACCAACAAGCCCGGAAGGTTGTTGAAGAAGGAACTGCCCTAG
The DNA here is from genome assembly GCA_963966055.1 of Lathyrus aphaca. Lineage (NCBI taxonomy): Eukaryota > Viridiplantae > Streptophyta > Magnoliopsida > Fabales > Fabaceae > Lathyrus > Lathyrus aphaca. Next base: position 141,631,653 of record OZ014525.1, read on the forward strand.
GCTGGGGCAAGGTCTTAGCTGTGGAGGAGAAGAAGGACAAGTTTGGGTTGGGTTACAAACCAACTCAACATCAAGCAAAGGCTGCTGCAGAGCCTGGTTTTGTCAGTGGGGGGATGCTTACCCCCGATGCTATCAACTGTCTGGAAGACGAGCTGGAAGAAGAACGCAACCTGGAGAATTGGATTCGTCCAAAGGTCCCGGGGAGCAGTGTCTCGAACTGGTCTTCCCAGGGAATTATAAGTGTTACTCGAGCAGAGTAATTATTATTTCCTGTATCTTTTATAAGCATGCATCAAAGTCTTGCATCTTGCCCAAGATGACAAGACTCATTTTGTAATCAGGGCCATCTGTACTTTTGTGCAAACAAGATTAAATTAATGAAATATCAGACAATCTTTTTGCAAACGAGTCTTTTTCTTTTCTGCTCACTGTTTTTCCATTTTTCTTTTTGTACAAAAATAAATGGCGGTGTTTTCAAAATGATAACTTCATTTCACTTTTTTCTAAAGCAAGATTAAAATCAATCACTAAAATGAACCAACTTAACCCTTGCAGAGAGTGCCCTCCAGACAGCACCGACAACAGCACGGCTATGACATCGTATGACTTTGACAATCCAATCAATCAAGCTGAAGAAGGGGTTGAAGAAGAATATGAGCTTCCTGAAGAGCTAGCCAGGTTGCTGAGACAGGAGGAAAAAGTTATTACTCCTCATCGGGAGGAGATTGAAGTGATTAATCTTGGTACGGAGGAAGACGTGAAAGAAGTCAAAATCGGGGCCTGCCTGCAAGACTCAGTGAAGAGACAGCTGATAGATCTGCTTCAAGAGTATGTTGATGTGTTTGCTTGGTCCTACCAAGATATGCCAGGGTTGGATACCGATATTGTTGTGCATAAGCTGCCTTTGAGGGAAGAATGCCCACCAGTCAAACAGAAGTTGCGCCGAACTCGCCCAGACATGGCTATGAAAATCAAGGAAGAGGTACAAAAGCAATGGGACGCCGGGTTCCTTGCTGTGACTAGCTATCCTCCGTGGGTTGCTAACATAGTACCTGTGCCTAAGAAGGACGGAAAAGTAAGAATGTGTGTTGATTACCGGGATCTGAACAGAGCCAGCCCGAAAGATGACTTCCCATTACCTCACATTGATGTATTGGTGGATAACACGGCTCAGTTCTCGGTATTCTCCTTCATGGATGGATTTTCGGGATACAATCAGATCAAGATGTCACCTGAAGACATGGAGAAGACAACATTCATCACACCTTGGGGCACATTCTGTTATAAGGTGATGCCATTCGGACTGAAGAATGCGGGTGCAACGTATCAACGGGCTATGGTAACATTGTTTCATGACATGATCCATAAGGAAATCGAATGTTATGTGGATGATATGATCGCCAAGTCCCTTACAGAGGAAGATCACCTGGTGAATCTGCTCAAGTTATTCAAGCGTCTGAGGAAATACCAACTAAAGTTGAACCCCAACAAATGCACATTCGGGGTGCGATCCGGTAAGCTGCTGGGCTTTATTGTAAGTGAGAAAGGGATTGAAGTTGACCCTGATAAAGTCAAAGCTATTCAAGAAATGCCTGCACCGAAAACTGAGAAAGAGGTTCGAGGGTTCTTAGGTCGATTGAACTACATTTCACGGTTCATATCTCACCTTACAGCAACTTGTGAACCCTTATTCAAGCTGTTAAGAAAGGAGCAAACGGTCAGGTGGAACGAAGACTGCCAGAAAGCTTTTGACAAGATCAAGGAGTATTTGCAAGAACCTCCAATCCTTATGCCTCCAGTTGAAGGAAGACCTCTGATTATGTACTTGACAGTATTAGAAGAATCGATGGGGTGTGTACTAGGTCAGCATGACGAGTCTGGTCGAAAAGAGTATGCGATATACTACCTAAGCAAAAAGTTTACCGACTGTGAACAGCGTTATTCACTGCTCGAGAAAACTTGCTGTGCTTTAGCGTGGGCTGCTCGCCGACTGAGACAGTATATGTTGACCCATACTACTCTATTGATCTCAAAAATGGATCCAGTTAAGTACATTTTCGAGAAGCCAGCTCTTACCGGACGGGTTGCAAGATGGCAGATGATTCTCACAGAATACGACATACAGTACACATCTCAGAAAGCCATCAAAGGCAGTGTACTATCTGAATATCTTGCTGAGCAACCCATTGATGACTACCAGCCTATGAGGTTCGACTTCCCCGATGAAGACATCATGTTCATTAAAGCAAAAGATCATGAAGAGCCTATTCACACTGAAGGGCCTGACCCAGAAGAAGAATGGACTATGATGTTTGATGGGGCTGTCAACATGAATGGCCGTGGTGTTGGTGCAGTACTCATTACACCTAAAGGGGTTCACATGCCTTTCTCGGCAAAGCTCACTTTCAACTGCACTAACAACGAAGCTGAATACGAAGCTTGCATTATGGGTCTTGAGGAAGCCATTGACCTCAGGATCAAGACATTGACCGTATTCGGAGATTCAGCTTTGGTAGTCAATCAGACCAACGGAAAATGGTACACCCACCAAGATCATCTGATACCTTACAGGGATTATACAAGAAGGTTATTGACTTTCTTCACAACAGTCAAGCTTGAGTATATCCCTCGGGACGAGAATCAGTTTGCGGATGCTCTTGCTACCATTTCATCCATGATCAAAGTTCAAGCTGCTAACTTTGTACCTCAGATTTCAGTATCGAGACTTGATAGACCAGCATATGTATTTGCAGCAGATATTGCTAAAGATGATAAGCCTTGGTTCCATGACATCAAGTGCTTCTTGGAGGATCAAACGTACCCACCTGGGGCATCTTCCAATGATAAAAAGACTTTAAGAAGGCTTGCTGGAAGTTTCTTTCTGAACACTGATGGATCTTTATACAAGAGGAACTTTGATATGGTACTCCTCAGATGTGTTGACAAGACAGAAGCAGATTTGTTGATGCATGAAGTGCACGAAGGATCCTTTGGTACCCATGCAGGAGGGCATGCCATGGCTAAGAAGTTGTTAAGATCAGGCTATTACTGGATCACAATGGATGCAGACTGTTGTGCTTACGCCAGAAAATGCCATAAATGCCAGATTTATGCAGACAAGGTGCATGTGCCTCCCAATCCCCTGAACATAATGTCTTCACCATGGCCCTTTGCTATGTGGGGCATTGACATGATTGGCAAAATTGAGCTAACTGCTTCGAACGGCCACAGATTCATCCTGGTCGCCATCGATTATTTTACAAAGTGGGTTGAAGCAGCCTCATATGCAAATGTCACAAGGCAAGTGGTAGCCAGATTTCTGAAAAGAGATATCATCTGTCGGTATGGAGTGCCCGAGCGAATCATTACTGATAATGGTTCCAACTTGAACAACAAAATGATGGCAGAGCTGTGCCGGGACTTCAAGATCCAACATCACAATTCTTCTCCTTACAGGCCAAAGATGAACGGCGCTGTTGAGGCAGCAAATAAGAATATCAAGAAGATTGTGCAGAAGATGGTAGTCACTTACAAAGATTGGCATGAAATGCTACCGTTTGCCTTGCATGGGTACCGCACATCAATCAGGACATCCACTGGGGCAACACCGTATCAACTTGTGTATGGTATGGAGGCAGTCCTACCTGTTGAAGTTGAACTACCCTCGTTACGGGTATTAATGGATGTTAAACTGAGTGAAGCAGAATGGGTTCGGTCCCGATACGAACAACTGAGTCTGATCGAAGAGAAAAGATTGGCTGCAATCTGCCATGGGCAGTTATATCAGAAGAGAATGAAGAGAGCCTTCGATCAGAAAGTCAGGCACCGAGAGTACCAAGTAGGAGATCTTGTGTTGAAAAGAATCCTCCCTCCTCATACAGACCACAGGGGCAAATGGACTCCGAATTATGAAGGACCATTCGTTGTAAAGAAAGTTTTCTCTGGTGGGGCACTGATGCTCGGCACCATGGATGGTGAAGATTTCCCATCCCCTGTGAATTCAGATGCAGTTAAAAAATACTTCGCATAAAATGACCCGCTGGACATAAAAACAGAATGTCAGTCCAGGCAAAAAATAGGGCATCCCGGCGAGTCAAAAACAGAATAAAAGACTCGGGCAAAAGTAAGGGAAAATGAATAAAAAATGTACACCCGCTGAGTTGAAAAGCCGCATTGGACAGCTCAGGCAAAAATGGGTATCCCGATGGATTGAAAACCCGAAAGGGCGATCCATGCAAAATAAGGGAATAAGCGAACAACTGCATTCTGAATTCGTCTGTATCACTTGCAACTTGGTAAGCTCTAAAGGATCAAGCTTCAATTAGACTCAACTCTCTCCAGAAAGCAAGACGAGAAGAACGTCATTGTCATACGAGTCATAGCAGAAGAGGAAGCTCCTCAAAGCGTCATCAACGCCGCCAGCACTTTGTTTCTCAATTTGTAACAACCTCCTCATTTCAGGAGATATTGTTTCTTTGACTGTATCTTGCCAATTCAGGGCACATGAATTAATAAAATCAGATTTTCAGTCACGCTTCGTCTTTTTACATTTACGTTTTGCAAAGAATTGTCTGATATCTCTAAAATACAATGGCATAAGTACAGATGCCTTCTCTAAAAAACAAAACACATGCTTACAGGGAATGTGATTATTCTCGAAAGCACTTAACTCCTATGACGGAACCCAGTAAGGGATACCTCGGGACCTTTTGTACGTTTCATTATCTTTGCAGGATTGCAGGTATCCAGAACGCAACCTGGGGCATGCAGGTTACGTCTCAACAGGTAGGCGAATCATGATCGACTTGGTCTATCTTCTACATGGCACTAGAAGGTGCCCATTTCCCCAGCAAGTCGCCAAACAAGCTTAACACTCAGAATGCTCTTCCCCCAGCTGAGTAGCTCCCCATTGCCTTCCCCAGCAAAGTTGCCAAGTCGCCAAACAAGCTTAACACTCAGAATGCTCTATCCCCAGTCGAGTTGCTTCCCATTGCTCGCCCCAGCTGAATTACCAACAGCATCTCCCAGCTGTAATACCAACCATTATTCCTCAGCAGGATGCGAGAATCGAGGAATCATCTCCCCACAGAGCTTCAGGCCTCTATTCAGAAGAGCAGCGCACGAAGAAGTCACAACAGAGAGAGAGAAAGCTTCTACAAACCCCAGCTGGGTCCCGTATTATAAGAATATGTCAATCGATGACGTATATCCCCAAGCAGATACAACTACAGATCTATCAATGATCTCATCCCCAGCTGGGATGTTCACTTCAAGCAGATCAATCAGAGATCTTTGCAGCAACGGGATCCGAATCCCGGATCGGTGCCTCTTTGCATAATCATAGCATTCGCATCATATTCACCCCCAGAGCGTAGCATTCCGTCTAATACGGAGCATTACGGCAAAAAATCAAATGCATAGCATAATCATAAGTCATGTTGTGATTTGAACACTTGTAAATATTGACAATCTGTCGGCATACAGAATACATCCCCATCAGAGTCCCAGCAAAAGCAGTTGCCCCATATCACAAACACCAGTGCATACCTCCTTTTTGATACCCGTCCGTATCATCATTTCCCAGCAGGTTGCCTGAATACACTTTACAAACCAAGATCACCAGTATTGCAGATACATCCTGACACTTGTCCGTGTCGTGTCACCAGCAGAAAGCCAAAGACACCCTCTTTGCACTTACATATACCTATACACTTTCCTGACACCCGTCCGTGTCATATCCCCAGCAGATAAACACTCACCTATACATTATATACTCACTACTCATTGGTACACCTACTCAGATACTCGTCCGTATCTTATATACACCATGTATATCCCCGCAGATTCGACAGTAGTCCTTGTTCTTTGTTAACCAGTTGGTACTCGTCCGTACCATCATCTCAGAACATTGCGTCTAATGTTTGTTTCTACATGATACTCGTCCGTATCATAGTCTTAAGGATGCTCGTCCGCATCTTTAATCCATACACCATGTCAAACACTTATGTCTTCGTGAATATAGATGCTCGTCTGTGTCTACTATTCCCCAGAAGGATACTTTCAGATGCAGCACTCGTCCGTGTTCCTTGTTAACCAGTTGATACTCGTCCGTATCATCAGCTCTGAGCACGTGTCAGTTTGTTTCTACATGATACTCGTCCATATCATAGTCTTAAGGATGCTCGTCCGCATCTTTAATCTATACACAATACCAAACACTTATACCTTTTGTTTCTTGGATGTAAACGCTCGTCCGTATTTACTATATCCCCAGTAGATCGCAGTCAAATTTCCTTTTTATCTAACACTCGTCCTGTGTTATGATAAACTTTGAGAGCAGCCGTCCCCTGCTAAGTGGTCGTCCTCCACTTCTTGATGGTCGTCCTCCATCATGCTCATCCGATGGCCGTCCCCATCGTTGATTTTAGCAGCCGTCCCCTGCTAGGTGGTCGTCCTCCACCTTTTGATGATCGTCCTTCATCACTTTATCCAATGGCCGTCCCCATTGTTGATTTTGGTTATCTGGCATTCGTCCTATGTCATGTTAAACCTCGAGAGCAGCCGTACCCTGCTGAGTGGTCGTCCTCCACTTCTTGATGGTCGTCCTCCATCATGCTCGTCCGATGGCCGTCCCCATCGTTGACCTTTTCTATCCGATGGCCGTCCCCATCGTTGATATTTTCGGCAGCCGTACCCTGCCAGGTGGTCGTCCTCCACCTTTGATGGCCGTCCCCATCATATTCCTTTTATCCCCAACAGAGCAGCCGTCCCCTGCTAGGTGATCGTCCTTCACCTTTGATGGCCGTACCCCATCATCTGTTTATTTCATTTATTCTTTAACCCGATGGCCGTCCCCGTCGTGGTCCCTTTTCTTTTTAACCCGATGGCCGTCCCCATCGTCGGTTACTTTGCTTTATGAACTTGATGGCCGTCCCCGTCATGTTTCATTAACCCCCAGAGAATGCTACAACTTTATCTTGATGGTCGTCCCCATCATGATATTTTATTTTTCCCAGCTAGTCGGCCGTCCCCGTCTTAGCTTTACCTTTTATCCCCAGCATGTCGGCCGTCCCCGTCATTGCTTTATTTTCCTCACCTTCCCCAGCGTGTCGGCCGTCCCCGCCATTGCTATTTACCCAGCAGTCGTCCTCTGCTCGACGGTCGTCCTCCGTCGCCCACACTTTACAATATACTTTATTTTTCTTATACAATCTATATCCCTTTTCTTCTTCATTTTGTGAGTGCAAATTTTGGACTGTCTTTGATATTCAACCACAAGTTATCTTGTTTGCCTGTTAAGCCGTCGCTTACAACCTGCACAGCTAACTCATGTTCGAATAGGGGCAGCTGTAAACACCCCAAATTTGCCCTCACCCATTCACACCATGGCTTGTGATCATCTCATATGCATAAACACAATCATACAATCTCATACCTCATGTTTGATTCACTGCATAGTTTCTAAGTCATCTGCACCTAGGGTTTGTGATCTGAGCAACCTCAGGGCATCTTGAGCCATTCCAAAGGCCACTAATCAACTCAAAGGGGTCCATGTGTGTTCTTATATAATGTTACATCCTCACAAAGTCAAAATTGCAGAGGGATCACAAGAACTAGGGGTTGAGTGGATGCAGAGCCAGGATGAACTGCACAGTTGACTGAAAATTAGGGTTTTGGTTTCAGAGGCCATAACTCCAAATTTTTTGGTCATTCTTGTTTCCATTGGTCTCTATATGGTATAGGGAGTATGCATATCAATTTTCATGAAGAAATTCCATGGGGAAGTCATCTGATCAGGAGTTGACTTTTCAGACAAGTCAGTGCAAAATCAGGGCATCTGAGGCCCCCAATGACCCAACCAATGGTTGATCTTCATCATTTTGAGTGTATATGATCTTTATTCGATCATGGAAGAAGTTTGAAGTTCATAAAAATCAAGAATTTAGGGTTTGTGCAGAAATTGACTTTTGGGGTTTTGTTGACTTTTCAAGAATGCCTCATTTTAGGTCAATTTTCAAGCCTTGATTCATGATCCAAAAGGGCCTCAAATGGAAAAACTTTGGTCATGAAAGTTGTAAATCTCATCTTTCCCTTTTCAAAAAGTACAAGAACATGATCTAACTCTTCATGGATCAAAAGTTATGGCAATGCAAAGTTAGCAAAAATCATTGTTTTTCAAGTTATGCACTAAATGGAAATTTTGCAATGTCTTGAACCAATGCATTATGCAGCCTTCAATTCATGTCAAACCATTATGTAAACACCCTCTAAGTCCTAAAAATCAGAATTTGACTAAGTTTGCCCATGGTTTCATGCTTGGTTGGATAAAAAGTCACATGTGAACCATAAGCCAACCTACTTGCAAAAACCACTCATAACATTATGCCAACTTGCTGCATTGAGTGCTGAGCCAAGCTAGACCTTTCCCTCACCCATGCTGCACCAAAACCAACTTTGTACTTGGCTAGAGTTGAGCCATGCCCTATCTTACAAAAAGTTGACCTTTATGCAAAAGCAAACTCACCTATCATGGCAGGCCATGTCACATCAAACAACCAATCAGAATTGTTTATTGAATCATCTTGCAAGCCATAACACTAAGGGACCAAGGCTGAAACATAACATGGGATGACATTCACAAAAAACCTCCCAACTGCAATTGGCTTCGAATTCCTCTTCACAGCAAGCAAACACTAAAACTCTCATCACTATCCAACTCAACACACTCCATTGAGTAGAAACCACCCAAAGCACCAGCCTGAAACACCCTGAATCCTCCATTGCCATTGTTCACCTTCATTCTGCAGATTCTATCGAATCTCTCATCCTAGCCCACAAACACCAAAACAAACCCTGCAAAGCAACTCAATACACTTCATAGATCACAAACCACCCCTTTTCACAGCCTGAAAGTGCCAAGATCACCATAGCCATTGTTGACTGAACTGAAGCAGTTCTCTTCGAAACTCATCATCCAGCAAATCTAAACTCCATTTGAGCATCCAGACACACTTGGGGGATCAAGTAGAGCAGCTTGCATCAAGGGAAGTAGCCTGAAAGTTCCTAAATCAAAAACTGCAAAACTCAGGTAGCTCAAAAATAATTTTTCCAGAAATCTCTTTTTATGTTACAAACTTGATCTTCATGCTTGTCTGATCATTCTGGTACCTTTAGTTTTTGAAATGGTTGCGTTTTAAGAATTTAATTTCTGTTTGAAGTTTACGAACCCTAGAATTTGTTTGCTTCGATTCAGTTGATTTAGGAACTTTAAATGTGTTTTGAGAGAGGGGTTTAGTTCGTGAGTTGATAAGGATCATCCCCATGTGTTTAGATTTCATTTTAGATACGGTTTGAGGGGTTTGGGAGATTTTCAGGTGAGCTTCTGGCCGGAGAAGACGACCGGAAGTCTTCTCCGGCCGTCTGAGTATTTAAACCCTAATCTCAGGTCATTAACTTCAGTTTGAATTGTGGCCGTGGATGAGCTTTGACTCGTTGACTTCCCTCCCATTCCAACGCTCCAGATCATTTCATTTGCCCTAATCCCTTTAATTAACTTTAATTAATTTGTAATTAAGTTAATTGGTTCAGATACAATCCTCACCCTTCATTTGCGCGCTGGTCAGCATTTTTAAACCCAGACTCAATCCTGGCCATCCAATCTGTTTACTTTTCATTTTATTTAATATTAATTCATTTTTCTTGCATTTAATTTGTACAATTTATTTAAAATAGTTAAAAAATCATAAAAATTATGAAACTTTTTCTTTAAGGTTTTATTAATTTTTATGACACAAAAATATTTTTATTTTATTTTTTATCATTAAAAAAGTATTTTTAAATATTTAAAAGATTATTTTTAATTGATTAATGAGAATTAATTAATTAAAAATACTTTTAGGTATTTAAAAATTACAAAAAAATTCATGAAATGTTCTAAGACATTTAGAAACATTGTCCAACCTTCAAACCAAATTTCTTTTTCAATCTTGATGCATTTTAGGAATTTTTCATTGAATTAAATCATATTTTATGCATTATTTTGATCATGTGTTTAAAAATTCATTTCTGCCTTTTGGTGAAGGTTGAGACATTGATTCTTTTTGCATTGTTTTCCATTTGACATGTAGTTTCAAGGGTAAAAAGGCCATGATTTGATCTTGCATTTTCTAATTGATTGGCATTTGTTTTGTTACAAACCCTAAAAAACCCTAATAACTTGCAAAATTCATAACTTGAGTTTGGTTGAGAGTTGAGAGCTCCCCTTTGGGCAGTGGTTCATTATAGGCCTAGGGTTTCTTTGGGTACTATTTTCCATTTTTTTATGTTAAGGTTTGCTTCTGTTTTTGGTTTATGTGTGATGTTTGATCCATGAACCCTAATTTGGGCTTTCATTTGCATCCCTCTTGCATTCTCTTGCATAACATGACTTGCCATTGCATTTTGTGCATTCTTATGATTCATTTGACATCTTAAGACATGTATAAAGCATCATTGATCATTGCATTACATATTTGCTATGTCATTTGTCTTGTATGATTCATAACTTTTCATGCTTGTTCATGCTCCTTAACTTGCATCATTTGCATTCATAATCTTGTATGAACATCTCAATGCCTTGTCTCATGTTTGCAGCACTTCATAACATCATAGTCATCATGTGCATGCTTCTGGTTTGGCCTTGCATCATATCATTTCATCTCATCTTGTATTGCATTGCATTTGTTTCTAACATTTCAGGTGGTAAGTAAACTTGAGAAGTGAATTTGCCTTCACTTCTCATAACTCTTCTTTTCATCTCTCTTGCATCCATTGCTGCATTTCTATTTGTGTTTGGGATTGAGCTTGCTCATTCTTCTTCCTCCCACTTTCTTTCTTCAAGTGACTTGACTTCTTGAATGAAGCAAGTCACTTTGCTTCTCTTGATCCTGTTCATCTGCTTCCTGGTGGCTCCTTTGAAGATTGTTCTTGGAAACCTCACAAACCTTAGGATCAACCAAGCATGATAATGAATTAGGGTTTTGATTAGTCTCCCCCATAGTTTTTACCTTTGTGTCTCTCCTTGAGTCATCTCCCCTCACCTCATAATCAGGGACTAAACCCTCAAGGCTTTAAGACTTTGTGATTAAGATCATGTCTGCATCCTTCTTTTAGGATGGAGTGTATAACTTTAATCCTAAGTCTTGGACCCTTAAGGTGTTGAACTCTCTTAATTAATCCATCTAATAATCATCAAGACATTACACTTGTAACTTGGGCCTTGCATTAGGGTTCTAATTCTTCCTTAATTGGTTAAGAAGGACTAACCCCAAAGTTAATGGACAAGTCCCCCTCAAGTTGTCTTACAAATCATAAAAAAACACTTCATCATCATATCATTAATAAAATCCACTTAATCAAAGGTTTGTTCTGTCATGGGTTTAATCCCTAATCATGGATTAAGCTGAGGATCCTTCCTCAGCTTAAACACCCTCATCTATTATCCTTCTTTTAGGATAGTGTAATGAGCCTGTTAAATCCCTGATTATGGCTTAACCTCATTACTTAACACTAAACAAAAATCACAAAAACATCTAATTAACCACAAGTAGGTTAATGATCTTAACCCTACATCAAAGGTGATTAAGTGTGAGAATCTGACTTCACACTTAAGGTAATTCTCATTACCCCTGATCAGAGGGATGATGTGATGAGTTTACCAAATCCATTGATTTAGGTTTAAGCTCATTATCTTATGACAAACTCCAAAAAGAAATAAAAGACTGAAAACACAAGAACAAACAATAATCGTCTCCTTCGGGATTCTTTTCTCATCATCTTCACTCACAACCGAGAACTTGCTTCTTCCGTCTAATGCAAGACAGTTTGCATCTGTGCCAGACAGATCACACACTTGAGCATAGACTGCAAGCAGTTCACCAGTCAATCCTTTCAGTCTCTTTGGGTCGAACTACGGTGTTCTGACTTCCTCATTGCACGAGAGGATACGTAGGCATAACTTAACAGTTATCGAACAAAAGTCTCTGTACATTCCCCCTCCTTCCAGCATTATTTTTTGAGCCTCATGATCTTGAGCATCTCATTCTTTGTTCTTACACTGACACTGTATATATTACATTTCACCTCTTTTACACTGACACTGTATGTATTACACTTCACCTCTTTTACACTGACACCTGTACATATTGCTTTCCAGCTCTTTACACACAGATTGCACTGACACTACCCCTTTAAAACACAAATCTTTTAAGCGTGGATCCCGTCGAGTACGGCGGACAATCTGGGTGCTAATACCTTCCCAGGTTGTAACCAACCCCCTTTCTCAGTTTCTCTGGTTCGCAACCGTCTTATCCATATCTTTCTAGGTCTATGCAGCATTACCTTTCTTCCGGGATAAAAATGCCTAGCTGGCGACTCTATTCATTCTCCAGTGAGTTCACGGTTGTGTGTTCTCACTGTTCCCTTCGCCGACCGTTCGCGTCTGTACCTTCATTTGATCCAGTTTCATTTGTCGGGAGCGACAGTAGGCTTCACCAAGTTTGGTGTGATAGGATTGTACACTTCTAAAACTATAGCAGAAATCTATTACGAGTCATAAGGGGACTGGAGTACTCTCGATCTGTGAGGGGAACCAGTATAAATTCTTGCGTCACTTTTCTTTCCGCATTTTACTACTTTCAACTTAGAACGTTAGGCAAGAAAATATCAACCACCGATAAAATTCCAGAAAAATTTCTACTAACCTAATTCACCCCCTCTTAAGCTATTTTTGTACTTACAATTGGAATCAGAGAAAGTTATAGGTAACTTGTTCCTAGTGATCCAGCATAGCTTCCGCAAACACAAATCCGGATTTCAAAGATGGTGGAAGTAGCAACAAGCCCCCAGTCTTCTCCGAAGAATATTTCGATTTCTGGAAAATCAAAATGAAAGCACATCTTGAAGCCCAAGGAGAAGGTATATGGGAAGCAATTGAAGACGGTCCGAATAATCCGATGAATGTTATCAATGGCGTTGGAACCGCGAAGTTGAAAAGCACTTATGATGAAGATGATAGGAAAAAGATTCTAAATGAGAAGAAGGCAATCAACATACTCCAAAACGCTCTTAGTATGGACGAGTTCTTCCGCGTATCCCAATGTAAATCGACAAAGGAGATTTGGGACACTTTGGTAGAAACACATGAAGGAACCGCCGAAGTGAAGAGATCGAGGCTAAACACACTAACTCAAGAGTATGAGATAATCTGAATGCAGCCTGATGAATCTATAGTAGCACTACAGAAGAGATTCGTCCATCTAAGAAATCACTTGATTGCTCTTGGAAAAACACTTACAAATGATGATCTCAACCTCAAAGTCCTAAGATCCTTGACAAGAGAATGACAACTGAAAGTGACCGCTATCTCGGAAAAGAAGAGTCTCTCAACGATGGCATCCACATCTCTATTTGGAAAACTTCAAGAACACGAATTGGAACTTGGAAGGCTTGAGAAATATGAAAGTCAAGAAAAAAAGTCCAAAGGAATTGCCTTGAAGGTTGATTCAAAAGACAATAAAGATGATGAGACGTCCGAAGATGAGAACCTTTTGCTTATTGTAAAGAAGCTTGGTAAGTTTTCTAATAATAAGAATAAAAATTCCTTTTATGCTAAAAAGAATAGACATTTCAGGAAAAAGGAAGGATCCACATCAATGCAAGACGTCACTTGTTATGAATGTCGAAAGCAAGGTCACATAAAGACGGATTGCCCGAAACTTGCAAAGAAAGGAGGATTCAAAGGTAAGAAGGAATTCAAGAACAAGAAGGCGTATATTGCTTGGGACGATAATGAGATAAGTTCCTCGTCAGAATCAGAAAGCGATGAATGTGAAAACATGGCTCTAATGGCTTCACATCACTCCGATGACGAAAAAGATGAGGTTAGTGGCAACTTTTCCGTTTATGATAATGATGCACAAGATGTTATAGATGAACTTTTAAAAGAATGTAAGACTTTGTATAAAAATATTTCATCCCAAAAGAAACGAATTTCATCTCTAGAAGAAAATAATATTGCTTTGGAAAAATATGTTGAAAGTGAAAAACAAAGGTTGATGGATGAAAAACGAAATGTTGTTTGCAAGAATTGTGAATCTTTATCTTTTCAAATTGTTTAACTTAAAAGAGTTCTTGAAAGATATGAAAAAGGTCAAATTGTCTTGGAAGAAATTCTTAGGCACCAAAGATATTCTAATGATAAAAATGGATTAGGATATTCTAAGTTTTCTAACCCAAGCACAAATGAGACCATTTTTGTTAAAGAAAGTGAAAAAATTGCTAAAGAGAAAGTAAAAAATTTAAAATTGTGCATCAAAGTCATAAAAAGAAAAGGGTTGTTAAGAGAAAGACTTATGTTCCTAGATATAGAAGTCATTTTCAACCTACTTGTTTTTATTATGGAATCAAAGGCCACACACCTAATGCTTGTTAAGTACGCAATATTGGTGTTGCAAAAGGACATTATGTGTGGGTTGAAAAGGGTACTAACTACCAAGGACCCAAAGCAATTTGGGTACCTAACAAAACTTGATTTTGTTTTGTAGGTATGCTTGAAGACAACTTCCAATCAATGGTATCTTAATAGCGGTTGTTCAAAGCATATGACGGGCGATATCAACAAATTTTCACATCTATCTTTAAAGGCCAAAGGATACGTTACATACAGTGATGACAATAAAGGAAAGATTCTTGGAGTAGGAACCGTTGGTGCACCTCCGTTTTCAATCATCGAATATGTCCTTACGTTTAAGGCCTAAAGCACAACCTACTTAGCATAAGTCAATTGTGTGACAAGGGGTTTCGAATCAACTTCACAAAGGACGAATGCCTAATCGAACATGAAGTCACACATGACATTTTGCTAAAAGGTAAAAGAATAAATAATATTATTATGATTTCATTTGATGACTCTTCCTTGAAGGTAAAATGCTTATTGGCGAACAACAACGAGGCTTGGCTATGGCATAAAAGATTCGCTCACATTTAGATGGAGCACTTGAACAAGTTAATAAAGCATGACCTAGTTGTTGGTCTTCCAAAGATTAAGTTCATCAAGGATAAGTTATGTGACGCTTTTCAAAAGGGGAAGCAAACCAAAACAACTTTCAAATCCAAGAAAGTGGTGTCCATATCAAGGCCACTACAATTGTTGCATATGGATCACTTTGGTCCATCAAGAACAAAAAGCTTTGGAGGTAATACTTATGCTTTAGTCATTGTTGATGATTTCTCTAGATATACTTGGACATTGTTTCTAGTGCAGAAAAGTGATGCTTTCAAAGCCTTCAAGAAGTATGCGAAAAAAATACAAAACGATAAGTCACTCACAATAGCCTCCATTAGAAGCGACCATGGTGGAGAATTCCAAAACACATATTTTGAAGATTTTTGCGAAGAGCATGGAATTTCTCACAACTTCTCCACACCAAGGACTCCTCAACAAAATGGAGTCGTAGAAAGGAAGAATAGTTCGTTGGTGGAGCTTGCAAGAATGATGCTTAGCGACTCGAATCTTCCAGAGTATTTTTGGGCGGATGCGGTAAGCACAACATGTTTTGTAAAAAAACCGTGTTAACATTCGGCTGATTCTCAAAAAAAATCCATATGAGTTGTTCAAATGAAGGAAACCCAATATATCATTCTTCCATATTTTCGGGTGTAAGTGTTTCATTCTCAACAATGACAAGGACAATCTCGGTAAGTTTGATGAGAAGTCCGACGAAGGTATTTTCCTTGGTTACTCCCTCTCTAGTAAATCTTTTAGAACTTTTAATAAAAGAACTCTTACTATTGAAGAATTTATTCATGTTTCGTTTGATGAAACTAACCCCTCGAAAGAGGATAATATATTTGTTGAGGATGATGATGATATAATAGATATGTCTCAACAACAAAAGGAAGTTCCAAATGATCAATCAATACCACAAGAAGATAACTCACAAATCATTGAAGAACATCATGATCTATCGAAAGAATGGAGGACTCATAGAGATCACCTGATCGATAAAGTTATTGGTGATATTAGCCAAGGCGTTGCAACACGACTAAATCTCAAGGATGCTTGTCTCAACATGGCTTTTGTATCTCAAATAGAACCAACCAAAGTCGATGAAGCCTTAGGCGATGATCAATGGATAGTAGCAATGCAAGAAGAACTCAACCAATTTGAAAGAAATCAAGTTTGGAGTCTCGTACAAAGACCGGACAATAATCACATCATAGGAACAAGATGGGTGTTCAAGAAAAAACTTGATGAGAATGGGATCATAGTTCGTAACAAAGCAAGATTGGCCGCACAAGGATACAACCAAGAGGGAGGAATCAATTTTGATAAGACGTTCACTCTGGTAGCAAGGTTAGAAGAAATTCGATTATTACTTGCTTATGCTTGTTCTATGAATTTTCAGTTGGTCCAGATGGATGTTAAAAGTGCTTTCCTGAATGGCTACATCAACGAATAAGTCTATGTCAAACAACCCTTGGAATTTGAATACTTCAAGAATCCCTCACATGTTTACAAGTTGAAGAAAGCACTTTATGTCTTAAAGCAAGCA
The DNA here is from genome assembly GCA_963966055.1 of Lathyrus aphaca. NCBI lineage: Eukaryota > Viridiplantae > Streptophyta > Magnoliopsida > Fabales > Fabaceae > Lathyrus > Lathyrus aphaca. Next base: position 141,648,245 of record OZ014525.1, read on the forward strand.
CCAAGAGGGTGGTATGACCGCCTCAACAACTTTCTTTGTGAAAAGGGATTTATAAAAGTAAAGGTTAACAAGACTTTTTTCATAAATAAGATCAAAGGTAACATCTTATTAGTTCAAGTCTATGTCGATGACATCATCTTTGGTTCAACGAACAAAGATCTTTGCGAAGATTTTTCACTTATGATGCAAGGAGAATTCGAGATGTCAATGATGGGAAAAATGAACTATTTTCTTGGACTACAAATCAAGCAAACAAAGGATGGCATCTTCGTCAACCAATCCAAGTATTGCAAGGAATTGTTGAAAATATTCGGTATGGATAGTTGCAAGGTGATGTCCACTCTAATGGGATCCATAATGTACGTTGATCAAGATGAATCTGGTACTTCAGTTGATATCACGAAATATCGAGGTATGATCGGTTCGTTACTATATTTGACGGCAAGTCGTCCTGACATTATGTTCAGTGTTTGTTTGTGTGCTCTCTTTCAAGCAAATCCGAAGGAGTCGCATCTCACCGCCGTGAAGAGGATCATGAAGTATCTCAAGGGAACGACGAATGTTGGCCTATGGTATCCTAAAGGTAGTGTTTATACTTTAATAGGTTATTCTGACACAGATTATGTAGGATGTAAAACAGACAGGAAAAGCACGAGTGGAACTTGTCATATCCTTGGAAGTGCATTAGTTTTGTGGTCTTGTAAGAAGAAAGCATGTGTTGCTCTTAGAACGACTGAAGAAGAATACATAGCAGTAGGCAGCTGTTGTGCACAAAACCTTTGGCTAAAGCAACAATTAAGCGACTACGAAATTAATCTTGGATGCATTCCTCTTCGGTGCGACAACACAAGTGCAATAAACATTACAAAGAATTCGGTCATGCACTCAAGATCCAAACACATCGACATTCAACATCATTTTCTCCGGGATCATGTCCTTAGAGGAGATGTTGAAGTCACCTTTGTAGATACACATAATCAACTTGCGGATATCTTCACGAAACCATTGGCTAACAAACCGTTCTTCAAGATTCGGCAAGAGCTTGGTATTCTCAATGAAGGTGACATCTAATCTTATCTAATATTTGCTTATTGTATGGTATAGTAACTTAAAACATGCCTTATTTCACTTCTTTGTTATAAAATGCTAGCACTCATATTTCTCCGTTTTTCGTTTATCTCACTTTCGTATGCCCGAAAATTATCGGCTTCAAAATATTTTTTGATCAAAAGTTGTGTATTGATAAGTGATAATACTTTGTGAAAAAATTTTGTCAAAATTTTTCCCCATTTCTCCAAAAACGTCTTGTTGGATTTTTTGAAAATTTTTAAATTTTAGCTCGTTAACCAGTTAACGCATATGGTTAACCGGTTAACGCTTCCCAGACAGCAATTCTGAGGTTACATTATAAGTACAAAACTTTTACAGTTTTTATATTATGTTTATGTTAATATGTGTGTTCTAGCTTTAATGCTTATATAATGTTTATGTTTTCATAATGCTTGATTGCTTGAATATTTCCATAATTATGCTTGTATGCGTTTTCCAAAAGCTTCTTCCTTTTTGCTAATGCCAAAGGGGGAGAAGACTTGTTTCTCTAATATTTCTCTATGCATAATTTCTGTTATGCTTCTCACATTTAGGGGGAGTTCTTGAACTTAGGGGGAGAATCAAATTAGAGAAACTTCACTTATGAGCAACTCTCAAAAAGTTGGTTGTCATCATCAAAAAGGGGAGATTGTAGAAGAATGCTTCAATCCAAAGAATTTTGATGAAGACAACATGTATTAATGCAAAAAGATAAGAGCTTCAAGTGAAATCAAAGCATCAAGTTGATCAAGCCGCTCATGCTAGCAACAAAATGTATCAAGCTTCATTATCGAGTCAACACATTTGCAAATATCTTGAATCACTCAAAAGGTATATCTAATTCACTTTTAAATTAGTATACAAGTGTTCAACAATCATATTTTGCATTGCCATATTTAACATAATCATTTTATAACATGTTGATATGAAAAATACAATTTATTTAAAATATTTTTCTATTTTTCAACAGTGTTAACCGGTTAACGGGCCAAATTTTTTAAATCCATGTTAACGTTTTAAGTGTGTTAACCGGTTAACCCATATGATTAACCGGTTAACACTGTTCGTTTTTGTGAAAAATGACCTTTTTTCATTGAAAATAATTTTGAATATTTATACCTTTTCACCACTTTTTATGAAGAGGATTATACCTCTTTGAATAGGTGTTTTGATAAATATAAATTCTGGAATTTTTAAATTAACAAACACCTCCAAGAATTTTCATAAAACTCATACTAATCACTTTCTCATATTAATCAAATTTCATAAAAAAGTGTTCATAATCTTTTGAGAAGAAACTTTTCATTTTCAAATACTCTTGTTTCATCTCATTCCATTTTTATTTGAACACTTGTATATTATTTCTTGAGTGAATTATTTATTCAAGGAGAAGATCAATCAAGAGAAGATTGATAGCACTACAAATTATCAAATCATTAAAGAGATTTATTTTGTTTACTTGAAATCCAGGATTGTTGGGTTCAAGTGTTTGTGTTGTTAAAAGGATTGTTCTTCAACACCATTGTTTATAGTTTTTAGATAGTAGGCTTCACCAAGTTTGGTGTGATAGGCTTGTACACTCTTAAAACTATAGAGGAAATCTCTTACGAGTCGTAAGGGGACTAGAGTACTCTCGATCTGTGAGGGGAACTAGTATAAATTCATGTGTCATTTTTATTTTCGTATTTTATTGCTTTCAACTTAGAACGTTAGACATGAAAATATCAACCACCGATAAAATTCCGGAAAAATTTCTAATAACCTAATTCAACCCCCCCCCCCCCCCCTCTTAGGCTATTTCTGTACTTGCAAATCCAACTGAAAGAGGAAAGGGATACCTTTGAGGCTCAGTTTTATGCTAGCAAAGAGAAAGTGTTGCAACAATTAAAAATAATTATTTAAATAAAATTTGGGCGTTACACTCCACCTTCATAACATCCTAACACTGCATGCTCCTAATGCCAAGGTGATGGGATTTGAGGCCGGAAGGCGGTACAAGTTACATAGAGTCACGGGACTTTATACCAAGGACTACTACCAGCTTACGAAAGAAATAGAAAGGTTGATATAAGAAGGGCACCTCAAGAAATATGTGAAAGGTGAAATTTGGGTGTTACACTCCACCTTCATAACATCCCAACACTGCATGCTCCTAATGCCAAGGTGATGGGATTTGAGGCCGGAAGGTGGTACAAGTTACATAGAGTCACGGGACTTCATACCGAGGACTACTACCAGCTTACGAAAGAAATAGAAAGGTTGATATAAGAAGGGCACCTCAAGAAATATGTGAAAGGTGAAGTATCCTTGTTTTTATCTCCAAATGACTTACATTATTTGCATTTCGAGAAAACTGAGCATTATGTCTTGGACTATTTGTACATGGACCTCTCACAAAATATGGAGGTGGTGGTGGTGGATCTACTTCTGCCATGATTGGCGTGAAAATGGGAGTAGTTGGTGGGTTACTTGTAGAAGTTCCTTCGCGTGCTCTTCTTTCCTACTCTAGTTGTCGTCTCCGCCTAGCCTTGCTATTAAGTCTAAGAGCGGTTATTTTAGTATTTGGATCGAAAAGAAGTTGGTTTGTGGGTACCCTTCCTTGCATGAACATATATCTGCAACACTAACCGAGAAAATTAAAAAGCACAAGAAATATGAATGAGATAAGAGATAACAATACAAAACTTAAAACAAAATAAATTATTACAATGCTTGCAATATCACTCAACAATCCCCGACAACAACACTATTTTGTTGATAGGTATAATAGGTGGGTAGTTTTTTATCGTCTCCACATGGATTGTAGTGATATTACTGTCGTTATATAGTTCAAAGAGTTTTAAGTGAGGGTTTCAAAAGAGTTTTGTTTGGTATCATATTTTTTCACAAGAAATACATATTTACAATGTTAAATACCTCTAATATTGACACAAAAGAGAGTTTAGCTAGCCATTATCATGGTAACTTGAGCGACAAGTAAGAAAGAAAGGTCTGTAAGCATCAAAGTCGAAAGATCAAATATTAATGCTCCAACGCTTTGATTTTTACCCCTTTTGGAATTTCTAAGATTCTTGACCTAAAATATTTTCTACAAATATGAAAAGTGAAAGTTGTCCCCAAAATATCTAGAAAAGTGCTTTATATACAAGTGCCCAGAAGTGCCTATAAGTGACACCGTGCTAAGCCCATGCAGATCTCGCTTATCGCGGTCAGGAAAAATATCAGGAAGAGTGATAAGCGCGGTATGATCGTGTTAAGCAGGGTTTGGATGAATTATCTATTGCCTTTTCTTTAAAAGGGCACTAAAAAGTGGGCTAAGTGTAGTATGGCATTGAAAAGCGGGCTAAGCATGCATGAGCTTCAAAACTTCTCCAAAAATGCTTATCTAAACTTGTTTCCATCTTTTAAAGGCCCCAATCATCCATTCAAGCAAGGAAACCATAAAATAATTCTTCACATTGATTACAAATAAAGTTATTTACATGCATAACTTAAAACAAACTTATTTACACTAAAACTATAAAACAAAAATATACATTATTTGGCCCTTAACAACTCTCCCCAAATTAGGATTTACTTTGTCCCTAAACAAAAGTTTTCCAAAGTACCAAGAACTCAAAGAAACACGCAAGAAATCGGAACCAACAATTTTAGAACAACAATAATTTCATTATTCAAAATTTAAAAGTACAAACAAGATAAACTTACCGCTACTCTAAAAAAATCATGAGGATGAAACAATTGCTAAATACAAAACACAAATAAAAAATTCTAAAACAATAAAACTCAAACATGAATCACACATAAGCATACATTCATCAAGGGATGAAAAATAATATGAGGGTTTTTCTCTCACCAAACAATCCTGCAAAAATCCATATCGAATTATGCATTCATCAAAAGGAGAGGTTACCAACTACCACCAAATGATAGCTACGATAAGGTAACCAATCAAAGGATATGAGGAATATTACCTACTACCAGCAAATGGTTGTATAACAAAGGTTATTAGCTCAAAAGGAGAGATTACCAAATACCACTAAGTGATATCTACAACAAGGTAATCAATCAAAGGATACGATGAATATTACCCACTACCAACAAAGGGTGGTATGACAAATCTAATGAGCTCGAAAGGAGAGATTACTAACTACTACCAAGTGACAGCTACGACAAGGTAACCAATGAAAGGATACGAGGAATATTACGTACTACTAACAAGAGGCAGTGCGACAAAAGTAATAAACTCGCGAGGGACCAAATTTCAATCCAAGAACGAACTGGAAAGAAAAGTTCAAATAAAACTCATCACAAGGAGGAAATATCTCAACTAGGGAAAATTCTATCTAGATAATAAGCTGGAAAGGAAAATGAATCAATATCTTCCACAAGGATCAAACTCAATGGGGAATTAGAAAGGATAAACTCTTTATGCTTAAGGTTGACACTCTATTGGAGAGAGGACACATACACTATGTGGAGAAAACCACACCAGAGAGTAGGGAAGACATCAAGAAAAATGAAAAAATGCATAACATGATGCTATTCATAAAGTATATGCATGAATATGCATATGAATATGCTAACAAAACAGACATAGAGATAAGAAAATGGTGGCAAAACACCATGACAACCATATACTCGGTTAATCTCGACAAGATAAAGATATTAAAGGAGATTCTGCTAGGGATTCAGCTAGAGAAATCTATTAGGGGATACACATAAGGGCCACAAAATACTATAAAAAATATACACAGTTTGTCCCTTAACATCAAACAATCCAAATAGGAACCTTAGGGCGAGGGAAGCACGACGACACGTCACACATTCAACATACATAGAGGTTTTTTCATAGGCAGGGAAACTAGCTCCGCCGGCAAAACATAGGCCCGACAAATTATATACGTAGAAAACTTCCTTGAGGTCAAGAGCATGGAAGCATCAGAAGTCGTGATTGTCATCCTGGATAAGGATGCGTCTAGCATCCACCCTCACAACGATGACCCCATATTCATCTAAGTCAAATGTGAAGAATGGAAGATTAAAAGGGTTTTGATGGATAAGAAAACACTACTGACATACTATATACGCTTTTGCGAGATCTCATCTTGACCCGGAAGACCTGAAGCCTTTCAAGGGATTACTATTGGGATTTTCAGGAGAACAAGTACGAATAAAAGGTACTTAAACCCGAGAATCACATTTGGAGAACAAAATCAAACCAAAGAAATAAACATTAAGTATCCAGTCTTTGGAACCCCATCTTTGTATAATATGATTATTGGGTGATCAACCTTTAATCGATTGGGAGCTGATTTATCAACTTTGTATTTATGCATGAAATCCACTCCTTAATGGATGGGTATGGGTTGTTCGGGGAGATTAGAAGGTCACCAGAAAGTGTTATATATAAAGCCTCATGTTAAAAAGGGTGTGTTTTCCAAGCGTGAAATTAAAGAAATCTAACTTTGGGATAACACCACCCAAAGAGGTGGTTGACATCAAGGAAACTTCTTATCCAACCTCGTAGGACAATAAAGTTTAAGATCATAAGGGAAATCCCTCTTTCTTCTATAGTCATTAGTGTAGTCATTTTTGTTTTGTTATTTGTTTAAGTTGACAATTTTCATAGGCGAGTATAACAACTTTGTTGAGTATAAGGGCAAGTTGTTTGACAAGGTGCACTTTTTTACATCTGCACTTTACATGGAGAGATGATTTTTAATGATGCATCTCACTTTTATTTATCTATATAAGTTGGTTATTATTTATCTTTGCAGGAAATTCAGTCTCATAAGAAAACCTCCATTGAGGTGATTAAATATCCTAGATCTTCAAAATGGGATCCTTGCCGCCCATTAAGACAATTAAATATGCAGGATTAAGGAATCCTTGTCATCCATAGAGACAATTACGTGTCTTGTATAAATTGATTGAATGTTTCCTCCATTTTGAGTTTCCACTTTGAGGTTGTGGAGGTTGAATGTAGTTTTGTTATGGAATTAAACGATTGGAAGTTCTCGGTTCTTGCCTTCATCCTTATTGATAACCTTGGTTATTACCTCTTGGGTTGGTAAACTTGGTTTCCTTGATAAGGGGGTTGTCTCGGTTGGTAGCCTTGGTTTTGATTTTGATTCCCCGTGTAATTATTCTCCTCTACAATCGGAGGACAATACCTAGTAGCATGGTCTCCTTTGCATAACTTACAACTCACAACTTGTTGATTTTTGTTGGGAATTTCATGCATCTCCTTTATTTTTTGTGGAAGCTTTGACATTTTTTGTTTCAACAACTCCACTTGTTGGGATAAAAACTTGTTTTGTGCAAGAATATCATCATCAGTACCCAATTCAATCATTCTCGACTTCCTTTGTGGTATACCTCGGTTATGTTGACCTTGATGGTCATTGAGTGCCATTCGATCAATTATTGTTATTGCTTCCTCCATACTTTTTGCCATTAAGGAACCACCCGAGGTAGCATCTAAGAGAGTTGTATGAACCAATTGGAGTCCATTCCAGAATATGTGAACTTGTGTGAACCTCTCCCAAGCTTCATTGAGAGATCATCAAACCCATGATATTTACACTTTCGCAACGTAGATTTAAACCTCTCCCAAGCTTCATTGAGAGATTCATTACAACCTTAAGAGAATACATAAATTGCCGTTTTTGCCTCCATGAATCTACTTTGAGTAAATAATCTTTCATTAAACTTTTCTTCCAATAAATTCCAATCTATCATAACAAGAGTTGATTGATAAAGATATCATTCCTTAGCTTTTCCTATCAAGGAGTGACAGAATAGTCTTTTAAGCAATTGTTCCTCTTTAGCCTTTGAGCGCCCGTTGCTCCCACAATCTCATAAGACTTTGTAAGATGAATGAAAGGATCCTCATGATCCATCCCGGTAAAAGAAATTACATATAAAAGTTGAAGTATCCCCATTTTTATCTCCGAATGCCTTACATTATTTGCATTTCGAGCAAACTGAGCATTATGTCTTAGACTATTTGTACATGGACCTCTCGCAAGAGATGGAGGTGGTGGTGGTGGTTGATCTACTTCTTCCATGATTGGCGTGAAAATGGGAGTAGTTGGTGGGTTACTTGTAGAAGTTCCTTCGCACACTCTTCTTTCCTTCTCTAGTTGTCGCCTCCGCCTAGTCTTGCTATTAAGTCTATGAGCAGTTTTTTAGTATCTGGATCAAAAAGAAGTTGGTATGTGGGTACACTTCCTTGCATGAACATTGTCATACCCTAATTTTTGACCCTAAGATTTTTCGCATCTCATCCGCATTTGCATACAAACAAGATCACGCACTGGTTCATTTATCCTTTTCAGTTGCAGGTCTATGCCTCAGAGGGGATCACCGTGATTTTATTTGTTTTATCTATTTATATTTATTAACCTCTAACCAAAATCCAAAAAAAATGTTGCAGTTTGCTTCTTCTCCTCTCTGTGTTGCAGGATTTAAAAGACAGGGCAGTGATTTCAATTCAGATGCGTTTGTTCAGTCACAATTCGATTCAGATGGACGTTTGACCTAAATTTGGTCAAACTATCAAATAAATTGTTTGAATTGCAAGTTATGTGTGCCAGTGGTCTATTCCTCAGACAATGCATTTTCAAAGTTCAAGTTGTGTTGTGTGTGAAAGTCATCAGTTATCAGACAGTGTTTTGTGCGAAGTTTGGTTTGAATCTTCAAGTTCACTAGTTCATCAGTGATTCATCTGAGGATTTATTTTCCTCAGCATGGATTCGAATTATCAGAGGCATTTTTCAGACGTTATTTGTGGCTTAAGTGACAAAGTTGTGATCTATTCAGTCGTTCAAGAATGAAGGTATTTTGTTTAATATAAAAATCCATATTTGGTTTTGGGCTAAATAATCAAGTTCATATCCATTATCCATTTCGATTATTTTTATTCATACCCATTTTCTTATTATCCATATCCATTCATATTTCGATTTTTTTTGTCATCCGATTTATCATGATTATTCTTTTCATTCTATCCACTTTTAATCATTTTTTTTTATATATTCAATTCATATTTCTATCCAAAATCATTTCTATTAATATCCATTTTTTTTCTTTACAAAAATCAAGTCCAATATTTTTAGCCCATTTTGGCCCACCCATTATGACATGTTGAAAAAAAAAATATTATGAAACAAGTTTCTAGCCACACATCAAGCCACTCAGTCCTTCATTTTTCCCAGCCAGCTGCATAATATTCTACACGCAACACTCCCGCCATACACCTCAAGCACACGTGACAAGCTATCAGTTACCACAAGCAAAAGAAAACTTCACGCCGCTAGCTACAACCATCAATCCGCAAGCCGCATGACACGCACACATTCAATTCAAGCCGTTTAGCCCAGTCAGTCACTCCACCTAGCAGCTCAAAGAGCAATGAGAAGCTGTTCAAAACGCAACAACACGCAAACAAAACGCAAGCCGCACGAAACGCATAGGAGAATCAAGCAAAACGCAACAAAAGGGCAGCAGCTATCACACGTTCAAGACACCATCAAAATGCAGAAATTTGAGATTGAACACACTTTCCTCATGACCTGCAAAACGTTGCGGATTTCAATCAAAACTCGGCAACCAAATTCACCTTCATCCTCTATAAATTGAACCCTTCACTCTCTCATTTGACAAGCTTCAAGAGCCTACAAAACCCCTGCCCAAATAAACTCATAGCTTCAATTTTTTTCGTTTCTCCCAACCTTCAAACAATCACCTTTTCATTCATCAATAATATTCAACCCTCACCTTCAATTTTCTTCATCTTCAACCCAATTTGAACCTTCATCAAAAGATTCACATTGCATAACCTTCAAAACATCTTACCATCTCACAAAATCGACACGAAAATAAGTGAAGGTGAAAGCGTGACTTCGAAGAGAGAGACCGAAATATCACCGATTAACGGTGGTGTTCAGTTGCAAATTTGCGGCAAGTTTCTTTGAGAAGAGGTACGGCGGCTACGTTTTGTGTTTCGTTTGTGAATAGTGACCGCCGTTGTCTATCGAAGGAGAAGAGGATTGTTTTGTTTCTTCTGTTTTTATTTTTATTTCAATTGATATTTTTTATAGAAAAGGAAATAATAGGATGATGTTTTGGGCCCTAGGTTTGGATCTATGCTGCGATCCACCCTCCCTCCTTTTTATTCTTTCAATTTTTTTTCTAACATTAAGTTTTTCTTTTCAATTTTTTATTTGTTCTTGGTTCAAAGTTTTTTTGTTATGGTTAAAAGAAATGTTTTCTATTGTTTTTTTTTGTAAGATCTTTAAAAAAAGAAAATCTTATAAAATATTTTAGTTTTTAATTCTCTTTAGGATTCTTTCTTTTAATATTTTTTTTATTCCGTTTAATTTGTTGTTTTGATCATAAACGTTAGGATCCATTTTTTTTATTCATCTTATTTCTTTTTGGTCGATGAGATCTCTGATTCGCGGTTATTGATTTTCAAAGATGTTTAATCTTCATTATTCCAAATCTATTGATGAATGATCATTTGGATCATTCTCCATACTTTGGGATCGTGATAGGTTGCCTTCAATAATACAATGTGAAATCTCGATTAAGATTAGACCGCTACCTTTTTCTTTTCGTGCGACATGTTTTCGGAGAATGGTTTATTATATCATTTCTCTAACATGTATTAGCACAAATATTTTCCACCTTAATTGGTGGTGGTCGGCCTCATTTGTAGGGTAATTACTCCGTAAATTACTCGGCGATTGCTTAACATAGACCTAAACTTGTCCCGAATTCGGAATAACATCCAATTGGATCCGGTTGCCTCTCGATTTTGGTTATCTTTTTGTGGTTGTGTTTGATTAAGTTCATCATACCATTTCTATGTAAATATTATTATACTATTAATATACTAACCATTTAAATTCAATCTCTCGCACCTTATCCTCTTTATTTCAATCTCTCGCTCCTTATCTCTTTTATTATGCTTTTATTATACTATATCATTCATCATATTGTTTATGTTTATATCGTTATGCTTGTGATTTTTCTTTTGTCCATTTGGACACAAAAACACTAATAACGGATTAAACATCTAAAAGACTTGTGACTTTAATTTCGGACTATGGTTACTATCCTTAGCATTGGACTTGGAGTTTGGACTTAGATTTTAGGATCTCTCCCTTTGCTCAAGATATTATGGATTGAAGACCTTGGCCTCGTTTGAGTTCACTTGTTTATGAAGATGGAAACCCCTTTGTTCTCGAAGAATGTTTACCATACGGTTTGATCGTTCTTCCTTTAACTTTTACATTCAAATCTTAGGATAGTCACTTCATCTCCTCCCACTTCTTAAATTTTCAAATCTTCTCCCTATTTTCAAATCTTCTTTGTTTTCAAACTTTAAACTTTTTCGCAATCAAACCTTGATTTAGGTCAAGCGGTGTTACCTTTTCATTTCATTTCTTAATAAATGCTAAACCATATAAGCATATCGAAACTTCATTTTTCAAAAGACTTTAAAAATTTTAAAACTCATTCAATTGTTTTTGTGCCCTCGTGCACTTTTCTTTTCATATGTTTAGATATGATTCATTCTTTCTAGCGGAATTATTCGCTAAAGAATGACGACTTATCTTTACATTTTAAAATCAATTCAACTCATTGTTTCTTTTCAAATTTTGTACCACGAACTACGAGGTTTTGATCTCGCATTGCACTTTGTGGGTACGTAGGCATGAGACAATCGTCTCTTCAAACACAAAAATATTAAAAAAACGTTTCTCTTCTCATCTCTTCAATCTTTTTCAAGCAAACCATTTTCAAACCAAAAAAGCAGTAAATATTTCAAAGGGCTCCCGTGGAGTACCACAGACATTTTGGGTGCATAAAACCTTCCCAATTTGTAACCTATCCCCTTACCCATTCTCTGTCTGATTCTTTTAGCTTTTTAGCTTTTAGATTCATTAGGTTTTATTCGCTCTTTTTCCCTTTTCCATTTGGAATAAAATAAAAGCGCGGTGGCGACTCTGTTTACCTTGAGTTAAGTTAGCTAATAACTTACACTCATGATTTTACCGCTACAAACATATATCAGCAACACTAACCAAGAAAATTTAAAAGCATAAGAAATATTACTGAGATAAGAGATTACAATACAAAACTTAAAACAGAATAAATTAATACAATGCTTACAATATCAATTAACATTCCCCGACAATGACGCCATTTTGTTGATAGGTATAATAGGTGGGTAGTTTTTTATTGTCTCCACATGGATTGTAGTGATATTATTGTCGTTATATAGTTCAAAGAGTTTTAAGTGAGGGTTTCAAAAGAGTTTTTTTTGGTATCATAAGTTTTCACAATAAATACATATTTACAAGGTTAAATACCTTTAATATTGTCACAAAAGAGAGTTTAGCTAGTAATCACCATGGTATCCTGAGCAACAAGTAAGAAATAAATCTTTAGTAGCACCAAAGTCGAAAGATCAAAGATTAATGCCCCAAAGCTTTGCTTTTTTTACCCCTTTTGGAATTTCCAAGATTCTTGACCTAAAATATCTTCTAAATATCTGAAAAATGAAAGTTGTCCCCAAAATATATATATAAATTTGCTTTATATACAAGTGCCAAGAAGTGCATATAAGTAACATCGTGCTAAGTCCATGCAGAACTCGCTTAGCGCGATCAGGAAACAAGGAGGAAAAATATCAAAAAGCACACAAAGCGCAGTATGACCGGGCTAAGTGCGGTTTGGCTCAATTAGCTACTACCTCTTCTATAAAAGGGCGCAAAAAAGTGGGCTAAGCACAGTCTGGTGCTGAAAAGCGGGCTAAGCATGCATGAGTTTCAAAACATCACCAAAAATGCTTCTCTAAATTTTCTTCCATCTTTTAAAGTTCCCAATCATCCATTTAAGCAAGGAAACCTACTAAAACTCACCAAATTGATCACAAATAAAGTTATTTACATGCATAAGTTAAAACGAACTTATTTACACTAAAACCGTGGTTTTCCTACAACTTTACTAGGAAACCAATAGAAAAGGCCACAAAATACTATAAAAAATATACACAATTTGGCATGTAACATCAAACAATCAAAAGAGGCACCTTAAGGCGAGGCCAGCATAACGACACATCACACATTCAACACTGCAATGGAAGGATTTTTCGAAGGCAGAGAAACTAGATCCGCCCACAAAAGATATGCCTGCTAAATTTTGAACGTAGAAAACTCCCCTAAAGTCAAGAGATTAGAAGCACTAGAAGTCGTGTTTGTCTTCCCAGAGAAGGATGCATGTGGCATCCATCCTCACAACGATGACCCCACGTTCATCCCGGTCAAATGTGAAGAATGAAAGATTAAAAGGGTTTTGGTGGATCAAGGAAGCTCTACTGATACTATATACGCCCCTGAGAGATTGCATCTTGAACCCAAAGACCCGAAGCCTTTCAAGGGATTACTATTGGGATTTTCAGGAGAATAGGTATGAGTAAAAGGGTACTTAAACCTGAGAATCACATTTGGAGAACAGAATCAAACCAAAGCAATAAACATTAAGCATCCAGTCATTGGAAACCCATCTTCGTAAAATATGATTATTAGTTAATCAATTATTAACCGACTAGGAGCTATTTTATCTAATTTATATTTATAAATGAAATACAATCCTCAATAGGCGAGTAGGGGTTGACTGTGGAGATCACCAAATCACCATAAAGTATTATATTGAAAACCTTAAGTTATAAAGGGCGCATTTTCCAAGCGTGAAATTAAAGAAAGTTAACTTTGGGATAACGCCGCCCAAAGAGGTGGGTGAGATCAAGGAAACTTCTTATCCAACCTCATGGGACGACAGAGTTTAAGATCATAAGAGAATTCCCTCTTTCTTCTGTAGTCATTGGTGTATTCATTTTTGTTTTGTTATTTTTTTAAGTTGACAATTTTTCATGGACCGATATTATAACTCTGTTGATTATAAGGACAAGTTGTTTGACGAGGTGCACTCTTTTCCATCTCTGCTTTCCATGGAGAGATGATTTTTAATGAGGCATCTCGCTTTTATTTATCTATATCAGTTGGTTATTTTATATCTTTGTAGGAAATCTAATCTCATAAGAAAACCTCCATTGAGGTGATTAAATATGCTATATCTCCAAGATAGGATCCTTGTCGTCCATTAAGGCGATTAATATGTTGGATTAATGAATCCTTGTCATCCATAAAGGCAATTACATGTCTTGGGTCCCTAAGATGGGACCCTTGCTACCTATTAAGGAGATTATATATGTTGGATCCTCGAGATGAGTTCCATGTTACCCATAGAGGCAATTACATATGTTGTACCCCTAAAGATGGGATCCTTGCTACACATAAAGGTGATTGAATGTGTTGGATCCCCAAAATGGGATCATTGCCTCCCATTGAGGTGGTTAAATATGTTGTTTCCCCAAGATGGGATCCTTGCCGCCCATAGGGGAAATTGCATCTACTAGATCCCCTATATGGGATCTTTACCGTCCATTAAGGCGATTAAAAGTGACAATTCCATGAGATGAGATCATTATTGTAACACCCCAAAGTCGATTTTAATTATATTGATGTGTTTTCTTGTGAATTTTGATGTTTATGAGGTTATTTTATGATTTGTGAAATTTGAGAGTAGCTTAGTATTTTAATAATAACTAGAACAATTAAGTATATGGGGTTTAGTTTATTATTTGAGATTAATTAAATAAAATAAAAGGAATTAGAGGATGAGGGCATTGTGGTCTTTTGGTTGAGGATAAGTGAGGATTTTATGGGGAAAGACTAAAGAGGTCTTAGGGGCAAGAGTGACAAAAGAGGGGAAAGTTGGAGAATATGATCATTTGGAATGATCGTGTTTTTGAGGAAAAGAGCTTTGGAGAAGAGGGAAAAAGCTAGGGCTCGAAGTTTGAAAATAATTGTGAAGAGTTTATCGAAGCTTACGGAAATTAAGGTATGGTGAGTATTTTCCTTTCGATAATATAATGTGGGAATGGAATTGGGGGTTTTATGGTGTAGTTTAGGGAATAGGGTTTTGATTGATGATTTTGATGATTACAATGATGTACATGATGTATTTATGATGAATGTTGATGTTAATGAGGTTTTCTGATGTAATGTTGTTGAATTGTGGGCTTTGGAGGGGTTTTGTCGCAGAAGGGAGAAGGTTGAAATCGCAGATTTGTTTTGCAGAATCGCGAAGCTCGCTTAGCGAGAAGAGTCAGTGAGTGGGGCGCTTAGCGAGCATGATGTTTCGCATAGAGAGCCCTGAAAAACTTGGAAAAATGTTTTAATTTTGAAAATTGTTTTAAGGTAGTATGTTCTAGGTTGCTATGACGTTGTAGAGTTGTCGCATGATGTGTCTTGGAGGCTATACGAGTAGAGTTAGTAACTAAGTGATGAACGATGAATTATTTGATTTTATTTGAGTTACGATGTATGATTTCATGATGTAGAGGTATGACGTAAGATGAGTGTGTTGTTTGATGTTCCATGAGTATGTATATGACGTTATATGTTAGTATGAGGAATAATTGAGTAATAATGAATGAGGATGCAATGTTATGATGTTTTGAGGATGATGTATGTATATTGCGTCTTGCATTCATGGCATTGATTTCTGAGGGGACTTAGGTCCAATGGT
The DNA here is from genome assembly GCA_963966055.1 of Lathyrus aphaca. Lineage (NCBI taxonomy): Eukaryota > Viridiplantae > Streptophyta > Magnoliopsida > Fabales > Fabaceae > Lathyrus > Lathyrus aphaca. The sequence continues at coordinate 141,664,004 of OZ014525.1, forward strand.
AGCTTCAATCTCATTGTGTGGATTGAAGTGATATGATGTTTATGATGTGCTCCCTTAGGGGAGGGTTAATGGCCCAATGTCCATCACATGAGGATGTTTCGGTACCACATGCATTAGTAAGAGGTTGTATTTCATTCTAAATGACATAGCATGAGTGCATTGGTGTTTTGTGTAATGATGAGACATATTTGATGATGTGTATTAAATGGGCATGATGAATATTTCTATGACACGATGATGATGATGATGATATGTATAGATGAGATGTAAATGAATTGTTATTGTTGATTTTGTTTTGAATTCTTATTTCTATATTATATTATGGAATGTGAATTTATTCACCCTACCTGCCTTCTAGTGATGGTTTATTATGTCATCTTGCAGATAATCAAGGTTAGCTCGGTGTGTGCTTAACTCAGAGATATTGAGTCGTCGAGTTAGTTAGAAGTGGAGTCCTGCTCTGTGTCCAATAACATCGGGATGGTTTTCGCTTGAGTGTTTAGGCTTTAATTGGATTAAGATGTTAAGTTTTATTTTAAGTAATTTGATTAATGATGTTTGAGATAATTCTTGAGTTTTGTTTTATAAAAGAAGATATTATGTCTTATTGGTTTTTCCGCTGCATATTTATTGAGAAAATAATTATGGTGTTGTTTATGACTTTATGAACCCGTGTTACGGGACATGACTCTATGTGATGTTTGACGTTTGAGTTTTTGAAGTAAAATGTGATGCCTTTTTAATGAATTGTACTCTGATATATGATTTAAAGTGCTTAATTTGTGATGGGGTAGAAGGGTGTTACAATTACCGCCCATATAAAAGATTACAAGTTTTGGATCCTCAAGATAGGATCATTGACGCACATTGAGACGATTACATACACTGGATCCCCGAGATGAGATCTTTGTTGTCCCTAGAGACGATTACATGTGTTGGATCCAAAATATGAAACTCTTTCCGCCCATAGAGGCGATTACATGTGTTTGTCCCCCAAGATGGGATCCTTTCATCCCATTAAGGCGATTAAATACGTTGGATCCCCAAGATGGGATCCTTGCCTCCCATTGAAGTGATTGACCATGTTGGATCCCCAAGATGGGATCCTCACCACCCATGGTGGCGATTACATGTGACGGATCCCCAAAACGGGGTCCTTAACGCCTATGGAAGCAATAAAAAATAATGGGTCCCTTGGAAATGAGATCCTTGTCACTCCTAGAGGTGACCATAGCAACAAAACATCTTAAAAATAAAGGCCAAGCAACAAAACTTGGTCATATTTTAGACATTATATCTTACTAAGTTTTAGACGACTATGTAGTGGAACATGCACAAGTTTATCATTATGCAAATTGAACTTCACAAGAAGTTTCTTGATGTAGTAATCTTGTGACACCCACAATATTACTTTGAAACAATATCTAATGATCTTCATTCTAAGAACCTTTGTCACAACACCCAAATCTTTCATAGAAAATATTTTTTAAAAATATTTCTTGACTTCATCGATCTTTGATAACATTGAAATTCACATTGTTTTTTGACTCGATTCACATGCATATTTTATTTGTTTCATGTTTATTTTATGTTTTTTATGGTGTTATGCTGGTATTATTGATATGTTGCAGGTATATCACACTTATCTCTCAAATTATGTTTGCAATTCATATCACACTTCAGTAGGCAAGATATCTTTAAGTAACAAATATTCTCTTCCCCATTTCTAATTTTGATTCTTTATCACATTTGTCTACATCACATCGTGTTTTCACAACTAGCATCACACATACGAATGAGTCAAAGAGTTATGAATAAGCATGTATGTCTGAGCATCAGATCAATGCTATGACATCTGAATTAGAAACATTGAACAAAAATAGAACTTGAGACATAGTTGATTTGTCACCTCATGTTAAATCTATTGGGAACAAGTGGATTTTCAAAGTTAAACACAAACTTGAGAGTACCATAGGGCGATGCATATTGCCTCTAATCTAATTTTCCACGAGCATACTAAACATCTCAAGATTGACTACCATTTTGTGCGTGAAAAGCTTCAACAAGGATTACTTTGTCTCCTTCCCATTTCCACTCATGAACAACTTGTAGATTTTTGACCAAATCTCTACCAATCTATCAACTTTCAACAAGTTTGTTTCCAAGCTTGGCGTGATCAACATTCTCTATACTTAACTTGAGAATGGTTATTAAGATTATCTAGTTTAAACATTTGTTAGTATAATTTCATTAAGCTAATTAGTTATTAAGCTAATTAATTATTAAGCTAATTAATTAGTTATTGGTTGATTAGTTTTATATAACAAACTTTCCCTCCAATTACTTTTTGAATTTTCAACATATATTTTTTTCACTTCCCTCCACTTTTGTAACACAAGGTTGAATAATCGACTCCTTCTCTCTCTTTAGTTCATTCAATCTTCATTCTTTTGCATTCAATTCAATGCAGAAAACTAACTCCATCTCAATACCAAGAGAGAAAAAAAATTTGACCAAAAAGAGACTAGAACACTTTTGACCAAAAAAACAAAAACGAGAACACTACTAGTAGTATTTTACAAGTAACAAAATTAACATGATATTAAACAATTTGATTCATTGCTATTCAGACCCATGCACTTGTCTCCAAAAGCGCCGCAACACAAATATATATCATCGAAATGTAAAACACTTTACACACTATTACACAAATTAAACAACAACATATTCTCATGCCTCTAACCTAAGATAATTTCCCCATTCTCAAGTCACACAAACACTACTATACACATTCCATTACATGCACAAACGAAAACAACAATACAAACCATCACTCACAAAAAAAAAAACATGAAATAAAAGATACATGATAATATCTATAACTCAAAAGAAAAAGGAAGAGCCTCCAAAATCAAAACCATCAATAGAACCTGCCACAACATTACTCTCTGCACCTCCAATATTTGTACCCAACATTTGATTATTATAACAATCACCACCAACATTCTGCTCCCATGATGATGAATAATAATACCCATGATCATTATCACCGCCGTTGAACGCCTGATCATAACACGCGGAGCTAGTAATATCCGGCGGCAAAGGAGGAAGTTCAATGCTGTTGCTGCTACTAGTACTACTACTACTAACAACAACATCTTCAAAAAACACTTGTTGGTTAAAATGGGAACTTTCATTTCCATTAGTATTATTATTAATACTAGCCTCCAATGTAGCAAGTGGAACTTGAGGAGGAAGGTTATATTTATTAAAATTAATACAATTAAAATAGTTATTATTATTACTTTCCTCACCATAACCGTAACCGTAATTACCGGAGGATGTTAGGAAAGAAACCGAGTCGAGAGACTGAACCGGGTTATGTTGAACCGGAAACATTTCCGGTTCATGTTGAAGAACAAACGAAAGTTCATGAAAAGCTTGTTCTTGTCGTTGTTGTTGGTCGGGGGAGAGGATTGGAGTAACAGAAGAACCAGGAGGTGTATCGGCGTAAACAAAATTGGTTCTAGCACGTGACCCACGCATGCCACGTGCGGCTCTGTCGTAAGCCAAAGCAGCTTCTTCAGCAGTGTCGAATGTTCCTAACCAGTGTCTTTCTTTCGTCGAAGGATCGCGAATCTCAGCGGCGTATCGTCCCCATGGTCTTCTTCGAACACCGAGGTATCTTCCTCCCCACGCCGTTTGTTGCTGCTGTTCTTGCGTCGTTGTAGTTGTTGTCGTGGTTTCGCTGGTTGTTCCTATTTGCTTCTTCTTTGCTTTGGCAGAACTCATTATAAATGCAAAGAAATGCAAGAGTTTTTTTTTTGTAACTGCTTTGTGTTGTTTCCTTTCTGTTTCGTTTTGCATGTGAATACATGGTTTAAATAAGAGAGACTCTGGTGGTTTGAATTCTCATTTTTACCCTTGGTTTTTTTGTTATTCCATATTTACCCTTGTGTTGACACGTGCTTTGTGTAACTTTATCCAAAGATATGTATAATGTGTATAATGTAAACTTTCTTATAATAATATGCTTTACTGGTCTCATAATAATTGAGTATCTAATCTATCAAAAAGGGAGAATTAATACACTGAGCAACAGAATCCATCACTGACTCTTGAAATATTTTATTACCCACAAGCTTATTTTTTTACTTATAATTATTGCATGAGAGATGAGTATCGTATGATGGGTGAAGGATATGTAGAATAAATAATTAATATGTCATCCATATTATAAGGTTACAACACATAACCTTATATTTTTATATATTTAAATTATGATAAAAATGATCTCCATACATATTTTATAACTAATTTAGATTAAATAGAACAGTTTAAATTTTTTCACTATTCAATTGAAATTTAATTTAATTTTTTATACAGAATATCTCAAAAGTTTAAACGACTGATAATATATTGTTATAGAAGAAGGAAATATAATAGTTATATAGTAATTAATTAGTGGGTGGCATAATTAGAAATGTGAATGGTCCATGATAAGCATGTTCTCTTAGATACCCCATTTCATAATTATTCCATAATCAATAATCAACTTAGTTCTGCTTGGTTTTGAATTAGTTAAACTTAAGTATTATGACCATATAATAATAATAATCATGAGGAATAATTATGGGGCATATAGTCCAAAGTTCCTGCATGTGACTTTTTTATCAAATCATGGGACTGTACATGAATGAGGAACTAATCACACACAATCTATTAAGTTATAGAATATCTATATATATACTAGTTTAATTAAATTTTATCTTCACATATTTTCTCTCATTAAATTTGATGATAATGATGATGATGAGAAAAGGTTCATATATGAATTTGCACATTCTAACCATCATTATAGGTGGGAGGAGCTCCATGCCTTTTTTATTATTAGGCTATAACCTAAGATCTTTTAGAATAAAGTACTCAGATTGATCATTAGTAATTATGTGGATGCTATGTCTAATCTGCACATTGCTCTTCATTGGCTGCATGCTTAAGATGTATAGTTTGTATTTTTTTTAATGCATTCTCCTTTTATTTTTAGGAATATGTTATCTTTTGCCCAAAGTGATGAAGATTACAATCAATGAAAAAAATTATTAAAATAATTTAATCTTGTTGAAATCTCATAGTCGAATTTGAATTCAGGATTTTTTTTTTAAATTATTTTATAAGATTTTTATTTTGTCATTTCATTCAAATATACCACAATTAATATGATTTAGTATTGTAATTGTAATTGTTTTATTTTAATATATTTTTCCTTTTAATTCTTTTTTTAAAATTGTGATGTAATCTAATGCAATTTTACAAAATTTGACTTGTAAACGAGTTATTTATAAATATATGTTCAGGTTATATATTAATCAATTTGGACTTAGTACATGAATATAAATGATAATTGATTTGATAACGTAAATTTGATAGTAAGTAATCCAACGTATCCTATAACCGAATTTGTAGGAAGTCTTAGTCATGATTCCATAAGAAATATGGAGTCAACGATTTTCCTCGTCAAAGAGGAGGGGTTACTACGTCTCATCCCAATAAATATCTCAACTCTAGGATTGATTAGGACAACTCATGTATACACATGAAATATCTCAAAGATATAAAACTTTTCATCTTACGTGAGCTATCTCTCTCTCTCTCTCTCACCTCATTGTAATCACCTCAAAATAGGGTTTCTTACGATTGTGAGATAGCCCTAAAACTACTAAAATAGTTTAAAGTCTTTGGCCACCCCTACCAGCATAGAGTGCCACACATTTAAAAATTGTACTTTTTGACAAATATAATGGCACTCATGCATGGTGGGACCTCGATAAAACTAATATGGGATACACCTTCATTTGTCACCACCGTTTTAACACTCACTAAAATCTCCACTCATAGACCTAATTGTTCCCAGACATGGTTTTAGGATAGCACAATCTATCACACATGAGGATACTTAAGGTAGTAATGATTCCAACTCCATAGCGGAGATATGCGTTGTTTTGGACGAAGTACATTGTCATGATCAAAATCTGGAGGACAATGTCCTATACATCCCGCAACACTAACAAGAAACTACATCCACATAAGCAATGGAAGTGTTGGACCCTTACACATTTTCAAATGAGATATGAGAATCACATGTTCCCGATGGTTTCAAGCATCCCTCCTTAGAGAATTTTGACAGACGTAGTGACCCTTATGATCATGTCACTTTATCCACACATAAATAGCCATCATATGATCTGTCGGTTCTCTGAAGTGCAAGCTCTTGTTTGGAACTTTTCTGAGATGCAACCTTATGATCGTATATGGGCCAACCCCGAGCTTCCTTCGCCAACTACCAGGAGCTCGTAAAGAAACTTGTGCACCAGTTTGCATCCACTCTATATAGAAAGATGTCCACCACTAGACTGTTTAACATTTAATAGGGTCCCTTATAGTCACTAAGGGAATACCTTGACTGTTTCAATAAAGCCACCATAAGATTCGTCCATCCAAACCAAAAAATGTTTATAGAAGCATTTCAAAATGGTTTCAAAGTAAGGCACTTTAATGAGTCCCTCGCCCAACGACCATCCTTTTTGCTAGCGAAGGTAATCACAAGGGTAAAGTGATATATAAAAAGAGAGGAGACTAACACCAAGAATATATGTGATGTGAAAGAGAGAATTCCTAATACCAAAGGCGCATAACACCTATGGAAGATAAATTATACCTTTCCTGTCAGGGATGCAACATTTAAGAGAAGTGGAAAGACTTTAGAGAGCTTCATGCCTTTGAACACTCTTCATGAGAAGATCTAGCCCGAAGTTATCCACTTACATGATATACCTACACCTCTCACTCTAAAAGCAGAGGTTATTGGACCTGAATCTAGCAGATGGTATAAGTTCTATAGGGTGAAAATACACCACACCGAAAATTGCTACCAACTCAAAAAAGGAGATAACATGTCTGATCCAGGAAGGCTGCATTAAGAAATGTGTTAAAGGCAGTTTTTCTCAAGGGTCATGCGGGACCGGCTCCATGGGAGTGACGACACTGGAAGCCATGGACTCGAAAGGGAAAGGAACTATCCAAAGAATACAACGACAATATGGTTCTCCACACACTCAACATTATTGTATAAGGATTTGTTGGGGACAGATAGACTAGCTCTGTCCGAAAAAGATACACCCTTAGTTATTGAATATAAATGATCTCCCCACAAAAATGAAGGAATTGGAGACCAAGACACTGGAGGTTGATATCGCTTTTTCAAAGAAAGATGTATTAGTTATCCACCCTCATAAAAACGACCCCATGGTCATCACCCTGAGCTACAATGACTGGGAAATCAGAAATGTTTTGGTAGACTAAAGGTGTTATGTAGATATCCTCTATTGGGATGCATTTGAGAGGCTCTACCTCAACCCATATGACCTAAAATCTTTCAAGGGATCCAATATCTTTGACCTCTTTAGACACTACAGAGGGGGTAACTGTAACACCCTATTTCTACCTGACTTTAATTATAAATCAGAGTTATAAAAATTTCCACCAAAAAATGGGATATCACATTTTTCAACTTAAATAATCAAATAACATAAACTTCATTAATAAGATACTTTGAAAACAACGAAGCGGATTCAACATCAAAATTTGCAACTCTTAAACAACTTTTAAAATATTCAACATTAAGTACTCCAACGTGGTTTTCAACATAAAACAACTAAAAACGAGTTCATAAACTCAATAAAATCCATAAAACAAAACATGTGTTTATCCCCCCGAAGTGCTACGTATCAGAGCGACAAACGCCGACTTGAGATGACTAGGTACTCGAATCTTGGTTACCTGCACGTTACCAACAGAGGGAAACATTCAAACTGAATGGGTGAGATATCTAATAATATAAATAGGAATATGATAATCAATATATAAGCAAGAATTCATACAATCACCCACTTCACACAACTAGCAACATCAATATACAACTTGCAACCAACAACCAATAACAACATAGATAAAATGTGACTCAACTTATATATGCATGTGGATCCATTTGGAGTACACTCCCAACTTGAAATCTTTTCAGATTATCGAGGCATCAACAACTTCTTTGCCAATCCAGGCCAACTTGAATCGAGCTTTCGTTCCAACTTGAAAATATGCAAATGTGTGCAAATATGAATGACATACAATGACAACATGAACTACAACTTAACAACTTGACAACTTAACAACTTAACAACATAATTCAACATTGGTCATAAGACCTGCAACTTAATAATCTTCCCCCAAGATAGGGACAACACATCTTATAACAACTTGAACGTGGAAAACGACAATTTACAGTTTAATCGATTAGATTACTAAATTAATTATTTTTAATCCTCAATTTCTACTACAATCAACTTATTTTATCTCCACTTAAAGTATAAGATCAGCTCAACTCGAAACGAATGCGAAAATAAGACGAATCGCCAACAACTGCATTTTTCTGCACTCACTCTGCCCATACGCGTAATTCCTTACTCCATACGCATAATGCATACTTTGTTACGCGTAAGGCCTGTGTATTGGGATGTGTTACGCGTAATTCCCTACCTTGTTATGCATAATGCCAGATCTGTTACGCAAAACACCAGAGAGCATACAACTTGTCTTCTGCTACGAATCACACAACTTCAAAATTCCATTCAAGCCTATTTGGGTTTCTACATCGATTTTACACTCAAAATACTTTGTATCTATTCATCTGCTAATTTATACAATTGATTTTTACGAACTCTAACTTCTTTCTCTACACGATTTTTTGCAATAACCAATCCAACAACACAGATACAGCAACAAATTCTACAACAGAACAGTTTTCAGAACAACAATACAACAAGAACACATACTTCTTCATGAGATATCAACACGAAAATCGACAACAACAATCCATAGCAAACACATCAACAAAATCATATAAATACCTAACCCATATACATATCATCTAGTCCTAGTTATGGAATTCGAACCCCACCCTTACCTTGGATTGAAGGCAACTCAAATTCACCGTAAAAATCTCCGCGAAAATCCTTAACCTAGTGTAAACACCCCAAATTTTCCCTCACCCATTCACACCATGGATTGTGAACATTTCATATGCATAAACTCAATCATACCATCTCATACCACAATTTTGATTCACTGCATAGATTCAAAGTCATCTGCATCTAGGGTTTGTGATCTGAGCAATCCAAGAGCTTCTTGAGCCACTCCAAAGGCCATCAATCACTTCAAAGGGGTCCATGTGTGTTCAAGTATCATATTATATCCTCTCAAAGTCAAGAATGTCAAAAAATCACAAGAACTGAGAATGGTATGGAAGCAGAGCCAGGCTTGACTGCATAGATGACCTAAAATTAGGGTTTTGGTTTCAGAGGCCATAACTCCAAATTTTTTGGTCATTCTTGTTTCTATTGGTCTCTATATGGTATAGGGAGTATGCATATCAATTTTCATGAAGAAAATCCATGGGGAAGTCATCTGATCAAGAGTTGACTTTTCAAGCAAGTCAGTGCAAAATCAGGGCATCTGAGGCCCCCAATGACCCAACCAAGGGGTGTTCTTCATCATTTTGATTGTATATGATCTTTATTTGATCATGGAAGATGTTGGAAGATCACAAAATTAAAGAATTTCAAGTCTTTTGCAAAGTTGACTTTTTGGGCAAGTTTGACTTTTAATGAAAATGTCATTTTAGGCAACTTTTTCAACCTTTACTTTTTGATTCAAAAAAGCTTCAAATGGAAAAACTTTGGTCATGAAAGTTGTAGAATAGATCTTTCCCTTTTCAAAAAGTACAAGAACATGACCTAATTCATTTTGGATCAAAAGTTATGGTTTGTCAAGGTTGGCAAAAATCACAAAATTTCAAAGTTTCTACCAAAGAGGTATTTTGCAAAATGACTTGATCAAGTGTTCTAAAGCTATCAAATGGACTTCTAAACCACACAACATGATCATGTGACATCTAAAGTTCAGAATGGACCAAATAATTACACATTTTTATGGTTTGTGGAACAAGATTTTTCATAAGAGGCAAAAGTGAATCAAGTTGCAAAACTCATCATAGCTCCTCATCCACTTGCTGGCTAGCTGGCTGATCAATCCTAGGCCCTTCCTCACATCATGCTGCGTAGGACATGCCTCTTGTACTCAGCTAGCAAGTAGCCCATGCCCTTCTTACACAACTTTGACATTTTTGCAAAAGCACCCATACCAATCAATAAAGCACAGGTCACTTCATCTGACCAATGGGAATTGTTTATGTGAATCAAATGCAAGCCAAACATAACAAGAAGCAAGCCTGAAACACTCCACAAGCCAGCATTCTCATTTTCACCCTCTTGAGCAAAAACTTTCGAAACTCATCACACAAGTCACAAACACACAAACCAACTTCACCAATCAACTAAACACACTCTCCTGATCACAAAGCACCCATCACCATTGTCTTAAACCCCCAGAATCAGAAACACGATTTCCTCACTCCACTGAACAGAACTTGTTCAAACTTCCAAACCAGCCATTTTAAACTCCAACCAAGCACTGCAAGCTTCTCAGGAGGTTCATTAGAGGCATTTTGGATCAAAGGGCCAGCCAGAAAGTGTCAGAAATCAAAGCTCCAGTTCAGGTGAGCTCAAGAACATTTTTTCCAGAAACATGTTTTTAAGTTCTTAAATGATTCTCTATGTTCCACTGATCATGCTGATATGTTTTGTTTCGAAAATGATTGAGTATTGAGTATGTATGTTGTTCCTGAAACTTTTTGACCTAAACCCCTTTTGATTCGATTCAGCTTGGATACGAAAAATAAATGCATTTTGTTTGTTGATTCGTGTTGTATGATGTCTGGGGATGGATTCTGGGCAAAAAGATTTTGTTTTAGATGCCTAGGGAGTGAGATTGAGATTCTCAGGGGAGAGTGTGGCCGGAGAAGATGACCGGAGGTCATTTCCGACCACCTGAAAGTGATTAGTGCATTAATGAGGATTAGGGCTAGGTTTGAATACTGAGCGTAGGATGGGTTGACTGGCATTGACTCCCGCGTGAATGAACGCACCAGATTTCACATTAAAACCCTAATCACAATTATTTAATTAATTAAGTGAGATTAATTCAGTTTGAATTTGGACCTTTGGATTGCGCGCGCAGTCAACCTTTTCTTTCCCAGATTCAATCCTGGCTCTCCATTGCGTTTACTTTTCATTTTCTTAAATTTTAATTCATTTATTTTGTATTTCTTTTCTACATTTATTTAAAAATAGCAAAAATTATTCAAAAATTCTGAAAATTTTTATACACACTTTTATTTAATTTCAGAAACCAAAAACATTTTTATTTTTAATTTTTGCATTAAAAAATATTTTTAAATATTTAAAAGTTTATTTTTAATTAATTAATGAGAATTAATTAATTAAAAATACTTTTAGGTATTTAAAAATCACCAAAAAATTCATGAAACATTTAAAATCATTTAGAAACATTGTCCAACCCTCAAACCAAATTTCTTTTTTGATCTTGATGCATTTTGATAATTTTCCATGGAATTAATTCATTTTCAAAGCATTATTTTGATCCCAACTTCAAAAAATCATTTCTGCCTAACCATTGAGGGTTGGACTTTGATTCTTTTTGCATTATGTTTAGCATATCATGTAGTTTGTGAGATTAAATTGGCATGAATTGATCTTGAATTTTCCATTTGTTTGACATTTTTCTTGTTAAGGTACCCTAAAACCCTAGAAATTTTAGGAAATTCATAACTTTTATTAGGTTAAGAGTTAGAATCCCTCCTTTGGGCAGTGAGTTAACATAGGGTTAGGGTTCCCTTGAGTGCATTTTCAATTTTTTATCTTGATGATTGCTTCTGATTTTGGTTTTTGTTTGATGCTTTGATCATAAACCCTAATTTGGGCTTCCTTTTGCATCCATCTTGCATTTGCATTCATACCTTGACTTGCCATAGCATTTTGTGCATTCATTTGATTCATTTGACATCTTAAGACATATTGAAAGCATGTTTGATCATTGCATCTTGAATTTGCCATGTTATATGCCATTTGCATTTCATAACATTTCATGCATGATCATGGTTCTTAACTTGCTTCATTTGCATCCATAAGTTTGTATGATCATCCCCATGCTTTGTTTCATGTTTGTAGCATCTCATAGCATCATTAACATCATGTATGTGCTTCTGGTTTTGATTTACATCATGCCATTTCATTTCATTTTGCATTGCACTGCATTTCTCTCACTAACTTTTCAGGTGGTAAGCAACTTTGAGAAGTGAATTTGCCTTCACTTCTCACAATTTCTTTTCATCTCCTTTATGCATCCTTGCTGCATTTTGTTTTGTGTTTGAGATTGAGCTTGCTCATTCTTCTTCTTCTTACTTTCTTTCCTCAAGTGACTTGACTTCTTGAATGAAGCAAGTTACTTTGCTTTCTCTTTGCTCCTTTCATCTGCTTCCTGGTGGTTCCTCTGAAGACTTCTTCGGTTAAACCTCACAAACCTTAGGAACAACCAAGCATGACAATGATTAGGGTTTTGATTAGTCTCCCCACTTAGTTTTACCTTTGTGTCTCTTTGAGTCTTCTCTTCTCACCTCATAATCAAGGACTAAACCCTAAAGGTTTTAAGGCTTTGTGATTAAGCTTATGCCTGCATCCTTCTATTAGGATGGAGTGTATAACTTTAATCCTAAGTGTTAAACCCTTAATGTGTTTAACTCCTTTAATCAATTCACATAATAATCATCAAGACATCACACTTGTAACTTGGGTCTTGCATTAGGGTTCTAATTCTTCCTTAACTAGTTAAGAAGGACTAACCCTAGTGTTAATGGACAAGTCCCCCTCAAGTTGTCTTACAAACCCTAAAAATCACTTCATCATCATATCATTAATTAAAATCCACTTAATCAAAGGCTTGTTTTGTCATGAGTTTAATCCCTAATCATGGATTAAGTTGAGGAGCATTCCTCAGCTTAAACATTCTCATTTATTATCCTTCTATTAGGATGGTGTAATGAGTCTGTTTAATCCTTGATTATGGCTTAATCTCATTACTCAACACTAAACAAAAACACCAAAAACATCTAAATAATCACAAGTAGGTTAATGATCTTAATCCTACATCATGGTGATTAAGTGTGAGAAGCTGACTTCACACCTAAGGTATTCTCATTACCCCTAATCAGAGGGAAGATGTGATGAGTTTACTAAATCCATTGGTTTAGGCTTAAGCTCATTAATCTATGACAAACTTTCAAAAGCAATAAAAGACTGAAAACTCAAAAACAAACAATAATCGTCTCCTCCGGGATTCTTTTCTCATCACCTTCACTCATAAACGAGAACTTGCTTCTTCCGTCTAATGCAAGACAGTTTGCACCTGAGCCAGACAGGTCATACACTTGAGCATAGACAAGTAAGCAGTTCACAGGTCAATTTACCTTTCAGTCTCTTTGGGTCGAACTACGGTGTTCTGACTTCCTCATTGCACGAGAGGATACGTAGGCATAACTTAACAGTTATCGAACAAAAGTCTCTGTATATTCCCCCTCCTTCCAGCTTTATTCTTTAAGCCTCATGATCTTGAGCACTTCATTCCTGATTTCACACTGACACTTCATTCATACACTGCACTTCTCTTACACTGACATCTGTATATTCTTTTCCAGCTCTTTTATACACAAATTGCACTGACACTACCCCTTTTAAACACAAATCTTTTAAGCGTGGATCCCGTCGAGTACGACGGACAATCTGGGTGCTAATACCTTCCCAGGTTGTAACCAACCCCCTTTCTCAGTCTCTCTGGTTCGCAACCGTCTTATCCATGTTCTTTCTAGGTCTATGCAGTATTACCTTTCCTCCGGGATAAAAATGCCTAGCTGGCGACTCTATTCATTCCCTGTGAGTTCACTCCTGTGTGTTCTCGCATCCTCTTTCGCCGACCGTTCGCGTCTGTACCTTTATCTGGGGCCATTTCCCATTTATCGGGAGCGACAACTTGGCGACTCTGCTGGGGAAGACCTTATACTGTAACCAGGGCTTCTGGTTCTTTTTGTGGGTTCCTCCTAGCGCTTGATCGATTTGTGTTTACTGGGGTGTTATGTGCTATTTGTGCTTGTATTTGTATTTATTTTTGCTTTATGTACAGTTGTTTTATTGCTTTCTTTATAGCTTTACATATATCATACTGTCATACTGTGCTGGCTGGATCTGTTTTGTTGTTCAGGTGGGTGGGTGTTCTACTGAGAGTTGAGGTCCTATACCTGGGACCTGAGTGACACCTAGGCTAGAGTGGTTCATGTTCTTTCCCATTCCATTTCGGTCTGGTGCGGGAATATGAAACACGGTTCAGATATGGGTTTCTTCTTGAGAACTCTGTGCTACAGATTTCCTGTAGTGCTAGGGCTATCTGGGAAGCCTGCTAAGTCTGGATGACCTTTAGTATTGACCTTCAGAAACTGAGGTGAATTAGAGGAGGATATTTTATGGTTATTGTTGTAACCCGGTGAACTGACTTTAAACAATGTTGCGGATAGCAAGAGTCGCCACCGACTTTTATTTTATCCATAAGGAAAGGTTATAAAAGAACAGGAAAGACCTTAGAGAATATTTTTGGGTCCGGGGGGTAGGTTATGAAAAGGGAAGGCGTTAGCACCCTTTTCATCCATGGTTATCCATGGGCTCTTAGATACTTAAGCTCACTTTTGAATTGTTTTGAAAGTGTAGTGTGTGAATAGCAAAAATTTCAGAATAGTTTAATAATAATCCGTGTATGGATGTGTAAGAAACTTGTTTGAAAGTTTTGTTGAAAATTTGTTTAAGTGTGAAAAAAAAATTTTGAAATGAGCTTAAGTACTTAGGAGTAATCTACCCTAATGTTTAAGGGTCTTTCTTATTCTTTATCCTTTCCTTAGTAAGACTATCCCTACTATAATGGAGTAGGTAGTCCTTACTTTGGATGTTAAGGGACATGTATGGGACAATTAGATTTTGAAGGCAATGGTGGGGTGTAATAAGCACATATAAGGGACCATCATCATTTTTCGAAAGGGACTCGATCCGTAAAGGCAACCATAAAGGGACTTTGATGATTTTATTTCGAGGGACTTGCTTTATACACCCCACTTAACCATTATTCGTAGGCAACGAGAGGGATATCCTTAGAAAGTGAGACGGCGATTAAAATCGACTTACGTGTGTGAAGTGTTTAATTTAATTATCTTTATTTAAAAATGATCTAAATTTATTACATACATGTTGTTACACTCCCTAATTACTAACCATAATAATAATTAAATAATTAAAATTACAACCGGGAAACAATTACAAAATTTGTAGTAATAATAAATAAAATAGCAAATTAAATAATAAATTAATAAATAATAATAAAGGGGTTAGTAAATAACAATAAATAAAATTAGCAAAAATAATAATATTAAACATAATTAAATTATAAAGGGGTTAGTGGTAATAATAAATAATATAAAATTAATAAAGCAAAATAATATGGTTAGTAAAATAATAATGAGAATAATTAGAATAAGGTTAGAAACATAAAAATAAATATTAACATGGTTAATAACAAAAATTAATTAAAAGGTTAATAAAATTATACTAAGCAAAAATTAATAACAATATAGTTAATAGTAATAATATGAACCAAAAATAAAAAAAAAAGAAATTAACATGCATACTTTTTTAATTCATATACTAATTATTAGATTATTCTTAAATGTATTATAATTACAAAATTATTATAAACATATATTCATATTTATATACATATTATAAGAAAAAGATGGATTTTAAATATCATATTAAAATTTTAATTCTATTAGTTATTATATTTACAAATTATTTTTAATCATATACAAAATATATAAATTAAACTATTTCTAAACATTAAAAGAAAATTAACTTAAATTACAAATACAAAATTGACAAATTATAATTATATTAGGAATTAATAATAAAAAAAAACAGAATTAAATGTTATTTAGAAAAATATTTTAAGATTGGAAAATTAGGTTTTTATATTTTTTAGGGTTTAAGAATTAGGGTTTATATATATATACAAAAATTCATTTTTAATAACCACATAACATTATTTTAATTAATATAAACTATACAAATGAAATTAAAATTAAAGGAAATCAAAAGTTTTTTATAGAAAAATTGTTTTAAGTGTAATTTAGACCATATAATATACACACATGTTTTATAATAATAATGTATTAATTATTTAAATTATTAGAATTAAATTAGTAAACAAAAAGAAATAAAAGAGAGAAAAAGAACCTGGTGGGATTCGATCCCAGGTTTCCACCCTTGCTAGCAACAACAAGACCACTGGACCATCCAGACGCAAGTGAAAGAAGAAGGAATCCAATTTGTTTTGTGCTTTGATCTTGCAAATTCTGGAAAAAATAAAAGAACAAAAGGCCTGGGGTGGTTTCGTACCCAGGACCTTAAGGATAAACGCGCGCATGCTTAACCACCTGGCTGGGAGAGCCTTCCTGGTGGCTTGTTGACAAATAATAATAATATATCAAGTCTTCTATTATCCTGGAAAAAGAAAAAAAATAAACAAAAACAATGCATTGGCCAGGAATCGAACCATGGCCTTTACAACAAACGCACGCCTAGATTACCACCAGACCAACTGTACGTTGGTGATATAGAATTGGAACAAACTCAAAAAATATAATATCCAAATTTGAATTTTTAAACGCGCGGCAAACTTCTTCTTCTTCCTCTGGACTTACGAAATTTCCTGCGAAAATATTTACAAATTCACCTGCGAATTTTCCTGGGTGTTCTTCACACTTCAAAACCTACGAAAACGAAACATTGACAAAACAGTACAGATTCATGAAATTAATTAATGTTTTATGATCCATACAATCCACACAACATCTCTATGTTCTCCAAATTCATTTATATTTGATGGATTGACAAACCCTAATTTGGCCGAAAAACCCTAGGAATGGTGAAATCCATATTAGGTGATGGTTCTTCACGAAACCTGTCCAGAAACAATCAATAACTCCATACAAACACAAAACAATGATCAAAAATGATTAAAATCCAGCCAATATGCAAAATCGAAAATCAAAATATGATGAACATTTATGAATTCGGGTTGTGCCATATATGGTGTTTCAGATGCAAATGACCATTGGGAATGATTCAATGATGTCTCAGAAACGTGTCTCAACCTTCAAATTGGTTCAAAAAGGCTTGAATCTCCAAATCCGAATTTCAACTTTTGAAGAATTTTTGTGCTCTTGAACTTACCTCTAGGCTGCTGCAAATTCGTGAATGAATGATAGGTTTATGATCAGCATATATAGGTGAGTCAATTAGGTTAAAAAAATTGATTGATTATGTGGAAGTTTTGATATTTTGAGATTGAGAAAGATCATGCCATGAAAGTCCAATATTTTTATACCAAAGCTTTCTATTTTGAGCCAATTCATATAATTCTTGTATCAATTTGCTCTATATTGACTTTATGACTTTCTAGAATCAACAAACCAATTAAATCTTCAACTTTAATATTTTATTTAAATTTAAAATGATTTTAAGAATAAAAAATCATAATAAATTAATTAAATAAAATAAAAAATATGAAAATATCATGGAAATTTCGTGCATGTTATTATTGTATGGGTTGGGTCACAATTTGGCCAGCCCATTTGGAGAAAATTGCTTTTAAGCCCCCTTTTTCAATATAAATCATCACAAAATTGTCCAACTTTGCAAGGACATATTTCCCTCAATTTTAAAGGTATGAGGGTATTCTTGGACTTTTTGGAAAGCTTGAAGAGCCCTTTAAACAACCCCATTGGTTTCAGGTCCATATCATTTACCAATCTCAAGTTATGCCCTTTTGAAGTTGTTGACTTTTTGTTGACCTTTGAAATGACCTATAATGTCTTAGATCATATCTTTCAAATGAAGCATTTTTGAGCTTAACTTCCAACATCAAAGTTGTAGAGAATTCAATTTCCTTCAAAATGAGCTTTGGATGGAGACTTGGTGATGAAGTATGTGAAAGTTATGCCTGGTCAAAGTTCAGTTGACTTTTACTGAGGAAACCCTAATTTAGAAACTCCTGATTATTGATGATCTGGAATCTCCTTGATGAATCATGATCAACCCTTGATCAAATGATGAATTTTACTTCATATACTTGATGTTGGCAAAAAATCATGAAGTTTGACTTTGGTTTGACCACAGTTGACCTTAGTTTGACTTTTTAACTGCATTGACTGATTTTGACTTATCTGATCATCTGACTGAGCAAACTTTTGGGAAAAGTCTTGAAACTTGACATGGGGGTTCTTATACACATATAAGATGTTATGAAACTCACTTGAGGTATTGGAAGTCCATTTAGCCTGATTAAAGTCAAAACCCTAGTTTTGGATGCACTGCTTAGGAGGTGCATTGTCTGAGGGAATTGTCAACTCCTTTGACCAATTGTGAACTTTGTGAACCTTGTGAACCTTCATAAAGTGTCTTGTGATACTCATGAGAGGTATTGTGAAGCCTGTGAACTTTGTGAACCTCATGAAGTGGCTTTGTAGACCTCATGACCCTCAGGAAAGCTTTGTAATCATTGTAGAACTTGTGAACCTTGTGAACCTTCAAGAAGTGACTTGTGGACTTCATGAACTTCATGAAAGGTCTTGTAAATGTTGAGAAGCTTGTGAACCTTGTGAACCTTCAATAAGTGACTTGTAGACTTTATGAACTTCATGAAAGGTATGGAAAGCATTGAAGGACTTGTGAACCTTGTGAATCTTCATAAAGTAGCTTGTGGACTTTATGAACTTCATGAAAGGTTATGCAAGTGTTGGAGAACTTGTGAACCTTGTGAACCTTCTTAGGACACAAAGTCTTGTATTGTGAGGGCAAATTTTGGGGTGCAACAGCTGCCCCTGTTCAATTTTCTGAAACCTGAGGGGTTAGATTGGTATATTTGCCAGTCGTAACCTGGAAGGTTGAAGGGGATTGAACACAAAAGCCCAAAAATTTGCACTCACCAGTGCATAGAGTGATATTGATGGTTGGTTGAACATGATTGAGTGGGCTTAAAGATGCCACTAGGGGAAAGTTCTTTAGCAGTATAATGAGAACTGTCAGGAGTCTGGAGTAATATTGATGTAGCAGTATGTCTTCATGAGGATAGAGCAATGGATAGCTCTAAAGCAGTCTTGAAGAAGTAATATGCCTTCAGGAGGATAAAGCAATGGATAGCTCTAAAGCAGTCTTGAAGATATGATTTCAGGAGGATAGAGCAATGGATAGCTCTAAAGCAGTCTTGAAATAATAATGTAATTGTCTTCAGGAGGATAGAGCAATGGATAGCTCTAAAGCAGTCTTGAAGATATGATTTCAGGAGGATAGAGCAATGGATAGCTCTAAAGCAGTCTTGAAATAATAATGTAATTGTCTTCAGGAGGATAGAGCAATGGATAGCTCTAAAGCAGTCTTGAAGATATGATTTCAGGAGGATAGAGCAATGGATAGCTCTAAAGCAGTCTTGAAATAATAATGTAATTGTCTTCAGGAGGATAGAGCAATGGATAGCTCTAAAGCAGTCTTGAAGATATGATTTCAGGAGGATAGAGCCATCAATAATGATAACTCCAAAGCAGTCTTGAAACGTGATATGTCTTCAGGAGGATAGAGCAATCAATAATGATAACTCCAAAGCAGTCTTGAAGTAATAGAGCCATCAATAATGATAACTCCAAAGCAGTCTTGAAATAATGGCTTCAGGAGGATAGAGCCATCAATAATGATAACTCTAAAGCAGTCTTGAAGTAATGGCTTCAGGAGGATAGAGCAATCAATAATGATAACTCTAAAGCAGTCTTGAAGTAATGGCTTCAGGAGGATAGAGCAATCAATAATAATAACTCTAAAGCAGTCTTGAAGTAATGGCTTCAGGAGGATAGAGCAATCAATAATGATAACTCTAAAGCAGTCTTGAAGTAATGGCTTCAGGAGGATAGAGCAATCAATAATGATAACTCTAAAGCAGTCTTGAAGTAATGGCTTCAGGAGGATAGAGCAATCAATAATGATAACTCTAAAGCAGTCTTGAAGTAATGGCTTCAGGAGGATAGAGCAATCAATAATGATAACTCTAAAGCAGTCTTGAAGTAATGGCTTCAGGAGGATAGAGCAATCAATAATGATAACTCCAAAGCAGTCTTGAAATAATGGCTTCAGGAGGATAGAGCCATCAATAATGATAACTCTAAAGCAGTCTTGAAGTAATGGCTTCAGGAGGATAGAGCACTCAATAATGATAACTCTAAAGCAGTCTTGAAGTAATGGCTTCAGGAGGATAGAGCAATCAATAATGATAACTCTAAAGCAGTCTTGAAGTAATGGCTTCAGGAGGATAGAGCAATCAATAATGATAACTCTAAAGCAGTCTTGAAGTAATGGCTTCAGGAGGATAGAGCAATCAATAATGATAACTCTAAAGCAGTCTTGAAGTAATGGCTTCAGGAGGATAGAGCAATCAATAATGATAACTCTAAAGCAGTCTTGAAGTAATGGCTTCAGGAGGATAGAGCAATCAATAATGATAACTCTAAAGCAGTCTTGAAGTAATGGCTTCAGGAGGATAGAGCAATCAATAATGATAACTCTAAAGCAGTCTTGAAACGTGATATGTCTTCAGGAGGATAGAGCAATCAATAATGATAACTCCAAAGCAGTCTTGAAGTAATGATTTCAGGAGGATAGAGCCATCAATAATGATAACTCCAAAGCAGTCTTGAAATAATGGCTTCAGGAGGATAGAGCCATCAATAATGATAACTCTAAAGCAGTCTTGAAGTAATGGCTTCAGGAGGATAGAGCACTCAATAATGATAACTCTAAAGCAGTCTTGAAGTAATGGCTTTAGGAGGATAGAGCAATCAATAATGATAACTCTAAAGCAGTCTTGAAGTAATGGCTTCAGGAGGATAGAGCAATCAATAATGATAACTCCAAAGCAGTCTTGAAGTAATGATTTCAGGAGGATAGAGCCATCAATAATGATAACTCCAAAGCAGTCTTGAAACGTGATATGTCTTCAGGAGGATAGAGCAATCAATAATGATAACTCCAAAGCAGTCTTGAAGTAATGAGAAGCTTATCAGGAGGATAAAGCAACCCTGAGGTTACAATAAAGCAGTCCCAAAGTAATAAATAGCTTATCAGGAGGATAAAGTAACCCTGAGGTTACGGTAAAGCAGTCCCAAAGCTCATAAGCTTGTTTGTTGGATAATTAACCTGAGAACAAAGTAACATTTTGTATAAATAGTATTAGTTCATGTATTATGTATGTATGTATAACATGATGCACCTAAGTAATGTATTATGTATATGGATATGTATGTTATGGTATGATGTAAATGATGTATGTATGATATGATATTGCCGGAAGCGTCTGGATATCTTCATATAATAACTGCTGGCCAGGGAAAATAAATCCCGATTCGTTGCTGAGGAATATATAACTCTCCGTCTGCTGGGGATAACAGGGTATAGATAACCTCCCGTATGCTGGGGATAACAAGATATAGATAACCTCCCGTATGCTGGGGATAGCAAAGGTATATATAACCTTCGTCTTCGTTTGATAATAGGACAAGTATAACATCCTGTCTTCGTTCGTCGTACCCTTATTGGAAAGTAATTTCCCGAATATCCGTATGAGGATAAAAGAGATGGATATAAATTCCAGGGGAGATGAGACCTTACGAAGATGGATTTGCCCTACTGAGGGTTTGTAACTGTCTTGTAAAGATAAACCGGCGAAACTTCATTGAAATCCTTCCCTCGTTCGTCCTTGGTAAATACTATTACTGCATTTTCATGCATTTCTGGTAAACATTAATCATATTAAAAGCATACATGCATTCAAACACATCCAATGGACGTTTCGCTTATGTAAATAGGGTAAAAGTGAATCTGGATTTAGAGGGAAAAGTAAAGCTGAACTTTGAACACAAAATTATTTCAACTTCGAGAGTGTATAACCAATTGGATTTGGAACTCCTGAAATTTTTTGACTTTCCTGAGTACTTTCCCATAAATCCTCATGGCTGGATCTGAAGACATGATACTGACACCATCTGATACTACCGGCGTAGACAATTAATTTCCATCATGGTTTCAGCTGAGAATCAAAGTAATACAATGAGAGGAATGTGTCTTCAAACTGTAATGGACCATATACGCTCCAGGTATTAGATTTGAAGAGAAAGCATTGCCCCTTGGTTGAGGATGAATTGTCCCATAATGGAAGTATCTGCAGTGAGCTACCTCAAGAGAAACAAACAGAATGCCCCATAAGCATTGTAAACTCTGTAATGTCACCTTTGGTAATTCAGCTGTACGAGGAAAAATGCCCCTAGCTTTTAAGCACAGCTGAGTCTGGACTTAATTGCCCCAACTGAATTGAACAGTAACTTGGTATGCCTCTTGACTGGGAAACAGTGACTATGCCCTTGGCATTTCAGATAGATGAGGAGATCTGCCTCTGGCTGCTTAAACATAGTTGAATCTTGTCCTGATTGCCCCAAATGAGTTAGGAAGTATCATGTCCTGCCCCCTTGATTTGGGAGGTCATGACTATGCCCCTTTGTATACATGGACTTTGATCCAGGAAGCAACTTTGTTTATCGGAAGGACTTTGGTTCATTGAACATTCATCCTGTAAGCTTCTCCATTTGTCAAACACTTAGGTATATGCAAACAAATATATTAAAAAAACGCAATGCTTATGTCTGTCTTGAAGTTTTGAAACAAGTTATTTTAGAAAAACTTTTTTTTTTTTTTTTTTTTTTTTGGGAAAACTGTGATATTAACTCAAATTTTATGACAAGCCCTAAAGGAGTCAGGATACCTTTTTGCAGCAGTACGCTTTTGAACTAACCATGCTTCAGTTAGGACTTTTAAAGGGTTGTAACGTGGCCTGGTTCATGGTTTAAGAAACAAAGGATAAAGGCTCAAATTTTATTTGTACCCAACCCAATCTCCATGATGTTCTTCAGTCCTATGCTCAGTTAACTCATGCATTGAAGTTCCATAGCAGTTTGGAGTTGTAACACCGATATTTGTGATGGTTCAGAAACCCAAAATTTATTTGAACATTCAGCCATCTTTCTTTGTTGAGGGTTCATAGTGACCTCTTTTTTTTTTCTTTTGACTTTTTTGGCTTTATTATCCCTTCTTTTTGCCTGAACTGCTTATTTCAAGGTTACAGTCAGCGGGATGTCTTAATGTTTTACTAAGTCTCCTTCATAGGTTTTGACTTAGTGAGCTTTTTTTTTTTTTTTTTGTTGCTAGATATTGACTGTCAGGTTTAATGATTACAGAGAACCATCATTAGTTGTGTACAACACAAACAATTGACATAGTTGAGTTAACCGAGTAACTACCCTGCCCCAGGTTATGAATAAGGGTTTTAATTTATGCGAGAATAAAAACTCCTACTTCATAGGCTCAAAAGGGTTGACTAGGGATTAACTTCCTTATATCTCCACTGTTTAGGAATTGAAACAATGCCTGTACATCGTCAGCATAGTCTGTTCAAAAGCATACTGCATAAGATTATGGTATTGTTTTCGTCATCCTCCCTCTACAGGCTTATAGCTTTATCAGGAGTTAAATATCACAAGATAGAAATGAGAAGCATAATTCAAAATATAGTGGAACGAATGGATTAATTCAAGACAAACATATGCAATGCATTAATGAAAACAAAAGTTTAACATAATAGTAAGTGTTCAAACAAATAAAAGAAATTACAAATGAAAATTCAAATGTTGTCCCATCCGGTTGGCTGAATGTCCTCAATTGCAATCTGTGAACTTTGAGGAGCAGTATACTTCACCATGAAATCAAATTTACCACTTGGATATCCCAAGGTGCCCCATATCTTAGGCATAGGTATTCTTCCTTTTTTGTTACTTTGGGCTACTTGTCTTGCAGCTTCGGTGTTTGATGGACGATAGTAAAATTCAACTTGACCTTCTGGAGTAACCTCGAGTATTCCTTCGTCAATTAGGTCTTGAATCTTATTCTTCAACATCCAGCAGTTGTTAGTATCATGTCCAGGACTGTTGGAGTGATACTCACACCTTACCTTGGGATTATAGCGAGGAGAAGAGGTTTTAGGATTTTGAGGAGAATTTTTCAAGGAAATTAGTTTCATCTCCAGCAAGCATTGCAGAACTTGTGACATTGGAGTGCTGAACTTGATAAACTGTCTTCTACATCCCTTGTGTTGAGGTGGATTAACCTTACCAGGTCTTTCTTCTTCAATTGAAGAATAATCAATGGCAACCTGTCTCTTACCCTCTTTAATCCTCATCTTCCTTTCAACCAAATCAGCTTGTTTTGACGGAGGTTGACTGACAATTAGATCCCTGACTCTATCACTTTGAAGTTTTTGGACAAAGGTTCTCAGCTCTTCTTGCCCCTGAGCTAAATTTTGGATAAGAGCCACCTGGCCATTCATCTGGATCCTCATTTCTGTTATTTCAGCTTGCAATTGTTCCAACTGACCATCCTTATTGTCCTCAGGACTCTTCTTCTTAGCCAACAGTGTCTTCAATTCATCCTGCCCCTTGGTTAGGTTCAGGATCAGCTCTCGGAACTGTGCATTCTGTGCCTGAAGATCCTTAACTGATTGTTCAAGAGCCATTGCTGAAATAAACAGCGAGAAGATGAGAAACCTGTGCACAATTATAAACCTGTGATGCAATGAAATGATATGGGAATGCATATGCAATGTTTTCAAAGACCGCAGGATTTAAATTTGCTTAAACAAACAAGAAAGTAACTTTTTATTAGTAATAACTTGTTTTGCCTTTTAGGCTTACAAAAAATGAAAGTGAAATAAGTACAAAAGATGGGGTTTTAAGTCTCCCATGGACGTTTCCTCTTTGTGTTGAGGTATGAGTTGAGGTTTCGTTCCTCGTGAAGTAGCTTTGTTAGCTCTAGGATTCTTGCTTGGCTTGCTTTGTAATGAGCCTCGAAAGTATCCCTTTGCTCCTTCAGTTGGATCCATGACCTCTGCAAGTCTTCCATATCAGTAGGCATGTCTGGGTGAAGGATGGTATAAGCAGTGTCTCCTTCAGCAGCACGTTCCATGGTAACTGGTAGGACGGCAGGATATGGCATCATAAGTGTCTGAGCACGAGATCGTACCCATCTGAGATAAGCCTCCATAGGAATAGTGTACTTAGGCTCCAGTGTCTTGCTGTCAATCCTGTTTACCTTTCCCCAAGCTCGTATGAATCTCTGACGGTAACCCTGAAGATCGTTGTCGTAATCAAACACAATGCCCTGAATCAACATGTCATGTGGGCCATCACTTCGGGCGTAACCAAACTGTCGTAAAGCTAGTGAAGGGTTGTAGGTGATGCCTCCTCTTATGCCTAGAAGTGGCACATTAGGAAACTCCCCACAACGGTCAATGATGGTGACATTCTCCATAGATCTGGAGCACCAATGGATATCTGAGTGAGAAAGTGACATGATCCTCTTAGACCATCTGAATCCTTGTTCATTCTTCATTACTGAGCGAGGAAGGTGAGAAATAAACCACCTAGATAGCAAAGGTATGCAGCACATCAAAGTTCCTCTTGCCCTTGTAGTACGGGTGTGAAGAGAATGTAGTGTGTCTCCAAGCAATGTAGGCACTGGATTGTGACTCAGGAAAATGTTGATGGCATGAACGTCTATGAACTGATCTGGATTGGGGAACAATACTAAGCCATATATCAGCAAGGCTAAGATCTCCTCAAAAGCATCATAGCTCATGGCCTTCAAGAACATTTGAGCTTTATCCACTAATACCTTAGCAAGTATACCCTTGACTCCACTTCTCGTTTCTAGAACAACGTCAGACTTCTTCAGATGTAGGGCTGCAGCAATAACCTCTGGTTTAAGTTCTTTCTCTAAGCCTGTGAAGGGTCTTTGATCAAGAACAGGTATACCCAGAAGTTTAGAGAACTCCTCCATAGTTGGAACCAGCTGATAGTCAGGGAATGTAAAGCAATGGTGCTTAGGGTCAAAGAACTGAAACAGGACACTCATCATGTCTTCACTGAACCCTGAAGTGACTAGGTCCAATAGGTGACCATGTCTCTTATTGAACTGGGAATGATCGGGCACTTGGGGAACCAACTCTTTGAGTTTGGGAGGTATCCCTACAAAGTTGATCCTGATGGTGTTTCTACGAGCAGAAGCCATGACCTGCAACAAAGAACAAAAATAAATCCCTTGGTCCTTGAAATGGTTAGGGAAAATGATATGCTCATGATGCATGATGATGTCATGATGTTATGCTCAATCACAAACATGTGGCACCCACAAACAAGTCACACAATAGCCCTAGGTTTAAAGGCTTGCATGAGGTTCAAAGGTAAGTACCCTCCCCTGAAGTTAGATGGTTCATCCTGTCCTACAAAAGTAACCAGGTTCTAAGGGATCTCAATATCATTGATCCTTCACAAGGGTGGTTGATCAGAAGGCAACTTACTTGCCAACCAAAACCCTCCAAGTTTAAGATCTCAATGAGCGTAGTATCGAGTGTCAACCAACTTCAGTCTGCACCAAAGCCGGTTACCTCACTACTTTCTAAAGGCCAAGATGAGTTAACTAGGGTTCTAAAAGTTAGTTAGTGCATTGACAACATATGGCAGCCTCAATATTATCCTCAACTTGACTTAAGGAATATAAGCACCAACCAATGAGTCGCACTAACTATGGCCACCAGATCAACCGTGTCGATATACGTCGCACAGTTTCCTTGGTCTATTGCCATTTACCTAAGGTACACTAGATCCGGGTTAGGACCTTTCACACATAAGAGCACCCCAACAAGATAATATAAAGCAAATAAGGCAAACAATTTAAAGTGATCTTATTCCCTAAGGGTACCCCTCTTAAATAGATCCCCAGCAGAGTCGCCAGTTCTGTAACCCGGTGAACTGACTTTAAACAATGTTGCGGATAGCAAGAGTCGCCACCGACTTTTATTTTATCCATAAGGAAAGGTTATAAAAGAACAGGAAAGACCTTAGAGAATATTTTTGGGTCCGGGGGGTAGGTTATGAAAAGGGAAGGCGTTAGCACCCTTTTCATCCATGGTTATCCATGGGCTCTTAGATACTTAAGCTCACTTTTGAATTGTTTTGAAAGTGTAGTGTGTGAATAGCAAAAATTTCAGAATAGTTTAATAATAATCCGTGTATGGATGTGTAAGAAACTTGTTTGAAAGTTTTGTTGAAAATTTGTTTAAGTGTGAAAAAAAAATTTTGAAATGAGCTTAAGTACTTAGGAGTAATCTACCCTAATGTTTAAGGGTCTTTCTTATTCTTTATCCTTTCCTTAGTAAGACTATCCCTACTATAATGGAGTAGGTAGTCCTTACTTTGGATGTTAAGGGACATGTATGGGACAATTAGATTTTGAAGGCAATGGTGGGGTGTAATAAGCACATATAAGGGACCATCATCATTTTTCGAAAGGGACTCGATCCGTAAAGGCAACCATAAAGGGACTTTGATGATTTTATTTCGAGGGACTTGCTTTATACACCCCACTTAACCATTATTCGTAGGCAACGAGAGGGATATCCTTAGAAAGTGAGACGGCGATTAAAATCGACTTACGTGTGTGAAGTGTTTAATTTAATTATCTTTATTTAAAAATGATCTAAATTTATTACATACATGTTGTTACACTCCCTAATTACTAACCATAATAATAATTAAATAATTAAAATTACAACCGGGAAACAATTACAAAATTTGTAGTAATAATAAATAAAATAGCAAATTAAATAATAAATTAATAAATAATAATAAAGGGGTTAGTAAATAACAATAAATAAAATTAGCAAAAATAATAATATTAAACATAATTAAATTATAAAGGGGTTAGTGGTAATAATAAATAATATAAAATTAATAAAGCAAAATAATATGGTTAGTAAAATAATAATGAGAATAATTAGAATAAGGTTAGAAACATAAAAATAAATATTAACATGGTTAATAACAAAAATTAATTAAAAGGTTAATAAAATTATACTAAGCAAAAATTAATAACAATATAGTTAATAGTAATAATATGAACCAAAAATAAAAAAAAAAGAAATTAACATGCATACTTTTTTAATTCATATACTAATTATTAGATTATTCTTAAATGTATTATAATTACAAAATTATTATAAACATATATTCATATTTATATACATATTATAAGAAAAAGATGGATTTTAAATATCATATTAAAATTTTAATTCTATTAGTTATTATATTTACAAATTATTTTTAATCATATACAAAATATATAAATTAAACTATTTCTAAACATTAAAAGAAAATTAACTTAAATTACAAATACAAAATTGACAAATTATAATTATATTAGGAATTAATAATAAAAAAAAACAGAATTAAATGTTATTTAGAAAAATATTTTAAGATTGGAAAATTAGGTTTTTATATTTTTTAGGGTTTAAGAATTAGGGTTTATATATATATACAAAAATTCATTTTTAATAACCACATAACATTATTTTAATTAATATAAACTATACAAATGAAATTAAAATTAAAGGAAATCAAAAGTTTTTTATAGAAAAATTGTTTTAAGTGTAATTTAGACCATATAATATACACACATGTTTTATAATAATAATGTATTAATTATTTAAATTATTAGAATTAAATTAGTAAACAAAAAGAAATAAAAGAGAGAAAAAGAACCTGGTGGGATTCGATCCCAGGTTTCCACCCTTGCTAGCAACAACAAGACCACTGGACCATCCAGACGCAAGTGAAAGAAGAAGGAATCCAATTTGTTTTGTGCTTTGATCTTGCAAATTCTGGAAAAAATAAAAGAACAAAAGGCCTGGGGTGGTTTCGTACCCAGGACCTTAAGGATAAACGCGCGCATGCTTAACCACCTGGCTGGGAGAGCCTTCCTGGTGGCTTGTTGACAAATAATAATAATATATCAAGTCTTCTATTATCCTGGAAAAAGAAAAAAAATAAACAAAAACAATGCATTGGCCAGGAATCGAACCATGGCCTTTACAACAAACGCACGCCTAGATTACCACCAGACCAACTGTACGTTGGTGATATAGAATTGGAACAAACTCAAAAAATATAATATCCAAATTTGAATTTTTAAACGCGCGGCAAACTTCTTCTTCTTCCTCTGGACTTACGAAATTTCCTGCGAAAATATTTACAAATTCACCTGCGAATTTTCCTGGGTGTTCTTCACACTTCAAAACCTACGAAAACGAAACATTGACAAAACAGTACAGATTCATGAAATTAATTAATGTTTTATGATCCATACAATCCACACAACATCTCTATGTTCTCCAAATTCATTTATATTTGATGGATTGACAAACCCTAATTTGGCCGAAAAACCCTAGGAATGGTGAAATCCATATTAGGTGATGGTTCTTCACGAAACCTGTCCAGAAACAATCAATAACTCCATACAAACACAAAACAATGATCAAAAATGATTAAAATCCAGCCAATATGCAAAATCGAAAATCAAAATATGATGAACATTTATGAATTCGGGTTGTGCCATATATGGTGTTTCAGATGCAAATGACCATTGGGAATGATTCAATGATGTCTCAGAAACGTGTCTCAACCTTCAAATTGGTTCAAAAAGGCTTGAATCTCCAAATCCGAATTTCAACTTTTGAAGAATTTTTGTGCTCTTGAACTTACCTCTAGGCTGCTGCAAATTCGTGAATGAATGATAGGTTTATGATCAGCATATATAGGTGAGTCAATTAGGTTAAAAAAATTGATTGATTATGTGGAAGTTTTGATATTTTGAGATTGAGAAAGATCATGCCATGAAAGTCCAATATTTTTATACCAAAGCTTTCTATTTTGAGCCAATTCATATAATTCTTGTATCAATTTGCTCTATATTGACTTTATGACTTTCTAGAATCAACAAACCAATTAAATCTTCAACTTTAATATTTTATTTAAATTTAAAATGATTTTAAGAATAAAAAATCATAATAAATTAATTAAATAAAATAAAAAATATGAAAATATCATGGAAATTTCGTGCATGTTATTATTGTATGGGTTGGGTCACAATTTGGCCAGCCCATTTGGAGAAAATTGCTTTTAAGCCCCCTTTTTCAATATAAATCATCACAAAATTGTCCAACTTTGCAAGGACATATTTCCCTCAATTTTAAAGGTATGAGGGTATTCTTGGACTTTTTGGAAAGCTTGAAGAGCCCTTTAAACAACCCCATTGGTTTCAGGTCCATATCATTTACCAATCTCAAGTTATGCCCTTTTGAAGTTGTTGACTTTTTGTTGACCTTTGAAATGACCTATAATGTCTTAGATCATATCTTTCAAATGAAGCATTTTTGAGCTTAACTTCCAACATCAAAGTTGTAGAGAATTCAATTTCCTTCAAAATGAGCTTTGGATGGAGACTTGGTGATGAAGTATGTGAAAGTTATGCCTGGTCAAAGTTCAGTTGACTTTTACTGAGGAAACCCTAATTTAGAAACTCCTGATTATTGATGATCTGGAATCTCCTTGATGAATCATGATCAACCCTTGATCAAATGATGAATTTTACTTCATATACTTGATGTTGGCAAAAAATCATGAAGTTTGACTTTGGTTTGACCACAGTTGACCTTAGTTTGACTTTTTAACTGCATTGACTGATTTTGACTTATCTGATCATCTGACTGAGCAAACTTTTGGGAAAAGTCTTGAAACTTGACATGGGGGTTCTTATACACATATAAGATGTTATGAAACTCACTTGAGGTATTGGAAGTCCATTTAGCCTGATTAAAGTCAAAACCCTAGTTTTGGATGCACTGCTTAGGAGGTGCATTGTCTGAGGGAATTGTCAACTCCTTTGACCAATTGTGAACTTTGTGAACCTTGTGAACCTTCATAAAGTGTCTTGTGATACTCATGAGAGGTATTGTGAAGCCTGTGAACTTTGTGAACCTCATGAAGTGGCTTTGTAGACCTCATGACCCTCAGGAAAGCTTTGTAATCATTGTAGAACTTGTGAACCTTGTGAACCTTCAAGAAGTGACTTGTGGACTTCATGAACTTCATGAAAGGTCTTGTAAATGTTGAGAAGCTTGTGAACCTTGTGAACCTTCAATAAGTGACTTGTAGACTTTATGAACTTCATGAAAGGTATGGAAAGCATTGAAGGACTTGTGAACCTTGTGAATCTTCATAAAGTAGCTTGTGGACTTTATGAACTTCATGAAAGGTTATGCAAGTGTTGGAGAACTTGTGAACCTTGTGAACCTTCTTAGGACACAAAGTCTTGTATTGTGAGGGCAAATTTTGGGGTGCAACAATTGTAAACACTGTACCTCCGGGTTAGAAGTGTTTACACTTCTCATAACTGATCCAAGTCTGAGGATCCTTGTTTTAGAACATCACCTGTGAGGGGGTTGGGCTGTTTACAGGTTTGCAGGTACCCTTGACCTCAACATACCCTGTTACTTTGTTTTGATTAAGAGTAATCCATTTTGGGACAGTTCTTGTGATTTTTAACCCTGGACATGTGACTCTTTATTTGAGTCCCCCACCTTGGTTACTGGACTTATGGACCTCCATCTGGATTTCTTGAACATACATGGACCTACATCAAGGCAGTTAATCAGATCCAGCTCAGTCACAAACCCTTGCATATCATTTGCATACATCCTCATTGCATCATTTTAACATGTGTTTATTTGTTTTTCAGGGTATCCATCCTACATTTTGGCTTGGTTTTGACCCCTTCTTCAGCATAGACCCATCTTCATCAGTACTTACTTCAGCTATCAGCTACCTGCTTCAGTCACCTGCATCACCAGTCTCAGCCTGTCAGTGGCCCATCCTCAGTGTTATTCTCAACATCTGTCTCAACTCTTCTTCAGCAACATGGCACCCAAGAAGAGTAACATCTCCTATCATTTCTTTGAGCCTGAGTTGGCTAGCATCAGGAAGATTCAGACCCTGATTACTCCAGACCATATACCACTATTCAGAGAACATTATGGAGGAATCCTTGATGTGGTTATGGATTTGGACCCTTCACAGAGGAGCTTGATTCATACTTGCTTGCAGTTCTATGATCCCCCTCTGAGGTGCTTCACCTTCCAGAATTTTCAGATGGGACCCTTGTTGGAAGAGTATTCATCACTGATTGGTGTACCTATCAGGGGTGGAGTCCCCTTCAACCCTGAGATGGCTTTCCCTAGTAATGAAGAGGTGGCAAAAGCCTTGCATCTGGAACCAGTTCTGATTGGGCAGAATATGACTACCAAGGCAGGAATCTCTGGTCTACATCTGGATTTCTTGACTTCTCAGGCTACCCTGAAAGCTTCTTTGGGAGAGTGGAAGGCAGTCTGTGCTTTGTTGGCCCTTAGCATAAATGGGATCATACTTTTTGCAGATGAGCCTAAGTTTGTTAGCAAGAATGCAATCCATCTTTTCATCCTGAGGAACCCAGTGCCCACCTTACTGGGAGATCTTTACTACTCTGTTCACCAAAGGAATGAAAAGCAAAGGGGAAGATTAGTGAGATGATGTGCCCCTTTGTTCCATACTTGGTTGCTCAAGCATTTGCCAAAGACTGATGCATTATTGAACCCTCACCAGCAGAAAAATTGGGCTAGGAGGCTTGTTGCTCTAACCTCAGATGATATCAGGTGGTGCACTCAGAGCACCAAAGGCAGAGACATCATTACAAGTTGTGGGCAATTTCCCAATGTGCCTCTGATAGGAGTGAAGGGTTGCATCAACTACAACCCTCTGCTATTCAAAAGACAACTAGGCTATGCATTAGTCCATCCTCCTAGGGTACAGGATCTGGCAGAGACCCTTTATTGTGAGAACAAGCCTAATCTGGCTATTGTCAGGCAGGCATCCTGGGCCTGGGACAATGTGCAGACTAAGGGGGTAACCATTCTTGGGAGATGCAATAATGTGGCCTCAGCTCAGTGCTATGAGTGGTCCCATGCCCGGGCTCAAATTACTGGAATGCCCTTCACTATTGAAGATGTGCCTGGGCCCTCCACAGCACCACCTCCAGCAACTGTCAGCTTAGAGGAGTTTGAGAAATTGAAAGAGAGAAATGAGAATCTGACTCAGGCTCTACAGAAGACCCTCTGGGAGTGGAGTGATGGTCGCTTGGACATTGAAAGGTTAGAAAAGCTAAAGGTGGAGCATCTGGCCAAAATTGAGAAGTCAGAGGATTACATTAAGAAGTCTAGGGCTGGGGAGCAGATCTTGAAAAATGCCTGCAAAGAGGCCCAATTTCAGAGAGCCAGGACTGATTTGTATCTGAAGGAGAGTTAAGCTAGGTGGGTCAGGATCACCGAAGCTCGTACTCAGGAGGATAAGAGGACTCAGGACAAGATTGAGCAGCTGGAAGCTAGTGCAAAAGAACAACAGGAAGCCTTGGCAGCAGCCCAGAGAGAGATCTCAGAATTAAAGATTAGAGCTGGTGTGAAGAGGTCAAAGGACCAGAGTCAACACAAAAAGCTAACTGCAGCTGTTACTACAAGGAATCTCCTTATCAGGAACCTTACAGAGCGTCCAGCTGATCCTGTGACTGAAGCACTTCTCAAGGAAGATCAGGAGGATGAGTTTGGTCTTGGTGTTTGACTTTTGCTTGTTGTTGCTTTCATTTCATGTACTTTTCTTATGTTGTATTTTTGACCCCTCAGAGGGCATGTATTGTAAAAAAACAAACTATGTATCATTTACTTTGTGTAATGTATGTGTTGGTTTGTTTTATCTGATTTCTTCAAGCAACATCACGAGCATCTTCCTCAAGGGTCTGGAAAGGTCAAAACCAAGTGCCAAGCCGAATACCTTGGAAACAAATAAGCATACTGCATTGCATACTAACCTTTTGTTTTGTTATGTAGGTTTTTGTTTTGTTGTTACTAACTCTATTGTGACTCTCAGGAACTATTGCTCGACGTCGGGTGTTTCCACTCAACCGTCCACACAGATATCCAACCCGCAACAACCTTTCGGGTATACAAATGGACCAAGTACAGCAGGACCTTACGGAGGTCAGGACTCAAATGGCCAATGAGAGATTGGAAATGAGGAATCAGATGACACAATTTATGGAGGTGATGAACAATATGGCTCAAAGCCAAGAGAGATTAAGAGCACTGGTAGAGAGGCAGAATCAGGAAGACCCCCATCTAGGGACTGCTGGGACAAGCAATAATGAGAGAGTTCAACCCCATGTTAATCCTCCAGTCTATGGACCCCACCTTCATCCCGAGATCAACATTCCTGCTAATGTGCAAGGGACTGCCACTGCAGGCAGAGTGTTACAAGAAGACCCCCAGGAAGATCAATTTACAGTAATGGGAGCTGGGGAGGAAGCCTATGACAGAAGGCTAGATGAGATTGCTGAGAAACTGAGATCCCTGGAGTCCCAGAATTCTTTGGGCTTCGATGTTATGGACATGGGTCTAGTGGACGGGGTCAGGATTCCCCACAAATTTAAACCTCCGTGCTTTGAGAAGTACAACGGGACTTCCTGTCCCCGAACCCACTTGCAATCTTTTCTGGGGAGGCTGAAGGCATATACCATGGACGAAAAGCTATGGATGTTTTATTTTGAAGATAGCTTAACAGGAGCTTCAAGGGAATGGTACTCTCACCTGACTAGAGCAACCATTAGATGCTGGAAGGACTTGGCTGAGGCCTTTATCAGACAATACCAGTACAACTTGGATATGGCTCCCAACAGGACCCTCCTGATGGGAATGTCACAATCATCCAGGGAAAGCTTCCGGGAGTACGCTCAAAGGTGGAGACAGCTTGCTGCTGCTGTCCAGCCACCCATGTCAGAGAGGGAGATGGCTGATATGTTTATGAACACCCTCCAAGGGACATACATTGACAGGCTAGCTGCCTTTTCTTCCACTAGCTTTGCTGATGTAGTCATAGCCGGGGAAAGAATTGAAAGCCTATTATAGATGGGAAAGATTTCTGACAACGGTGCAAGCTCGTCCAGCAACACAAGAAAGCCTTTTGTAGGCCCAAGAAGAACTGGTGAGACCAATTCTATCCATACCAGCAGGGGCAGGCCCCAATATGTTCATAGGTCTGTGGCAGCAGTCACCATTCCCGCTCCAATTCATCCACAACCAGCTTACCAACCTCAGCAACAAAATTACCAGCAACAAACTCAGTATCCTCCTCAGAGAAATTATAACAACAACAACACCAGCAACAACAATCAGCAAAGGCCATTTCAACAGAGACCTTCCCAGGCTAATAGGGTGATCGATCCGATCCCTATGCCCTATGCCACATTACTGCCACAACTCCTGAAACTCAACCTGGTTGAGCTAAGGACATTGGCACCTCCGGATCCTGCCAGTCTGCCTAGAAATTATGACGCTAGCGCCAGATGTGCTTTTCACTCAAATGCACCTGGCCATAGTACAGAGAAGTGCAGGGCCTTGCACATGAAGGTACAAGACCTGGTAGACTCCAAAGCTCTAAACTTCGCACCACCACCAAATGTTAACAAGAACCCTATGCCACACCATGGTGGCCCCAGAATCAACGCTATTGAGGAAGACAAGCCATCTTACTTGATAACCAGTGTGGGTCAGATTCGGACACCCTTGGTAGAGATTAAAGCTCAACTCCTTGAATGTAAAATGTTCCCGGGATGTGAGCTAGGGTGTGCTTATTGCAATATTTCAGTGAATGGGTGTGATAACTTGAGGGATGGCATAGATGGTCTCATCCAGAGTGGCCTGCTTCAAATCACAACATCAATACCTACCAATCCAGCAATCTCCTTAACAACAGTTCCCGAATCGTCTACAACTGCAACAACCATTGTTCCAAACAACTCTTCAATCTCATCAACAAATGCTTCATCTGTTACTTCAACGGACCAGATATCAACAAACATCCCTTCTACAACTTCAGCACCCCTTCATTCAGAGTCTCCTACGACAACAACACCCATCCACTCAATAGTGTCTCCTACAACACCAACAACAAACAATGAAAGTGTCTCAACGGTTACAATTTATTATGATCCTGCCAATGATTCTGCCTACAACTCACAAAATGCCACTCCTACCAGAGCACCAGTCACAATATACTATGATCCACAGACTATCGTGGTCCCTTCTGCAGCTGCCATCAGTCCAGTCACTATCACAGTGCCTGGGCCAGTACCTTATGAAAGCAGTAATGCCATCCCTTGGCATTATGGCTCCGATCTATACTGCGAAGGACAGAAAATCACTTTTGAATCATCAACTTCTTCACCACAAATAGACAATGTGGGAGGAGGCGGAGGCTTCACTCGAAGCGGACGTCTCTTTGCCCCGCAAATTCAAAGACCCACTGCTGAAGCAGAAGCTGCTGCCAAAGCTAAAGGGAAGAGCATGGTGCAAGAAGAACAAATTGTTAAAGAAGCTTTGAAAACACCTTTTGATCAAGAAGTTGATGAATTCATGAGAATCATCAAGAAAAGTGATTACAAGATAGTGGACCAGCTTCACCAGACGCCTTCCAAGATCTCCATTCTATCATTGCTTATGTGCTCCGAGGCTCATCGGAACGCACTACTAAAAGTTTTGCACGCAGCTTATGTGCCAGAAGAGATCACGGTCAATCAGTTAGAAACTGTGGTTGGAAATGTTAATGCTAGTAATGGACTAGGATTTACCAACACCGATTTGACTTCAGAAGGCCGCAATCACAACAAGGCTTTGCACATTACCATGGAGTGTAAGGGTGCAGTTCTTTCACATGTACTGGTAGACACAGGTTCATCCCTCAATGTCCTACCTAAAAAAGCCCTTGTGAAGCTGGAATATGAAGGATTGGCATTACGCCCCAGCAACTTAGTAGTGAGAGCCTTTGACGGTTCTAAGAGATCAGTTCTGGGAGAAATTGAGTTGCCTATAACGATTGGCCCACAAACTTTCAAAACGACCTTCTACGTGATGGACATTCAGCCTGCCTACAGCTGTTTGTTGGGTAGACCATGGATTCATGCCGCTGGCGCAGTTACGTCTACCCTTCACCAGAAGTTAAAATTCGAGTGGGAGGGCCAAGTCGTTACTATTTTTGGAAAGGAGGATATTTTTGTTAGCCATCTGGCTACATACAAATACATTGAGATGGATGGGGAGATCCACGAAACGATGAGTCAAGGGTTTGAGGCCCTGAATATTAATGAAACATCTGCTGTACTTGGGACTTCCATGACATCCTACCAGCAAGCCAGGAAGGTTGTTGAGGAGGGGAATGCTCAAGGCTGGGGCAAACTGTTGCTTGTGGAGAAGAAAGAGGATAGATTTGGGTTGGGTTACAAACCAACTCAACA
Source organism: Lathyrus aphaca (assembly GCA_963966055.1). NCBI lineage: Eukaryota > Viridiplantae > Streptophyta > Magnoliopsida > Fabales > Fabaceae > Lathyrus > Lathyrus aphaca. The sequence goes on from OZ014525.1 coordinate 141,701,533, forward strand.
AGATCAAGCAGAGGCTGCTAAGAAGCCCAACTTTGTTAGTGGGGGGATGCTCACCCCCGATGCTGTCAACAACTTGGAATATGAGTCGGAAGATGAACGCAACCTGGAAAGCTGGATTCGTCCAAGGATCCCGGGGAGCCGTATCTCAAGCTGGTCTTCCCAGGAAATTATAAGGGTTACTCCTGCAGAGTAATTATTATTTCCTGTATATTTTAAGCATGCATCAAGTCTTGCATCTTGCCCAAGATGACAAGACTCATTTTGTAATCGGGCCATCTGTAATTTTTGTGCAACAAGATTAATCAATGAAATATCAGGCATCTTTTGCAAATGAGTCTTTTTTTCTTTTCCGCTCACTGTTTTTCCATTTTTTCTTTTTGTACAAAAAAAATAAATGGCAATGTTTTCAAAATGACAACTTTATTTTACTTTTCTAAACAAGATTAAAATCAATCACTAAAATGAATAAACTGAACCCTTGCAGAGAGTGCCTTCCAGACCGCACCGACAACAACACGGCTATGACTTCGTATGACTTTGACAATCCGATCAATCAAGCTGATGAAGGGGTTAAAGAAGATTACGAGCTTCCTGAAGAGCTAGCCAGGTTGTTGAGACAAGAGGAGAAGTTTATTACTCCTCATCAGGAGGAGGTAGAAACAATTAATCTTGGTACAGATGAAGATGTGAAAGAAGTTAAAATCGGGGCCTGCTTACAAGACTCAGTGAAGAAACAACTGATTGACCTGCTTCAAGAATATGTGGATGTGTTTGCTTGGTCTTACCAAGACATGCCAGGGTTGGACACCGATATCGTCATGCACAAGCTGCCTTTAAGAGAAGATTGCCCACTGGTTAATCAGAAACTGCGCCGCACTCGCCCAGACATGGCAATGAAGATCAAAGAAGAGGTACAAAAGCAGTGGGACGCCGGATTCCTTGCTGTAACTAGCTATCCGCCGTGGGTTGCTAATATAGTACCTGTGCCTAAGAAAGACGGCAAAGTAAGGATGTGTGTTGACTACCGGGATCTGAACAGAGCTAGCCCGAAAGATGACTTCCCATTACCTCACATCGATGTATTGGTCGATAATACGGCTCAGTTCTCGGTGTTCTCCTTCATGGACGGATTTTCAGGATACAATCAGATTAAGATGTCACCTAAAGACATGGAGAATACAACCTTCATCACACCCTGGGGCATGTTCTGTTACAAGGTGATGCCATTCGGATTGAAGAACGCTGGTGCAACATATCAACGGGCTATGGTAACATTATTCCATGATATGATCCATAAAGAAATCGAGTGTTATGTGGATGACATGATTGCCAAGTCCCTCACAGAAGAAGACCACCTGGTAAATCTGCTGAAGCTATTTAAGCGTCTGAGAAAGTACCAACTAAAGCTGAACCCCAACAAGTGCACATTCGGGGTGCGATCTGGTAAGCTGCTGGGTTTTATCGTAAGCGAGAAAGGGATTGAAGTTGACCCTGATAAAGTCAAAGCCATTCAAGAAATGCCTGCACCGAAGTCTGAAAAAGAAGTTCGAGGGTTTCTAGGTAGATTGAACTACATCTCAAGGTTCATATCTCACCTTACTGCAACCTGTGAACCTTTGTTCAAGCTGTTAAGAAAAGAACAAACGGTCAAGTGGAACGAAGACTGCCAGAGGGCATTTGACAAGATCAAGGAGTACTTGCAAGAACCTCCGATCCTTATGCCTCCAGTTGAAGGAAGACCTCTGATAATGTACTTGACAGTATTGGAAGAGTCAATGGGGTGTGTGCTGGGCCAGCATGACGAGTCTGGTCGAAAAGAGTATACAATTTACTACCTAAGCAAAAAGTTTACCGACTGTGAGCAACGTTATTCACTGCTCGAGAAAACTTGCTGTGCTTTAGCGTGGGCTGCTCGCCGACTGAGGCAGTATATGTTGACCCACACTACCCTATTAATCTCAAAGATGGACCCAGTTAAGTACATTTTCGAGAAGCCAGCTCTTACCGGATGGGTTGCAAGATGGCAAATGATTCTCACGGAATATGACATTCAGTACACATCTCAGAAAGCCATCAAGGGCAGTGTATTGTCTGAATATCTTGCTGAGCAACCTATTGATGACTACCAGCCTATGAGATTTGACTTCCCTGATGAAGACATCATGTTCATAAAAGAAAAAGATCATGAAGAGCCTGTTCACACTGAAGGGCCTGACCCAGAAGAAGAATGGACTATGATGTTTGATGGGGCTGTTAATATGAATGGTCGTGGCGTTGGTGCAGTGCTCATTACACATAAGGGAGTTCACATGCCTTTTTCGGCAAAACTCACCTTTAACTGCACCAACAACGAAGCTGAATATGAAGCTTGCATTATGGGTCTTGAGGAAGCCATTGACCTCAGGATCAAAACATTGACTGTATTCGGAGATTCAGCTTTGGTAGTTAATCAAACCAACGGCAAATGGTACACTCACCAGGAACATCTGATACCTTACAGGGATTATACAAGGAGGTTATTGACTTTCTTTACAACGGTCAAGCTTGAGTATATCCCTCGAGACGAGAATCAGTTTGCAGATGCCCTGGCTACCATTTCGTCCATGATCAAAGTTCAAGCTGCCAACTTTATACCTCAGATTTCAGTGTCTAGACTTGATAGACCGGCGTATGTATTTGCAGCAGACGCTGTTAAAGATGATAAGCCTTGGTTCCATGACATTAAGTGCTTCTTGGAGGATCAAACATACCCATCTAGGGCATCGTCCAATGATAAGAAGACTTTGAGAAGGCTTGCTGGTAGTTTCTTCCTGAACACTGATGGTTCCCTGTACAAGAGAAACTTTGATATGGTACTCCTCAGGTGCGTTGATAGAACAGAATCAGACTTGTTAATGCATGAAGTGCACGAAGGATCCTTTGGTACCCATGCTGGAGGGCATGCCATGGCTAAGAAATTGCTAAGATCAGGTTATTACTGGATCACAATGGATGCCGACTGTTGTGCCTATGCCAGAAAATGCCATAAATGCCAGATTTATGCGGATAAGGTGCATGTGCCTCCCAACCCTTTGAATGTGATGTCTTCACCCTGGCCCTTCGCTATGTGGGGCATTGATATGATTGGCAAGATCGAGCCGACTGCTTCAAATGGTCACAGATTCATCCTGGTTGCCATTGACTATTTCACCAAGTGGGTCGAAGCAGCTTCCTATGCAAACGTTACAAGGCAAGTGGTAGCCCGATTTCTGAAGAGAGATATCATCTGTCGGTATGGAGTTCCCGAGCGAATCATTACTGATAATGGTTCCAACTTGAACAACAAAATGATGGCAGAACTATGCCGGGACTTCAAGATCCAACACCACAATTCTTCTCCTTACAGGCCAAAGATGAATGGCGCTGTTGAGGAAGCTAATAAGAATATCAAGAAGATTGTGCAAAAGATGGTAGTCACCTACAAAGACTAGCATGAAATGCTACCATTTTCCCTGCATGGGTACCGCACATCAATCAGAACATCTACTGGGGCAACACCGTATCAGCTTGTATATGGTATGGAAGCAGTCCTACCAGTTGAAGTTGAACTACCCTCTCTACGGGTACTGATGGATGTTAAGCTGAACGAAGCAGAGTGGGTTCGATCCCGATACGAACAACTGAGTCTGATTGAAGAGAAAAGATTGGCTGCAATCTGTCATGGACAGTTGTATCAGAAAAGAATGAAGAGAGCCTTCGATCAGAAAGTCAGGCACCGAGAGTACCAAGTAGGAGATCTTGTGCTGAAGAGAATCCTCCCTCCTCATACAGACCACAGGGGCAAGTGGACCCCAAACTATGAAGGACCATTTGTAGTCAAGAAAGTCTTCTTCGGTGGGGCACTGATGCTCAGCACCATGGATGGTGAAGACTTCCCGTCCCCTGTGAATTCAGATGCAGTTAAAAAATACTTCGCATAAAAATGATCCGCTGGACATAAAAACAAAATGTAAGTCCAGGCAAAAATAGGGCATCCCGGCAAGTCAAAAACAGAATAAAAGACTTGGGCAAAAATAAGGGAAATAAACAAAAAATTGTACACCCGCTGAGTTGAAAAGCCGCATTGGACAACTCAGGCAAAAATGGGAATCCCGATGGATTGAAAACCCGCAAGGGCGATCCATGCAAAATAAGGGAATAAGCGAACAACTACATTCTGAATTCGTCTGTATCACTTATAACCGGTTAAGCTTCAAAAGGATCAAGCTTCTGTCAGAATAAGCCCTCTTCAGAAAGCAAGACGAGAAGAACGTCAAAAGTCATACAAGTCATAGCCAAGGGAAGCTCCTTGAAGCATCGTCAACATTGTCAGCATTTCGTTTCTCAATTTGTAACAATCTCCTCATTTCAGGAGATATGTTTCTTTGACTGTATCTTGCCAATTCAGGGCACACGAATTAATAAAAACAGATTTTCAGTCAAGTTTCACCTCGTACATTTTATTTTCATTTGCAAAATGTCTGATGTCTTTAAAATACTGATTGCATAAATACAGATGCTTATCCTCAAAAAAAAATAAAAAACTACGTGCTTGCAGGAAATATACTTACTCTCGGGAGTGTCTCACTCCAATGACGGAATCCGGTAAGGGATGCCTCGGGATTACTTGTGCATTTCTCTGTCTTTGCAGGACTGCAGGTATCCGAAGTGCGACATGGGGCATGTAAGCTTCATCCCAGCAAGCTGGCAAATACTCACTCAGTCTTAGCACTCAAGGTGTTTCCTCCCCAGCTGAGTTGCCACTTGTCGCTTCTCCCAGCTGAGTTGCCATCCGTTACTCCTCCTTAGTCAAGTACAAAAGCCAGGGAACCATCTCCCCACAGAGTTTCAGCCTCTATCCAGAAAAGCAACGCACGAAGGAATCACAACAGAGTGAAGAAAGCTTCTACAAACCCCAGCTGGGTCCTTCATTTACGGGAATAGGTCTATCATTGACACATATCCCCAAGCAGAATCATTTCATCAGATCTACCAATGATCTCATCCCCAGCTGGGATGTCCATTTCAAACAAATCAACCAGAGATCTTCGCAGCATTGGGATCCGAATCCCGGATCGGTATCTTTGAAATCATAGCATTCGCATCATATTCACCAAACAAAGCGTAGCATTCCGTCTTAATACGGAGCATTACGGCAAAAATCAAACATGTTGCATAATCATAAGTCATGGTCTGAATCAAGCACCTGTGAATATTATCAACCCATCAACAATATACAGAATACCCCCTCGGATTCCCCAGCAAAAGCAGTTGCCTCATATTCACCAATACAAATACACACTCCTTGTGGCACCCGTCCGTGTCATCATTCCCCAGTAAAGTCTCCCGAGCTTCTCTTTACAAACAAACACTTGTATATTACAGATACTTCTCGACACCCGTCCGTGTCTTATCCCCAGCAGAAAGCCAAAGTGTCCCCTTTGCACTCACAAATACAGATATATATATATAACTTTCCTGACATCCGTCCATGTCATTTTCCCCGGCACAGTAACGTAAACACTTTGTATACCAGATATTTGTTTATACTATACTCTTCTCCTTTCGACACTCGTCCGTGTCACTTCCCCGGCAGATTGAACACTCATCTATACACCACTCATCCTTATTTTACTTATACAGATACTCGTCCGTATCTTGTATGCACCATTTACATCCCCGCAGATTCGACACTCGTCCTTGTTCTTTGTTAACCAGTTGGTACTCGTCCGTACCATCATCTCAGAACATGCGTCAAGCGTTTGTTTCTACTTGATACTCGTCCGTATCATAGTCTTAAGGATGCTCGTCCGCATCTTTAATCCATACACTCATGTCTTCTTGAATATAGATACTCGTCTGTGTCTACTATTCCCCAGAAGAGTCCCCTCAGATTCAACACTCGTCCGTGTTCCTTGTTAACCAGTTGATACTCGTCCGTATCATCATCTCTGAACACGTGTCAGTATTTGTTTCTACCTGATACTCGTCCGTATCATAGTCTTAAGGATGCTCGTCCGCATCTTTAATCTATACACATCCAAACACTTATACCTTTTATTTCTTGGATGTAAACACTCGTCCGTGTTTACTATTCCCCAGTAAAACAAATTTCTTTTTATCTGACATATGTCATGATAAACCTTGAGAGCAGCCGTACCCTGCTAGGTGGTCGTCCTCCACCTCTTGATGGTCGTCCTCCATCATGCTCGTCCGATGGCCATCCCCATCGTTGACCCTTTATCCGGCATTCGTCCTATGTCGTGATATATTTAGTAGCCGTCCCCTGCTAGGTGATCGTCCTTCACCTTTTGATGATCGTCCTTCATCATTTTATCCAATGGCCGTCCCCATTGTTGATTTTGGTTATCTGACATTCGTCCTATGTCATGATAAACCTTGAGAGCAGCCGTCCCCTGCTAGGTGGTCGTCCTCCACCTCTTGATGGTCGTCCTCCATCATGCTCATCCGATGGCCGTCCCCATCGTTGACCTTTTATCCGGCATTCGTCCTATGTCGCGATATTTTCGGCAGCCGTACCCTGCCAGGTGGTCGTCCTCCACCTTAGATGACTGTCCCTCATCTTAACCCTTACAGAGCAGCCGTCCCCTGCTAGGTGATCGTCCTTCACCTTTGATGACCGTACCTCATCATCTGTTTATTTCATTTATTCTTTAACCCGATGGCCTTCCCCGTCGTGGTCCCTTTTCTCTTTTTTAGCCCGATGGCCGTCCCCATCGTTGGTTACTTTGCTTTATGAACTTGATGGCCGTCCCCGTCATGTTTTCATTAATCCCCAGAGAATCTTACAGCTTTATCTTGATGGTCGTCCCCATCATAATTCCTTTTATCCCCAGCATGTCGGCCGTCCCCGTCATTGCTTTATTTCCCGCACTTTTCCCAGCATGTCGGCCGTCCCCGTCATTGCTCTTTACCCAGCAGTCGTCCTCTGCTCGACGGTCGTCCTCCGTCGCCCACACTTTACAATATACTTTATCTTTCTTTTACAATCTATATCCCTTTTCTTCTTCATTCTGTGGGTGCAAATTTTGGATTGTCTTTGGTATTCAACCACAAGTTATCTTGTTCGCCTGTTAAGCCGTCGCTTACTTCCTGCACAGCTAACTCATGTTTGAATAGGGGCAGCTGTAAACACCCCAAATTTTCCCTCACCCATTCACACCATGGCTTGTGAACATATCATATGCATAAACTCAATCATACCATCTCATACCACAATTTTGATTCACTGCATAGATTCAAAGTCATCTGCATCTAGGGTTTGTGATCTGAGCAATCCAAGAGCTTCTTGAGCCACTCCAAAGGCCATCAATCACTTCAAAGGGTTCCATGTGTGTTAAATTATCATATTATATCCTCTCAAAGTCAAGAATGTCAAAAAATCACAAGAACTGAGAATGGTATGGAAGCAGAGCCAGGCTTGACTACACAGATGACCTAAAATTAGGGTTTTGGTTTCAGAGGCCATAACTCCAAATTTTTTGGTCATTCTTGTTTCTATTGGTCTCTATATGGTATAAGGAGTATGCATATCAATTTTCATGAAGAAAATCCATGGGGAAGTCATCTGATCAAGAGTTGACTTTTCAAGCAAGTTAGTGCAAAATCAGGGCATCTGAGGCCCCCAATGACCCAACCAAGGGGTGTTCTTCATCATTTTTATTGTATATGATATTTATTTGATCATGGAAGATGTTGGAAGATCACAAAATTAAAGAATTTCAAGTCTTTTGCAAAGTTGACTTTTTGGGCAAGTTTGACTTTTAATGAAAATGTCATTTTAGGCAACTTTTTCAACCTTTACTTTTTGATTCAAAAAAGCTTCAAATGGAAAAACTTTGGTCATGAAAGTTGTAGAATAGATCTTTCCCTTTTCAAAAAGTACAAGAACATGACCTAATTCATTTTGGATCAAAAGTTATGGTTTGTCAAAGTTGGCAAAAATCACAAAATTTCAAAGTTTCTACCAAAGAGGTATTTTACAAAATGACTTGATCAAGTGTTCTAAAGCTATCAAATGGACTTCTAAACCACACAACATGATCATGTGACATCTAAAGTTCATAATGGACCAAAGAATTACACATTTTTATGGTTTGTGGAACAAGATTTTTCATAAGAGGCAAAAGTGAACCAAGTTGCAAAACTCATCATAGCTCCTCATCCACTTGCAGGCTAGCTGGCTGATCAATCCTATGCCCTTCCTCACATCATGCTGCGCAGGACATGCCTCTTGTACTCAGCTAGCAAGTAGCCCATGCCCTTCTTAAACAACTTTGACATTTTTGCAAAAGCACCCATACCAATCAATAAAGCACAGGTCACTTCATCTGACCAATGGGAATTGTTTATGTGAATCAAATGCAAGCCAAACATAACAAGAAGCAAGCCTGAAACACTCCACAAGCCAGCATTCTCATTTTCACCCTCTTGAGCAAAAACTTTTGAAACTCATCACACAAGTCACAAACACACAAACCAACTTCACCAATCAACTAAACACACTCTCCTGATCACAAAGCACCCATCACCATTGTCTTAAACCCCCAGAATCAGAAACACGATTTCCTCACTCCACTGAACAGAACTTGTTCAAACTTCCAAACCAGCCATTTTAAACTCCAACCAAGCACTGCAAGCTTCTCAGGAGGTTCATTAGAGGCATTTTGGATCAAAGGGCCAGCCAGAAAGTGTCAGAAATCAAAGCTCCAGTTCAGGTGAGCTCAAGAACATTTTTTCCAGAAACATGTTTTTAAGTTCTTAAATGATTCTCTATGTTCCACTGATCATGCTGATATGTTTTGTTTCGAAAATGATTGAGTATTGAGTATGTATGTTGTTCCTGAAACTTTTTGACCTAAACCCCTTTTGATTCGATTCAGCTTGGATACGAAAAATAAATGCATTTTGTTTGTTGATTCGTGTTGTATGATGTCTGGGGATGGATTCTGGGCAAAAAGATTTTGTTTTAGATGCCTAGGGAGTGAGATTGAGATTCTCAGGGGAGAGTGTGGCCGGAGAAGATGACCGGAGGTCATTTCCGGCCACCTGAAAGTGATTAGTGCATTAATGAGGATTAGGGCTAGGTTTGAATACTGAGCGTAGGATGGATTGACTGGCATTGACTCCCGCGTGAATGAACGCACCAGATTTCACATTAAAACCCTAATCACAATTATTTAATTAATTAAGTGAGATTAATTCAGTTTGAATTTGGACCTTTGGATTGCGCGCGCAGTCAACCTTTTCTTTCCCAGATTCAATCCTGGCTCTCCATTGCGTTTACTTTTCATTTTCTTAAATTTTAATTCATTTATTTTGTATTTCTTTTCTACATTTATTTAAAAATAGCAAAAATTATTCAAAAATTCTGAAAATTTTTATACACACTTTTATTTAATTTCAGAAACCAAAAACATTTTTATTTTTAATTTTTGCATTAAAAAATATTTTTAAATATTTAAAAGTTTATTTTTAATTAATTAATGAGAATTAATTAATTAAAAATACTTTTAGGTATTTAAAAATCACCAAAAAATTCATGAAACATTTAAAATCATTTAGAAACATTGTCCAACCCTCAAACCAAATTTCTTTTTTGATCTTGATGCATTTTGATAATTTTCCATGGAATTAATTCATTTTCAAAGCATTATTTTGATCCCAACTTCAAAAAATCATTTCTGCCTAACCATTGAGGGTTGGACTTTGATTCTTTTTGCATTATGTTTAGAATATCATGTAGTTTGTGAGATTAAATTGGCATGAATTGATCTTGCATTTTCCATTTGTTTGACATTTTTCTTGTTAAGGTACCCTAAAACCCTAGAAATTTTAGGAAATTCATAACTTTTATTAGGTTAAGAGTTAGAACCCCTCCTTTGGGCAGTGAGTTAACATAGGGTTAGGGTTCCCTTGAGTGCATTTTCAACTTTTTATCTTGATGATTGCTTCTGATTTTGGTTTTTGTTTGATGCTTTGATCATAAACCCTAATTTGGGCTTCCTTTTGCATCCATCTTGCATTTGCATTCATACCTTGACTTGCCATAGCATTTTGTGCATTCATTTGATTCATTTGACATCTTAAGACATATTGAAAGCATGTTTGATCATTGCATCTTGCATTTGCCATGTTATATGCCATTTGCATTTCATAACATTTCATGCATGATCATGGTTCTTAACTTGCTTCATTTGCATCCATAAGTTTGTATGATCATCCCCATGCTTTGTTTCATGTTTGTAGCATCTCATAGCATCATTAACATCATGTATGTGCTTCTGGTTTTGATTTACATCATGCCATTTCATTTCATTTTGCATTGCACTGCATTTCTCTCACTAACTTTTCAGGTGGTAAGCAACTTTGAGAAGTGAATTTGCCTTCACTTCTCACAATTTCTTTTCATCTCCTTTATGCATCCTTGCTGCATTTTGTTTTGTGTTTGAGATTGAGCTTGCTCATTCTTCTTCTTCTTACTTTCTTTCCTCAAGTGACTTGACTTCTTGAATGAAGCAAGTTACTTTGCTTTCTCTTTGCTCCTTTCATCTGCTTCCTGGTGGTTCCTCTGAAGACTTCTTCGGTTAAACCTCACAAACCTTAGGAACAACCAAGCATGACAATGATTAGGGTTTTGATTAGTCTCCCCACTTAGTTTTACCTTTGTGTCTCTTTGAGTCTTCTCTTCTCACCTCATAATCAAGGACTAAACCCTAAAGGTTTTAAGGCTTTGTGATTAAGCTTATGCCTGCATCCTTCTATTAGGATGGAGTGTATAACTTTAATCCTAAGTGTTAAACCCTTAATGTGTTTAACTCCTTTAATAAATTCACATAATAATCATCAAGACATCACACTTGTAACTTGGGCCTTGCATTAGGGTTCTAATTCTTCCTTAACTGGTTAAGAAGGACTAACCCTAGTGTTAATGGACAAGTCCCCCTCAAGTTGTCTTACAAACCCTAAAAATCACTTCATCATCATATCATTAATTAAAATCCACTTAATCAAAGGCTTGTTTTGTCATGAGTTTAATCCCTAATCATGGATTAAGTTGAGGAGCATTCCTCAGCTTAAACATTCTCATCTATTATCCTTCTATTAGGATGGTGTAATGAGTCTGTTTAATCCTTGATTATGGCTTAATCTCATTACTCAACACTAAACAAAAACACCAAAAACATCTAAATAATCACAAGTAGGTTAATGATCTTAATCCTACATCATGGTGATTAAGTGTGAGAAGCTGACTTCACACTTAAGGTATTCTCATTACCCCTAATCAGAGGGAAGATGTGATGAGTTTACTAAATCCATTGGTTTAGGCTTAAGCTCATTAATCTATGACAAACTTTCAAAAGCAATAAAAGACTGAAAACTCAAAAACAAACAATAATCGTCTCCTCCGGGATTCTTTTCTCATCACCTTCACTCATAAACGAGAACTTGCTTCTTCCGTCTAATGCAAGACAGTTTGCACCTGAGCCAGACAGGTCATACACTTGAGCATAGACAAGTAAGCAGTTCACAGGTCAATTTACCTTTCAGTCTCTTTGGGTCGAACTACGGTGTTCTGACTTCCTCATTGCACGAGAGGATACGTAGGCATAACTTAACAGTTATCGAACAAAAGTCTCTGTATATTCCCCCTCCTTCCAGCTTTATTCTTTAAGCCTCATGATCTTGAGCACTTCATTCCTGATCTCACACTGACACTTCATTCATACACTGCACTTCTCTTACACTGACATCTGTATATTCTTTTCCAGCTCTTTTATACACAAATTGCACTGACACTACCCCTTTTAAACACAAATCTTTTAAGCGTGGATCCCGTCGAGTACGACGGACAATCTGGGTGCTAATACCTTCCCAGGTTGTAACCAACCCCCTTTCTCAGTCTCTCTGGTTCGCAACCGTCTTATCCATGTTCTTTCTAGGTCTATGCAGCATTACCTTTCCTCCGGGATAAAAATGCCTAGCTGGCGACTCTATTCATTCCCTGTGAGTTCACTCCTGTGTGTTCTCGCATCCTCTTTCGCCGACCGTTCGCGTCTGTACCTTTATCTGGGGCCATTTCCCATTTATCGGGAGCGACACCTAGCCCCTTCTTGATCTCCCTCTAAGACTTTTTCTTCCTTCTTACAAAATTCTGGTTATACCCTAATTAGGTATTTTGTCTAATCTTACTAAATTATCACTAATCATCTAAATTACCAACGAGCCTAAAATAACACCACCAACTTACTAATCTTACACCACAAACAAGCCCAACTTAATATAATTTCATTTACACTTATTTTATTTATTTTACTTAATTAAATTAAACAACTCAAACACAACTTAACCCGCAACATAATATCAACTTAAACAGCTTAAATAACTTAACGACACAAACGACCAAAACAACACTTAACAAAAAATAATTAAACGGGAAAATACGCAATAATATTTAATTAAATTAATTATTAAATACGGACGTTACAGTAACCCTTACCTTTGTTCTTGGGAACACAAAAGAAGAAAAATAAATCACTACCACCATTGCAATCACTAATAGAATGACTAAAGCACTCGATATCACATAACAAAAACTATATGCCATCCTAAAGCCCTACTAAAAAGCTTTTTGTCTAAAATCCCTAACCATAGTATCTACGAAGATGAAAGATAAAAGGAATCAATACCTAAAAAGGTTGTGAATAGGGGAAAAATCAGAGGAAGCTTGTAGAAGATCAAACAAGTAAGAAAAACTAGAAAAAGCTTGATGAAATTTATGTAAGCAAAATGGGTAAAGAATTGGAAAAGGGGAATAAGTAGCTACAAGGATTTAAAAACTTTTCAACTCACACAAAAGCTTTAAATAACATATTTCTGACACATGTGAATGCCAATATTGTTTAGCGTCTAGAAAACAAATAATCATTGTTTACATTAAATGAAATCAAGTGTTTTCATTTGAGTAATTGATGTTTGACATCACCCTGCTGACACATAAGCTACTCGGGAGACACCTGGAAAGGGGTGATTACTTACTTGATGAATCACAATTAACTTAGGGACTCGCCCCTTACTGAGGGACTTGCACCTTACTAAGGAATACACCCCTAATAGAGGGACTCACCACTAATTAATGACTTTACCTCAATTGATGGGGTTCATCGAAAGAAATGATGAGTCTAAAACACTTCACACTTTGCCAAGTCTTTGTGCTTTAAGGTGGTATTGGGCCAAGCCTCATAAAGTGATCGCCCCAGAGTATGGCGCCAAAATATAAGCCTCACTCCACAAGATACTTGCCTTGATGAGAAATGTAGATGGTCACGTGTGCATAACATATAAAGACATGGATTAGAAGCATTGGTCACGATTCCTTAAGAAGCAAGCAGTCAATAACTTCCATTATCAAAGGGGAGTGGTTACTGCATCCCAGGAGCCTCCCTATAAATACCTCAACTTTACGATTGAGGAGGACAACTCAGATATACACCCACGAAACAATCCAAAGATACGGAGTTTCTCACCTTACGTAAGCTTGCTCTCTCCTCACCATAATAATCTCAAACATGATTCCTCACCATCGAGAGCTTAGCCTTAAAATCATTGAAATTTCTTAGTCTCTGATCACCTCAAACATGATATAAAAGTAAGATTTAACATTTTATAAGTGAAAAAACTACACATCTATCACCTTAAGGTTTTAGGTGGATATGTGGTGTGCATCTCACAAAAGGTGTGTCCCAAGTAAAAATGCTTCCTCGTTTACCCCCCAAAATGCCTCTAACAATGGTATCATGAGACTTTGGTTTCATGTGAGGGACCGACTTACTTGTATCGAAACACTTCCCGCATGTGTGGGTGATACAAGTGTATGTGGAAGAGTGAACTTCCAATTGTGGAGGAGCATTGTGTATAGACTCACACTTGAGGGGAGTGTTGAGAATCAAGTGTGAGGAAGAAGTCTCACGTTGATTAGAAAAAGGAAGATTGAACATTATATAAGTGAGAAAACTCACACACCTATCACCTTAAGATTTTAGGTGGATATGCGGTGTGTCTCTCACAAAAAGTGTGTCCCAAAATAGAAAGCTCTCTCATTGCCCCAACAATATATATATATATATATATATATATATATATATATATATATATATATATATATATATATATATATATATATATATATGTGTGTGTGTGTGTGTGTGTGTGTGTGTGTGTGTGTGTGTGTGTGTGTGTGTGTGTGTGTGTGAGAGAGAGAGAGAGAGAGAGAGAGAGAGAGAGAGAGAGAGGTTTATAAATTTCTATTTATAAAAATAAAAATTAAAACTATATTAAAAATTCAAAGTGAGTGACATTTTTTAGAACACCTTGTTATTTTGAAAAATATTTATGGTTTGTTTGATGAAAATAGTGGTTGGCTAATAAGTTAGTTGATAGTTTATTATTTATGTCGATGACTGATAATTATTGATAGTTTGTAACTTATGATGGATGATCGATATTGAATAGTTGATAAATTAATTTAAGTATTTGAAAAAAATTAGTAGTTCACATAAATGTTGAATGATATAATTTGACATTTTTAAATTAATAATAAAATGTATATTTAAGATTTTAGTCATTTAAATTTATCAATGTAAATATATTTTATATATTATTATTAAAATTGATTTTATTATATGCTAAAATTTTATTTTTAATTTATATTTATTTAGATTTTATATTTTATAAAATAACTAATGTTCTCTCTCCATTTTTTGTAAAAAGAAGTTAATATTTGGATTTCTTTGTATTTAAAACATAAATATTTTATTTTAAATTAAAATATATTATAATGGGTAAAATATATTTTTGATTAAAATAATAAATATTAAATAGAAGAAAAAATTATAAATTATAAACTATAATGTAAAATATTATTTAAAATAATGTCAGAAAAATAAACTATAAAATCATAAAATAAATTATATAATAGTCATGCAAAAATGTTACTAAATAAATCTATTTTTTATATAAACTTATAAAATATAAAGTTAAAAATATCATATGTTTATTTATCAATTATAAAGTTAAATATAACATCAATTATTATTTTTTAATAGTATCTTTAAGTATTTATTAAACTTAAAAATCAATAAAGGAAAATAATAAATAGTTTTAAATAGTTTGATACTCCTATAACTCTAATTTATACAATCATACATATATAATTAATATGGCTTTTGAATGTAAATATTTAATATGATTGCACAAATAATTAATTCGATTTTCGGTTAGTAAAATCAATCATTATAATGGATATAGTACTCATGAATTTCGGTTATAGTATTTCCTCCAAAATTAATAAAATCAGTTATGGAATAATTTCACTGCCTTAATTAACGTAGTTCCACCGAATTTATTTGTATGGCCTAAGATTATATTATTAGGATTACGAAATGTAGGGGTGTAAACGGATCGAAAAAACCAATTGAATCGATAATCTAAACTAAATCAAATCAGAAAATAATTGATTGTTTTTTGTTCGGTTCAAAAATCGAACCAATCCAATAAAAATCGACATAGATTGGTTCGGTTCTCGGTTTTAGTTTTTAGGAATCGCCAAACCGATGAACTAAACCGATGACTTTAAATACAAACTTAATATTTTATTTAGCCAATTAATAAGCTCAAATTTTGTATTGGTCCAACATTTCTCCATTTTTGTTTATAATTTCTTTCTTTGAACCAAATATGTTCAAAACCAAACTCTAAACATAAAAAAAAATAGAAACCATAAGCCATAAAAACTTGCTCTCACCAAAGTGTTGCTCTAGCTATCCGTCACCATTGTTTCTCTCGCCACCGCCATTCTTATATGTTATGGTTTCCTTATTCATCTTCAAGCTCTTTTCGTTACTTTTCATCTTCTTCTTTTTTTTATCCGTTTCTTCTTCAACGAATTTTCTTCTAATCTTATTACAAAATAGATTTGATGTGTGTTTGAGATGTGAAACATGTTAATTTATGTGTCTTGAAATATTTTTTCTTTATTGTTGTGTTTTATTTGTTAAGCTTTCAAATTTCTTCCGAACCTAATAAAATAATAGAATTCCTGTCTTGTTTCATATCTCAGTCGCGTATATATACAACAGTGTTTGAATCATATTGATTCTATAACATACAAGCCTATTTAATTTACATAATTATATTACTAAAGATAGAGATTGACTAATAATATATCATATTCTATTCTTGCTAATAATATATTATAATATACCCCCGTAGTCGAAACTGGTGGTGGACGAATGTTGAGACTATCTCTGAAGTCATCGAACATCTGCAGCGGAAGTCTCTTTGTAAAAATGTCAGCTATTTGGTAGCGTGACAGAACATGTAGTACTCGAACCTGACCACGAGAAACTTTTTCACGCACAAAATGTATATCCATCTCAATGTGTTTTGTGCGTTGGTGATGGATGGGATTACCTGATAAGTACATATCACTAACATTATCACGGTATACTATAGTGGCTTTCATGACCGAACATTGAAGTTCTAATAGTAAATTGCGAAGCCAACAAGATTCAGACACAACATTATTACACCACGATATTCCGCTTCTGCACTAGAACGGGAAATAGTTGGTTGTCGTTTAGCAGACCATGAAATTAAATTGTCTCCAAGGTAAACACAATAGCCGGATGTGGACCTGCGGGCGTCTGGGCATCCTCCCCAATCAGCATCAGTGTATATGGTGAGTTTGTCAACCGAGGAGGGAGAGAGATATAAGCCGTGAGTACTTGTGCCTTTGATATATCTAAGGATTCTCTTCAAGGCAGTCATGTGTTACGTTTTTGGATCGTGCATGAAAAGGCATACTTGTTGAATGACATAAGAAATATCAGGTCGTGTGAAAGTAAGGTATTGCAGGGCACCAACAAGACTCCTATATTCAGAGGGATCATTATACGGATTTCCTGAGGTTCCACTAAGTTTGGATTTTGTATCCACTGGAGTAGAAATTGGTTTGCAGGAGGACATGACAGCTCTCTCGATGATTTCTTCGGCATATTTATGTTGAGAGAGAAACATACTACCTGAATGTCTTGTAACTGATATACCTAGGAAGTAGCTGAGAGGACCCAAATCTTTCATAGCGAATTCGGAACTCAGTTTAGACATGATAGATTGGTGAAGAGTATCAGATGATGCGGTGAGAATGATATCATCCACATAAAGAAGGATATATACAGTGTCATCTCCATGATGGTAGATAAATAAGGAGTGATCACATACGCTGTGAGTGAAGCCCAAAGTAGCAACAAAGTCAGTCAAATGTTGGTACCATGCACAAGGCTCTTGTTTAAGTCCATAGAGATATTTCTTTAGCAAACATACATAATCAGGGTGGTCACGATTGCGAAAACCGGGAGGTTGGAACATGTATACAATTTCATTAAAATTCCCATGTAAGAATGCATTTTTGACATCTAATTGATGTAAACACCATGATTTTGAAAGAGCAATACCGAGAATCGTCTGTATAGTTGCAGGTTTAACTACCAGACTGAAAGTTTCACCACAATCTACACCTGTTTGTTGATTAAAGACATTACCGACTAACCGAGCCTTGTATCTCTCAAAGGAACCATCATTTTTCTTCTTATGCCTGAAAGTCCATAAGCTTTGTATAATGTTAGCATTAGAAGGACATGGTACTAATTTCCACGTCTTATTTACAATAAGAGCATCATATTCATCTTTCATGGCCATTTTCCAATTAAGGTCATGTAATGCATTAATAGGATTGGTAGGTAAAGGAGAAATTTGGTGTGAACTAGAGGCGTGGAAATTAAATGGTTGGCGAGGCTTTTAGATGCCATGTTGTGCTCGGGTTGTCATTTGAGGAGAGAGTGGAGGATTGGCTAAAGGAGGGTTAGTTGTCGGTGTTTTATGGGGAAAGGCCGTGTTAGGTGTAGTTGTGGCGTGTGGAGTGGAATTTTGTATTTGCAGAGTTGGAGGTAATGTTGGTTGGTGTGTAGTCTTGGTGATGGAAGATGGCGGGGTGAGTGATGTTGTTATGGTAGGGGGTTTGGTTGTGTGGGTTAGGTTCATTTGTAGGGAAGTTTGATGTAGATTGAAGCAAATGATAAGGAAATAATGTATCACTTATATCCAAAAAATTATAGGAGGACTCGGGAGCATTGAATTTTGAGAAAGGAAAAATATTTTCGTCAAATGTGACGTGCCTAGAAATGATGATTTTACGACTTAAAAGCTCAAAGCATTTGTAACCTCTATGATTGGATGGATATCCTAAAAATACACATGGTGTGGATCTTGCTTGAAGTTTATTTCTTGTAGTGGAAGGAATGAGGGGAAAACATAGACAACCAAAAATTTTAAGATGGGAGTAGAATGGAGATTTTTGGTAAAGAATATTGGTTGGTATTTGAAGAGCTAGTTTCTTGTTGGGTAGGATATTTAAGAGATAAGTAGCCATTTGAAGTGCATGATTCCAAAAAGAAGGTGGCATTGACGCACGAGCAAGGAGAGTGCGAATGATATTATTGATAGTGCGAATTTTTCGCTCGGCTTTTCCATTTGAGGTGATGTGTGAGGACATGAAAATCAGAATATCATTCCATTTTGCTTGAGAAATTGATGAAAAAGAGAGTTGTCATATTCTTTTCTGTTACCACATTGAAAAGATTAAATATCTTTTTCAAATTGTGTTTTAATGTGATTATGAAATTATAAAAAAAATGGAGTGAGTTTGTGATTTGTTTGCTAGAGGAAAAGTCCATAAAAAGTTGGTAAAATCATCAAGAAATAAAATGTAATAACGATGACCACCAGAACTAAGAGTTGGTGATGTCCATATATAAATGTGCACAATCTCAAAGGGTAATAAGGTAAACGACAAGGACTCATAAAAAGGTAACTTTATTTATTTTCCGAGTTGACAAGATTGACAAAATAAATTTTCGAAACTTATTACATGAGATAGAATTTTTTCGGTGAAGAGATTTCAAAATAAATGCTCCTGGATGTCCTAAATGATTATGCCATGTTTCATGGGATAAAGAGGCAAAGGTAGACGGTGTTGAGCTTGGATTGTATGGTCTTGTGGTTAAATGGTAAAGATCACCAGAGCTATTACATCTCATTAAAGGAATCCCTGTCTGAAAATCCTTCACAGAAAAACTAAATGGGTCAAATTCAATAGAAACTTCATTGTCAATGGTAAATTTTCTCACAAAAACAAGATTTTTGATTAATTTGGGTGCATGCAAGACATTGTTTAAGGTTAAGGGATATTGAGGGTTCTGTAATAATGCATTACCATAACCAATAACTGGAATGTTATGACCATTACCAACAGTAATATTGTTTCTAATATTGGAATAATATGTAAGATTATCTCTGTTTGCTGTCATGTGAGATGTAGCCTCGGTATCCATGTACCACTGATTGTCGGGAGGAGAAAAAGATAAAGTGTGCATATCAGCTTGAATGTATGTTGGTGCATATGATGACTGAGTTGCAGCAACATGTGCTTGTTGTAGTATTGTTCCCAATAACCAGGTTGACGATTTCGAGTTGTTGGCCTTTGCCAACCGGTTGTGTTTGCTGCAATGGTCCTTGTTGATGGTAATGAGATTTTACACCTTGACCTCCTCCTCGTCCGCAACCTCGACTACCACGGTTACGGCTAGAACCTCCACGGCCATTGCGACCTCCATTGTTGTTGTTATTATTGCGATTGGGACAATGAGAAGGTGAATAACCTGAATCGTTATCTTCCTGAGCGACCAAGAAGGTGGAATTTGTAGCGGTAACAACCGTTCGTTTTACACGTGTCGTTTCTTCTAAGACAACCATAGAGCGGGCTTTGTAAAAAGGGGGAAGAGTATCAAAGTGACAGATTTGAGACCCAACAGTAGCATAATCATCGGAGAGACCGAAGACAAGTTGAAGCACCATACGTTCGTTGGAAACAGGTGCACCGACATTGGAGAGTTGGTCGGAAAGAGACTTGATGTGTTGGCAGTATGATGAGGCATCATAAAATTGTTCCATGCTAACTCTGGAAAATTATTGATCTAGGTAGAGAGCTCTTGAATTTTTGTTATCAAAAAATATATCAAACAGGCGATCCCAGGGAAGTTGAGCGGTGGAGTCGCGTTCAATAATTGTATGAAGAAGATCGATTGATATAATTCTATAAATACATTTCAAAACAATGGCATCGAGGCGTTTCCATAGAGATGGATCAGTTTTTTTGAGAGAGGGTGATGAAGTGGAATCGATTTGTGATGGGGGGGATGATGTGATTGAGAACTTCGTATGCTTGGGCATGTATTTTAAACAGTTCGGACCATGTGTTGTACTGGATTTTCTCAATGTCAAGGGTGACTTTGATGAAATTTGTGATATTTGAAACAGTGAGTGCAAGATGAATAAGAGAGATGGTGGTTGGGGTTGTTGTTTTTGTGGATTTGGGAGAAGGAGGTGGAGAACTTTCGGCCATGGTAATTAGAGGGATTAGGGCCGGCAGAAAAAAGAAAATTGTTGTTTTAGGAATCTAAACCTGCTCTTGATACCATAATAAAATAAGAGAATTCTTATCTTGTTTCATATCTCAGTCGCGTATATATACAACAGTGTTTGAATCATATTGATTCTATATCAGACAAACCTATTTAATTTACATAATTATATTACTAATGATAGATATTGACTAATAATAAATCATATTCTATTCTTACTAATAATATATTCTAATAGAACCTTCTCATGCAAAGTGTCAACTTTTGTATTCAATAATGAACTTATTTCATAATGCAATGAAAATTATATAAATGTTTCGCATGAATTAAAAACAAATTGTAAGTTGTTTGAAAAGTAGAGCGTGAAATATATCATATGAAATGTATTATTTTAAAAAATAATAGCATAAAATACATCGAACAATATTAGAACAAATGTGTTGTAAACCAATCAATCAAACCGAACCAAACCAAACCGAACCGATTAGTTTGGTTTGGTTTCATTTTTAAAAAACACTAAAAATCGAACCAAACCAAACCGATAGAGATATCATCGATTTGGACAATTTTTTGACTAAAAATCGGTCCAAATCAAACTGATTACACCCCTAATGAAATGAGTAAAGTAAGTGTGTGATTGTAATTAACTAGAATCATACAATTTCAAGGTAACAATCTATCAAGGGAATTCAAGCAGTTTATTAGATTATTGTAGAAGCTTAACTTATAGTAACCTTTTAAATATAATAATAGGGTGTTTAAGAATATGATTACTCAGCCATGTGCAACCAGTTTGAGTCATAAAGTCAATGATAAGTTCCACAGTGTTCTCTTCTTTTTATCAACAAAAGTTCACTTTTTTAGTGTCCATATTTAATTGATAATATTTTTTCATGGATGATTTAGAAAAATAAACCATGCCTAAGTCTATTCTTTATATTTTAATTCAAAAGGCATACTACCAAGTCATCCTAAATCTTATGGTTTAATTTTCTCATAATAGGCACATGAAAAGTCTTATTAATTATTACTCCATCTAACTAAAAATAATTCTTTTTAAATTATTTTAACTTATAAATTATTTTGTCATTTCATATAAAAGAAAAAATATATTTAAATCTATATATAAAAAATCATAAGTAAATTTACAAAATTATCCATTAATAATTATTTACAAAATTCAATTAAAAATAATTGCTTAAAATAGTAGTAAATAATAATTATACGATAAGAAAGAAAAAAATTAATATTTTATTAAAATTATAAAATAAGTTGGCATATTTGTTTAATAAAACCACATAATTTAAAAGAAAGATTTTATCTTTACTTAAATAATCACTTGGTTCCTATAAATTAACAAGTTTTTTTTTACTCCCTATATCTCATTTTTTGTATTTGATTTATTTTATGAAAAATTTATAGATTTTCTGCATATTTGATTTTATGGACTAAAACAAATACAAAAATAAGATATAGGGAATCAAATAAAAAAAATAAATCACAAGACCAAAATAAAAAATTCTTTAACTTACAAAAATAAAAATATATTTAAACCTTTATCTTTTTTTGGCTAGCCATTTATCTATTTTTGTCAGATTTTATTTATTTTTTATCCATTTTAGATTATATATATATATATATATATATATATATATATATATATATATATATATATATATATATATATATATATATAATGCATGCATAAAATTGAAAAAATACGTACTAAACTTTTCGTGTTATAAGTTTATATAAGGTGGAGCCATGTTGGATGGGAAGCATGTGAGAAAGACATATAGGGTGTACCTTTCTTGAGGAGAACAATAAGTAGCTAATTCTTAATTAACTAATGGAGGTTAATTGCAGTACCTGGTAGTGGATCTTTGACCAAATGTCTCATACTTAAAAGTGTTACTCATACATGAAATTATTCTAGCATGGCCTTTAGGAGGAAACCGCTAGGCTACGTCAGGGCGTTGGACAATGTGGATGAGTTTGGTCTTGGTATTAACTCTAATACAAATCTAAACTTAAATATTATATTGATATAAACAATAAATTCTAATTTCAAGGAAACTAGAAAGCAATTAAAATTTAAGAAGACATGCTTTCTATAGATAAATTAAAGCGAAGTTTATATACATGTGTCGTTTTCTTTGTATCTAATTCAATATCCAATAAAATTATTGGAAATTATTAAGTTTATTTTTCTAATAAAAATATACAAATGTATGTTGATACAATAAATAATCACAAACAATAAATCGAAATTTTAAAATCAACAGTTAAGAAACACATATTTGAATCTTGTTTCTAATGCACACAATTCACCGGATTGTGAATCCTTCAAGATATTCAATCTTGAATTAAACCACCTTCTCAGAATCAAATTATTCTAATATATTGTCTGCAATTATATTCACTCGACCTACCGAAATTATTTCGTAATCTTTAAATTTGTTGAATTAGCTAGATCTCCAAGAACTATTGGAGAAAAAACTCTCATTTTTCTTCACTGGATGTCAATTTCCATAAATCACAATCACAATGTGATTTTTCTATATGGAAAACAAATAATTTTCACAAGAAACATCTCATAACTAGAACTCATACTCTTAAGCAATATTCAACAATGTTGTGTCTCAAGGTTGAATATGAAGTTTTATTTATTTATTTTTGAAAAATCTCACACAACACTTATTCACACTCAAGAAATCAATACTAGAAAAAATTTCTTTAAGGTTAATTTGAGAGAGAAAGTTTGTGTGATTAACAAAACTCTAAAAGGGTTTTCAAAGATTATGAAAGCTTCTTGCAAATGTTATTTGCAAATTCAGAGGCTAGAGAGGGAAAAATTAGTATTTATATGCGCTAAAGAGAAGAACTAAAATAGAAAAAAAATGATGCTTTGATTTGAGTCACGATAAAAATTGATGATTTGAATCTTGTAAGATGAGAAAAATCAAATCTTAGCATGCTTGATTCGAGTCAAAGGAAGTTGTGACTTGAGTCACATAATTCAAGTAAGAAAATAGCTTGAATCAAGTCACAATTTTAGAAAACAAATTAAAATAGAAAAGTTTGTGGTTGATTCAAACAAAGAAAGTTGTGATTTGAGTCACATAATCCAAGTCTGAATATAAGCTTGAATCGAGTCACACTTCTAGAAAACAAATTAAAATAGAAAAGTCTGTGGTTGATTCGAGTCAAAAGACGGTGTGACTCAAGTCACACTTTGAGAGAACAATTCATAGTTGAAAAGTTAGGGTTTGATTTAAGTCAAGTGTATCATGATTCGAGTCAGAGACCTTTTAATTCGAGTCAAGGAAGGGTATGTTTTGATCAGGTTTCCTGGACTAAAATCCAATTTATTAAAACTTAATCATGATTCAAGTCATGAATCTAGTATCAAATTACTTGAATTATGTCAAGAATTTTCAAGATTCAAATCATGATCGTGTGAGTTTATTGATTATAATCACAATTTTCTTAATTTAAATCATCTTGCATTGACTTTTAGTCAAATGCCCGATACAATCTTGAGAAGGAAGAGTTAGAAGAGAATTCAACAAAGATAAGGAAACACTCTTTGAGACAAATGCAAATGACCATTAACAAAGGATTTTTTATTCAGAAACTTCCTAATGCAAAGGAAGATGCTCAGAGTCAACAAACTCCAGCTCAACAATATGCACCACAATATGCTGAAACTTCAATATTAGAGGATTTTAATTATAAGATCCCTTTCTATATGAATTTTTAGTTTGTGTGATTTTCCTTCTATGAATGATTAAGATATTTTTTAAAATTCTTTTTAGTTATTGTCTTTCTTTTTCTTAAATGTTTCTCGTTTTTATGGTGGCATATATGTTTGGTATAACTCACTTCTAACCCCACACAACATCTGAGATAAAATAATCATTTAAATCGGAGTGCAACATAAAAGTTGTCACATTTACTTCTTTAAATATCATAATAGTAATCCTGCTCTGCAACACAGATTCTTTCAACATTTTCAATTCAAAACAATCACAGTAAAAACCTTTATTTCAATAAAGCAAAACTCCAAAACAATCTTAAAATAAATCATAACAAACAGTCAACTTAACAAAAGAAAATAGAACTCGAAGGTTCACAACGTTCCCAACCCGATGTTACATAATCAGAGCAAGACACCCTCTAAACAACGAAAATAAAAACTGACTTCAAAGTTAACTCTTCATGCGCCACGAGCTAATCTTGGTTATCTGCACGTTACCCACGTGGAGGCAACATTCAAATAGACAGGGTGAGTATTTACAATTCAGTATAAAAGATATAAAGAAAAGGATATAAACAGTACAATACCAACATCATCATAACATCATCAATAAAACAAATACAATCAACCAGAACTTACACCATTCATATGCAATTCCATTTAGTATGAAGTACAACAACATCAAAATATGCATGTGGTACCAATCAACATAAATTGACACTAGGGCCATTAACCCTCCACAAGGGAGCACAACATAATAAACATAATCACTCCAATCCACACTATGGGATTAAAGTTAACATCAGACCGAAGTCCCAACATAATATGCTATGAATGTATGATGCAACAACATCATCATAATTATCAACATAAGTCATCACATTTGCATCATTAATTCATATTTTAATTTTATCAATCACCATATATCATATATACTTCAAAGAAACACCTCATATTCACATAATGCTACTGGTACAACAACATATACATCATAATAACACCAGGACAATCGTCACAACATCAAATTATCAACATATAAACCACCCCATAATTATCCCAAAAATTAATCGATCATTTTCTAAAATTGGATGCTGGAAAAATAACTCACATCAATCATTTTAATTTACCAAAATAAAGTTCTTAATGTCAGCTTTCTAACGCTTCGAACGACACTAAAATCGGACTTACGAATCAAATGTTACGAATTTTCAATGTTTTCAAAAACCTTTTAGTTCGGTTGTAACCGGTTACTCAAAATAGGGTAACCAATTACTACCTCTGCTCCATACCAAATAGGCATAAATTTTCAAAGGGTAGTCAGTTACCTCATATTGAGTAACCAATTAGTCATGCGTCAGTAGCGGTTTTTCTACTGTTTACGAGTTCTGCATTGTAAACACCCCAAATTTTCCCTCACTCAGTTCACACCATGGCTTGTGATATTTCATATTTGCATTAGTTTAAGCATATCATCTCATATTGCATTTTTGTTTCATCTGCATAGTTCAAGTTCATTTGCACCTAGGGTTTGTGATCTGAGCAATCCAAGGATCCATCTGAGCCACTCCAAAGGTCTCCAATCATTCCAAGAGGGTCCATGTATGTTATATCATCATTTTATATCCCTCAAAGATCAAGTAAGTCAAGAAATCACAAGAACTGGCAAAGCATGGAAGCAGAGCTAGGGTTTCACTACACAAATGACCTGAAATTAGGGTTTTGGTTTCAGAGGCCATAACTCCAAATTATTTGGTCATTCTTGTTTCTAATGGTCTCAATATGTTATAAGGATCATGTGTACCAAGTTTGATGAAGAAATTCATTGTGGAAGTCATCTGTTCACTGGGTAACTTCTTGAGCAAGTCAGAGCAAAATCAGGGCATCTGAGACCCCCAACAATGGAACCAAAGTGGATTTTTCATCAAATTGAAGTTATATGATCTTTATTTGATCATTGAAGTGTTTGTAAGTTCATAAAATTGAAGAAAAGTGAGCTAAACCAAAAGTTGCCAAAAATGGAAATGACTTGTAATGTAAACTTTCCATTTTGGGAAAGTTTTTCAACCTCCTCTTTCTCAACTAAAAATGCTTCAAATGAAAAATTGTTGGTCATGAAAGTTGTAGATTGAATCATTCCCTTTTCAAAAAGTACAAGAACAAGTTCTAATTCATTATGGAACTCAAGTTATGGCCTTTCAAAGTTGGCAAAAATCCTATAATATTCAAGAATACACCAAGAGGATTTTTTGCAAAACCACTTGCCAAGCCATTTTGTGACTTCTAATACACTTCTAAGCATCATACCAACATAATGCATTGCCTAAAAGTCAGAATTGGCCCAAGAATCTCAAGATTTCATGTCTTGCACATCAAGAAATTCAAAAGGGGCCAAACTTCATGGAAATTGCAAAAGGGCTCAAAACTTCTCACCAACTTGCTGAATCACCACAAAATGCATTCCATGGCTCTCCTTGATCTTGGCTGAACCAGGACAAGCCAAAAAGCCAGCTGCAAGAGAGCCCATACCTCAAGTACAAACTTTGTTGACTTTTTTGCAAGAAGCCCATACCAATCACCATAGGCCACAACCACTTCTTTGACCTATCACAACTTGTTATGTGGATCAAACACAACTCATAACACACATCAAGCAAGCCTAACACTTCAGATTGCAAAATTTCCCAAAATCACTCCATTTTGCAAAAGCATTCAAAACTCTCTGCTCACTCACTCAAACTTCAAACTCTCTTCACCAATCAACTCAGCTTCATCAAAGGACCATTTCCCACCCTTCGTTGCAACCAAAAACACCCCATAGCCAAAACACGATTTCTGACCAGCAAGAGTGAAAGCTCTCAAACCAGCCATTAAAAACTTCCTCCAAGCATCAAAGCATCACCAGGAGGATCATTAGAGTAGTTCTGAACCAAAGAGGATGCCAAACAGCTCAGTTTGAGAAAGCTTCACTTCAGGTAACCTCAAGAACAAATTTTCCAGAAATGAAATTTTAAGTTCTTAGATTGTTCCTTATGCTTTCCTGATGATCCTGATGTATTTAGTTTTGAAAAGGATCAAGTATTGAGCATGTATTGAACCTCTGAAATTTCTGCGTATTTTTCCGTTTGCCTTTGATTCATGATCTTGAGTGAAAATAAATGATTTTTGTTAGCTGAATCTTGTTTAGAGTTGTTAGTTGAGTGTTTCTGGAGAGTTAGGGGGTCTGGGGTGGCCTAGGGTGAAAGTTTGTGTGGAGAGCTGGCCGGAGGTCTTCTCCGGCCACCTAAAAGTAATTAGGAGGTTAATTAGGGTTAGGGCAGAGTTTGAAAGTGAGCCCTTGGATCTTGCGTACCCGCGTGTTTGAATGGCTGAGATGAAGTCATTAAACCCTAATTCACTTAATTAATTTAATTAATTAAAATTAACTCAGATTGAACCACAACCCTTGGATAGCGCGCGTAGTCAACCAAAATCTTCCCAGTTTGAATCCTGACCTTCAGATTAGATTACTTTCATTTAATTCAGTTTTTATTTAATTTTTTATCATTTGTTTTGCATAATTAATTTAAAATAGTAAGAAAATTCCAAAAAATATTTTCTTCTGCATTTTTAATTCAAATATTTTTCTCAACCAGAAAAAAAATTTATTTTTATTTTTTGCATTAAAAAACCATTTTAAAAATATTTAAATGTTTATTTTAATTAATTAATGGAAATTAATTAATTAAAATATCATTTAGGTTTCTGAAAATTCCAAAAAAATTTACATTGCATCTTAGGACATTTAGAAACATTGTCAAACCATTCATACAAATTTCTTTTTGGTTTTGAATCAATTTTGACAATTTTCTTGAATTTAGGGTTCATAAAAATCCTATTTTTGAACCCTAACTTCAAGAATTCTTTTCTGCCTAACCATGAATGGTATGACATTGATTCTTTTTGCATTGATCTTCATATAACATGTAGTGTCTAGCATATTTTTTTCACAAATTTATCTTGCATTTTCCATTTGATTTGCATTTTCCCTCTTAAGGTACCTTAAAAACCCTAGAAACTTAGGAAATTCATAACTCCTTCTAGGATTAGCTTCTGACCTCCCCCTTTGGATGGTAACCTAGTATAGGTTTAGGGTTCCTTTGAATGCATTTTCAATTTTTTATCTTGTGATTTGCTTCTATTTTTGACTTTTGCATCTCATGTTGCATTAAAACCCTAATTTCCCATGTTCATTTGCATACATCTTGCATATGCATCCATTCATGAACTTGCCATGACATTTATTGCATTCACATGTCATCTTAGACATCATAGGACACATTATAATCATGCTTGATCATTTATTCATTCATTTTCCATGATATACATTCATTCCATTCCATGAACTTTCATGTGCTTTCATGCTTCCTACATGCTTCATTTGCATTCTCATCTCTTGTATGAACATTCATAGCACTTGACATGTCTTTGCATCATCTCATAGCATCATTTGCATCATGTTTATGCTTCTGGTTTTGGTTTGAATCTTTGCATACATTCCATTTTCATTTCATTCCTTTCTTTATGCTAACCATTTCAGGTGGTAAGTACTTTGAGAAGTGAATTTGCCTTCACTTCTCATTTCTTTTCTCATTCTTTCTTATGCATCTTTGCCGCATTTTCATTTGCTTTATAGTGAGCTTGCTCATTCATGTTCTTCATTCACCTTATTTCTTCAAGTAACTTATCTTCTTCAATGAAGTAAGTTAACTTGTTTCTTATGCTTCTCCTCCTTTCATCTGCTTCTTCCATTGGTGGCTTCTCTAAAGATCTCTTGCAAGCCTCATAAACCATAGGAACACCCAAGCATGACAATAATTAGGGTTTTGATTAGTACCCCTTTGTCGCTCCCAAAGATTTGCATCCCGGTACAAGCGCGAACGGTCGGCGAAAAGAGGAATGAGAACACACAGGAGTGAACTCAAAAAGACAAGAGTCGCCAGCTAGGCATTTTTATCCCGGAGGAAAGGCAATGCTGCATAGACCTAGAAAGATATGGATAAGATGGTTGCGAACCAGAGAGACTGAGAAAGGGGGTTGGTTACAACCTGGGAAGGTATTAGCACCCAGATTGTCCGCCGTACTCGACGGGATCCACGCTTAAAAGATTTGTGTTTTAAAGGGGTAGTGTCAGTGCAATCTGTGTATAAAAGAGCTGGGAAAGGATGTACATGTGTCATTGTAAGAGAAGTGAAGTGTATAAGTGAAGTGTCAGTGTAAGAACAAGAATGAAATGCTCAAGATCATGAGGCTAAAAGAATAAAGCTGGAAAGAGGGGGAATATACAGAGACTTTTGTTCGATAACTGTTAAGTTATGCCTACGTATCCTCTCGTGCAATGAGGAAGTCAGAACACCGTAGTTCGACCCAAAGAGACTAAAAGATGAGTTGACTTGTGATCTGTTTACTTGCCTATGCTCAAGTGTATGACCTGTCTGGCTCACGTGCAAACTGTCTTGCATTAGACGGAAGAAGCAAGTTCTCGTTTGTGAGTGAATGAGATGAGAAAAGAATCCCGAAGGAGACGATTATTGTTTGTTTTTGTGTTTTCAATCTTTTATTGCTTTGTGGATTTTGTCATAAGTTAATGAGCTTAAGCCTAAACCAATGGGTTAGTAAACTCATCACATCCTCCCTCTGATTAGGGGTAATGAGAATACCTTAAGTATGAAGTCAGCATCTCACACTTAATCACCATGGTGTAGGATTAAGATCATTAACCTACTTGTGATTATTTAAATGTTTTTTGTTGTTTTGTTTAGTGTTAAGTAATGAGACTAAGCCATAATCAGGGATTAAACAGACTCATTACACCATCCTAATAGAAGGATAATAGATGAGAATGTTTAAGCTGAGGAAAACTCCTCAACTTAATCCATGATTAGGGATTAACCTCATGACAAAACAAAGCCTTTATTAAGTGGGTTTTAGTTAATGATAAGATGAAGAAGTGAGTTTTATGGTTTGTAAGACAACTTGAGGGGGACTTGTCCATTAACACTAGGGTTAGTCCTTCTTAACCACTTAAGGAAGAATTAGAACCCCAATGCAAGGCCCAAGTTACAAGCTTGATGTCTTGATGATTATTAAGTGAATTGATTAAAAGGATTTAAACAAATTAAGGGTTTAACACTTAGGATTAAAGTTATACACTCCATCCTAATAGAAGGATGCAAGCATAAGCTTAATCACAAAGCCTTAAAGCCTTTAGGGTTTAGTCCCTAATTATGAGATAAGAAGAGAAGACTCAAAGAAACACAAAGGTAAAAACTAAGTGGGAGAATTACCAAACCCTAATTATTGTCATGCTTGGTTGTTCCTATGGTTTATGAGGTTTGCAAGAAAGATCTTCAAGGAACCACCAAGGAGAGAAGCAGATGAAAGGAGCAAAGAGAAGCAAAACAACTTGCTTCACTTAAGAAGTCAAGTTGCTTGAAGAAATAAAGTGAAATGAACAAGGATGAGCAAGCTCAATCCAATACACATACAAAAATGCAGCAATGATGCATAAGAGAGATGAAAAGAGATTGTGAGAAGTGAAGGCAAATCCACTTCTCAAAACAACTTACCACCTGAAAAGTTAGTGAAGAAATGAAATGCAATGCAAGATGAGATGAAATGTCATGATGCAAACCAAAACCAGAAGCATGAGTATGATGTTAATGATGCTAAGAGATGATGCAAACATGAGGCAAGGCATGAGAATGATCATACAAACATATGGATGCAAGAGAAACATGCTTTGAACCATGGATATACATGAAAAGTTATGGAATGCTAATGACATACAACATGGCAAATGAAAGATGCAATGATTACACATGATTCTAATATGTCCTAAGATGTATTATGAATCAAATGAATGCACAAAATGCCATGGCAAGTCATGGTATGCAAGCAAATGGAAGATGGATGCAAAGAAAGGCATGATAGGGTTTGTGATCAATACACAAAGCAAAACCAAAACCAGAGGCAAACATCATGATAAAAATTTGAAAATGCAATCAAAGATACCCTAGACCTATACAAACACACTGCCCAAAGGAGGGGATCCAACTCTTAACCTAATGAGGGTTATGAATTTCCTAAGATTGCTAGGGTTTTAAGGTACCTTGACAAGAAAAATGCCAAACAAATTGAAAATACAAGATAAATTCATGCCAATTTTATCCTACAAACTACATGCTATACAAGATGCAATGCAAGAAGAATCATCATCCAACTCTCAATGGTTAGGCAGAAATGAATTTTCAAAGTTTGAACCAAAATATTGCCTTGAAATGAAATTAATTCCCTTGAAAATCATCAAAAGGGGTCAAGAACAAAAAAGAAATTTGGTTTGAGAGTTGGACAATGTTTCTAAATGTTTTTAAAGGTTCTCTGAATTTTTTTGTGATTTTTAAATACCTAAAAGTATTTTTAATTAATTAATTTTCATTAACTAATTAAAAATAAACTTTTAAATGATTTAAAAATAATTTTTAATGCAAAAAATAAAAATAAAAATATTTTTGTGTTCTAGAAATTAATTGAACCTTTGACAAAAAATTTCAGAATTTTTTAAAGTGTTTTGCTATTTTTAAAAATTCGTGGAAGTTAAATATAAAACAAATGAAATTAAAATGAAATTAAATGAAAAAAAGAAAAGTCAAATGATCCAAGGGCCCAGGTTCAAACTCAGGATGGAGGGAATTGACTTCGCGCGTCATCCAAGGGCCAGCATTCAAACTACGCTAATTATGATTAATGCCCTAATCTGAACCCTAAACATTTTCAGGTGACCGGAACAGTGTTCCGGTCATCTTCTCCGGCCATCCATTTCTTCAATCTCACTCAAAACACAACCCTAAGCTCTCTAACTCTCCAGAAATGATCCCCACCCCATTCTAAACAAGAATCAATCATCAAACAGGATTTATTTCACATGATCAGAGAGATTCGAAGCAAAACGGAAAAAATCACAGAAATTTCAGAAACTTCATACATGCTTAATATTCAATCATTTTCGAAACCAAAAGGTGCAGTGTGATCAGTGAAGCATGGAGAACAATCTAAGAACTTAAAATCAAGTTTCTGGAAAAAAAGTTCTTGATGATACCTGAACTGAAGCTTTCGAAAATGGTGCTTTCTGGCCAGTTCCTTGCTTCAAACCAGCTCCAATGATCCTCCTCAAGTGTTTGTGATACTTAGTTGGAGTTTATATGGCCCCAAAATGAAAATGGCAGAAGTTCAGTTTGTGAAGTGTGGAAATCGTATTTTTGATTGTGAAGGTTTTAGGGCCAAATGAAGGGTGGGAAATGATCAGTGGATCATGGTGAGTTGAATGGTGAAGGAAGTTTGAAGGTTTGATGCTTGTGGAGTCAGTTTCGAATGGTTTTGCAAGTTGGAGGATTTTTGATCACTATGGCTTAGAGAGTGTTTCAGCATAAATTGTTGTGTGTAATGGCTTGCTTGAGGTCCACATATGAGGTTCTGATTGGGCAGAGAGTTGTTGTGGAGCAGTGTGATTGGTATGGCTCAAATTGCAAAAAGTCAAGCAAGTTGTACTTGGAGGTATGGGCAAGTGGAAGGCTGAGATAGGGGCATGGCTATGCGCAGCAAGGATCAAGGAGTGTCATGAAATCAGATTTTGTGAGCTGGCTCAAGTGGATGAAGGGTTATGGATCATTTTGCAATTTTGTCCAACTTTGGCCCCTTTTGTAATTCTTGAAGTTTAAGGCATGGAACTTAAGAAATTCTTGGGCCAATCTAAAGTTTAAGTCATGTATGATGTTTGTGTAAAGGTTAGACATCAATTAGAAGTCACAAATTGCCTTGGTACAAGAATTTGCAAGTTTCCCTCTTTGGTGCATAACTTGAAATTATGTGATTTTTCCCAACTTTGACAAGCCATAACTTTTGATCAAAAATGAATTAGAATGAGTTCTTGTACTTTTTGAAAAGGGAATGATCCATTCTATAACTTTCATGACCAAAGTTTTCCCATTTGAAGCATTTTTGAATCAAAAAGCAAGGGTTGAAAAAGTTTCCCAAAATGGCAAGTTTCCATTACAAGTCATTTTCCCAAAAAGTCAACTTTGTGAATGGCTTGAAATTATTCAATTTTGTGAACTTACAACATCTTCTATGATCAAATAAAGATCATACATAATCAAAATGATGAAGAACACCCTTTGGTTGGGTCATTGGGGGCCTCAGATGCCCTGATTTTGCACTGACTTGCTCAAAAAGTCAACTCTTGATCAGATGACTTCCCCATTGAATTTCTTCCTGAAAATTGATATGCATGATCCCTATACAATATAGAGACCAATAGAAACAAGAGTGACCCAAAAATTTGGAGTTATGACCTTTGAAACCAAAACCCTAATTCTAGGTCATCTGTGTAGTTAAACCTGGCTCTGCTTCCATACCAATCTCAGTTCTTGTGATTTTTTGACATTCTTGATTCTGAGGGGATATAATATGATGCTTGAACATACATGGACCCTTTTGAAGTGATTGATGACCTTTGGAGTGGCTCAAGTGGCTCTTGGATTGCTCAGATCACAAACCCCAGATGCAGGTGACTTTGAACCAATGCAGTGAAACAAAAATGTGGTATGAGATGCTATGATTGAACTTATGCATATGAAAAGATCACAAGCCATGGTGTGAATGGGTGAGGGAAAATTTGGGGTGTTTACAGCTGCCCCTATTCAAACATGAGTTAGCTGTGCAGGATGTAAGCGACGACTTAACAAGCAAACAAGATAACTTGTGGTTGAATACCAAAGACAGTCTAAAATTTGCACTCACAGAATGAAGAAGAAAAGGGATATAGATTGTAAAAGAAAATAAAGTATATCATAAAGTGCGGGCGACGGAGGACGACCGTCAAACAGAGGACGACTGCTGGGAATAAAGCAATGGCGGGGACGACCGACATGCTGGAAAAAAGCGGGAAATAAAGCAATGACGGGGACGACCGACATGCTGGGAAACATGCGGGAAAAAAAAAGCAATGACGGGGACGGCCGACATGCTAGAAAAATGCGGGAAATAAAGCAATGACGGGGACGACCGACATGCTGGGAAAAATGCGGGAAATAAAGCAATGGCGGGGACGGCCGACATGCTGGGGGAGATGCGGGAAATAAAGCAAAGACGGGGACGGCCGACTAGCTGGGGATATAAGGGATTATGATGGGGACGGCCATCATGTAAAGCTGTAAGATTCTCTGGGGATTATAGGTAAATGAAATAAATGATGAGGTACGGTCATCAGGTTCATAAAGTAATGCAAACAACGATGGGGACGACCATCGGGCTAAACTGATGAAGGACGATCATCAGGAAAAGGAAAAGGGACCACGACAGGGACGACCATCGGGTTAAAGAATAAATGAAATAATGATGAGGGACAGTCATCAAAGGTGAAGGACGATCACCAAGAAAAGGAAAAGGGACCACGACGGGGACGGCCATCGGGTTAAAGAATAAATGAAATAATGATGAGGGACGATCATCAAAGGTGAAGGACGATCACCAAGAAAAGGAAAAGGGACCACGATGGGGACGACCATCGGGTTAAAGAATAAATGAAATAATGATGAGGTACGGTCATCAAAGGTGAAGGACGATCACCTAGCAGGGGACGGCTGCTCTGATGGGGATAAGATGAGGGACGGTCATCTAAGGCGAAGGACGATCACCTGGCAGGGTACGGCTGCCGAAAGTATCGCGACATAGGACGAATGCCGGATAAAAGGTCGACAATGGGGACGACCATCGGACGAGCGTGATGAAGGACGATCATCAAGAGGTGAAGGACGATCACCTAGCAGGGGATGGCTGCTCTCAAGGTTTATCATGACATAGGACGAATGTCAGATAACAAGATCAACGATGGGGACGGCCATCGGATGAGCATGATGAAGGACGATCATCAAGAGGTGAAGGACGATCACCTAGCAGGGGACGGCTGCTCTCAAGGTTTATCATGACATAGGACGAATGTCAGATAACAAGATCAACGATGGGGACGGCCATCGGATAAAATGATGAAGGACGAACATCAAAAGGTGAAGGACGATCACCCAGCAGGGTACGGCTGCTCTCAAGGTTTATCATGACGTAGGACGAATGTCGGATAGAAAAAGGTTGCTTTGATGGCGACCTACTAGGGAATAGTAAACACGGACGAGTG
This sequence comes from Lathyrus aphaca, assembly GCA_963966055.1. NCBI lineage: Eukaryota > Viridiplantae > Streptophyta > Magnoliopsida > Fabales > Fabaceae > Lathyrus > Lathyrus aphaca. Next base: position 141,737,093 of record OZ014525.1, read on the forward strand.
TTCACATCCAATAAATAAAAGGTATAAGTGTTTTGACGTTGTGTATAGATTAAAGATGCGGACGAGCATCCCTAAGACTATGATACAGACGAGTATCAGGCAGAAACAAATACTGACACGTGTTCAGAGATGATGATACAGACAGGTATCAACTAGTTAACAAGGAACACGGACGAGTGTTGATTCTGAGGGGACTCTTTTGGGGAATAGTAGACACAGACGAGTGTCTATATTCAAGAAGACATGAGTGTTTGACACGTGTATAGATTAAAGATGCAGACGAGCATCCCTAAGACTATGATACGGACGAGTATCAGGCAGAAACAAATACTGACACGTGTTCAGAGATGATGATACGGACGGGTATCAACTGGTTAACAAGGAACATAGACGAGTGTTGAATCTGAGGATGTATAAGTGGTATATACAAGATACAGACGAGTATCTGTATGAATAAAACAGGAGTAACAAGTATGAGTGAGACACGGACGAGTGTTTAACTTGCTGGGGAGAGTGACACAGACGAGTGTCAAAAGAGAAAGGTGTAATATAAACAAGTATATGCTTTACAAAGTATTCAAGTAATTATGCTGGGGAAAGTGACACGGACGGGTGTCAGGGAATCTGTATGGATATATGTATCTATGAGTGCAAAGAGGACGCTTTGGCTTTCTGCTGGGGATATGACACAGACGGGTGTCAAGATGTGATGTATATGAGTGTCTATTTGTAAAGAGAGCTCGGGTGGCTTTACTGGGGGATGATGACACGGACGGGTGCCAAGAGAAGTGTGTATTTTTATTTGTGAGTGGAAGGCCAGTGCTTTGGCTCTCTGGTGGGGAATTTGGAGAGTTTCTCTGTATATCTTTGACGGATTGTCGGAATTTACAAGTGTTTGATTCAGAACATGGCTTATGATTATGCAATATGTTTGATTTTTGCCGTAATGCTCCGTACTAGACGGAATGCTACGCTTTGTGGGGAGAATATGATGCGAATGCTATGATTATGCAAAGATACCGATCCGGGATCCGGGTCCCATTGCTACGAAGATTTCCGGTTGATCTGCTTGGAATGGATATCCCAGTTGGGGATGAGATCATTGGTAGATCTAATACATGGGACTCTGCTTGGGGATATAGGTCACTGATAGACCTATCCCTGTAATGAGGGACCCAGCTGGGGTTTGTAGGAGCTTTCACCACTCTGTTGTGAGATCTTCAGGTTATTACTCTTCCGGAACTTTGTGGGGAGATGGTTCCCTGACTTTTGCACTTGGCTGAGGAAGAGATAAATGGCAACTCGGCTGGGGAGAGAGCACCTCCGGTGCTAAGATTGAGTAGGTGGTGGTTTGTCAGCTTGCTGGGGAGAAGCCTTCATGCCCCGTGCTGCGCTTCGAATGCCTGCAATCCTGGAAAGATAGAGAAGCGCACAAGTAATCCTGAGGTATCCCTTACCGGATTCCGTCATAGGAGTTTAGACACTCCCGGGAGTAAGTATATTTTCTGCAAGCACGTATTTTTAGAAGAAAAGCATCTGTATTCATGCAATCAGTATCTTAAGGACATCGGACATTTTGCAAATGAAAGAGTACGAGACAGTGTGTGACTGAAAATCTGATTTTATTAATTTGTGTGCCCTGAATTGGCAAGATACAGTCAAAGAAACAAATCCCTAGAATGAGGAGATTGTTACAAATTGAGAAATAAAAGGTATTGGCAATGTTGATGACGCTTCAAGAAGCTTCCTTTTGCTATGACTTGTATGACATTTGACGTTCTTCTTGCTTTCTGAAGAAGGCTGGTTCTGACCGGCGCTTGAACCTTTTGAAGCTTACCAAGTTGTAAGTGATACAGACGAATTCAGAATGCAGTTGTTCGCTCGTTCCCTTATTTTGCATGAATCGCCCTTTCGGGTTTTCAATCCATAGGGATACCCATTTTTGCCTGAGTTGTCCAATGCGGCTTTTCAACTCAGCGGGTGTACACATTTTTTGTTCATTTTCCCTTATTTTTGCCCGAGTCTTTTATTCTGTTTTTGACTCGCCGGGATGCCCTATTTTTGCCTGGACTTACATTCTGTGTTTATGTCCAGCGGGTCATTTTATGAGAAGTATTTTTTAACTGCATCTGAATTCACAGGGGACGGGAATTCTTCACCATCCATAGTGCTGAGCATCAGTGCTCCACCAGAGAAAACTTTCTTTACTACGAATGGCTCTTCGTAGTTCGGAGTCCACTTGCCCCTGTGGTCTGTATGAGGAGGGAGGAGTCTTTTCAGCACAAGATCTCCTACTTGGTATTCTCGGAGCCTGACTTTCTGATCGAAGGCTTTCTTCATTCTTTTCTGATACAGCTGCCCATGACAGATTGCAACTAATCTCTTCTCTTCAATCAGACTCAGTTATTCGTATCGGGACCGAACCCATTCTGCTTCGTTCAGCTTAACATCCATCAATACTCGTAGAGAGGGTAATTCAACTTCAACAGGCAGGACTGCCTCCATACCATAAACAAGTTGATACGGTGTTACCCCAGTGGATGTCCTGATTGACGTACGGTACCCATGCAAGGCAAACGGTAACATTTCATGCCAGTCTTTGTAAGTAACTACCATCTTCTGCACAATCTTCTTGATATTCTTGTTAGCCGCCTCGA